>OX493344.1:8775000-10025000 GCA_950371115.1 Anania fuscalis | reverse complement strand
CTCCCGCAATCACTGCGCAGGAGTCGCCACGCGTGAACTCGAGCGCAGAACGGACACACGGGGCGAAAATCATTTTATCTAACTTCAAAAGTTACAGTACTACGGCACCGATTCTGAGCGCTGGGGCAAAGAGTGGGAATCGCTGTGCGCATACGAGACGATTATCGTATCAGAGACGCGTGTGCGCGGAGCTAGCAACCAATCCGGCCGGCGGTGCAGGCGCGGCGCACCACTAGCCAACACGTTAATCGTAATTATTGTCTTCTGCGCACCTTTACCAGCGCTCAACTTCCGTAGGTACCACTAGTTGTACCAAAGTCGATGTGATCGAAAACGTCAATGAAAACGATACTTTGCTTGGGCATTGCTCTAAACAGACAAGTGCGAGTCGTACTCGCGCACCAAGGGTTTCGTACCATTATCTATAAAAACGCCAAATAAAATCACGTTTGTTGTATGGGAGCTCCCGTTTTACCCTTTGGGTACGGAACCCTAAAAAAAGATGTTGCCGAATAAAAGGCAACTTGAAGTGAAAAGTAATAAACACGCAATGGTATCCGTTATTTATTTGACATTGCATTTAATCGGTCATCCGTCAGCAACCTTATCGAGTTATTAAGCGAATAGCTAATCGATAATAATGATATGACAGGATTTAAGTGAAGCAGTATTCGTCATAAATTGTAACATAGATAGTTGAAAACCCCCTCCGACCTAAATTCGATAGATGGGTTAAGCTGCTAAAGGGGGTAACGCAGTTTGTTTGTTTCTATTATCAGACTGTGTAGGTATGTTTATTGTAGCGCTTTTTTAAAGACATTATGGTCGTGCTTTAAAACAAACTTGGAAAGTGGAAACCACAGTTGAATGTATGTCGCTTTCGACAATCATTCGGTGATAGTTAAATGTTCTCGCCCTTCTTCAAGAGCCACGTTATCACACCTTAAACCTTGTCTTACTTAAGTAATATTAGCTGGGAATCGATTAGTGGAAAAATCCCTACGAGCTGTTCCCGGCACTAGCTGTCATCTGTCATTGGGACGGCATTCATTCTACTCGTCGTATACTTGTGCTTTCGCCCGTTATTCTGTATCAATATATTTCAATTAGTAATTATACCTTTTTATTTAGAAGATACCTGTATCTGTAAAAAGTAATGTTTAAGCCCATTGACGAAGAGCCGTGATTTGTCTTGAACGCAATGGAGTTCGATACCCTGTTTGGGTAAATGCAGATCTTTTAAATATTATTAGCTCTGCTCTGGATGTGTTGAGAAAACCACTAGCTTTTTTCGGTCCTATAAAAACTCGTATAGTGTGACATAGGCCTCGCAACCCTGACGTACAGTCGATTGACACCTGTCAACCTCAGACACGGTGCGTGCCGCTCCACATCGCTACGTCGCGTCGTTGGCCGCTCTGCTGATACGTGCAGCATAATGCTCAATGTCATCTGTGGATGGAAGTTGTATGGTAATGCTCATGAAACTCCAAATATCTTGTATAAAACTTTTGCCTCATATAATCATCAACGGTCATCCTAGGCTGTTCCATTGATCTGTTTGTAGGAGATCGCAGGGAAGTTTCTCCGCTCATGCAACCGGATAGCACCCGCATTTTGAAGCGAGCCACAGCTACAGCCAGGGACGAGACTGCGGACGCATGCCTAGGGTTACCCTGGGCAATCACTTGCGGCTCTCGTCCACCATTAGCACTGGAGGACGTCGTCAGGTTTTTAGTGGGTAGGCACGTCTCTTTTGATGCCTGGAGTTCCACATATCCGAACGGCTACCCCCGAGGGCTGGCGGGAATGCGTCATAGCATTTTTCTTGACGATAAAAAAGGCTGTTCCATTGATACATAACAATAAATAGATAACAATGAATTACGTATTTTTATAATAAAAAAAAATCAAGCAGTAAAAGTACTTTCTAATTTATTTACCAAGTGAAACTGAATTACCTACTGTAAAAATATTGTTAGACTGTTGGTTTCTGACCATGGCATTACAACTATCGAAACGATTTCGGTGTACATATTATAACTTTAGCACAGAATACAGAAAAATTATATATTTTTTCTTTTTTAATCTTAATTGTTTCTAGGCCTCAAATGGCATCTTATTCTGTACAAATGGCATCTGTATTCTGTGCTAAGTTATAATATGTATATATGTGGGTATAATTGCAAAATTTCGTAGTCACACTAAATCTCAAAATTATCTCGACCAATTTGGCTAATTTTTATTTCGTTGTGTTCGTAATTAGAATAAGGTTTGTATGGAATTTAAATAGATTTTTTTTAATTTAGGAAAAACTTAATGTTTTGCTTCTGCTACGAGCGCACATTTTGTTTGGGTTCATTGTCAAATTTGGACAAAACAAACAATCGACTAGTCAATGAATTAAAAGTTAAAACCACTTTCAATCACTACTACATCCTATTTATGGAATCAGAATACTAAACATTTATCCAAACACACAGATTAAATCTATAACCTACAAAATAACTTTATATTATCAACAAAAACCCCATAACATGGAGAGAAGTGGTCACTCACTAATGGGTTTCGTTCGAAAGCAAAGTGCCTGTTTTTTGCCCATTCCCGGCCGGGATCAAATCGATCAGCGCGTGAACACATCACTAGCCGCATCCTTGGTACAGTTGTGAAGAACGTTGCTAAGTTGTTTAGTACAAAATTATAAATAATTATTTTTACAATCACACCATAGGCTAGTTGACACCACCAATCAATTGACAATCTTTTTATGTGCTATCAAAACGCACCCCTGCCCTATAAATTGTATGGTGATAGCCAGTTTTGACATCATAGTATTCCGGACTCAACTGCCTGCCTTTTTGTTTTGAAGCCAAGCAAGTCAGATTCTTCGAATAAATGATAATGTACCGGGTTATCGGGCCTAAAATAAGGTGTCAAATTTAATAAATGATGTCTTAACATTATTAACGATCGGTGTCCACCACCCTATTATCTAGCCCCAAATTGTGCAAAGCTTGTACTATGGCGACTAGATAAATATAGAATAAACATACCTAAATTCGTTTATAAACATCAATGACTTAGATAAAAATGCTCGTGCTAATCACACAAACATCTGCCCTGCCCATCAGCGAGATTCAAACCCGCAAACCCCTGGCTTTGTAGCCCAGAGCACGAACCTCAATACCAGACGGTCGTCTACATTCTACAAGGTCCTTAGTCAAGGCAGTATTCGTAGTCTTATTTGTTAGCTAACTTCCTTGTAGTGATTGTATTGCTTAATTATAGCATCTTTTTCTATCGGACTAACATCAAAATCGCAAAAAATGCCCATACTTTACAAAAGACCAACTGACATCAGTAATAGTATGAGATGAAAAGTAAAATTTTAATTTTTTGAGATGTTTGTTGTTCTACAAAATATTATCGCTCAAAAGTATTAAAATGCAAAAAAGAATGAATTTTACTCTAGGGAGCGTCTAGGAAAAATATGTTTCCTTATGATCACTTATCAATACCATTTGAAGATATTTTTAGCAATTAGAAATAGGGGTTTTATCATAGGCACAGATTAATGTAAAATTAAAAGAAAACTGGCCAAGTGCGAGTCGGACTCGCGCACGAAGGGTTCCGTACCATTATCTATAAAAACGACAATAAAAAAACACGTTCGTTGTACGGGAGCCTCCTTAAATATTTATTGTATTTGTTTTTTTAGTACTTGTTGTCATAGCAGCAACAGAAATACATCATCTGTGAAAATTTCAACTGTATAACTATCATGGTTCGTGAGATACTGCCTTGTGACAGACAGACAAGCAGATGGACGGACAGCTAGTCTTATTAATAGGGTCCCGTTTTACCCTACGGAACCCTAAAAAACGAACAATTACTAATCATAATGTGATGATCATAATGTAAAACTTAATTAAATTAATGTGACAACGCCTTGCGGAAGCGATAGATAACAGTGAATGAGCAATACTTCCTCTCAAATTGGGTCAAGCCTGAGTTCGTTAACACGCTTTGTTTGTAAGCTCATCACATCATATTTGGAGAAGTATTTGTCATAACATTGTGTAATACTGAAGATTTAGTTTGCATGCTGCTTTGTAGAATGATGACTTAGGAATATTTGACTTAATTAATAGTCAATTGTGAGGCAGATAATACAGAACGAGGAAATGACTTAGGTACTAGTTACAGTGGAGATTCTTAATATACACAAATTGGTTTTCCTTAAATTATGAAAAACAAAAATATACGCTTTTTTCACTGTCTAACATGGTAGGTAGGTAAGTGTACAATCAAATGAATTAAGTGTTGTTTTGGTTTTTATCAGTTGATGGTGTATCTAAATTTAAAAAAAAAGATGCCCGTAATTCAAATTACTTATTAAGTTAACAAAATATATTAAAACGTACCTGACAAGACTGCAGTAATTGTTATTTATCGAAGTTGTGTGACAAGGTACGAATTTCGCTAGGAGCATAAAAAAATGTATAGCATAGCTTACCACAATACCCAGACCCGGAAAAATATAGAAAAGATGCTTTTGAACATTGACCCGACCGGGAAACAAACCCGGGACCTTAGAAAAGGCAACGCCAAGTCCGAGGTGCTCGGATACGGAGGTCGTAAAAGTAGCAAGTTCTGTCCTAAATATCAATAGCCTATTGTTTTTACTGTAATGAACAAATGTTTTTGTAAACTCAGATCTATTTCAGAAAGCAATACTCAATATTATGATGGCGTTAAACAGTGATTAAACAAACAAATCATTTACTGTCAGAGATAAGTGACTGGTCTGACATAAAGGGTACCCACTCGTATAGAAAAACAATATTGATGTCAGCTACGTTTATTCTATTAGTTGTACAAATAAAGTGTCATGTGTTTTCATTAAAATAACTTGATATTACAATCAAGGTTAACTGAATCAGATATTATGCCAACAAATGGCTGGGCAGCGTTTGGGAAGATGCGTCACCTTCTCGTCGCCACTGCCACAATGCCTGAAGAGCAAGGTATTCGATCAGTGCGTCCTACCCATAGATATAAAACAGCGAATGCTAAGTCTATGGTCCTACCGGTGATGACCTATGGAGCCGAAACGAGGAATGACAGTAAAGCTGGGCAACTTTACTGTCATTCCACGTTTTAGTTCCCCACCGACTTCTCGTCACTAATCGAGCTATGAAAAGGTCATTACTTGGGATTTCGTTAGGGATAAAATAAGATCCGAAACTTGATCATCAGGAAGAAGATCAAAGTAACGGACATAGTCCAAAAATGTAGCAAGCTTAAGTGGCAGTTGGCTGGCAACATCTATCGCAGAACCGATAAAAGGTGAATTAAACGGGTTCTCGAGTGGAGACCACGTCTTGGCAAAGGTAGCGTAGGACGTCCCCCAGCCCGATGGACCGACGACCTTAGGGAGATGGCTTGCAGTGGCTGGATGAAAAATGCGAGTGATCGTGCTCTTTTGGGGAAGGCTTTCGTCCAGCTGTAGACTGCAATAGAGAAATAAAATATAATAGCAATAAATTATGTCATGTCATTTAAAAACTTTCGTTCCCGAGCGTCCAAAATAGAGGTGCATGCAACTCGGCGATTGGACTCGCCACACAATCATCGCATCATCGCATGCGTCATTCACTTCACGGCGAATCGATTTACACCTACCCCTTTCTTTAACCCTAAGAAGTTTAAAAAGGTAAATCGATCATCGTGACGTAGATTGTGATGTTGGTGAGTTAAATTAGTTATTTTTGTGTGAACGGTGTCTGGATCAAATGTGTTCTTAGCTATGATTCATGAAAATCTGTTGAGTCTTTAAAGATGATCAGTCCATTCTTTTCTAGTTGATAATGGGATATAAGCAACATCCATTGATCTAATGGATGCGATCATCGTTTCATCCATAGGATGTCAACTGTTGAACATAGGCCTCCCCTAGTGACTTCCAGATTGGTCGGTTGGAAGCGGCATGCATCCAGCGGCCTTGTAACCTTTACCAGGTCGTCTGTCCAGATTGTCCCACGTCCGACGCTGCGCTTGACGATACATGGCCTCCATTCGAGAACTTCTGTCCCATCGTCCTTCAGTAGTATTTTGCTACTTTAATAATATCGCAAGATCATGGTAGGTACCTACCTACACAAACTGATGCTGCATTATCATCATAAAAAATCATAAATTTACAGCAGCGGTTGGTGTTTGTGCTCATTGGAAGGGTCTCAATGAATGTTTTATTAACTAGATAAAGTTGTTACACTCCAAAACTTTTTCATGTCTATATGAGTAATAATTTGAACTAGTTAATAATGTACAATCTCAATCAGAGTCAAGGAGACGTAGATCAATCTGGGTGCTACAGTAATACTACCGTTACTATTTTTTACATAATTTAAATACCTTTACTTAAGAAACACGAGAAAACCATTTAAATACGTTTATCATCCAATTATGTAGATATCTGGTTCAAACATATGGCATCAGTTCAACAACCGCTTTAACGTTCATACAATCAGCCATTCATAGGATCTCGGTGCTGTCAATAACTTGTACTTGTATCTTGAATCTTGATAGACTTATATTGAGTATAATTACACAAGCTATGTAATAATGGATGATTTGGACAGAGAGTAAATAAAAGAGTACGTAGGCATGTTATAGTTTATTTGATTTTTTGTTATAAAGTAACAAAAAACATCGACTCCAAAATCTCGAAAAAAAAAACAGAATCAGTCGTGACTCGCGATCTATCATCAATTTATTTATTTTCTGACGCTTGTACTTTAATGAGCTACAGACTTATATCTACAGGCTTACATATAATAGTACAAGATTAGGTTTATTCCGATCAAGGTAGATTTCGGTAAATTTTTATCTTATTGTTTATATACTTAATTATAAACTAGGTAATACTGCTGTAATGAGAATAAAACGACTATTCAAGAGATAATTAAATTAACGAAGTCTTAAAACTTGGTTAATCTAATTTGCATTTTCAACGTGTACCCATAGACTTAATTATTGTATTGCAAATTTTTTAGGATAGGTAATTACGCGCTTATGAGAAAAAAGAAAGAAAGATAAAGATCAATTATCGTTTAAGTGTTAAATTTTATTTAGTACCATCAGGGCATTTTTGCATTTACCAGATAGATCAAAGGATCTAAGAACTTAAAGAAGTTAGGAATCACTTGACGTCAAACACTTTCGATTATGATTACGTGCCCTAGAAGAAAGGTAAATCGATTTCGATTGAGAAGGCGTTCTAGTTCGCTGCGTAGACTATTCTGTAGAATAAACAATAACCCGTTTACACAATAACAATGCTGTATTGTTATTCTGTTTTAGTAAAAAATATACTTGAAAAAAAATCGCAATCCGAACGAGCGCTTATCAGTATTACTTTTTTAAGAATCTTTGTTAGCCGAGGGGTGAGCACGTTTAACGTGGCGTCGCCATCTCATAGGTCTCAGGTTCGATTCCCGGTCGGGCCAAAGTAGAAAACGAACTTTTCTATTTGTCTCGGGTCTATACATGTATTCGCCCGCGACTTCGTTCGCGTAAACTAAAGGAATTTCTTAAAAACGAAATCACAAATCAAAGTTTTTTCCTCTATCTCGCTATACCACACCAAGACGTTAAATAAAAGTTTATTTGTCTCTAAAATACGCATGGCTCGAAAAAGTTTTTAACCAACCTGCAACGGAAACGTGTGAAGCCGCAGCCACCAGGTGCAGTGTTTTTGTGGTTAAGGGGGCTGTAGGGGGTAGGGGGAGGGGTTCCAAAATGTGTTTCCAATCAATCATCAAGGACAGAGCAGTTCCGAACGGTAACTGTCAGGGATTTACGGAGGGATGTGGCATGGACTTGTACCACATCCTTACTTAAAAATAGAATAGGATAGGTGTTGTGACTGAACCAAAGTAAAAGAAGCTCCTTTTATATCAGTTATTTATTATAATATGCAAATTATAAAAATGTACAAGCTATCGCAACTATTTCGCCACAAGATGGCAGACAACAGCGCTGTTGCTAGGCTTTAGTTCATAGACATTAAGCCTAGCAACTGGGTTGCCAGATCTGTCGCCAAAGATAGGTTTATTTCTTTTTTTTAACAGTTCTAATTTTTTCTTCACCAAAGGTTTAATTGTATACTTTTTAAGTATAAACGTTAAGTTGATATAATAAAGGAAATTCGATAATATAGATTAGTAATTTAATATATTTTTTTATAGTATTTCAGCAATCAAACCAATTAATTTAGCCCTCAACTAATAAAGCATACTTACTTCATGAGTAGTTTGTACTGGTGACTGAGGTGACTGTGCCTTGGTTAATTTTATTCATTTGAGCGTTTGTTTGAGTAATAATCACGCCGGACTTGCGTCACCATCTCGGCGGTCGGTTTCGATTCCCGGGCGGGAAAATTTCTACAATGTCTCGGGTCTAGGTGTAATGGGCGTTGTTTCTGATTTCTGCGCGAGCGATATATAACAATGTGCGAGCGTGTGTGTAATGTAAGGCAAAATCACACACAAAAGAGCAAATGCTCTTATCCTAAGGTAATTAGCTAAAGAACTTGTGTTATAGAAACAACGACGGTACCAGAACACCCAGATCCGAGAAAATAAAAAAAGTTCGTTTTCTACATTGACCAGACCGAGAATCGAACCCTCTGAGACCGCGACGCCAAGACAGACTTGCTCACCACGCGGCCATATTTTCAGTAGTCGCGAATCGCGATTTAGCCATTGTGCCAAGGCAATAAAGAAAGACATACCTACTCTATTTTATTTAAGAGTATTGGTATCTTATCACAAGAAATACTCTTTTTCTGTCTTAGATTCAATAAACGCCCAGTAGTCTCTTTAACTGGCCTTGCAGAATATCAAACCCCGCGAACTTCTGCCTAAGCGCTAATATCGAGGTCGTCTGTATCCTAGTTGAGGTAGGTCATGTAAAATGTATGATTAAACCGAAACAAGCTGTAGTATAGTCTTGGCCTTGAAACACTAGAATACGAGTAGGTATTCCGTATTCGAACATTTTTTCATATCTGAACGGCACTATTCTTTAAAAGAAGCGTGGAGTGGGCTGAATGAGATGACTTTGACGTATTTCACCTATTTGGGAACGATGTTTAATTTGAACAAGTAGGTAGACCTACATTTAATTTTAATAAACATAATATTTGTTTAACCTTTCAATATATATGTTACAGTCAAAACTCATAACTGGTCTAAACCACTTTTGACCGGCAAGTGGTTTTGACTGTAACATATACAATAAGCATCAACCTTTTTTTTCTTAGCATTAATTACAATCAATTCGAACTAACTTAACTTTATGAAGATTAAGGCCAAAAATCAATGACAAAAAGTATTATGTAAAGGAGGTATGTAGGTAGGGTATGGCGATTACGCACCGCAAAATGCACCCGTCAAAATACAATAACACAAAAAAAGATTTATGACGAATCGAGAAACTCCCCACAGGGGCGGAACCACGAACACTCACCAAGTAAGCAAAAAGTTTGTTTATAAAATGACTATAAAAAAAAATTGCATCTCATTAACTTGTCGTCGGAAAATCTTTTGTTATACTGTTTAGAAAATGAAAAATATATAGGTAGACGAGATCACTTCCAGCGAGTCTCCAACAACATACCTAACTTACCTACATCTTATTATAGTTTATTAGTTTGTGTAAAAATTATTATATCAAATATTTATCGTAATGAAGCAGAAACTATAGCGAATACTAGGACTTCGTCTACCCACAAGGCGGACAGACGACTGATGTGGGCCACTTCCAATCGGCCAATCTGGACGTCGTTGGGGCCTTGATCAGCAGTGGACGTCCTATGGCTGAAATGATGATGACGAAGCTGAAACTATTATTTTTTTTAATTTAATCACCAGCGTTAAGCCAGTCCTGGCTATAGAAAGTATGTATTTATTATCGGTTTACAGATAGACATACTATATTTTACGCAACATCTGCAACGAACGGAAACAGTTTTTGTGCGCACCGCAAACTTACACCGATTTCCGTTATAAATAGGTCAATATGTCACTAACGTTTCTGTTTTGCTTTGACATCTGGGTAAAAAGGTATTTTAATTACCCTACAACTGCATACTTGCGACCCTTGCATTTTATGTACAAAATGCTTCCGAAACTTTTTGAAATTGAATACAATTACAAATTTCCAAAAAAAAAAGTACCTAAGTAAATAACGTTCGACTTAATTATTTGCAGTTTTTGTTTAGAGATACTTATTTCAATAAAAAACTAAAGTGCTTCTGCTTCAAACGTATTTAATGTAGGTACCTAATACAAATTTCACAATTATTTTGACAATAACATAACAAAAAAAAAATCCTTACATTCTTTGGAAATAAATGACATAAGTTTACAGTAAATAAATATAGGTATAAATGACATAAGTTTTAATAACAGGTTACCATTAATGGCATGCTAAAAGTAATAAAAAAAATATAGGTATTTAACACCAACGTTTCAGAACTTGTATTTTGAGCGGATACAACAGAACTTCAACAAGCCTCAAAACAATAAAAACCTAATGACGCACGCAGGAATAAATATTGTAAATTGAGCATCCAAATAGACATAAATAAGAAAAAATACACCGCTTAAACATTAAATAAGCCGAACAAACGGAAGCGCCACGCGCTAAATACAATTTTCCGACAAAACTCGAACCCACCGGAAAGTGCCGCGTTTATTTCCCGCCATCCGGCGGCTCGACCAACCGAAATTTGGCGCCTAAAATCTTCACATCCAATCAAATAGTTGGCCGCCATTTTCAACCAATGAACGCCGAGCCCGCGCTCTCGCCGTCGCGTCATTGTCATATCTTGAAAATTAGTACGGCAGTGCAGTGAACCCCGACGGCAAATCGTTGATTTTCCCTTGGATTTCACTAAAATCCTACGAGGTAAGTTATAGAATTAACTTAGATTACTTTTTTCCTAAAAAATCTCGTTTTTCGCCGCCAGTTTTGCGTAATTTTCCGCGAAGTAACTGAACTATTCCGTAATTAAAGTGGAATTTATTGATAAATGCAGTGAGTAATCGATGGAAACGTATACGAAGTTTACGTAAGTTGTTAAATAAATTATGGAAAATTCATTTCGAATTAATCCATTTGCGAATTCAAGTTTTAGGCGGCTGAATTTCTGAATAAATGATTCGAAGTTTTAGTTAAAATCAACTCGGGCTTGGATCGGCAAAATGGCGGCGCTGTTATGTGCGCTATTAATACACTCGCTGTCCCTTTCGCTCGCAACCGCTGCGGTAATGTTAGAGAGGGACATAGGCATGTCAGATACGTAGTTATCGCATGCTGAACACGTAACGAGACACGTCTTCGTTCTTCGTAAACAAGTCGAGTGGCCGGGGTTGCCACAACTTAGAATTTTATTCCCATAATGTGCGGAGATTGTTTGCTGATATTTCTTTAATTACCACTTCATTTGTAATAAATTGGTATTATTTGTTCTATTGTTTTTATTATTAACTAACTAAACAATCAACATTAGTAATTGAAATATCCTACAAAACAAAAGTTACTTGTACGCAAAATAATAATTTAATTTGAAAATAGAATATTATTTAAAAAGATTGATTTCAGTAGAATAATTAAAAGATTTGAAAAGAATAAAAATATAAATACTTACATACTTTGCAGATTTTGATATTGATTTGAGATAAAATCAAACTATGTATTCATTATGTTTTCGTTAAACTATTTCCAATTAATAAGGTTAATAAGATGGTGAAAAAGTGAAAACATTTATTCGCAACATTGATTTTTTATATTACGTTTTATGTCCGCTCTGATTAATTACTTTTTTATTACCTTCGTTATTGATTGTTATAAGGTAAAATTAATTAAGTTTAAAGTTTAGTAAGCCTCCGGTAAAAAAATAAAACATTTGTTTTATGCACGTAAGTAATTAATGTTTTAGTTAACTTTAAAACAAAGTGAGTAGGTAATCAAAAATAATTCTAATACTCGAACAATACTTCAGTAAATGAGTAATACTAACCTAAATATATTATTGCATTTACAAACTAATTACTTAATCCGGTATACCAATGAAGTTACTTAATAATTAATTTACCTAATTATGTGGTTAACGAATCAAACGGGTTATGGATTTCCAATAAAAAATAATAAAACAATACCCAAATTATAATTCAACAATAATAAACCTTGTCACTCGTAATTGAATTGATTCACATACAAATAAAATAGGGAGTAAACTACAGTAGAGCGCGAACCCTACGGATAACGCACGAAACTCGAGCGCAGGCGACCGTAGCGCCACGCCGCGGGGAGCAGCGGAACCTCCACGCCGTAGTTGCGCAAGAGCCCCGCGCGCATCGCCTCCGCGCACCGCGCCTCAGTCGACGAACGAAACTCGCGTCGGTTGGACGTATGACGTTTCATCGCGTCCCGCCGCGTCACTCGTCTTGTTTACGCTCACTAAACTACTAACAATTCGTATTCTTATTGGTGCGTGATGAACCAAACAGTTATCTACTCACAAAATATAACGCGTTCTCTCACATACATAAACTGAATATTGACCTTGTTTGCGCTAGGTGAAGAGAGCGTCGCGGATGCTATCTGTGAAGTGCGTCGCTGTGTTTGGTTGTGCTATTGGACTCTGAAGATGTCGACGTTGAGTATGAGGGCACCCCTGCAGACCACCTCCTTGCTTGATACGCGGTCGATGCGCGTGCGAGGAGTCACCACTCTCGATGGAGTCAGGAGAAATCTTTTCGGTTGCACGGATAGAGAAGAGAACAGAAGGTTCGCTGAGCGAGAACTCGCGAGGCAATTGGAATTGGATAGCCAGAAATGGGGTTTCGATTTTGCTCAGGAAAAGCCTTTGCCGGGCGACCAGCGGTTTGAGTGGCGTTTGGTGGCAGCGTCTGCAATTCCAGCAGCTTTGAGACGGGCCCCAATCACCATCACGACGCCCCAGCAGACTGCACCAAAGCAAGAGGTCAAAGTTTCGAGTCCAGAAAACAGCAAAACGCAAAAGAGAATCACAGGTAAGTCGCGCTGTTTTCAACTTTATTATCGGCACAGATACTGCATTAATTTGCACAGATTATGTAAACACTCAATTCAAGTTGCATTCGTGTTTATATCGATAAGCGATTCACCTCTCGTTTATCGCAACTGTAATTAATCGTGACGAGACAAACTAATTGCAAAATAAACATGCTATTATCGATTTTTCAAGTTGCAGTTTGTATTATTTTTGCAAGATTTGATAATAATAAGCGTAGCAAGGTCACATTGCATATGCGAGTGAGTGACCTTTCTGTTTTTAGAACTGCAAACGTAGAATAATAAAACATGTCTTTTAAATCGTAGGTATGCATTTTGTCTGACTTTGACATTGGTTTACTTTTAAAGGTCGTAATGTTCTTTATGTTGATGCATATTTGTTTATTTAATTAAGCTTTATTGTTTTTAGTTTAGGAACTCATGACATTATTTTTTTCTGTAAATACTGCCTTGAGACAAAAGTCGCTATCAACATCTGTCTGCAGCCTCCGTTTTCCAGAATTTAACTGCATAAGCGAAAACTTATGTGCGAAAACGTATAATAATGTTACAATCAAATAATGTAGGTACCTTTAAAAGGTCCACAGAAAATTCCAGGATTATTATGTCTATCTGCACGACCATTTCTATCTTTAACATATAAAATAACACTATTTTTATCAACATAATACTTATCCTTTTATGCTAGTTACGCTGGCCCTTTAATCCAAAAAATGTCCTTCACGGCATATCATTTACCTAACACCTAAATAAATTTTAATAAAAGATTAAATTTTTATGCATTTCAGAAGAAATTACTAATATGCATTGGGAAGAATAATATCTTGTATTATTCTACATCCAACAAGCGTTTTGCTAAAACAAATATTAGATGTCCTATTTTTTATTTATCGTACCTTATTAATATGTATATGTATGTTATTGAATGTTCCCATTAACTGACTTAATTTATGATCTTAACTGATTATATTTCTACCTCAATAAATAACAATAAAATGAAATGAAAGGAAATAAATAGGTATGTATTATTATAATGCCTAAGAAAACACACAAATTCTCATGGTCTCTAAGTATTGAATTATCATCCTTGTGTAAAGTTACCTACACACAACAATAAATTTTACGAGAAGCCTCTCCCAGCACACCCAGACCCGAGCAAATTAAGATAAGCTACTTCTTGTAATTGACTCAAACTAGGAATCTAATCCGAGACTTCGCGACGCGGCCTACGCGCAACTACGCCTATCAAGTCGTCAATCACCTAATTTGTACCTACAACCTCGTAAATATATTGACTGGTAACTGGTCTCCTTGTTTGTCGTTCAGTAAGTAGCAAGTCTGATTAATCGGTGTCAGTTCAGTAGGCAGTGTCGAACCGTGTTCGCTCGACAATTGACACTAATGTCGAACATATGACACCGCCACCTGGGCGAAAACATTATTCAACATTACCTAAGCTTAGATAAGAAACACAACTTTATATCTGTACCTATAATAAATCAATAACACATAATTCATTGTTGTTGAACACACTTTTTATGATATTCTTGACAGCCATTTTAAAACCTCGCTTTAACAAATGTTTTAAAAGAAATAACTATTGTAATCAAATTACTTTAATAGTATATCATTAAATTAATATTTAAGCTCAATCTTTCTGACTAATTTAAAAAATCCCCTTTCAAATTTGCCATTGCAATTTTTTGTCTGCCAAGGTGTGAAATTATTCATAAAAGGTCAAAGGAAGTTCTTAAAAATAACAATTGCCTGTACGTAATTAAAAATTAAGACGCGAACGAAAGTGTTCTTAGCAATTTTTTTGTCATCCGTAGTAGGGGACGTTTTATAAACGCTTTAACCGCTTATTAAAATGTATTTAGCGAGTTTTGAATGGACACGTGACAACGTAAAAAGTTGATTAATGTTTCATATTTTTTTGCTTCGCTTTTCAGATTTGCTGTTTGAAAAGAAATTTTCATTAACTAAAACTCGCCTACAAAAGCGTACTGTTACAAACTATAATATATTCCGTGCTTGTTACTAACGTAAACACTTCTCTATGATGCTCATTGTTTGGACTCCTAATAGAGCTAAATCAAGCCGTAGGAGGGGCTAGATAACGTTGTCCTACTTTCGGTTTGTTTTGAAACAGACTCAATGCGCAGACGCAGCTACCTCCCACATTTGTCCTATTTTAGTTCTGCACATGTGGTATACGAGAGATACGAGTATTTTGCTGCGACAATACTATTATTTACTACACCGTTGCTAAGTAACAGAATAGTGTTGCCTACTGTTACTGTACTAGGTATATATACGAGTAGTAGAACTTAGATAATTAATTTATTCTTACGTCTAGATAGTACGAAACGTAGCTACGTGTTTGCCAATTGAGCAAATGAATAGAAACGTAAGTGAATAATTGTCATAAATTAAAGTTTCCCATACTATTAGATTATAAGTTGAGTTTTATCCCTCAGCTAAGCAAAACAATAATAAAAATGTTTAATAAAACGCGGTATCAAGCGACCGTTCAGCATCCCATAAGTAAATAATTTAAGTAGTAAGTCTGATTTAGTATTTATTTAATTTTGGGAAATCTTAAGGTTACTTATCACTTTATCAGTCTTACGCATTTAACGAACGTTATATACTTACAGTATACAAGATTATCTTGTTGCTGCATCCTTGTCCGACCCATGTTGCAAGATTGAGCGATGACGATGCGTGATACGTCAGCTTGCGCACACACACACCTCACTATAAATAATGGCGTCCACAGACTTATTTTTATAAACTTTAATCCGCCATATTACGTAGCCAAGTTAAGTGATTATTAAATAGATATTAAATTATTTATTTTTATAAAATAAAAATAAGTAATTTAGTATTTGACAGCATCAACACAATCACGAAACTCACAAACCACAACTGAGATCATATTGTCCAATTTCAACAATCGCACTCATTAAAACGCTGTGCTCCCATATTCAACTCGTTTATTCTCTAACAATCTCGCTGCATTCAGCCTTCGGTAGGCATTTTTTGTCTGCGTTGTCTAAACGAGGCAGCAGTCAGTTCTTATTCAATCTATTCAGCATTGTCATCATAAAGAAAACTTCAGTGCGAGCCCTCAAGCTTCACTTGCTACGAGATAATGTTTTTACTGCCTATTATATTACAAATACTCTAACTGACTACTAAAAAAACTAACCAGTTCTCTTATTGAGAACCAACCTATCATATTATATCATCGCTGCGTTAAGTTAAAATAAAGTATAATATCCAATCAATCTGAAGTAAGGGCTTCTAAACCTTTCTTTCAACGCTCATATTTTTTAATGAGAATTTCTGTTTTAAACTTCGAATTGGTTTGCTACCATTGCTTCCTCAACCGAATAATTGAAACCGATTCCGCGCTTTCTCAAATGCATGAATAAACGTCGGAAACAACACACGGATCAAGGGTCACGAATTTCTTTGTCTGAAACTGACCAACCGAAGAAACTACCTCAGGGGTCCAGAAAAGGGGTCACCTAGTTCCTCAATCCTTCTTAAACGTAATTACACCTTTTCTAGTGTCGTTGAACTTTGAATGTTTAGAAATATTTTTACGTCTATGAGAATGTAAGTGGACTAAGCTGCGGGGTTTCTAATCGTATGCATTTGATTGCATAGACGAAATTGTTACAATTCTGTGTCGCCCTTTTGTGAGCTATGTGCGGTCAAGAAATACATGCGATTTCCGTTACAAGTAGCATTCAGCTTGCATTTTTGAAATTTAATTGGTACTTGATAAGTTAGTTATATTGGTGAACATAGTTATTATCAAAGTTATATTGGTGAACTCAAGCTCGCGACTAAGGCTAGTAGGAAACTGAATTAATAATAATTGAACGCACAGCTGTTTTATAACAGATGACAATTTAGAATATTATTTGAATCAAGTCCACCCCTATAAATCGCGTAATAAGGAATCGCATTGTGCTGTGATATGACATCGTACAATAGCGCGCCGTAATGACGCGGCCGCGGCGCGTGCGCAGCCCACCCCTCGCCTTTCACCCTCGCAGATATCGTAACGGCTATATTGATTTTTTAACTGTCACTTTCACTGTTTGTTTTAGAAACAAGCGTGCTCGGGTTTCTAGGAAATGGTGGGCCGCATTGGAATCGGTCCTACACAAATATAATAAAATCACATCAACAACTAATGCAATTTTAGTAGTACTCAACATTTACGCATATTTTTCTTAAATTTCCTAAGTCGAAAGCTCTACTAACTCTTTATTCAGACCAAGAAACTAACTTTAAAGTAAATAAAAACGCGTCAGACAACACACCAACTGTTATCATCCTCATCATCATTTCAGCCACTTAACGTCCACTGCTAAACATAGGCCCTCCCAGTGACTTCCAGATTGGCCGGTTGGAAGCGACCTGCATCCAGCGGCTTTCTTGTGGACTTGTGTTTATTGCTACAATTGTTACCTAGTCTAGTTAAGTAAGGAATTAATATCCTTGAATTGCGAGGTACCAGACAAAAATTTTCCGGGGGCGCATCCAGGCACACCCAGAACCAAATCCATTGAGAATAATCATTTTTCTAAATTTAGCCGAACTGGGAAGCCGTCACGCTAATCGGGTCATAATTAAAATTTACAACAAGATCAACAAATCGTAAACCATGTTGAGTTCACTTTTACAACTTTAACAAACTCTCACTTATGATATCTCCAAAACGCAAGCGCGAAATCGATGCGGGTGATTACAAAAAAGTTGTCAACACACGTGTTCCAAATTCGAAAATTTGAACAGATAGGGGAACCGTAACGGTCGTTCCGCATCTGTCTGCGCCCGCGCCGAATTTAGCAGATCGCACCCCTGCAGCAGTGGCTGGGACATGCTGTGGGGTTATTTTAGTACCCCTGCAGTGGGACATTTAACACCCCTGCAGTAGTGGGTGCATATGACCCTTACGCCACGGGCATTCCGCATTTTGATGGACCAAAGTTGACTCGACAGCTGTTGATGTGAAAACATATCCGTTTTTATTAAACAGTGGTTAGTGTTACGCACGCAATTCGATTGTGAATAAAAGAAGATGATAAAAATACAAACATATTTACGAAATGTTCTCACTAATGAGCCCGTAAACAGTTAAAAAATGATTTTTGTCATATCACAACCAACAACTCATCAACTCGCTAGATCTAAAAATAATTGGTCAATTGCATCACAATTGATGGCCACGACAATCATCCTTGAAACTAAAGTAACCTACACCTACTTCTACTCAGTCTCACATCTCAATACATAACAAGTATCAATGAGTATCTCGTTTAAGGGGATTACGTATGCTAAATTATTTTTTTAGTCTGCACCAGCCAGCGGTGCAGACTAAACAATCCAGCGCAATCGCTGGATATAGAGTTAAAAAATTGTATATAATATATTTGTATCCTAAAACATTTGATATTACTAATAACTATTCAAATCACAAATACCTATTTTAGTAAAAAAAATTGAAGGTTTTACTCACATAATTTCTGAGATAGGAGCTAAAAATACTTAAAAATTAGTCTTTAGTGTTTATTTTTTTTATAAGCTACTAATTGTTATTATATTACGAAACTTCTAATTCCTCTTTGTGAAAGATACATAAACAACATATATTTTTTCGAAGCTATTAGCATGTCAACTTTCATAGAAAATTACATCGGAAAATAACATTTTTTTCTTGTATTTTTTTTTCCAAGGTATGTATTACTCTTAATTTCATAACCATAAATCGGTTGGTACTTGGTAACAGCTCAAAAATGCGGCGAATACAGCAATTAGCTCAAACAGTGACATCTCCCAGGTAACGAACCGATTCTTTGTAATAACGTGACACAACCGCCCATAACTATTGCGAAGATCTTTCCCATTACATGCATGCACCTGCTAATGCAGAAACGTAATTGGTGGAAGCAACGACACGAGACTAATGCGCAGGAGTACGTTATAGTTCTCACGCCTGCGTTGGCGCACCTCGAGTCAGAAGTATTGACAACATTTTTTCAAAAATAAACCTTAAAATCCTTTTATTTACGTTCATTTATTCATTTTAGCGCTAGACGACGATACTGTGAAAACATTTTAAAACTTCCAGAAACTAAATCATCTGTCATTAGCTGTAACGAAATCTTTGTAGAGTCAACTAGTAAGCTTTATGTACCATAAACAAATGTCACCTACCATGGCTTGAAATGCTGTAATGCGGTAAAAACTGATTTAATATTTAAGGTCAAATAAGGTTATCAGCCAATAAATTAATAATACCTTTTTTATGTTTCCGTCCCTTGGCCCAAGGAAGCACGTAAGATATGGTTCAATGCGCGTAACGACTGCAGACGTGGCAAAAACTAACCTTTCGCAGTAAAAGCCTACACGCTATTATCCTGGTGGTAAAGGGCATTAACACTTGTATGATTTTATAATACCTTTTAAAGCAATTGGAATTAATTAAATTATCAAAGAGTTTGAATGCCGGTTTGGGTTATTTTTTATAAAAATGTTTGAAACCCCTGAATCCCTGATTTAACCGTTACTGTCCTTTGACCCAAAATTTAGTTTCTTTTTTTTATGAAATTCAAATCTGTCCCATTATTTTAAGAACCAGAAATAGATAGTAAAGATAAATGGAAGTGCTTGAAAGATAACTGTAGATAAAAACTTCAAATAGGCCTATTCAACGGAAACACTATCAAATACAAATGTTGTTTCAAAGATAAGAAAAACACACGCTCTATGATACTAAATAGATCTAAGGTAGTAAGAAAAATTGTCTTGAAGGCCTAATTTAAGAAAACAACTAAAAGAAAATACAAAACTTGGTGGTACAACACTTCTACTTTATTTAGTATTATAATGACATTTTTTTACCAATCCCATTTTCTATCTATGCCATAATATTGTCTTGTTACCATAATTTGCTAAATGTCTTTTTATCTATGTTAATAAACAAGGTGCATATATATTCAAGAACTACATTTAGTCACTTCACTATGCTTAAATAGGGCAAGATAAAAGTGACAAATACTAAGTCGTTACGTTGTTACATTGAGTCTGACTAGATCAAGGACGCCACCTTTTGTCAACGCTTATTAATAGTCGCTTACAGTGCGTACGCGCAACAGTTTCACCAAATTGTGTATTACGTAATGATATTGTTTGGACGACCTTACTTGGTAGTGGTAATAGTATGAGTAATATTTGCTGTCAAGTTGACAGTAACAACACTACCTACTACACAGGCGTCTCGTTAAAAAATATGAGGAAGAAATAGAAATCAATTTAACTCTTCAAAATTCAAAAGTTGGGCAGTATTTGATTTTAGTAATTCAAAGACAATTGGAACAGATGTGTTTCGCGGCAGATAATATTGTTAGAATTAGATATTATATTACTGTTTAGAGAAAAAATGCAGCATTTATTAGTAACATTCAAATGCTTTAATAATTATCTGTTTAATTAAATTACTAAAATAAACTTTATTTTACCATTCAATTACCTCCTAGACAACATAATATTAGGTAAAATTACACACTAAGTAAGAGTAACCTAAATATAAAAATTGCAAAAAATATTTTGTTTCTAATAATATAACATGCCAATGCAAAGTAAATTTTAAAAACATCTGTAAACCTAATACCTTGCAGAATAAAATTTACTCCATAAATAACGTATGTATACTACCAATCTTTCAAAAAAATGTAGAAGCAAGCCAAGGTTTTTTTTTTAAATAATATTATTAGGTAGTACTTACTTTATTGCTACAGAGTGAATAAGTTAAATACAGGATAATTATCGTTGGTCACTCCTTACTGGTCGGTTACTTCTCATTCTCACGTCCACCTTACGCGCACCCTCCGTCGTAATTGCCGAGATATGTCATAAAAACAGCTGATACCGCGATTCGGTTCCGGACGAGAGCGCTGAAGGTTTTTGTATGGGAACTGGGCCGCGTGAAATCTCGTGTTCCGATCCCAAAGCGAAAGTGATCTCACTTTCGATTGTGATAAGGGTAAATTTATAAAAAAAGGGATAAAAAATTACAATTATCATCGCTGGATGACTACTAAGAAATTAACACAAAATTAGATAGAATAAGATAGGCTCTATTTTTTTGCTGAGTACATATCATTGGTATAAATTTTTCTACTTGTCTGATTGATCTGTCTGTCTTGATCCTCAGTTTCTAGGTAACAAAATATAAGGTTTATCAATCCAACTTTTCCATTACTTTGATCTTTCTAAATGTCGATATTATTTAGATCTATTTACAATAGTGACCGAGTTTCTTGCGCTGCTTCTTTTCAGCACAAGCCCACAAATGCCCCGAAGCAATGGTAGGGAAAAAATATTATTGGGACGTGTAAAAGTGCCTTTAATGGCCAATTTGCAGAAATAAATGATTTTGACATCGTACACATGTATTTTACATGTATCTCACATAAAATGGTTGTTAATCATTTTATTATTGAGGAAAATTTACGATATTATGTAAGTTACTATTTCCATAAATGATATTAAACTTAATTATCCTATTTAATTCTCCTCGTCTTGTCATTTATTTGCGCTTCAAATAATGTAGCGATCGTAGGTATTTTACAAAAATAATGTAATATTTTGGAATATGGATATAATAATGACAGATCCGCTATTAAGTCCATCCTTAGATGATCAAGGTGAGAGAAAATGTGTAACAGAGGTCTTTTCTGTTATTAACATTATTTTACGAGGGGGCTAGTGTAATATTACCAATTTCCCAGGCCTCGTCGGTTAAACGCCAGTAATTTTTCAATAAACGAATCGATAGACTGCTACCGGGGTAGATAATTGATGTTATCACCGATATATCACCCTCGTTACGGTTCCCATGACCACGTGCACACGAAATCATGGGAAATTGAATGACCATGTTGAATGAATAAAATCACTAATCACTCCGCAGAATTAACCTATCTAACCCATCAGTAAAAGTGTAGAGTCCAGTGTTTCGATATTTCACGAACACTAATTCACTCTGCTAGGTGTTATTAAAATAGTTACACTTAAGTTTTTAGGCCCACTTGCAAAACTATTCCAAATCTCTACACAGATCCTTAACTTCCATTTCTTCAATCTGTCTTTGTAAACTTTAAACAAAATTGCAGATATAATATAATAACTTATATTTAAAACCATATTAGTTTAAACCTCGATTTATAATAATTCTGCAAGTGCACCTATATTAATTGGTTGCAATAGTATTAAATGAAATAACAAGGCCCGATACTCACACGTGAACTATCCACCCCAGCTAATAAATACCTACCGTGCATATGGCGATCTGTTGGCTAAAACAGGGGGGATTTTTTACACTCCTACATGCAGCGGATCAATAAATAATTATCATTTTAACTCGTGTGAACGTGACCTTAGCGTTTTATGCGAAGTATTTCGTAGAGAAAATGGCGCATAAACCTAAAAAAGAACGGTCATTCCGTTGACCTTTTCCAAGCGAGTCCATTCAGACCAAAATCAATACTTGTCTCGAAATTAATTAAATACAAACCGAACCAGGCGAGACGACCATTAATAATGCTTAGCATTTTAAAACAAAACGATATTATTTAAAAGCAAAATGTAATACAGAAATTAATTTTCATGCTCTGTCAGATTACGTACGCAGATGCACTAGTCCGGCGGGTGCTCAATCAAATTTCATTATTTTCAATTTGGAGTCGCGTTACGTTATTGTTTTAAATGGAACGCGTCAGTTTCAATTTGGGAACGCGCCGGATTTACTTTTTCTGACGCCTTAAAAAAAAAAAAAAAAAAAAAAAGCCGCATATAAAAAAGCACTGGCAGTTTGTCATAACACCTTTAAAAAATATCGAGTGCCTGAAATTTAAATAAAAACCGTAATGTTCCGCATAGTGCACCTACAGATAAGCAGCTGTGGGGGACTTAACCCGGTTGTTTTAAATGTAACGGTTAAACAGTAGCATAGGTTCGACGAAAGTCTAGTTATTGTTTGCTTACTTAACAACTGACGAAGATAGGAACCCGCATTTTAATGACAGAAAACGCTAATTTTTTCTAATTTATGATTACAAACTTGTCAGAAGTCCATAGTTATGCAAACCTATTCGTTTAAGATATTTTAATGTACTTTCTTGTTACTTTTGACTAACGTGACATCGATTACGGAAATGCCTTATCCGTGCGTGGGAAACCGACGAAGTGACTATAATTACGACTGTCGCAAGCCCTCGCCCATTAAAGCAATCGTGATTAGGAAGTTTTTGGACGATTCCCACTCTTCCTTTCAACGGATTTCTAATTTAAGAAATAATAGCTTTAATCATATATTTTGAAAAATTCCCGGTTAAATGCAATAAAATGTAGTGACCGAATGGGCACTTTTTATCGTAGAAGGAAGTTTTGCTGACAAAAATAAGTGTGCAATAGGTACATAGAACCTATTGTTATTTTCATAGCACTATATAATTTAAATGAATTATAGTATTTTTCTGTAAAATGCTAATCCATAACTAAAAGAGCATTCAGTAATAGTTGAGAATGAAATCGAACAATACTCATCCGAAAGATTGAGGTGAAAACAGACAATTCATCATTATGTAAATCCGTTTGTTCCGTACAATTGTGGGACACTTCTTGAAGGGCGTGGAAGCGAGAGATGTATTACTCGAACACAGCACAAAGCTCCGGCACTTATAAATCAAACGACATCAACACATTAGTTATTCCGACTGGCAATCACTTCAACGAGCCCTCTCGAGGCGCGGTTGGATTAGACATCTCGATCTCTCGTACATTCTTATGCATTTATTTGTTATTTTAAAACTCTTAATGTCCCATTGTCACTCCGAAAATTTCCATCATGAAACACCCTTCGATACCAAATCTATTATGCACAGGCGTTAACCCCGAATTCCCCCGAAAGGGAATCTCTACGTGGTTTCAGAAATCATGGGAAACTCTAGCTGAAACAAATAACCAACTGTCATAGACATAACAAGTAAAACTAATTCTGATTAAACAAAGCAAATAGAGACCCGATACATCGACAGGCCCTTGAATTTCAAAATGTTTGCTGAAGACTGTTTGTCGAAGAACTAGCGAGCAGGCGTAGAGTAGACGACTTCATTAATGCGTGGGCGGGGAAGATAAATATCCATGATGACAAAACAGTTTTGAAATACTCGAGTGAACTAAGGTCAACGACAGAGATTTTGGGGTCGCACAATCCCATTGTCGACGAACTAAGAAACACGTGTGAACTTAAACCCCACTTTAGTTCTAAATTCACCGTTCTCAATCTAACACTTCATTCTTTGCGGGAATTCAACTGTCACAAATGTCCCCGTGAGGACATCCATCAAGAATTTTTGAACCCTACGAATGATGGATTGTATTCGATGAATGAATATTTATGATAATATCAAATTGAAATGTTAATACGAAATAATTACTGAGTCGAGTGCGTAGAGTACATCTGAATAAATAGTAAATGTACGTTTCCAGTTCCACACCTTTGTTTGGTATCGTCACCCGTGCAACAATACAAAATAGAGGCGTAACCTTATTCGATTGTTCACCTCAAATCCAGGAAAAATGTAACGTATATTTAACATTTAGTTGCAGCGATAACATCCACCGCAATCGAAATAAACAAACACTGCTAAACAACACGTGGCCGCACGTTATCATCTAATGTGCCGCGTTTGTTTATTATGGAAATATTTCCTGCACTTACCGCAGCGATGTTAACATCTACACGCCATAAAAATAATTTTATGTTTACGGGCAAACATCTCGTCAATGAGCACCATTATTCAGAAGACGTTCCACGCGCTAAGCAAACATGGTATACAAAGAAACGCCAACACGTTCCGAAGGCGAGCCGACCAGCCCTTTGACCGGTCCATCGTCCATGACATTCCTTGGATTTGATTGATAACGGTCATAAAGAATTTTCAAGTCGTGCCTACTTCCAAAAGAGTTCCTTCACAAATCTCCTAGTCAAAAAATACAACTTACGCCCTTCGCACAAAGGGCGGACCTGAATGGAAGCCACGACAATAAAAATAAAGCATTGTCAAGTAAAAATTCATATTTCATGCTTTTCTCATAGATAAAATTACTGATATAGAGTTACAATCTGAATTTTAGATTTGTTTGTATTTTGATGCGCGTTTGGGTGAATGGACATAATGAAGCTAATTGTGTGTGAACGAATATTATTTGAGGAGAAATGCTAATATTTATGATAATTGAGTAACGAATAGGGTCAGTTTTATGATTGACGTTTGAAATAGATGTGTATTCTTCGCTGCAGCTAATCCTTTCGCCCAAGGTGTCTAAAGTACCTACTTTAATTCATTGATCTACTTAAAATTGTGACTCATACCTTTGTGTGAAGCTTGTAAGAAATCTATACGGTCATTCTATGAGAAACGGCTTTACTATAAGCAGCGAATGCTCCGTTAGCTCGTTGAGGCCTGCAGGGTTTCCAGCGACCTTCTAACGGTAAACAACTTCGGCCACCGCGGGTCTGCAAACACTTGAACCTTGGACGTCATCTTTTCAATTGACTCTATCATTAGTATTGTCAATTTATTTTGTTGCCAACGTGTCAACTATGTTCTCGGTGTAGATGGTGATTCTTCTGGTCGGATTTTTATTTCGTAAGATGTCAGTAAAGAAAGTGTATCAACAATGGCAATAATAATATTATATCCACTTCTATTGCATGACACGTACACACACGCGTGGCTGTGGCATTCACGGTAAATTAGCACTGCGAGAAATAGAAAGAATCCTAAGCTGCAACTGGTCTTAATTAGAACTTTTTTTTCCTTCTTTAATTGCTTCTGTTAGATTCGCAAACAGTGGTGACTCCGCTGTGTCTTTGCAATCGGCGCCGGCGCATCGAGGTCGACGAACCGACGCCACAGTGGTGTTATTGAACGTACCACAACAACACGCACACAGCTTTACTTCATACGGCCGAAAATTCTTTTAGTGTGCTGGTGCAGCCATTAAGTTCACGAACCTGACCACTAAGGGAGGTACACACCAAAAAAATTAAAACATCTTAATTTTGACAGTCGGTAAGGATTATATGACTTCATCAAATTATCATGTAATGTGAAGTAAACAAAAAAATGCAAGTTGAAACAAAATCATGTTGCAATAATCTCTCTCCAAACTGCCTTAGTCTTAGAGCCCAGTGTTCTCTCTGCCCAATGACTTCAAATACAGTATGAAAACATCTATTGTATAAAGACGATTCTGATGACGTATGAACTGTATTGAATCATCAATCTTACACAACTATTGTATTACAACTTACAAGTATTGCCACGATGTGTCAAATAGACGTGATGTCAAAACATTATTTGTGTATTCCGAGCCTAAAGTGTACGACCGCGGTAGCTCAATTAACGGTACCTACGACAACAACGTCTCTCGCGAAGCCTTATTCTAAATTCAAATAGCAAAGTGCGCGTACACATACTGTCAATATAAACAAAGAACAACGCTGACGGTTCCTTCGGCCTGCGTGCGTTTATTCCGATTGCGTACAGAATGCAATGTGATGCTTTATACGGTATACTCCCTGTACCTTTATTAACCATTAATCATTTTAAATCTTAAAACACTTTTTTAAAGAACACGAGATAACTTAACCTGAATGGAATTTTGAACTGTTCTGAGAAATCTTAATCTATTCAAGTTCCGTTGCCAGACAAGTTTAGCTCAACGAAAATGCTAGTTACACTAGTTATCCAAATGCGTGCAAACACCGCTCAGCAAGACCGGAAACATGTTAACGATTTAGAACGCCAGCTAGTCATACCCTCAAAACAGTGGGCGGAGGTGCTTGAACCCGACACCACCTAAAGTTTTATTTTGCAAAATATGGTAACGCGTACTTTGCAACTGGCCACATAATTGGTGCTAATGCAATGGCTCAATCCAGATGCTACCTGCATGAAGCTTGTGAAAAAAACATAATGCACGCTATAAATTTTACCAATACACTTACATTTTTTTACATTGATGATGATAAAATTGGTGTCGCTAAATAAATTGACACACCTAACCAAACGCATCGATGAGACACGTGTGGATTATTTGCATTTGACGACAAAGGCTATTTAATCGGCACAGAATCAAACTGCTGTGACATCAGACAATAGCTGTCGCACCGATCCAGACAAGAGTTTACAAACATAGAGTTCGACGCACTCAAAGTGCGGACAAATGGAAGGATGGATAAGCGACGCAAGCGCAACGCAAGCATATTATTTCATGCGCCGGCTCTTTATTCCATTTTTCAACTTACGCCGCAAGTTATACTCTTTTTACCGGCATTTATCAACACATCTGGCATATTTGCATCACCATGATCAACGTTTTTGCAGCAGATACTCAGATGTTTCAGATTGTAAGAATCAACAATTTACCTTACAAACTTTTATGGCTTTAGAATAAAGTACCTCCTAGGCATGTGAACAATGTGTATGTCGCTATGATTGTCTATTTTTTTGCCTAGTTGCACGACTCGGTCATTTTGTCTTGTCGAGTGCAATTACAGAGCTATTTGGAATGCAGGCTTAATTGCAGACAAGCTCAGTGCTAGCCTCCGTCACTGATTTTACGTCTTACGGCAGTATTTAATTACAATTGACATTTAATCATTACAATTAAGCTTCAATAAAAAAAGAGAGCCCCTGGAGATGACACGCGAACTATCATGCCGGAATGTAATATTTCGCTAGATAAGTGTTGGTTCACACAAACTTTCTAAGAATTTGAAAAAATATAAGTTTCAATAAGAATAAAATACTGCATTTCCGATAGGAAAAAGCATTTGTGATTCAAATGGGTTTCGGAATATATAATTTTTTTTTATTCAGCAGAGTCCAGAGTCCAGACAGCTGTTGATTTTTTTACATTTCAGATCGTGAATATTACAATTATTCACAATATTATTAACATCACAGTTCATCAAACTTTATCTTGTTTCAATAAGATCGTATTCAGTGGTGTATCCCTTGCAAATGCTGCTAAATGATCGCGTTTATCAGTTTAAAAATTGAAAATAAATAAATAATTCGCATATTAAGATACGAGTACCTCCATTAATGCTGAATGATGGATGTGCATAAAAACTGCTACAGGCTATCCTTTGCCTTGTTTAACCTTGGTTTAATCTTTACGGCCCTGACACTGCGCTTTATCGTTTTTTGCAGTAATAAACAACTCGTAGGCAACTGTAAAAACGTCAACGTAAATTGTTCTAGTCGCTGATGCTAGGACACCGTTTGAGTTTATAGACGGCACTTCATTATAACCAATGTCATTATGTGTTAAATTGACTTTTTGTTCTGGAAAAAATTTCACTTCGGGACAATATTCGTTTCAAACAACGATAACGTCTTTATTTTCAACAAACATAAAACAAGTCAATAGTGAAAGCAAATTAAAAACTGGAATAGGAGGCGGCTCAAATGAATGCACGGATACATGTCCAGCGTCCAGGGATACCGGTTTGTATTAGAAATCTTGAGTTGATTGCAACCCGTCCGTCCTCACGTAAGAAAATAGAGGCGATTACTTTAATAAGCAGTTATTTTGTCCTATTTGGATAATTGTACGAACCCGGAATATTCCAACTAAAAACGATTAAAAAACTTAATTGCGTTGGCACTGGCAGGAATTTAGATAAACGCATGCATTTTAAGACAATATCTGATGCTGATACGTCTGTCTATCTCTTAATAGTTGTTCACTTTCAACGAAGCAGTCACGAGCACGACTAATGTTTATATTTATGTTCTGTTACAGGTAAGGATATTCTACTTCTGTTTTTATCTACATCAGTGAGTTAACAAATTCCTTAACAGTTGCTTTTGGATTCACTATTATTTCTTGAAGGTTGTATCTATGTCGTCACCATTCCGACTCAATTTCGTCGATATTGCCTAACATCTCTTGAAGTTTTGTATTTGCTTACAAATATCTAGCAGTATACATAGTCAGTGACTACTAAGTAACAGTTTGCGTAACCTATTTGAGATTTTAACTTGTTTAATATACACATTATGTGCGTTTCCACTTTTGTCTTGGGAATGATTAGTGAGTTTTTGTTTATTTCGGCCATGTAAATAGCCGAGTGTGTGAAAATTCGGGTCGTGACGGCCCACTTGGGATCCAAGTATTGGCTTTTTGGGTCAAGTGCATCACCACTCTAGTTAGTTAATATTTCATTATTTTTCTTTTTAAAAAATGCATTAGCACTTGTCATAACAGCTCTGTTAACAATGTCAACATTTTCATAGTCAACTTCAGAACCTTTTCAAAAGGAATTTTCTAAAAATATGTCGTCCTCTTCTTCGGGTTTCTTGCGAGCGTTTAAACAAGAGGGTCAAGGGCTATCTGGTATCCCAGACAAGTGGGTTACTATTACTACGGAATGTCTCCTGATTATTTTTTTGTCCCACTAACCGCATTTAGAAACATCGGGATAAGTGATAACGCAGGCTAATGACGAAACGGTCATTATGTAACCATTAGGAAACATGGTAATTTTGCTCTCAAAATAAAAGCAGCGTAAAGTTTTGGATTACCCTAGCATTTATGGGCGATGTAACCAAATCCTAGCGTGAGCGGTTTTTCTCTTTTTACCCATAACTCATCTGGAACGAAAATTATATGGATACTTGATGCCACGAGTAAAAACCAGCTTTCTACCTGGACCTTGCACAACACAGCCCAGTGGAAGCTCGATTTAATTTAACGTTATTGTTTTCTTTGACTTGCTATTACTAAGATAGACGCACAAGCGCAGCGCAATTAGCACTCATAATAAAGCCATTCATTCTTAAAAGGCAGTTGTTGTTTCATTATTGATTGTTTATAAGCGTGTTTTATGATGCGTTTGTGTGTTGTTTTGTAAATAAACATGATTAATATTTTTTTAGTAATTGCTACTAATCTTCTATACCCACAAATGGCTGTCGATATTTTATCGATACTTATGACGTCACCGCTAGTTCAATCCCTAGTGTAGACATACAATTTACTATTTTACCTAATATTTATTGTAATTATGTCTTTAACTACGAAATACACAAACTCACACCAAACAAAGTTCATATTCTTCTGTAAAATCCAAGTTCTTTGTCGATTATAATTACGAATTAGACATTCAAAATATTTTCATCAAAAAATGTATTTACCTGTGAAATGTGTATTTATTTGGGTTATATGCATTGAGTTTAATACACTAGAGAAGCGAACTTCACTGTCTCGCGGCAACAAAAGTCTTCTACATGTCAGTTTGAAAGCCGTAGCTTCGAAACCAATAAACATTTAGATAAAAACATATATTTGTCTCACTTTTACTAGTGTCTGGAAACGAGCTGTCATTCTAAAATGAAAAAGATGGTGATATTAATTTTTTGGCGGGCTTAGTGTTGCTCGCTATATGGATTTACCCCATTTTAAATAAATAAAGAGTAATATGAGTCGATTAATTTTGTATGAAATACTATTAATATAGTGTGTTTAAAATTATTAAAATAATAGTTTGAAAAAAGTTGATAAATACCTAAATAAGTGTTGTCAGAGTGCTTTATTATATACATTAAAACGTGACCGTTGTTGTTTTATAAAATAAACAGTTAGAGTGCCTTTCCAGATTTGTGGGTGTGAAAGTATAAACGCGAAATATTTGCGGTGGAGCCGCCTGGTGTCAATTTAACGAAACCTTTTTTCTATCTAAACCAGCGAGAATGTTCTACATCATTTGTACAATTTGTGAGATATAATTGGTTATAACGAAATACCATCTAAATTCGCTATTACGACTTACTTTAAACTCTTCACTAAAGTGACAAACGTTAGAAAGCAAAAGCATATACAAAATCTTTAAATACCTAGTTAATTTGGTTGGTAGTGTACCCATTATGAAAGAAGTTTAATAAGATCTTCCATGGCATATGTGTTCAAAATTATAGTTAGTTACAATGAAAACGCACTCTTTAACTAGTTTCTTAGAAGTGTAATTATTGAGATTAGAGATCTTATTAGACGTAGAGATCACGCCAACGCAATCTGTTCTCAGAATCCTTACAAGGGCGGCTGAAGTGTCAGGTTCTTTCTCCACCCACAAACTGACAGAGACATCCTATCAGCTATCTCGCCCTTTTACTATTTGTGAGCTCGTAAAATGATTTTGGTCTCGACAAAAAATTGTTTTGGTTTTTTCAAGCCGCGTCTGTCGACGGTTGGTAAAAACTACGTCGTCTTATTGGAGATTTTGTACTCAGTCATAAATTAACTAATACTACGGGACGCTCGTTTTTTGTTAGAGTAAAATTCGAATATGTTGATCCAACGGCCTTTTAGACCACGCCACTGCTTCGGGATAAACTTATCGCCGCTGAAGTTTCGGTGTTATGTTATTATTGCGTTGTATTTTTGTTATCTACAATAACTAGGTCAGTTCTAATCTTTTCTATTACGCAAAACTGCTTTTTGTGAGTTGTTTTTGTATTCTGTTAATATTTATTATTATAATTAATTCTAATTAAGTAATTAAAATTGTCAAGATAATAGGACGGAATTGGCTCAATCAAAATCTCGATAAAAAAGAACGTCAATTAATTGGTCAGAAATGGTGATGCATCTATCTGGGGAAGCTGCATGGGCACTAGATGCAATCTGGTCGGAGATGTTCGGTCAATGACCGAGCGAGTGAAACACCCTTAGCGTGTGAGCGGGACCGGTATGATGCGTACGCACAGAAAAGGAATGAAAATTATTGTATTATTGTGTGTGATCCTTGTGTGCGTTTCTCCAATGACGCGACGCGTGTGCGTGCGTCTAATCCCGATGCTTTTGTTATTGTTTAGTGTCTGCTGGCATTATAATACGCTTTCAGAATAACGAATAAGGTCAAAATATTTTTTTACTATTCAAGCATTTCAAAATCAACATCCTTTATCGCTTACCCATTTACTCATAGAACTTAATGTATAAACCCGCCTACACAGAATTAGATACTATAAGAATTAATCTGCCCTTAGACGGCTTGCGATTCAAAGAGGATTAAGTATTGTGCAACACCATACAGTTCAGCCGCTTATTCGAATTCCCAGCGTTCGGACACGTAGCTGCCATGTCGTTTCATAGCTACCAAAACTAATCAATTTGATCTAATTCAATATTCTGGATTCCCTGACCTTAAAAAAAGAATCCTTCCATTTCATCCATCACCTGTCATTCTTAACAGCGTCACTGTTCCCGCCAAACTTGATCCGCAATTTTGGTTCCCATGCAATACTTAGAGCAAAACTCTCATTTGCTTCGATAAATTCTAATGATTATGCATCAACGGTACCTGCAGTCTGCAGTCCACGAGCTCGCACAACGGACAATGTGCATTCATCCATTCACATTTAAATTAGAAAAAAAAAGCCGCTCACAATCGCATAAAACGCACTGTTTATTACTTAAAATACACAAATAATGCCGGTCTCATGGTCTTTGAGGGTCAAACTGTGACCATTGTTGCCCTAAGTTGTCCAGTTTCAATAGGAGAGGTTACAAGGGACAAAGGTGGTGACATGTCTAAGAACAGAGAATAGGGACCGCTAGGAGAACGCTTAGGTTATGATAATAAGGTTTAATTGAGTTTATAATAGTTAGAATGATGGATACGTTCGCATTCGAGGGGCTACGAGGCGCGACAATTGCGATGACTCAGCTGTTACTTTATTGAGATAAATAAGTTCATGTGAATTAAAAACCATTTAGTCAATTATTCGATTAAATAACTGGCGCTGCAAGTCACGCACTTAATATCGATGAAATATTTAAGCAAACATATGTGACACGGATATTATGACGCAAATTGAAAACGGTCTGCTCCGAAATATTGATACAACTGTCATCGGTCCTGGTAAATGTCATGTTGCCGCTGTCTTTAAACTGTGAATCATTCGTCAAACATAAGATAATGAGCTTCTGTTCTATTATCACAAGTCAAATGAGGACAGAGAAGTAACTGACTATTTGGAAACAATGTTACATGCGGCGGTGCGGTATAGCAGTGTGGTAGGTCGCACACGGGAACAAGGTAAACAAAACGCACGTGCGCCTGTTAACTGATCCACCGACAAAGACCGCACTATTCCACTAGCAGTTTCTTAAACAATGTCTTACGCCATGATGCTGTAATGGAAGCAAAAATCTTATCACGCCGTCCATAATCATAACAACTTTCTTTTTGGTAATGTACTCGGAATTAGCATTATAGTATGTATTTTATGAACTAAAATAAAAGACAATCGGTAATTACTCGTAACTTAGAAAGTATATTATCGTATATCTAAAAACGAATGCCTATCGCTGTCTATCGCTATGCTACAGACGGAATGTCTCCATTATTATTTACTACGGCTTTATCTGTATGATAATTTGTATTTAAGACACACATTATCTTTGTTTTGTTTACCTCAAACGTCCACCTGTTTACGCAAAAACTTGAGCCCAAGTTCTTGTAAAAACCTTTTGAAATTGAACAATAGCGCAATCCTGCCGATCCTTCTCAATAGTATTGCTATGTGCATAGTTCCTTTTGAGATTTTGCAATCTTCCAACAATCGTATTTTTTATTTGCCCTTGCGTTGCATTCGCTATTAACAACCGAGTTATTTTCTACTAAATAAACACATGTTGCACTGATAAAATTGTTATCTCCATACTTGTATTGACACAGATGTTGCTTGCAATCTTCCCTGCAAAGACATCAATCTGATAACACATCCGAGACTGTCTAGGAAATAAAAGACTCTTTATACGATTTTTATCATGTAAAATTGTAGCAAAAAAGTTTTGAATAGTTTCTTAGTGTGTTATCTAGTATGAAAATAACGCGTCGTTTCCGAGTCGAATGGCATTGTTTGCGCGGTCATGCAGTCTGTTACTTAGCTCATAAACAATAACGTAGAAATTACTACTATACTATGTAGGTATAGCGTACATGGATGATATACCGATATTCACACGTCACGATTTATGATAATTATGTTTTGTTTGTCTTGCAGCGGTATAGAAGAGATTTTAATAGCGTTCTTTGAATCAAAGATATTGATAGATTCGTTGTTTTTTCAATTGTTAGCTGTCATCGTGTTTCGTTTGTTCCGCCGACTGAAATTTAAATATTGGCTACGTGTTGTTCAAACAGTTGACATGGCCTATTTACTGAGTTCTGATTCTATTACTCATCTATTGAAAACGATAACATCTCTATTGTCACCTAGATATATGATACCAATACTATTCTTACCTATATTTCACATAGATTAGATTTCTCGGTTACCTTTCACTTTTTCACATTCTTAGACCTATTGTTTATCGAAAAAATTCGGTAAGTATAGTTCACAAATGGTATCAAGTGAGTTCAGTTCCCATGTCATAATTTGTGTTCATTATTTTTCTCATTTTAATTAATAGTATGCGACCCACCTCTGTTCCACTCACTCCTCTATAAAAGATTTTTGGAGATTTAATTTGTGGGAACCCCTGGTCCGGTTACGCTACGATGGCTCGTATTTTGTGCTTGTTTATTTGTTTTACACTCCAACGGTACGGTTTATTATTAAAAACGCAAGCTTTATCGTCTAAAATTGGTCTTTAGGTGTTTTTATGTTCTCGATATCGATAAATATTCCATGTTGGGTATGACAAACACGCGTTTAGAATTAGCCACGAAGTTTATTCGTAAAAAAGATCAATGCGATAATGGTCACTTCGCGTACGCTCATAGCAACAGCGATACGCGCAACCTTGGCAACTGCGCGTGCACCTTGTTGGTTCACACCTACACACACTGCACCAACTGTTTTGCTAAAGACTGGAATTTATGTTAACGTAATGTCTATATTGGATTTTTTTTGGCAAATCGAAATCCGCAGAACATTTACAGATTTAATTTCTACTATGGATGCTATAAAGCTTAACAATTGCAAGATTACTTCAATTATAATTGTTGCATTTAAAAACACTCATTTGACTTATCAAAAGAGGGTTTAAAAAACGTTACAAAACCGACCTGTGTTATGCAAATTAACACATAACAATTAGAGTAAATCCTGTAATTACAAACCTGTCGACATTAATCGAGGCGGAATGAACTCTTTTGCGATATTCTTTCCATGTTTTGATTGTTCCTAATTGTTTCTCGGTTAATATATTCGGCGCCGAAATCTCGTTAAATGTTTCACACACTTTCGCCCTTTGTTTCTTTCGATAATAATGTCTAACGGTAAATCGTTTTCGTACGACTTCGTTGAATTTTTAGGTCATTTATTGTAATGAGTTTCCGCAACATTTTCATTCAGTCAGAACACAATATTCCTTTGATGGTTTTGGACCGAGTGATTTCGTCTTTTCCAATTTTGTCGTATAAAACATAAACACGAAAATTTTCTGAATTAAACATACTAGTAATTATGATGTAATATGAAAACTTCCCTCAGATTGCAATATCGGGTAAATTTGTGGGATCAAGCTAGTTCTATAACCCGATAAGATCCAGTTTCTATGCACAGATCAGAATCGTTTGCATCAAAATTTGCATGTATACCCGTCGCAAAACAGGTCCGTTTGCTGCGCCGGCGCCTTTCCCACGAGCATTTTAATATCCGATAGTGGACGTGTATTTAATTATGCACAGAAAAAAATACACACATAAGTTTCCCTCGGACAACATGAAAATACATGACGCGCTTTTAATTTTAAAATATATGAATACTGATCGTAAAATTGTTTTAGTATTTTAGCTGAGCTATAGAAATCGTACTCGTATTAGCTTTCATTCAGTGATTCTTTTATTACTCAATTTGTAAGAAGTCTGGCGGTAAAATTAATCCAAACCGATAATTCTGCCTTTCACTCGCGCCATAAAATGTAACTGTAGTGTCGTAATAGCTCTCTTGCATTTCCTTTCCCAAGACCGCTGACCTATATTCATAGCCAAATAATTATTATATTTGATCCATCAATGCTTGACCAATCGTTTTTATTACCGACCCCGACCGGTCAGTCATATTACACACTTTTGTCACCTCCCCTTCTGTTTTACTTTCACACGTTTTAAAACGTGGAATTTGTCGAAACACCGAGCGGTCAGCTCGTAAAATCTCGTTAGTAAAAATCCTACAGTTCCTGCATAATAATGTCGTAAAAATAATATTTATGGTAAAACTCATTCTTTAGCCGCAGCCTTTTCTTTAAATTTTATTGTGGATTTTAAAAACGCTGATTTACGACCTCGCTTTTCACTCGCAGCGTTACAAATCCTGGGCATTAGTGTACTAAAACTAATTAGAGCATCGTGACGGGGAAAAACACCACTCTCAAACAAATTACTACCTACCTCGTAGTTTTTTTATTATAAACGGGTTTAGGAAATAGATCATTCGGGCCGTTTGGGTGGTCCGGCGCACATCCCTTACTTACACGATTGTATCAGTTCAAATTTAACCTTTTTTGTTCGTTCACGAGTACATTATGGCTTTACGGCCGGCTCCCAAATAGAATTTACCCTCAGCTAACTAAATATTTGAAATCCCTTTGCCGTATAACTAAAAAACTCATTTAGTTCCATTAGCGTTTGCGATGGAGATAAGGCGAAATCTTTAACACTTCACGTTTTAAAAGCAAATGTCAAGAGGCCGTTTAACAGAAACGCTCCGGCTGCTACTTTCGCATCTATATGTTTAGAAACCCAAGCACTTAAAGGAAATTGTAGATACTAGTAACATGAGTAGGGCAACGCGACGCAAGCGCAATGCAACCCAATAGGTCGAGAGAGAGTGGCTGCTAATCCAGGCCAGATGCGGTCGCAGATGGTTACGTGCGCTTGCCCGGACTTCTAAACCATTACACCGATTATAATTGCCAAAATGCCTCATCTGCCAAATGTTGCCCTCCTGTCCCGTAGCCAAGGCTACCGGGACACCGCACTACCGGTCATCTGATAGCATGCAACGCTTTTGTTTTACACTACTATTGTTCAAAATGCTGTTCGGCTTGGCGCAACGAATCCGAATTCATTAATTTACTTAACAATACTTCAGCAGTCACAGTAAACGTCTAAATACTCAATTTAGAATAGAGATTACACCGGCAACTCAGACCCTAAACATGCACGATTTAACTCAAACGCGAATTCGTTATACACGTAGATTTATCTTGAGAAGAAATGTTATGAACCTGTTGTGCATCTTATTAGCATAGCACCGGCCATTGTGTATTATATTCCACATATTCATGGGTAAACACACACCAGTCTTTGTCCTATTGTTCGTGTAATACTTAGCAGCATCACCCCTCGTGGTAATCTCATCCTTTGTCTGAACAATAGGAGAGAAATAGGACCGGGCTCCCAAATTGGTCCATAGGTCAGACTCCTTAGAGTGACCTAAGGTCACATCTCACAATAAACTAAACCGTGTTTACCTTTGAAAAACCGATGTTTAAGCCAAGCGTTTGGTCCTTAGAATTATCTCAACCGGATTGAAACTTGTCTCCGATTGTTATCAACAATAGGAGACATCCCAGAACAATGAATTTCACAAAGGAATTATTGTTCTCTCATGATATTTAGCTACCGTTCGGCCGTTGCTGCTATTATTGGAGGTATTATCGATCGCTTTGTGTTCCCGATTTACAACGTTGTTTCGGCTCCTGTTTCATCCCGATTTGAATATTAACGATCATGGGAACGGAGGCTGCGTGTCTAATTCGGGTTAGAGACGTTATAGTTAAGAATGTTGGTCCTTGAGCTATAATTTTGGGTGTATTTATTAAGGATTCTGATTTTTAACACTGCCGATCTAACCGATCCGGTAGCTGTGGATATCGCGCGACCACAACTTGTTCTGATTTAAGTTTATGGTTGACATAAACAGCGGATGCACTCGGTAAGCCTGTATGCAGTGATCAGAAGCAGAATTGTGCTTGTTAACTCAATCCGTTCCCGCAACTAAAAGTCAATAAAACTTCCATAAATGACGACGGGCTTTAGCCGTCTATTGCCCATATTGAAATTCCTGATCAGAGACACAGAGGTTTTTCTACCGAAGTGCATCAAGGACATTGTGTATCTCAGTAGCAGTTCGTAAATGAGACTATCGATGCTCGAGTGGTCGATAAAGTCGGGCCTTTGATGGTTTCGAGATGCGCCAGCACATGTGTCCTTTGATCTCGCCGCCACCGCAGGGTGCGCATTTATTAACATTCATTGAGGTTCTTCATTATTTTTGTGAGGCGCTTGTAATTTTGCGAGTTCTTTCATGTTGCCAGGTGTAGTGTACTTACATACTCATATTTTAAAAATGCAATAATACGATCTTCATTGAGCCCTGTTTTGATATAAAAAAAATCATAAATAACCATTATCCCTATCGTAATAAATTCCTACGGAAAATCCTATCCGTTTATCCCACAGTCAACCTAGCAATTAAATGTTGCAAGTTCTGGTCAGTTTCTCCCCTCATCAGATTACCTAACACCACCTGCCAGAGTCAACGTCCTAGGTGAACGCACCGCTCCCATAGGACATGCGTGGATAAAAACTAGATGGTTCGGTTCTAGCGCAGATCGTCCAGGAAAGCGGCGCAGGCGCAATAAAAAATGCAGCACGTAATGATGTCAGACTTGTTGTACGTAATTAAACTAGGAACCTATTATTACTATTTTATGGCATCGGAATTTTCTCTTGTAAGCTCAATAGTGCAAAATCGTATTTCATTTTGCGGATAAAAAGTTATTTTATTGTTAACTTTGTTTGTCCGTATGAGCCTAAGTTGAGTGGCGGATTTTCAGCAACAGAAACAGAAATGATGGAAAGTATTCCCGATTGTCGAAATTTATTTGTAAAGTTTTTGAGCCAATGTTTGCTGGTCTGCATGTCCATTTCGGCGAGTATTATTTAGTTAGTTTTTAAATTAAGTTAACGTGCAAGATGAAGACGCCACAATTTTATTTACACAAATGGCTATGATGGAATTATTGCGTAAATTACATTTAAAATCTGTATATGCACAGCTTTAATCGAGTAATAAACAGGAAATGAAGTATTAAAACTCATTAAGGTGGCTAGATTTCTAGTCAATCTATGTTGATCGTTAAGATATTCATGTTTTATGTTCTCGTGTATGTTGGACCTGCAGTAGCAGTTAGCACCTTGCAACCGGTTGCAATCTGTTCAACCGTTGGTATCCATTAATGTTTGTGTCCGACCGCAATAAATGAATCATCTTTATTTATGATTCAATTTGTAATTCCGAACAAAAAGGATCTTTTTAATTATTTACATTTTAAATTTTAAGTTCATTATATTTGATATAGGTAAAACATATCTGTTGCCTATTAGATCAACTTCATCCATAAATAAAACGTAGATCACAGACAGAAAATTGCATACATTGAGGGAATATTCTAACATGAAATCATCGACCTTTCAACAGCTCTAGCTAGAGATGCTGGCATACTTAGTGATGATATCGCTTGATGAACCAACATTGATAATCTAACAATAGTGCGAATATCGATAAAGTATGTTATTCATTCATTCTAATCATTTATTGTTTTCGTTATTGCTTCGGTAATTATTGAGGACATTGTGCAAATCTTCGTTAGTATTACTTAAAATAAACGATTAAAAAACAAGTTACTGGATATGTCAAGGCAAAGTTCTACATTCAATTTTGATTCAATAACAACAAATAGTGACATACTTACATTTAAATTTATAAATAAAATACTAATATTACCTGCAGCCCTTGCAGGTAGTGCAGTAGAGTAGATTTTCTTTCTTAGAAAACCACTATAACCATTTTTCTACGAAATTAATGATCCTATCGACAACAATTTGCGGTCGATCTCTTTCCGATAATCTGACGTCACTAGTCAAGAGGTGGCTGGTATAATGCATCAAGCGGGGTCGCATGTATAATTCGAACGCGCCGCGAGCGATGAACTGCGCCGTGCACTCCTGCGCAGCTCGTGACGGGTACAAATTTCTTTTTAATGATAGCACCACGAATTCGTAGACATTGTAAAGCTACAAATAACAAATGCATGTAATGTTTTTAAGCTATATAGTTTGAAAGTACCTACAAGCATAACAGCTTCTTTTGGTAAAGTTTTGTCGTATTATTTAAGAAAGATACAAATGCAAACGCCTTTATTAAACTGAACTTAATCTTTATGTTATTCCTGTATAAACATTTACTTTGCATACTCTCAAATTAATTTAAAAATGACCCTAAAACTGCATCTGTTGGTAATCTGTTTGGTAATACCCTGGCCATTATTTTAAGTGCACCAGAAATACTGCTTTGATTTCTTATTTCATAAGCCACGATTGCATAAAATCTTCATGGGCTTATCCTAGCAGTTCAAACAAAATTGTAATCATTTACTGAATTATCATAAACATAGTGTACAGTAGCAGGTTTGGCCTTAGATACAGTTAAATTGCACTATAAACGAGTCGGTTAGATACGCAACAATGCGCACCATTTCGCTTACTTTCACAATTACGTAGCCAGCCGCCCACCCGCGGCAGTTTCTACTGCGACAGCACTTACTTTTACATTAGAACAGGCTTTATTGTCTAACTCTATCACCTATCGCGATCCCCTTCTCTTTAATAACCAACTAACGTTCAACATATATGCTTATGCACTTCTCGCTTAGTAAGCAATCAATAGAAGCCTTAGAACGCCAATTTAAAAACGTTAGCAATAGATTTCAGACTTACATTATGGGCGACAAAAATCAAGAAATAGAATAAATAATTTCAACAAATAGTAGTCAAAAATATAAAAGAAAATAAATTATGAAAAGATAACCCCAATGTATTTGGTTAATAGCCGTAAAATACCCATTAACACTAATTGCTATTACTTCGCTCTTTGGCCCATAAAGTACCTTAAGGAATTCCTGTCAGGCGTATACCTTGCAATAAAGATGATGGAAACAGGTTTAAAGTTCCATAAATACTAAACTTGATTTCTTTTCATATTTATTAACCCTAGTCTAATATATAGTATTCTAAATATAGCCGACCTATCAATGTTGCATGTAGTATCTAGAACGTGTTCTTGACTTTGGTATTCGTTACTAAAGCAAACATGTAACACATCGATACGGGCTCGGTTATCGGTCAGCCATCAATCATCTAAACCCACCTCAACTCAAGTGCATGCGAAAACCACTATTTCAAAGCAAACATGTTTGGACAGCTATGCGCTGTTGACACTCGCAGCGAACTGTTAACTCACCAGCTAGTTTCACATGGCTTCCACTTTAAAACCTTCACAAAATTTTAACTGATACAATCCGTTGCTAAACAGAAAATCAAACAACCACTTATTTTACACTACACATCCAAACCAAAGTTCTGTCAGCAAAAAAAATGGTATCAAACACTTGAAGTTTTACTCCAATGCAAAATGAAACGTTCAATTTACGACATCCTGTTAAGGAGATTAAATCTAGATAATTGCGGTTGTATTGCGATCAGCTCACCTAAGGAGTCTAGACCCGTCGGAGCAGTCAGATATCTATCGCGCAGGTAGCAATTTTAGGTCATTACTGTACTCTGCTACACGGAACCGTCTCAAAATGATTTATTATCTAAAATAAGATTCGTTTCTGTTTGCTTTTGGACAAATGTAGAAACTGAAAGCAAGTACACCGCTCAGAAGAAAATGGGTTAATCAATCAACTTGCAAACAGGACACTTGATGGCCTGACTCACTAATGAGTAACCAACAATACCGTTTCCTGCGCGACGCAACCGACTGCGTTGAAATTGTTGCAAAAGCGTCACGAGCCAACACAAATAGATTACACGGTGTTGAAATAAGTTTATGGACCGTCCAAGTAGATCTTTTACAAAAAATATGAGTTTAAAATACAAGATATCAGATAATATTTAACAAATGTTAAGAGCGGGATACAATGCGCGCTACCTGGATGCATGTCACTTGTTTGTTTAGGCTGCCACGTTCAAAACCAGTAGCCGAGAGCCCAAACAACTATACGTATACACATTTTATAGCCATAGCCGCGCGAGGTGCGCAGGATAATTTTTTGTTGCTCTTTTTATCTCAGCGTCCAGTTGTACTAGAACTTCTTGGCTAGGGCTGGCCACTAGACAATACTGCCGCTCCGCCTCGCGATATCAATGGAACGCGGTGTGTTCGCACCGAGCAAGTTTTGACATCAGCTCGCCTTTCACTTGGCCTAGATATTTCGGAACTGGTTCGTATCACAATGCAACGGACGGAGTTGCTTTTTGTGTATTAACATTATATTTCCTGTGGCAGCTGTAAAAAACGCAGCTGAATGCAGTTAATCGGGGACAGTTAATAACTAAAATTTTATTAATAGTGACGATAGAAATTTTAGTGTATTCGGAATATGTGTTGATGTAGAGGATAAAGTGTTATTCGTTCAGCCCTGGTCAGTAAACGGAGAGAATAAAAAGGCAGCACAGCGCGCGCGCTGGGCAAGCGAGACAACCTGTTTGGTCGCGGGCGCAGGCGACCCTCCCACGCCTGACAAATCCGTTCCTTACGATAAACCCTGCATGTAACAATATGAACCTGTGATCTACAATATGTTAACCGAGTTAGCGAAACCGATTGTAGAGTGGGGTGATAAAAAGGCAATTAATCATTTAAAGGCTGTAGTTCATCATTAAATTGGAAAATGAAATGTAGAGTCTAAAATGAAAAAGTAAGAAGTATCTAAGATATCACGAAAGCTATTATCATCGTCCCCTGTCAAGCAAGATTAAGTCGCGTTGAGTCAAGTTCTGACTTGTTCGAATGAGTCAAAAGGATGAAGGTGATTGGTAGCGCAAATTTACCGCCAAAAACGAACCTGTTATCGGAGCGATGAATATTCCAGTGTTGTTGATGTATGAAAATAATATTCGCAAACATTTTCCGGAATTTAATAGAGGTCGTACGCGGCGCGTGGGCACCGTCTATCGCCCCGTCTGAATCGTAGAGTTTATTATTATGATTACTAAATAAACGTCGTATTAAGTTTCTCTTTACTGCGGTCTGTTCCATCAGTATTATTGCTTGCAATTGAAAAGTTTCTTTGGTTTTGGAATAATGGTAGGATCTCGTGTTGTGGCACTCCGTCAATTTTCTCGTGCATTGAAACGGTAATGACTGCCACGATTCCTGGGATGGAAGATCGTGACCCCGGGCCCCTGAGTCATTCCCACGAGCCGCAGGCAACAAACAACATTTGGACACCATTTGTGAGGATAATACCTTATCCTTTGTAAGGCACCTTCTCAAACAATAAACAAAAAAACAAAACGGCGAGGCCAATTTCAGCATCGGGCGTGTGCAATTTGGTCGATTGGTAATGATAATGAACGCGTAAGCACAAGAGCCCGCGTAGGGAACGTTTAGGAAGTTAAATGTTTGTCATGTTCCCATGGAGACACTTCGCGATTGACTATTCACGCAGCGTGCGGCGTTTCCGCGGCAGGATCAAACGCGGTGACAACCCCTGGCACGACGCTGCGCGCACGCACCGCATCACTCACAAAAAAATCTAATTTGACGCTAACCAAGATCCTTCAACTTCCCTCAAAGGAAGGATCCTTTGATTTCGACACGACCGAGACTTTTTAATACCCGAAACATAAACGTTTTAAAAGATTCCAGTCATGAAAGGAGCTGCGGATGCAAGACTAGCCGAGGCGGCCTTCAATGCACGTGGGCTGCATGCGATTACTGCTACATTATTCACTTCTATACTTGTTACAACTTGAGTGGTTGAATTGTATTCATATGTGGTACAAAAGTAATCAATTCTGTATTCGATGCTTCGGCCTTTGAAATATGCAAATCATCACTAAACACATTGTTCAAATATTTCGACGACGGTTTGGAATACTGGTTTAGTATTGTAAAGTGTGCTGAGTGCGCGGTAAACAAATTATATCTGCCTACTTCGGAGGAGGAGAGGCGTGTGCCTGCGCAGATATTTAGGTCGACCGAAATAACCTCGGCTCTCTGCCCGCCATTAAACTGAGCTCTCGAACTCGGTCGTCATGCGCTTGCTTCGTTTGTTAATAAGAAATATTAACTTACTTGCATACTTATTTCCTCATAAATTCAGACTCACGTGATTAATAAATATTGGTCATACGCATTATTTATCGACCACGCCCAATGAATTGAATCGCGGAAGCGTCACGAAATTTGTAACGGATTCGTAAAATGCGTAAACTCTGTACAGTATTAGCCTAAATGTGATAAACAATTAATGATAATGCGGTGATAAGAGGCCGGGCTGTTTGCACAAGCGACGCGACCATGCCCAGCGCACGCGCTGCTTCAAGGCCATTTTGTTTACGCATGTTTACGAGCGCTACCCGGCCCGCGCGCGAGGACTTCTTCTCCGAGTAACCTCTTCGCACGCGCACACTCTGGCAATCGGTCACATTGTACACAAGGAAATGGCGGGAAACGCTTCATTGAACGTTTGGCGGGAAACCGTTGCGTAACCACGTGAAAGTATTTTCTTCTGCTCACTGCGAGCCTTGCGTGCTTCAGCGAAATTCCACGCACTTTTCATCAATATTTAACCATTCTTAGATTCTTTCTTTTCAGTCTACACAAAATTGCTTTCTGTCAAGTTTTTGTTCAACGGCGAATCTCCTGAAATGTTTTGCAGTAAATTTACTCAAAATAAGGTTTTTCTGTTTATCTTGCTGCACACGTGGTCGTATGATGCCAAAATTGGCGGGAAGACGGCGTGGTCCACCAGTCGACCTTGGTTTCGTGACGTCATTGACATAGTTCCCGACTGCAGAAACCGACGCGACTGGCTTTTTTGCCATGATTCCGACGTGTTATTATTAAACGCTTTTAATTCTGTCTGCCTGATTCGCAGAAGGCTTCAACTTTGATTTTTTTACTTTCCAGTAGTGTTAGTGTAGTTATGTGTTTTAGCATTAGAGGTGGTTCTGGAGGTACTTATGCCTTGCAGAGATTTTAAAAAATCGTTTCTTAAATATTTTGATCTTGAAATAACTTTCATCTGAGCAACTATTATTGTAGGTACCTACAAAAAGCTAAATTTATAGCCTCCGATGCATCTTCAAATGGAGTTACAACTGCAATGTCGAATTCATCGTGTATTCGTATCGTACAACTGTGTCAAAGTTTATTTTATCAACTGTTAGCGTCTTATTAGTTGAATTGAAACGTCGCGCTCATCAGACAGTCGTGTGATAATAATAATTTAGTGTGATATAGTATGTCTCTCATATATTATACGGCACATGACACCAACACCAAGTGATTCGACCTTGAGCGCATCGCGTGTTACCAAGTCTTTTTGTAACTCGCTGTGATAATTTACCGATTATCGATGTTAGTATCGACTACTGATCCGGCTTCTGTTCACTTTATTCTTATATTATTAATTTTGAACTGTGTAATATCAAATTTGTAGACCGATTTGATATTTTTACTCAAACGACTAAAATGGCGGGAATTATCAAACAATTTTTTAAGATAAGAATGTCCTTCTAACGCTGCATAGAATTCCAATTAAGTCTACAGTATAGTAACTCACAGCTCACGGCCATTATAATACAGATTAAACGGTAGTAAAATGCTAGTAAAACTTTTATAGTTATTAAGGTCATAATTTTTCGAAATTAGAAATGGGCACAAAGGGCTTCACCGCCTATGAGACTTTGTCAAAGGATTTCGGGACTTTAAGAGCTTTTTTTAAGTTTTTACGTTGTTATGGATGAAGTCGTAAAGATGTCGAACGGTTCCGTATGCAGGCATCCGGGTGAACATTTAATTTTGAGCGTCGTAAAATTTACCAATTCCTTCGTTACGGGTTACGACTGTTTTATGCATCGTAACGAGACGCACACAATGCTGCACCCTTCCGCACAATGTGTACACTCGTAAAAGTTTTATCAATTGCTATTTTACGACCTTTTGGTGTTGTAGAATCTTACACTTTCTTATTTACATTGTAAACATATTCGACATCAAAAGCTTGATCAATTACATCAAAATTTGCAACAACTCATTGTGCGCCTGTATCGATCAAAGAGAAACGTGGGAAAAGGTCATCGAGGTGTATTGATTACTGGAATACTTTCTAGAAACGACACTTTGCTGATGCTATATTCTCTAGTCTCATAGCGTCGTATTTGAGAAAATTATGTTAGCTGCCACGTCTGTTCTAAGTGTTGATGACTACTCACTTACAGTTTAACTGTAAAATTCACCTGTCCTAGATTCCCATTTGTTTCTTACTTTAAAATCAGTGTCTAACTATGTTTTTCTCTCTTTTCCAGATTACCTGAAGCCTCGCAAGCGGTTAGCGAATGGCGGCAAGAAGTCTCCCGCCCACAAGCACGAGTGCGGTCACCGCGCGCACATCCGCCCGCCCAAGGTGGCGCGCCTCGCCCCTGCTCACTTCAAGCGCCCGAGCTAGGCCTGTCCACTACATCCAGCCACAATTTGTAACCAGTACAACGCAATATGGACCAACTATAGAAAACCCAGTCAGTTCAGTAGGACTTAAAAGAGTCCCTCAAAGAAATTTATCAGTACCGATTTTCAAAATTCAAAATGGTCTGCGGTCGTGTCGCGCCGGCAGCTACATTCAGATTTCAGATCATCCACAAATTATGGAGTACGATTTGCGCAGGTTGGGCTCGGTATGACAAACGATTGTGCAAATTTATTATATTTCTTAATTTATTCTGAATGTGATTGTTTTCACTTAGCGGAGAACAATTTATTTAATGTTAAGTAATTTGTAAGACAGTTTTGGTATACCAAGGTTTTAAAAGATTTAAAGACTCCGCATTACTGATGTCTTTGGGTCTGATGATATATTGCATCTAGTAAAGTTTTCGCTTGCAATCCCATACCTTCATAATATCTTTTGTCAACGCATCACATGAATTGTTTGCATAACAAACTACAGTTTCCATCCACAACAGCTTGTGAAACAGACCATTTGCAATATTACAATATTTATAGACTTAGCTGTAAGTTTTTATGATCTCTTTTGACGGTTAGATTTAGAATTATGAGTAAGCGTAGACCGTAGAGGTAGTTATTAATAAGATGTCAGAATTTATGTTTAAGGGTGTCATCGTCAGCTTTACTGACCTGCCGGACTTGTCCGGTGTCCGAAATAATTTTGGTCACAACTACCTTTAAGCAAATACCTTGAAAGTGCTCAGACAACGTCTCCGAAATGAAATTTCAGCCGTCATCCGAGTATTTTCGATGTATTTCCAAACCTCAGTTCAGTTTTCTCTTTCATAGTTTTCGTAACACACGAGAAATATGTCAGAGATATTTTTTACTCACTCAAAGACAGAATCCGTAAATTTTTGATGTTTAACAAAACCGACGGTGTAGCGTAGGCGAAATACAAATACTCAAGTAACGACGATCTTGTTTCCTCGTAACAGAATCGATTTGCCGATATTTAATTAATAACTGTTAAGTGTACAACGTTTTATTAGAGAATTGAGTATTTGTGTTTTAACAATATTACTCCTATTACAAATTATATTTGTTTTGTTGTTGTATTATAATGGATTATATCTTTATCAATATATTGATGATTGTTTTTTTTATAATATTGGATTGCAGAAACTTTTAGTAGTTCTAGTTGTTCCGACGGTAAATTGCCTTTTCACTCAGCATTCGGTCCTGCCGCGGCCCTTTATTAAAGTACAAATTTCGCGCCAGTTTAGGTCGAAGGGTTGCGGTCTGCATTACAAAAGACATTACTTATCATTTCATATCATTCGTCTTAATATTACTCTTATTTTATAGGTGTGATTCGTTTTATGTGGTGTCTAATAGACATACACTGTGTATGACTATTTTTCAAGTGTGCAACGAAGATTGTATTTATTTTAACAGAACGTCTAGCCAAAGCGCTTCTGCTGAACTGCCGACTACTTGTGTTAATGAAATATTAAATGAACTTTCTTTGTAACAGATAGTACGCTATTTTTTTACAATAAGTTATGACGTTTACAAAAGTTTACTTTATGACTGTTTAAAAAAAATGACGTTTCTTGATTAATTGATGAATTAATTATGTTTTGTGTGGTATCTCAAATGGATTCTCTGAATTAAATTTTGTGGTCTCTTATTTAGTATGTGTAGCAATCATGTGTTTATACTATGACCGTACGAGTCATAAAGTAGGCATATTTACGTTACAATCATGAAGTTTCTATCCAATGTATAATTATGTACAACTAGCACCGCCAATAGATGGCGTTGCAGGTATATTAGATTGCGGAGCCGGGTTATCGAAATGTACACCCTTTCGCCAATTTGCACTGTAATATTTTTGCTGGATTTGTATAATTGAGACCCGAAAACTTGTAAATAGGAATGGAATATAGTGCAAATAACTGTTTGTCATCAGAATGGTCAGACAGCTCATTTCCAATGATATTCATTCCGTGCGTACTCCGTTTGTGATATCACACTGATTTGTAAAATTTTGTTGTGTAAAAAGTAATTCTATCGGATATTGTTATGTGTTAAGTGCTAAAACATGACTCGATCAAAGGGCCTGGGGGGTAAAGAAACCGTTCCTGAAGCCTAACCATGTGCTATTAAAACAGAATTACTTCAACCTTGTTTTGTTCATTTATAAATTTTTACGTAAAAATAACGCTGCTTACGTACTGTTAAGTGTTCATGGTTAGGCCTCTGGAATAAGACTCTAAGAACAAGCCCACAAATGTTTGTGCCAAAATAGCAAGACTAAACCGTAGTCAAAGATTGGCTTTAGCATTGAGCTTGTCAAATGCTAAGCAAAGGGAGACATATCTAATTGAAACAAATCAACATCAAGCATCTATCGTTTCTTACATTTTGCAATCTTTCGAGAAAGCGTTTGTAAAGTTCAGTTAGTTCTGGTCAGCCAGGCTCTATTGAGAGAGTTTGTTGGGAACTTGGGAGCGCCCGCTTCCAGGCGAAAGAGCACTTTCCCTTTTTAATTAAACTTTTTTATCTAACCTGTGATGTATTAAATATGATCTCAGAACATAATGTACTATATCCAATTGTCATATTTAATATTTGTTTAAAATAGTGCTACCGAAGCGCAGAAACAGAAAAGTATCCCAAGCGAACGTATGAACATCGTGATGAGAAATAATTTAATACATCAGTTAATTTTATTTTGGTAATCGCCGGTAGTGCGTACTGTAGGGTATTTAAGTTGAAGGATTTGACTGAGTGCGGAAGGGTGCGGGGTCCCGCCGCGCACTGTAAATAACTGCACTCAAGTGTATTTATACGAGCGCGGGCCCTGGTGCCCGAGGTTTACCTATGTAAGGGATACACAAAAATATTTAATATATTTGTATGTTAATTATTATATTCATTGAAGCTTCAGAGGCAATAATACTATGGTTCTTTCAGAACGAGACACAAAGATTAATTATGTAATGCTTGCACTTTTACTTCAATCGTATCGTGAATGTTTCCCGCCCTTTTGACTTGACAGGATAGGTACAAGCAAGAAATACAGCTGGGCGTTAAACTTTGTAAATACTTGGACAAAATTCAATTAACATTTTATAGTGTATGCGTATATTATTATATTATGTAATGTATGAAAACTTAAATTTAGATAAAAAAGCTTATTTCACAGATAACTTTGTTATTTTTATTTCCAATTACATACCTTTTTCCCTGTAATTAAACTAACAGAAATTAAAAGAATTATACTACAGTTCCGAAACTTAGGTAAACGATGTCAGATTTACATACAAATGACATTCAATTTTATCAAAATTATAGTTGAATGTAAAATACAATAGAATGGTGGGTTCAATTCCCACATTTTTGTTCATAGTTCGTTTTTTGTATTTGACGGCATACCTCGTCGTACATACAAGCAGTACAGTTCACTGCACATTGATTTAACATACAGTTTTCAAAAGATGCTTCAATACTTACGCTATGTAGAGCTAGTAAGGCTATTAGCACAGATTAGTCGGAGACTATTAGCGTCAACCTCAGCAGAGTCTATGTGATGAACTACATTAGTACTTGCCTATACTTCTGCTCTAAGCTTTGATTATATACATATCTAGATTCCCTCTTCGAGTGTCATAAACGTCAAAAAATATATAAGCCAACTGTTGGCGCCAAAGTTTGTTCCGTCCGCTTAGTTATGCGCATCTAGTACTAGATAAGAGTATGGTGCTGCAATTGTCACCAAAAGAACAGGCCAGATTTAAGTGAGTAACAACTATGGGTTGCTATGATAACAAGCGCACAACTAAGCGGACGGAACAAACTTTGGCGCCAACAGCTGGCTTATATATTTTTTGACGTTTATGACACTCGAACAGGGAATCTAGACATGTATACAGGATGTCCCGTAAATCAAGGTCAACCTTGTAACCACATATTCTATACATCATATTGAACAACTTTTGTTCTATCAGTTTTTAAATTATGCATATGTTTTTCTTTACTGTCATTACAAATCTAATTGACTAATTTGTTAATTTTGTATGGGAAGTCGATAAATTTTCATGCAAATTTGCAAAAGTGATAAAACAAAATTTGTTCACCATGATGTATAGAATATGTGGTTACAAGGTTGACGTTGATTTACGGGACAACCTGTATAATCAAAGGCTCTTACTAAGCCAATAGAAAAAGAAAGGCTTGGTCTTTGAAACTATCTTGGAGGATTTGTGATACAACAGCTGGATAAGTAGGAAATCTTAACAAGAGGTGGCGCTTTTCATTTTCGCTACTTGCCAAGCAGATAAGTACACCAACTCTTAAATCAGGAGGCGTATATTCGCATACAATATCTTAAGAATCTAGACACGCGTTGTGTTTCAAGCCAAGTTCAAGGGATCTCACTTCTTTTGTCGTTGAAGGCAACACAACCAATGCATTTATGATAATATTGAACTTGGCTCTCATTTCACATTTATATTTTTTATGGGATCGTATTTCCTAGGAAATCGTGTGCAATTCTTGTGAATTTGTATGGTAATTAAAATTAGAACGCTTCAAAAAATACGCCTTCTAGACTAGAGAGATGACGAAATAAAAAAATGATACAAATGTACCTACTTACTAACAAAATGATTGTAAATATTCTTGAATACCTAATCTGTGTCACAAATGTCTGTCTACCTACAATCAGACCAAACAATCTCCAAATTGTGTAGCCGCTGTCATTCGTAAAACATCGTGCTATTTCGAGTTAGTATTAACTACCAAAAAGAATCATTTCATAGCATTTTGATAAAAAGAAATCGTAGGACGGCTAACTGAACGATAGGTCGACTAGAGTTATTTTTAAGACGATCTAGTCGATCAATTACATTTCGACTGCCAAATAAGCTGGCTTACTGTTCGGGAGTTAAAGACTTTTCTTTGTACATAATCTATAGTTGAAGTAAAAAAGTGTGTCTGTGTGTGTTGAAAAGTGCTAAATCGGATATTGGCGGGCCTGGAAGTAAAAGTGTGGTTGGTGGTGAAAACATGGAGCACATACACTGCTCATATCATGGTGGTGAGTGAGCAATCCTTTTCTTTTAAACAGACCCATTTACATCACAAAGTATAGTTGTTGAGGGTAGATGGCCGGTCGCCTTCATTTGAGGATATTAAATTAATGAAATTGAAAAATGTAAACTGATAATCCGTTGACTGTAGGTACTGGCTACACTGTAGTGGTTTGGTTTAGTTATAATTAGGTACCTGAAGCCCAATTCCCGTAATTTTATAGTGGCCGCAATCCAGTGTCGCGGCCCGGTCCCAGTAACATTACGATCAGAAACGTATTCTCGTAAACAAAAATAAGCAATTTATAAACGGTTCGTAATGCAACTGAAAATAAAAGAAACCAATATGAAATATTTATTGTCCAATATTTTCAGTCACATTACGAAAATTTTAAGCTTTCTATGTAAAAGTTAAAGATTACAAAAATACCGTTTTAGATAGTAATGGTACTGGGAGCGGATCGACACTGGATTCCGGGAATTGGGCTTCACATGGTTAGTATTAAGTATTTGTAGGAAATGAAACAATTAAATTGGATGCTCGTATGAAAATGTTTACTGATATCACAATCAAGTCTACACAGCTACCATTAGCCATCGTATTCGTGTTACACGGCGAGTATGAATGATTTACAGAAAGATACAAGTTACCAATTAGTACATTCAAACGCCGCAGCGCGCTGACGTCGCTACCATACATGTTACATATCTATGATACAATTATTTTCCATTAAAACAATTACTATAATTTTGGATTATAAACAATGCAAAATATCGATCTGGCGTGCTATAAAAGTTCAATAATATCTAAATTTCTAGTGTACCATATTACCTACTGCGTGTACACAAAATCTTCATTAATGAAAAGTAAAAAACATCTAGTGGATTAGAAAATTACTTGCTAGTCAGTACAATACTATTTTGATTGGAATCTTGATAAATTTAGTGAACAATACAGATAAGGTTTACAATCAGGAAAAGATCAACATTTACTAAGTTATGCAGGGAATGTTATTGTAAAAATAGGTCAATAGGTGCATATAACATTAGGACAAAATTAGAATGCAAAAGAGAAGATATTGACTAAAAAAATACATTTTGCAGGTATGTAGGTAGGTAAGCGTTGTTAAACACGAAATTTTTTGACACCACTGCTATGGTGGTGTCACACATGCTACAATCCACCCTGAGACTTGTAGTAAATACAATTACTATACAAATATATACAATTACATTAATAGAGTATTACACTTAGGCACATCAATTGTTATAAAATTACGATTTAATTCGAAAACGTGATCCTGTCACCGATATTTAACTATACTACCACGAATCTAATACACTTAAGTGAGTATTCAATCATTTACATGTGGAATAAGATTGTTTTAAGTAGTTAACGAAAATTTATAATATAATAATTTTAGACATTTAAAGGAAATGCATAAACGATCGAAGATTTGACACGGTACAACATTTATAACGCTCGAGAAGATAAAATAATAGCGTCATCTTTCTCGTTGTGTAAGGAAAGAGCTTTTTAAAAAGCATTTAAGACTGCTTGGGAGAGAGTGATAAATTTGTACTTTAAAATTTCCCAGTCATGCAGTAATCGTTAAACGCAGCATATAACATTACTTACCACGTAATAATCATTTGTGTGTAAGGATATATTAATTTATGCTAATTTGGTCGTAATTCTACGTTAATGGAACTATTCTAGCATAAAATAGGTAGGTCGTATCATCTAACGCTCTATGCGCACACCGAGTCTACACTGGACGCTAGTATTAATATTCATAATGAAATGTAATATAGAAGACAGCGAATCTTGAATAATCTGGACATTTAAATCACGTTTATAGAAATAATATTTAAATATTTATTTGAATAGTATAGAAAAATGGCGCCATCTAGTTTATAAAATTCATTTTGGTGCTATTGGACTACTCGGCGCGGGTTCGTTCTTGTTATTTTTCGCACCTATTAAGATGTTTATTATGTTTGCTTCGAGAGAAGCTTCCGTGCCCCATAAAACTCTTGAATGAGTAAATCGCTGGTAAATTGTAGACATAAAGTTATTCCTACGCAGATAACACTACACCCATAGCTTGTATAAATCTTTGATAAAGTTTCTAAGATAAAAAGCCAACGCTATCCCTAGTTACATCCCTGATATTTATCGGAGCGACCCCTTGCATGTTCTGGAATAGCTATAGAAGTACCTAATGATGCCATTTTCATAGCGTTTTTCCAACAAACAACATGCAAATGATCGTTTTCACCTTATTAACTCTACAGCCCTATTCCGTCTATAAGCTCTAGGTAAATATAAAATATTTTAGACATCTATAATTTATATTAAGTCGGTTTGGTGTTGAAGTGTTGATTCAGGTTAAAAGAAAATACTAGAAGTATTGAACAGTCCAGCTGTCTGTCGTCCCGTGAGCACGGGGTTTTGGACGGCAAAATATTTGGTGAAGTGTATCTTGAGAACCGAGTTATAACATTAATACTAAAGAGAAGCTGTTGATATAACGTTTACAATTGACGAGATACGATATTAGGCCCAGTGCTCGGCGGCTCCCCGAGCGGGCGTCGCATTGGACCTACACTTTACAGAAGCGAAGGTAGACTCACTGGACTGTAGTTATCTAAAACGTTACGTACTATAGACAAAAATCACATTTATTTAAATAGACAGTGTAAAAATAATGTTTATAAACATTGGCCTAAATGTTAATCATTAGAATTCATTGTACTCCATCTAGTTGAAAGCTTATTGTTATTATCACACATATAGTTACCTAAAAGGTAGATATTGAACATCGAGTATACAAAAGTTACGCTAAAGAGTAGAGCCTAGACAGCAGCAGCTAACATCAAACACGTGTTCAGACTTGTAATATGTGGATTAGTAAACCTTAATATTCCAGTAAGTATATAAGCAATTTGTTCCCGCGACACTCTCAAGGACTTGCCTTTCTATTTGCGTAGGCGCTTACGCATGGTCCTCGGTCATCGAGTCGATCAACTCCATCGATATCGATAAATACATTACCAGCGGTCGCACATAGATGCCTCAAATATAAATTAAATGTATGGAATTGACGCATCTATGCATTGACCTGAATTTGTCGAACTTACGAATTTAGAAACAATTTTCAGCAACAGTTAACTCTACAAATCCAACTACATAATAGCAGATAACTGTATCATTTTTTGATTATTTTACGATATTTTTTTCGGTATAAAATGTAAGAATTATTATTTTAGGACTTTTTATTATACTAGAATAACCGAAAGACAATCCATTAACATTATTAACATTGAGATGAGTAAGTATTTATTTTAATTCCGTGTTCCACACAACATTAACGGTGCATTATCTATTAGAAATTATTTTTATCCAAATCATATGGGCATCGTCTTTTATACATATATATTTTTAGATAAAACTCAGGAAAGTCCAACCTGTCTCTATGATAGAAAATCTACATTTTGTGTAGGTAAGTTACTAAACCGCAGCCGCGATATTAAAGATAGGTCTTAATTAAAACTTCGGTATCAATGACGAAGTGTAGAAGTGTACACGTAGCTAGTATTAACAATATTATTCAGTGGTTATAATTTAAAAGCTAGAACTGTAATATCTTGTTATTAATTTGTTTCTAATTATGCGAGATTATTATCTACCTATAGCTTTACTACTTGCAGGTACCTAAACGAACAGACTTTCATTTTAAATCTATTAGTCAGAATCTGAACTAATTGTAAATTATAACGACGATGCCCAAACCTTTAAAAATCTAGTTATTCTGGGACGCGATTAACACGGAAGATAAATTCATACAAGAATCTAAATATCGAAAGTGAATTTAACATGCTAAAGTGGATTTAAAAAGTTCAAATCTTCGTAGAAATGTAAATATAATTAAGTATTTAACGAGGTAGGTATTGTTTTTAACTACTCCAAAAACTGTAGTTCTCGATGCAAGAGCACGAATCTACGATGTGTCATAACTTTTATATAATACTAAACGAATCCAAAGAATGTTAATTCGTTCACAAGTGCAAAAATCCAGAAATGAAATAATCAGATGATTAAACGAATTTTTAAAGTAAAATGCTTTTTACTGTATTCAGTTTAAGCATGTAATATTTAAATTTAGGTACGACGCAGCCTGGCCATTTACGTTGGCATCTGCATACCCATTCAGTTTATGTTCGATTAGTTCCTTGGTACTAATTAAATGCGATTTACTAACATTTATTATTTATTTATTTATGTCTTCATCCGACATGTTTTTTTTATTCAGCAGCCACTGAGGTTGACATTCTTAATGAGCACGCAGCGTCACTATCTTTCCAGGATAAATGCGTGGGTAATTTCTGCATTTAACATAAATTATATTAAAAAAATTGAATGAATTAACCTAATTCTTGTAACTTTTTTCAGTTACTTCGTTGTTTTGCCTAAGTAAATCAGATTGCAAAAGAAAAACCAATCAAGCGCGTTTCAAGCGACTGAAATATAACATTAGAAATGTGAAATGTCATTATAATGGAATAAACCAGTGCTATTACAACATACAATTTCTCACATTCCATCTAATAGAACTATTATTTCTTGTTCTACTATCGACTCTAGTAAGGGGCGAACTAAAATGTCTACTAACAGGCAAATAATAAGAATCATTATTGTCTGACACTGGGTTATTGTCAAGACAGCAGCTTCGGCGTCGCTCGCCACGCTATTTGACTATAGTAAGCTGCAACGTGACGTCACAAATCAGCTTATGAACTAGTAGGTATAGTTCTGTAATCCCAAGATTGCAAACTTTAAAAAAAAAATAGAAGACTGGTATATTAGAACAACTTGCTCCAAAAAAGTCGATTCCATATTGGTAAACTATAATTACAATCTAGAAGTATCTTGTACCATATGAAAGGTGAATTATCTTTTTATTATCTCATTATCTACGCTGCGTTTTTTATTCCCTAATGGCATGTCCCGCCCTGCGTGCGCGGGCGCACATAAGTATCGCTAGGTGTGACGTCACGCAGCGCTGTAGAGTATACTATGCGAGCGTACACGTAGACAGGCCTACATAATAAAAGAAAATGAAATGAAAAGGAACGGGATGAAAATAAAAGTAAAATAAAAAGGGATATTTGGATGTTTATTTACAATTTGCTCTCTAATAATAACTATTGGATTATTATTGAAGAAAAACTAAAGCAACATCAGTGCTATATCCCCTGATTACCCCACATATCGAATTTAAAACATGTTAATCATTTCAACTTGTGTTACACAAGCCTCTATAATCTAAATTAAAACATAAAATACCCATTAGAGTTAGGTCTCGGCTCGTACCTGCTGGTACTACTCCTAGTTATTGTTACATGAAATCATTAAAATCAAACATAAGCCTACTGTAATAGTTTCACCGCCACAATCATTAATGAATAAAATATATAATAGTACAATCACAGTGAAATAGAACTAATATGCGTACGCACTTAAACAGTACAAAATGATAGTAATTAATACACATCTTATATGGAGTATTTGTACATTAATGGGTCGATATATTAACGTATATTATTGTCACCGGCTACCTCGGGCGCGAGGTGAGACCACCTAACTGGTACCGCTAAATATACACATACGAGGGGCACTATTTCATCCAGCTGCTTCGCAAAATGCAAATTTTATACACATGAACAAAAATGTATTGCAACAACCCAAAATTTACAATAGTCAGTTTCGAACGTACTAATATTTTGTAATAATTACAATGAGTAAATCACAGAATCGCGCCGACGGACAGTTTTTATACTTGTTGATGTATTTTATACGATCGAATAAGCCCCAATATACACAACACTAATTAATAATAAGGCAAATTTAACTCCAACTACACGATATTGTAAGCAGAAAAAAAATTGTTTATCAACTATAAATGAATGAAATAAAATATAATAGAAAATAATTGTTAACATTCCATCAGTTAATACACTTAAAAATAAACCCCAAAAGTCCGAAAAAACCTTACAAATAATAAATCACTAAAAGGCTTGGGTACATAGTGTGCGAGGGACACTCGCGGACAGAGATCATTGACTACGTCAAGCCCGCTGCGTGCGTACGCGCCGGTATGGACCTAGCGTGAGTTTCTGCTTGCCTGGGGCCACACGCTGCTTTTCAATAGGCTAGTTGACACCACCGATCAGTTGACATACTTTTTATGTGCTGTCAAAACGCACCTTTTCCTTAATTTGTATGGCGATAGCAAGCTTTGACGTCATTGTTTACCGGACTCAACTGCGTAACTTTTTATTGCTTTTAGAGCAAACAAAAATTAGATTTTTCGAATAAATGATAATGTACCGGGTTATCGGGCCCAAAAGAAGGTGTCAGATTTAATAAAAGACGTCTTATAATTATTTATGGTTGGTGTCCACAACCCTATTGAGACACTGTTAAATCATTCATTTATATTATATATAGAAATATTATAGAAAACGATAGCAATGGGTGGAGTGTCCTCGATCTCCTTAAATGTGCGCATCCACTGAACGAAACTGCTAATACTCCATATTCAGACAGGAGATCAGACATAATAATATGTGGATTTAAGTAGTTAAACCTGAACTGATCACTGAAACGCAAAGTTAAAGCTGTAGTTATGCGATTGGTTACGTTCGTTAAACACGATTATTTATAAATTTATTGATAAATTGCCGATATGATAAGTAACAGATAAAATAATAATAAAAATTAATTTAAATCATATTGTAAAGTTCCCATTGTTATTTTTAAATTCAAATAGAGATCACAATATTATTACTTATCATTAAATTTAACCTCATCGTTTTCAGGTTTTTCTCAATTTACATCGCGCTATTTGATTCACGAGCGACGTAAATTTAAAAATTCATACATATGGTTTGAAATTAAATTAATGCATATAAAAATGTATGAAACTCAGGGTAGGTCCATGCTTTGCGAACATGGCATGCGTTAGGCCGACGAGACGCATACCACTCAATAGAAAAGGACGAAAAGAAATAGAGTTCTTACTCCCTTATAAACAACTAAAGCCACTGTAAATAAGCAAGTAACTTAGATTATTACCCTGGCAGTCTCTTTAGTAGAGTTTTGTAATTTAAGCATAGTTATTGTTTAAGTTAAAAATTAAATATAAAAGAATATAGCTTTAATTCGTCCGCATGATCGTACGCCATGTTCGTTCGACGCTTTGCGTTGATACAATAAAATGATAAAAATCATAATGCATTACACTAAAACTACAACTGTAGAGATACAGAACTAAACATAACATTATTGTCAGGCAGCAAAGCTAGTGAACCTCAATAATTCAAATTAACATAACATAGTCTTGTCATAAAAAAATATGTTAAAAATTGGAGAGTAAAAGAATGTACCAAGGTATCATCATCGGGTGCACCGTGATTAAATAGTGGTTTATTATAAATTAAAACACTTAACGCACTAATTACAAATTCTACTGATATAAGCAAAAGTAAGAATGATTAAAACTTGCGTATGCCAGTGCGCGCCGCGAGACTGCGGGACACAGAGTGGTACTAACATGTATTAAAATGACTATAGGCTTGTACGATACGACTTATTTCATACTTATATACAGAGCGGCCGCTGCGCGCACTGGCATCGCTAGACTCCGCTAGTAACCTTCGCCACTATCCGTGCCATCGAAATCGTAAATTAGCTGTTAAATGAACTATATAAAATATTCGTCTTTTCGAAGTTTATACTTTTAAATATTCGTACTGAATACTGTCCTAGAGTATTGTTAAGCAGCGTTTCAGTATGCCACCGATAGCGATAAAGATTGTTTAGCCGGATCGATTATAAAATGTTCACAGCAAACTCACGTATAATCGTGTAACTTAACATAATGTGCTCTACAGGCGTATAAATAAGTCGGCGTGAGTGGCGCCCTCTGGACGAGCGACTCTGCGACGAAGCTCGAGTGTCTCTAAACACTTAGCAAATTAAACTAAATAAATTGCAGTAGTATAGTACCTAATTGCATTTAATTTGTATAAAGAACATTTAGCATTTTTTTAAAAATAACAATTTCGCACTATCTAATGTGAATATACATGCATTACAGTCGTTAACTATAAGTGTACTAAATGTTTATAAAATTCTTAGATATTTTTTTTATTATTTATTCGTTTAGTATACTTGAATCTACGCCTATACAAGTAATCCATCACCGCGCCCTACACACGTATTATCTACATAATATAAAACTCCCGTTAATTAATATGAATATAGTATTAAACACAGCATAATGTTTGTTTGTTTGCTTATCAAACGTCGCCATATACGAACGCAACAAACATAATTATAAATCTCGATACCTAGAGCAACACGTACTACGCTGAAGTTAAAATAAAATTGTAATTGACAAAATCACCGTCATATAATAACTAAAACCTCTATAAAATAAACTCGCTGCGCAAGTCGACGATACATCAGTCCACTCGACTGCGAAGCACATCGATACGTCGTAATCGTTACTAATACATTCCCATATAGTAATTTGGTACAAACACTAATGTCTACGATAAAATATTAGTAAATGCAACCTACACGCTTCGCTTTATCAGCAAATAATTATAATAAAATTAACGCGAAATTTACAATCCATATTATACATTTATGAAACAAACGAATCGCTCCCACTAGGGCGCATAGCATAGACGAGAAACGATAATTAATTATAATTAACTTAGAGGCGGTCGGTAGCGGAAGTACCGACCCTACGATACACCAATAAACATCTTATATTATACTCCTTGTATAACATCGATCCAGACAGGCGACCTACGCTCGGTAGGTCGGGTACGATTAGAAAATAATTTAAACATACTCTCCTATACGATAATCATTTGTACAGAAAGGGTCGATTAACTATAAATACAAAGGGCGGAGGCCGTGGCCGCCCAGAACGAATAAGGAACTTTGATATATTACATGAACGCGCGCGTAACACACTAGTCATAGATTTAATTAAAAATTGCAGTGTGAGAGAATCGGTCGAACATATTCGGTTCCGGCACTCCGGCGTCCTTGCGCCGCCTGCGCGGGCGCCGCCGGCGCAAGCGCACCGAGTGGCTAAAAGAAAAGTCAGTCGCGCATCGTTTACCTATCCGTCCACCGAATTTAAAGAAACCCCGCGTGATATAATTTCATTACACTAGACAAGATTGGAAACGAGTTAGCATCTCTTAGTATATCGACAAATGTTCTGAAAGTACCGCTAAATACGTTAAAAGTGTTTTGTCTAGCAACCTAGAACGAATCTGCCAAAATTAGGAACAAAAGTTTCGGCTAGTAATTGTAAGAACGTATGAAATGTATTTTGTATAGCAAACGCGTTATCCAATCGAAAGTTGGTTAAGTGTGTCGCTATAGTTAATGTCAGCCGAACTTTAGGATATAACAACTTGTCTATAAATTAATTATCTCCAATATTATTTTAATCCCACGTGGACCAGCGTTAAGTATAGTAACAGCAGTGATGGTGGTAGATCCCAGCTCGGTTGGTTTACCTGAGATACTGCAGCTGGTGCTTATAGTAACAGCAATCAACTCGAAAGTCTGCAGTGGTGGTAAGTCCAATCTCACGTCGTTTTACTGGAGATGCTGCGGATGCTACTCAGGTATAGTATGATCACCTTTCAAGTTGCGAGGGTCTCACTGTGGCAGTTCCCATCTCAGAGGGTATATCAGAGATACTTCTGCAGATGCTAGAGGTCCCAGCTCGCTTCTGCGGATGTAGTAAGTTCGTTCACGTTTGACACCGGGCAGGGTCTCTCCGCGGGGCGGGGGCGGGGGCGGGGGCGGTGGACGGCCCGGGCAGCTCAGTCGGTGTACCAGAGATGCTGCTGCGGATGCTGCGCGTGCTGCGCGTGCGCATGCGGATGCGGATGCGGCGGCACGAGGTAGGTGGGCGAGTAGGGCTGCAGGTAGCCGGGCAGGCGCGCGCCCGACCCGTGGTGCGCCGGCGGCGGCCCGCCCACGCCGCTTACACCGCTAACGCCGCCGCTGCGGAATTCAAAATGGTACGTTAGGCCTTGCCCATCATCATGATATCAGCCTATGGCAGTCCATTGCTGAACGTAAGCCTACAAAGAGCGCTAAATTATTTCTATAGTTGTGAACTTGTGATGGAATCGCCTTGTAGGTGAGATAGGTATTATACAGGGTGTCAAAGGAAGTATGGGTCAAATCCAACAGGAGCAAATGAAAAATCAATCACAACTTTTTCCCGTCAAAAATGGAACCCATATTTATAGAGCCAAAAAGCTCGGAAATCATCCACATTATGCTCCTGTTATGCATAGTGAATTTAAGTACGTGTGAACCGGAAACCTACTGAATTGAACCCTAAAACTGAAAACCCTATTGAGGGATGCGATCAAGTACTTGCAGCGTCGTACCTACGCTGTGGAGTGCGTCAGGCCTGCTAAAACTACTCAAAGTAACAAATGTACAACATAAACTATACTCACGTATGATAGTGATACGTGGGCACGTATAGAGGCGGCGGCAGGTAGCCCGGGGACACGCCACCTGCCGGGGAGAGTACACCACCGCTGCCCGTTCTGAAATAATATTACATTCGTAAGACTATGGAACGTATGAGAGATGGAAGTTTAATTTTAGTTGGATTTTGCGAGATCTTTATTGTTTAACAAATTAAATTACATTAAAAGGTGGTGCCAAATTATGAAAATAAGTTCTGAGGAATGATGATTTGTAGTTGCGTGTTTTTGTGACGTATTTGTTTCAGGTTTTATTTTGTTTAGTGATGCAGATAATCTGGTTTCCATGACAAGATACTACACTCAAACAACAATGCTACAGCTACAGCAGCGCACCGCAGAAATCTGTTGTTATAAATATGTTAAAAAAATATAACCTGTCTAATTCAAAACAATAGATTTGAATGACAGCAAATGTCAAATGTGAATGGTAGCGTGCGAGTGAAGATATTATGTTGTACAGGCTTACAAAGTACGTCGTGAAGTAAAAAAATCCAAAAAACGATAAAAAATAAGTATTGCTTAAAAAAAAGATTAAAATTAGTTTCCTTTTCTCATTATGTCCTCTCCATCTTAACTCGATGACTTTGCACTATATCATTTATTTCACAAAGAGTTTTTGAATGTAACCGAGTTTTAACATATTCGTATACCGAATGACTGTATTAGGTGTAGTAGCCACAACAACGCATCAGACGCCCCGCTAAATCCCTTGGTGTGTCGAAAGGACCCCCGTCCGAACTGTCGCCTAACGTGTAATGTCATTAAAGCAAATCACCACGCTAAGACCTGATACCTACGTCTTATATCAAATAGCGCACTAACCAATGGCATTAGACGCAGTTGAAGCCTTATCATTATGGTAACTGTGTCCAGTATAAACATGTGTGTCAGTGTAAGTGTTATATGTGATGCTAAAATGGCGATGCATTTGTAATGTAAGTGTCATGGTACATGTTACACGTGTGTGATGCAGTCTACTAACTTGTAGTGCGGATGCGGATGGTGATGCCACGCGTGCGGATGCTTGTGAGCGGCCGGCGGGCCCGACGCGCCCACCGCGCCCACCGCGCCGCCGCCCGCCACGCTCACCGCCGGCATGTAGTCGCGACACCCGCCGCTCTGTGGGGGAACAACCTACGTAAATATTGAACACAAGCGACTAGAGGCCGTGAGGCGTATTATTGAAGCATTCAAATTGGGATGTGGACACCAATTATAAATAATTCTGAGACATTAAATCGGACACCTTATTTTAGGCCCGTAAACCCGGTACGGTATCATTTATTAAGATAATCTGACTTTCGTTTGCTTCAAAACTAATAAAAAGTTAGGAGGCAGTTGAATCCGGTAAACAATGACGTCAAAGCTTGCTATCGCCATACAAATTATAGGGCGTTTTGACAGCACATAAAAAGTATGTCAATTTATTGGTGACTTCAACTAGCCTATCGTATGAGATGCTTAGGATTTCGTATGAGAATTGAAATTCGAATGTATAAAAATGATAGAAATGATTTGGGAATTTATAAAAATCATTATCAGCCTTCGAAAGAAGAATGCTGGATTTAGGACATTAAGTTGGTTTCCTAAACCTTGCCTACGTCGTCAGTTGACGACACCCTTGACTAGCTAAGGCCTGCCCACGCTGGTTCTCTAATTCGTAACAGCATCTCTTTTTCAAAATCATCAACAGCCTTTGCAAGTGTACTGCTAGCGGCTCTAAACCGTTACATGACCTCCCCGCACGTAACCTAGATAAGTCATCAATCCATCAAATGTGAGGCCTGCCCACGCCCACGCTGCTTTTTCGTGTTTGCCACTCGAATTTCTTTTCCAATGGTTATCACTTCTACGAGCGATGTTGATTCTCAGGATGCCAGTATATACCTAAATAAGGCTACTAACCAAATCGAGAATGCATAATACTAATCAGAGCCTATGTAATCGACGAGAAATCTCCTCCTTACGTTTTCAGTCTTCGATTAAGTGTCCCCTTGGACGAATAGGGGAACTGTCCCCCAGATATGAAAATATTTAATAAACTTTTTCTGTATAATATGATAAAATTTTATCCATTTCTTTACGGGTTTTAGACAGTAATACTATGGTTTTACTTACACTATCCCTTTTGTGTTGCGCGGGCACGTACTGATTGCACTGGTAGTCGTTCGATGGACGCACTGTCGTGCCGCTCTGTAAGATAATTCATTTATTAATCCCATATATTGAAAAATCTAATTATGACGATAACGACCCTAGTGGTATGGTGTTATGTATGGTGGCTATAGTAGTATGAATGACCTTAGTCAGAAAACGATCGCTTCTAAATTGTACGAACCATAGTAATTCTTATTTTGTTAAAGATCGACTTGTTTAGAAAATCTTTGATTCTATTCATCGGATAAAATTTATAGGGCGTTTGAAAAGCGGGCCTTTAATTTAAAAAAACAGCCGAATATAAGTCGCCAAACAAGTCTTTGACGTAGCTTCAGCGGTGCCTTTGACATATTTCTTATATTTAAAAATAAAAATGTGTCTTTGGATCGTGCTTCCGCTGAACAAATGTTATTGTTTAGATGTCAGTTATCTAATCTAACAGCGCGAGGTTTTTGATTTTTTTCAAATAACTCTGTATAAGGTGGTGGCACACATACCGGGTGGTGCGCGTAGTGCGGCTGGTGGTCGTGCGGCTCGCGCTTGGCCGCGGCGTCCTGCTGCGCGAGCGCAAGTATGCGCTTCTTCTGGCTCTGCGGCGTCTGCGCGCACTGCGTGGCCGCGCTCGGTCGCGGCGCCTGCGGCTGCGCTTGCTGCGGCTGCGGCTGCGGCTGCTGCTGCGACTGTTGTTGCTGCTGGGAAATGTTGTTATAGGTTATAGAGAACAGGCGGGAAGCAAGTGGTTGTAAGGCACCGTTCCCGATGTCTAGAATATAAGGTCAGACGGGAAACTAACTTGCGTCTGTACCCAAAAAGACCAAGAGCAAATTATAATCATTATCATTTCAGTCATACGACGTCTACTGCTAAACATAGGCCAAATCATTTCCAGATAGGCGATTTTCAGATAGGCCGGTTAGAAATAAGTGAAGCTCGATGCAAGCCGCTTCAAAGCAAATGACACTGGAGGAAACCTATGTTCAGCAGTGGACGTCCTTTGGCTAAAGTGAAGATGGGCTTTCAACCGGCCAATCTGGAAGTCACTGGGGGAGGCCTATGTTCAGCTGTGAACATCCTATGGCTGAAATAAAGATGGGCTTTCAACCAGCCAAACTGGAAGTCACTGGGGAGGCCTATGTTCAGGACATCCTATCGCTAAAATGATGATGATGATGACACTGACCTGGTGCGGATGCGGGTGGTGGTGATGATGACAGGGCTGGTGGTGCGGCTCGTGCTTGACGTGCTTGTCGTCGCGCGCGCTGCAGATGACAGAGCTGGGCGCGTGGGGCGTGGCCGCGGCTGTTGTGTGATTCGTCGTTGGTGGACACTCGTTGTTGCCGCCTGCTGCAATACAAATTATATCGTTAAACTTGTTTGCATTAAACCTATGATAAGGTTCCTCGAGACTGTGAGAGCCTGGTAATTACATTTGAAGCGACTGCTATCAGACCTCCATATGAAATGAAATGAAATTCTTTATTCTGTATAAAGGCCCTCTTCCGGGCACTTATACACGTCCCATAACCCTAAGGCAGTGGAACTAGTCCATTCTGGACAATGGGTACACACGTATTATCTGAAAATACAGGTTTTTTCATGATGTTTTCCCTCAACACAGAGCAATAATTGGTAGGTATAAGTAAATCCGTGCATCGATTCGCTTGTTACGCAAGGAAATGAGGCCACTGTGTTACCAGTGGTCAAATCATATCGTCAATATATTAACAACTCAATTTCCAGTAACGATCTAATGTATATTTTATAATTCAATGTTGCGAACGCGGTTTGGAGTAATAAGCCCCAAATATTTAATTTAAAAAAACATTTAATGCTGCTGAGCCTGTGGCGTGGATAAGTTATATACCGCTGTCTATCGTCAATATATTGTCAATACTTAATTTCCAGTAACGATGTAAGGAATTTAATTTAATTGTTCCGAACGAGCTTTGGAGTACGAAAAGCCGCTGGATGCAGGTCGCTTCCAACCGGTCAATCTGGAAATCTCTGGAGAGGGGGGGCGGGGGGCGGGTGGGTTGGTGGAGCTATGTTGAATAAATGATGATGGTGATGAGAGTATATCTCACCTGCAGTGGGCGGCGGGCCCTCGTCATCAGAGTCTGAGATGGTGATGACGGAGACGGCGGGCGACGGCGTGTCGCGGATGGTGATGGTGTGCGCGGCGCCGCACGCGGGCGGGTGGTTTGTACTCGCAGCCGCAGACGCAGACGCAGACGCAGGCGCGGTAGAGTCCCACGCGCCCGCACCTGTACTGGTGGTCGTGTTCACCGTTCGCGCGTTCCTAGGGACGAGAAATTTGTGTGTTGCAGAAAGCTAATCGAGTTGTAATTGAGGTATATGAATAACAGTATTTGCAGTCTATTTAAAAGTTTCCCTAAAATGAAAGTTACAAAGTATTTGGTCGTGGATTGAGATTTTAAGAAAAACAATAATTGTTATCGTTTTCGTGGTAAAACCACAGCACCATGCTAAACAGTTCGTGGTGTTATAATTATACATTAAATGGTTAACACCATGTTTAACAGTGTGTGGTGATAAAATAAATATGTATTATAGAATAAGGCTCCAAGGGTAAGGGCCTTCGGAAGAAGGAGAATCAATACACATTAGGTAGCTGAAATCAGAATAGCTTGACCTCTACAAGCGAAGGTTGTTAAACAAGTTGAGCAAGCCCATAATTGACGCGACAACGGATTGGCTTATTCTTTGAATATACAAAAAATACTCAAGGTCTCTGTCTGAACTTGGGATGGTTATCTTGTCTGTCGTCATTACTACAATCTATTCAGTTCAGTCCAAACAATACTTATGTTTAGGAACAACTGTTTTGCTAACATGAAATGGAATTAAATTACTAGGTAAAAGAAATTTTACTCACGTGTGGTCGTGATGGTGGTGCCTGTGGCGGGACGGCGGCGTGCCCTCTTTGACTCGCTTCTTCACCGGCGACAGCTGCGTCGGCTCCTTCTTGCCTCCGCTGCTGGCCATACTGTGGGACATATCACAACCTTCATTGACTGCTACCAGGACCGATAACTAAGGCCTCCACCACACTAGCGTCTTGCGAGCGTCGACGTCCAATCAGCATTAAGTAAATGCCGCTACGCAAGCGTTGCGTCAACACTGATTGGATGCTCAAAAGTCGCTAGTGTGGGGGTCTCTAAGCGTACTTGTGTATAGCAAACGTACTTATAGCAAACTTGCTTGCTTAAGCATGGGGCTCAGGGCTTTTCAAATAAGATGTATTTAGCAGGACTTTTTACATTGATGGTTTTTTTTGACACAGTTGTCATACAATATTCGGTGTGTCGTCTAAAATGACAGACTGCTAAATAATGATATGGTGTACTGTCCGCTGTCGATGCAGTGACCCTTCGATATGGTGTACTTTCGACAGAGTGACCCTTCGATACAGCAACCGTCAATTTTATGAACTAGACCAGTGTTTTTCAACGTGTGGGTCTAGACCCCCTGGGGGTCTATTCGCCCCCCCCCCTCCCTACCCCGACTTGAAGGCTAGATCCTGCCATTGACCCTAGCTACGTCAATGTCGGGGCTTGCGAAATATTTTTTCTTACTAGGGGGTTATGTCATAAAAAAGGTTGAAAAACACTGAACTAGACCCATTCAATACTTAGTACAGTTAACTTGTATTTACCATTTAATCATTATTTACATAACAGATATTTTATTTTGGTAAATATAATAATTTAGAAGTCAGTTGGTGATTAATTTTCCAGGAAAAGAGATACGGTGCTTGGTTGATTGGTTTGCGAGCAGGAGCAGGAATTTTACTTAATTAAAATTAGGAGAAAGACTATTAATGCGGCCGAGTGTTTTTAGGTGTTTTGCTAATTATTGTTATTAGGCATTTAGGTGTCCTCTTGAAAAAGGTCTGGAAAAGCTGTTTTAAGATAAAAGGTGCAATCTTATAATCAAAAACATTAGAACACAGGAGTGGAGTAGTGAAGCAAATTGGCTTGATTACGTTACAATAGCAAACGAAAATGTATTTATATGAAGTAAGCACCTGTATTGATGTGTTTGGTGGAGTGGCTGATAGTGCGGCACTGCACTCGCCTGCTGCTTTGTCGATCTGTTGACAACCCTCGCATTGTTATACCTTTCACGTAATCGTATAACTATGTATAATGACTTTTAGTCAGAAACATCTTGAACGAATTTTATAGTCTTTGCAATGTTATATACATTATAGGCATGACAAAAGCGACGACAAAAACAACCCAATTATTAACATTTAATTATTTTTTTAACAAACTAGTTAAATTTAATCAGGTTTCCGCATCCAATATACACTAGTGCGCGTTTTTGGTAGTTTGTGGTCAGGCAGAATTATTGTGTTTTTCTTTGTTTTTCTTTTACTTTTGTAATAAAAGAATTGGCTCTAGATTTTTCAACGTCCATTTTAGTGCACATATGAATGCCACTAACGAATTACGCCGCCAAGCCCTTTGCGTTTTTGCCTTGCTTTAGTTCAGTTTCCTTTTGTTCCAGCCTGAAACGCGCCTTTTATTGAACTACGCCATTCAACCACACGCCTAGACGCCGATTAGCCAAGTGGTTGAACGCCTCTTGTGCGTAGATTGCTGCTGCTGCGTGCGACTGATGTGTGTACACACATACCTCTTGCGCGTATGCTGGTGTTGCGTGCGCGTGGTGGTGGTGTGTGTGTGTGTGCGCACGTACCTCTTGTGCGTGTGGTGGTGCTGCGGCTGGTGGTGCTGCTGGTGGTGCGCGGCGTGCGGCGGCGGCGCGTGCGCGTGGTGGTGTGTGTGTGTGTGCGCACGTACCTCTTGTGCGTGTGGTGGTGCTGCGGCTGGTGGTGCTGCTGGTGGTGCGCGGCGTGCGGCGGCGGCGCGTGCGCGTGGTGGTGTGTGTGTGTGTGTGTGTGCGCACGTACCTCTTGTGCGTGTGGTGGTGCTGCGGCTGGTGGTGCTGCTGGTGGTGCGCGGCGTGCGGCGGCGGCGCGTGCGCGTGGTGGTGTGTGTGTGTGTGCGCACGTACCTCTTGTGCGTGTGGTGGTGCTGCGGCTGGTGGTGCTGCTGGTGGTGCGCGGCGTGCGGCGGCGGCGCGTGCGCGTGGTGGTGTGTGTGTGTGTGCGCACGTACCTCTTGTGCGTGTGGTGGTGCTGCGGCTGGTGGTGCTGCTGGTGGTGCGCGGCGTGCGGCGGCGGCGCGTGCGCGTGGTGGTGCGGATGGAAGGCGTCCCACACGTCCGCGTCGGGCAGCGGCGCCGGCTCGACGATGAGCGGCGCGCGCCACTCGGCCACGCCGTGCTCGACGCCGGCCACGCCGCTCACGCCGGTCACGCCGGACACGCCGTGCTGGTGGTGGGCCGCGGCTGCCGCTGCGGCTGCCGCTGCTAGCTGCTGCACCTGGGGATATGGCTTCAGATAAATATATATCATAGAGAACACGTAAACATGGATCCAGATAAGAAATGGATGTACGGTACGGACAAAAATAACATATCCGGGACCCACCTTAAGGGTAGCTACACACATAACAACCAAGCCAACCCGACATTACATCCATCTACACATATTCGGATTAGCCGCGGGCTTTGCCGATTAAAGCCGGCCCGAATATTATGAGTGTAGAAACCCTAACAGAAATCATGACCGTATATGACATTTGGACAAACGAAACACAATGAATAGTTAATTGTTACACACGCTAAGTCAGTAGTGTTCCCGAGTATGGTTATGAAGATATTGGCAACGAACGAAGGGACATGTTAAGTTTGGATGCATCGCCAGTTGTTATGATGAAGAAAACATTTCAATTTATTTATTTTTATAACAGTAAAAAGACCAAACTGTATTGGCGTCTTGCCTTGTACCAATGACAAATAAAATCTTTAACCAATGAGATATACATTTTTTCACTTGAGCAGCAGTCGAAAGAGATTGATCGATCGCTGACCAAACTTCGCACAGCCGGTCTGGAATACTGCCCAGTACAAACTTGGTGCGCAGAATCTAGTATATTACACCTACAATAAAACATTACAAACCTGGTACGCCGGCTGGCACAGTATAGACGACACAAACTGGTGCGGGAAAGGCTCGGCCGCGCGGGTGGCATATTGCCGCCCGCCCACTGCCACGCGCCCGCCCTGGTAAAGCTGGTACTGCGGATCATACAAAATCTAATGAACAAAACATACTTGTTAATTCATCATCCATCACATTGCATTTGGGGGGTAGTATAGGCTTCCAACCGGCCAATCTGGAAATCACTGGGGAAAGCCTATCAAATGAAATAGGTGGTTACAGAGTTCCTTAGATATGATACAGATTTGTGTATGTGATAGGTACAGATAATCAATCTATGATCAGTAGTGGACGTTCTACGGCTGAAATGATGATGATGAAAGATGGTGAATAACATCAGCCCCTCTACAAAACATTTAACGACACCCAACTGTCAAAATATGACATATACTTTTATCGATACAGCGAGCATGTCAATGCCGGTGACGTAACGGTCATGCTCGCTGTTTCGATAAAAGGTCATATTTTGACAGTTGGATGTCGTTTTATCGCTATATCATATCGTGTATTGACGGTCATGCTAGGGGGGCTGGCTGGTAGGGGGGGGGGGGGGGGGGTATGTAAGTACTGACCAGGTTGTCGTAGGGCGCGGCGCGCAGCCGCTGCTGGTTGATGGTGAGCGCGAGGTGGTGCGCGGAGGGCGGCGCGGGCGCCACCACCGCGCCCACGTACTCGCCCGCGCCCACGCCCACGCCGCCCACGCCCACTCCCACTCCGCCCACGCCGCTGCCGGACCGCCGGCATACCTGCGATAGGTGTATATTATAACACGCGATTCGTTTTTGGCGTTACCAACAGAGGGATAAGGACTATAAAATTTATGTCAGTATAATATCAAATTTTTGGAGCTCCTACTCCTAGGACTCCTACCTCCTAATAGGAAACTCCTTAAAACCGCGTGATTAACTGGTGATATACACCAACTTTTCCTATAGAAGCAACATCGAATCGATTTTTTTCAGATGCTACATACATTATCATAGAGGTATGCGAGTAAGTCTGTATGGATGGAGCAGCTACAAAAATCTCGATATTGTATATGATCAGCTGATCACGTGGTTTTAATGAGTGTCCTATTCTCTTGTAATCCCTGTATGTCCCGCTTTTTCTTCCATCTCTAACACGTACTGCCACGTCCCACACCGGACCAGTATAAATTCCTTTTTCGTGTAAAAACAACTACAAGACTTTATTTTAAATACACATGAATAACTTAGTAATGTAGTCGAAATTTTATTTTCTACAGGTGATTATAAAACTCATGTTTCTGGATTTATAAGTTAAGAGAGCGACAGAGTAGACATATCAAACGTTATGCAAAAGGTATAAAGACTTTTCCAGAACACGCAGCTCTTAATCAGTACTATTTTATTTGCAATTTAATATTCTAGATATCCAAGGCAAAAAATTTATTCAGACATAAAATCACGATCAAAGTTTACGTCTGTCCAATCCAACTGTTTTCAGATTTCAGCAGGGCTAGCATGCAAGCATCGGTTATTTTATCGATAGACGACAAATTTTGTCTTCCGACGATAATTCTGTCGTTTTCCCTGACCCCAACGGATCAAAGACGTCTCGCATCCTTTTTTTAATATTTTCAGGGTCTCCCGTTCTTCTTAGCCACTTATTTTTACGTTATAACACGGCATTGCCATGATATTTTGGTTTTTTCTTTGTTATCGTCGAAGACAAAACGACATATTTACATCAATAGTCGATAACATGCCACGACATAATTTTATCGTGTTGCGCATGCTAGCCCTGCAGATCTACATACATTAACTCTTAGAAATAAAAGATAGTCCTTAGCCACATACCTCCATCATTTGTACAGAGGCCTTGACGTTGTTGCAGTGCGCATAGTCGACGAGATGCGCAAGCGTCACGAACGCGTGGTTCAGCGCCTCGCCCGGCGTTATTCGTCTCTCCTGCGAAATGTAAAACAATCAATAATCATACATCAAGACAACATAGGTATGGTAATATTTTATAGTTAACTACCAACCATCGCCTACCACCTACCAACGCTTGCCGGGTCAGCTACCCGGCAAACGTTGTTTTGCCATATAAATAATTGGACAACCCTTATCACTAAGGGGTATGAAAAATAGATGTTAGCCGATTCTCAGACCTACTCAATATGCTCACAAAATTTCATGAGAATCGGTCAAACCGTTTCGGAGGAGTACGGGAACGAACATTGTGACACGAGAATTTTATATTAAAGAAGATTACCTTTTAGAAGCTAACATTTTAATGATTAAACATAAGCTTTCTTATTCAGAGTGCATTTGCTAGTCCGGGACTAAGGTTAACCCACTGTACTATACCCTCCCACTGTTCGTTAGTACAGTGGGTTAACCTTAGTCCCGGACTAGCAAATGCACTCTGAATGAGACAGAAGAATTTTTACTATGGGACAAATATCTAAAACGCAAAATAAAACTCGGAGGTTTAGTAAATGTAAACCTACCTGGTCCATAGTTAGCATTCTTTTGAGTAAATCAATGAATTCCCTTCTGTCTGCTTTCTCAGCCAATAGCTGGCCTCCTTCAAGATCTGTTGGTACATTGACCTGTAGACGAATAAAAAGAATGTCAGTCGGTTGCTTATCAGGATTCCAAATAAATATTTGGCGCAGTAAATCACAGGATGTCCAAAAAAGCAGTGCAGAGACCCAGGTAACTTAATTCTCATATATTCATTAATTTAACTAGCCGTGATCAACTTATTTTAAATGATGCAATGGTATCAGTTCGACCCACAATTGATTATCTGACTGCTGAGCTCTGAGCTGCAAACCATTCACCTATTTTGAAAAAACTAAAGCGCGAATCTCAATAATTCATGTCTCTTCGACTAATATATCTTAAAACTAAATCAAGGTTTGAAGAAGAACAAACTTGAAAAGTATGAAATATCCTAAATCTAATAAAAAAATGGAGTACCCTAGGGCTCATCTCTGAGCCTTCCACATCACACTATTTTTTAAACTAAATTTTCTTTACATCCCCTTATCCAGGCAGTTGAAGGTGTACTTCTTAGCCGCCTTCCTCTTGATGAATACGTTTCATTAGCGAATTCAAGATTTAAAAAAAAAACTTTACTACATAAATTAAAAAAGGTGCTATCACTGGACTTCTGCTTGACACATTGTGTTACAGCCTTTATAGCTTAGTTTCCGTGTTTACCTGTCCGATATCATCCAGGCAGTTGAAGATGTACTTCCTCGCCTCCTTGCTCTTGATGCCGGTCTCGAGCTCGTGCTCCTCGGGCGTCTTCAGCCGCCAGAACGGGTACGTGCTGTCCACGTCGCGGTAGAAGAACTTTGCTGTCTTACTCGCGCTGAAAGTATCGAAATGCTTTAAACTATTACCCCATGTTAGCAGTGCTTTTTAAATCATAATCATCATGTCAGCCGCTTGCTGTCCACTGCTGGACGTAAGCCCAAAGAGCGCCAAATAGCACGGTCTCTAGCATTTTTTAAGGCAGCTCTATCGAGTGGATGGCATTTTGCACTACCAGTTGCCAAGCGTAGTCTACATTCAAAAAAAAATCTACCATAGGTGCTACGGGAAATGTGAGCAGACAGATGGCAATTCAGCCAGCTTAGCCTTTAGAGATTTATGGATATATGGATTATTTAGTTTACTCTTGAATACCATGATAACCACGTCCTTAAGAAAGACAAAAAGTAATGTAGGAAAACGCATCGTAAGGCGCTTGCGGATACGGCAAAGGAGATGAAAAAAAAATGTCTGACGACTTATATTGGAAGAGGCCTTTATCCAGCAAAGGGTTGACGGGGACTGATGATAAGGAAGAATCGAGAAATCCTGTTATAGTATCGCTCACCTGTTGAGCATGTGCTCAGTGGGCAGGCCCTGCGTCTGCGAGATGTACCGGATCTGGTCGTACTCCGATGAGCCGGGGTACAGCGGCCAGCCCAGGAACAGTTCTGCCACCACGCAGCCAAGCGACCACATATCGATGGCTTCGCAGAACGCCAGCCCGAGGATTATCTCGGGTGCTCTGCAATTGGTATTCAGTATCAGTAAAAAGACAAAGTGCAATCTCCAGCATGGATATTGAGCGCTGGGGCAGAGTGGGAATCGCTTTGCGCATCTTACAAGACGATCATCGTATCAGAGACGAGTGTGCGCGGGGCTAAGTAGCTAACAACCAATCCAAGCCGGTGGTGCAGGCTTGTCGCACGACTAGCCAATCACGTAATCTTAATGGTACTTGTGAATCTTTTGCCCAGCGCTCAACATCATGCCACTAGTTGTGCTAACCAGTTTTTAGGGGCCATTCGTAAATTACGTCACGCGAAATTCATGATTTTTGGAACCCCTCCCCTTTCTCACATTAATTTTACACCTGGGGTGCCGTCAATATATTTCACACGATGACATACTTTGTCGAGTGTGACGGTATTTATGAATAACCACTTATGGCTTGTAGTAAATGAAAGAAACAAAATTCTACAAGTTAATTTGTAGAACGTTATTCCTGTCAAATGTTAGATACAGAACAGTCAGGATTAGTTTAGCTCGAACCTAACCCGCGCGCGTGACACTCGACTGATTTTAGTCCCTTCTAAGGAACGCGATGCATAGGTAAGTATACAAGGTGTTACAAAAACCCTGTTCGATATAAAAGAGGGCGAATCTGGTGCTCAAGTACAACAACTTTTACCATGGGAAAGAAAATCTCAAAAACAATATCGTCTTCCCATACAAAACCGTCAACCAACTGACATGAGTTTATATGGAAAGTTTTTTTTTGCGATTTCGAAGTTGAATTCATGGAAAAAGTTGTTGCATCTGATCCGTAGAATTATTCCCTTTCGGATAGAACTGTTTTTTTATACCTTGTATAAACCAAAACGCGGAGTGTCGTAGGCCTACCTAACCTTCGACTGTGCCTTGCATCATTTATACATACTTTTGCGAGGGTAAGTTGTCTTCGGCGTCGGCTTTTATTGTGATGTCAGAATAGTATTGGCTCAGCCTTCGGCGTCGCTCTATCTATATTTATTTACTTTTATCAGTATTTTCATTCATTTACTTCTACATAGCTAATTAATCCACTCAATATGGGTAAAAGATATAGGTTGAATATAAAATCTGTCATCAGCTGCTGATAATAAGTATCATATTTAATTATGAGACCGAAGTTAAAATCGCAGAAAAAATATTTGATGCTTTAATCATACCATCAAGGTAGAATTTTGTATGGAAAATTTGAGAAGATTACTATTTTTCTCGTATCACAAACTTATAACGTACTTTTAAAGTATACATGACTTTATATTATACTCGTAGTGATTATCTTTACACACACATTAGGAGGATTTCGATGGATGCAGTACATAAATATGTGCTATTGGTGATCACTTTCGCAAGGCAATTACGATAAGATAGAATTTGGTTCTACTTTGATGAAAAATTAATCTCTTGTATCATTGTTATGTAGGGTGTGGATTTGAACAGTACCCTTTGAGTGTGTCTTTTTTTTTCTCCAACTACCTACACACTAACTAACTCAATCATGAAAATGAATGGAGCAAGGATTATTTTTATATATTTTTTTTAAGTCGACTCCTTTTAAAATGTTGTTTGTATTGATGAACACATTCGCTTCCTTTTAAAGCCTTTGACTAAAACGAAACTAGACACAAAATAAAATTGTTTTGGGGGTTTTGGGGGTCGCCGGTGATCACCGTGGCGCTCAATACGCTACTGAAGGCCTACTACGAAAATGTATCGTTTGTTCGGACGTGTAAACCTAAAAAACTAAAATAGCTGGCCACTTGTATCAATCCTTTGACAAAATATGTCCAACTCACACTAGCCGTGTAAAATAACGACTATTTTTAGTAGATCACAAATTGTCAAAGGTTTGATAGAAGTAAATGGTTATTTAAAGTTATTAGATTAATACGTCCGAACTAACGAAAGTAATAGGCCTCCTGTTTAGACCACTCCCTGTATTAGACCAAGTGCTAGACCCTGTTTGTTTCCCACCTGTAATATCTGCTCTGCAGGTAGGTGTTGCAGACCGCCTTGCTGACATGGCTGGCGCTGCCGAAGTCGATCACCTTCACCCGGTACGGCTGACGCGCGGGCTCCACCAGCATTATGTTCTCCGGTTTGAGGTCCGCGTGGATCAGGCCCAGTTGCTGTAAACAAATTATAATTTTTAAAATTAATATGCTTTTGAAAACCCAGTAACTGTCATGCTCTTGATTAAGGAATTAACATCATTGTCTCAAAACCAATTAGTAAATTATGTTTTCTAAACTGACCAGGATTCGCCTTTGACGAGATAATTAGGCAGAAGACCAAAGTAACGGACATAGTCAATAAATGTAGCAAGGCTAAATGGCAGTGGGCTGGCCACATTTGTCGCCGAATTTGAACCAATGGAAGGTGGAGTAAACAAACGGGTTCTCAAGTAGAGACCACATCTTGGCAAACGTAGTGTAGGAAACCCCCCAGCTCGATGAACCGACGACCTTAGGAAGATGGCTGGCAGTAGCTGGATGAAAAAAGCGGTATATCGTGCTCTTTAGGAGGCTTATATCCAGCAGTGGACTACAATAGGCTGAGATGATGATGAAATACCAGAATTCGCCTTAATAACACATCAATGTGTTTTTGTACAGGCCTCACCCAATAACTTCCAGATTGCCGGTTTGAAGCGGCCTGCATCCAGCGGCTTCCTGCCACCTTTACCAGCTCATCTGTCCACCTTGCGGGTGGGGCATCCTATGCTGCGCTTGTCAGTACGTGGCCTCATTCTAGATCTGTAACCTAATTGAGTCATTCCTACCTTGAGCTTGAGCAGAGCCGTGAGCACCTGCTGCAGTATCGGCCTGATGTACTTGAGCGGCAGCGGCGAGAACTTGTTCTGCTTCAGGAAGTCGTACAGGTTCTGCTCCAGCATCTCGAACACGAGGCACGTGTGCGAGCGGTGCTGGAAGCACTCGTACGCGCGGACGAAGTTGAACTCGTCCGCCGACTCCTGCGACAGGCGCGATAGGATGGACACCTGTCGGGAAAATAATACTATCGTCAGTAATAGAATTGCAAAAAGGCCTTGCTAGAACTGCTAAAGAACAATTTTATCTTTATCCTCTCGCTCAGTTCGCGCACGTGTGGCGGGTCCATTGTTATTCAATTGTTTTTTTTTCTTATGGTTAACGTTAATGGTTTTGAAATTGCTTCCACACAGCAGTATGTCAATGAACCAGAAAGTGTCAGAAAGACACATTGACGCTGATCTTCAGTGGCACTCTATGAAATACTGCTGTGGCCTGACGCAACAGTTTACACAAAGAGAGAAAGAGCGAGATGGAGAGACGGTGAGAGTGATAGAGAGATAAACTAAGCGCTACCGATCTGGCTATAATATCTGCTTCTGGTTTTACGTTTGCCATCGTACAACTCCATCATCGTATGACAACCAGCTTCTTTTAACTAAATAAGAAACAACCTTAACCTATCCAATGCTTTCGTATAAAATAACATTTGAAATCTTAGAATGCAATTCCTATTTAAATAAAGTAAATTTTAATGATCATGTACATTTTGTCACTCTTCTCTTTAGGATAACAACACGCACTCATTATTATCAACAAAAGATAGAGCTTAGTCTTCAAAAATAGATTCTCAACAACCCGTATGTACAATGCATCCTTATATTCCATATTGCAGTCGCATTTAAAAATCACTTCATTCATTGTATAATCAATCAAGGTAGTCTAAAGAATGGTTTGTGTTGTTGTTTATGTGATCGAAGGTTATTCCAACAGCAGATTAGCGGAGGCGTGATCGGAAGCACGACCAATCATATAGAAGTACTGTCGACTATTAATGTTCTTTAATGTACATTTCATATGGCACATTTTTAATAGAGAATAATAATATTGATATAAATTGTACATATACAACTATGTACAAACAAATAATATAGAAATCAGAAACAATGACGGTACCACAACATCCAGACCCGAGACAATATACATAAGTTCGTTTTCTACATTGACCCGACCGGGAATCGAGCCCGGGACCTCAGAGATAGCGATGCCTAGTCCGGCAAGCACGCCTCTCGGCTACGGAGATCGTTAAAATGCTCGTGATCATAACACAAACATTAGTTCCTTGCTGGATTCGAACCCGCAACCAACCGCCTGGCTTTGTAGTCAGTCGTCGGATTTGTTGCTATACAATTGGCATAGTAAGTAACTAACAAAATACCACGCAGTCTAATGATTAGAAAACAATGTTGGTCCGCCTTTTAACATTCCTCAGCACAAAACACAGGTAGCCTGTAATTACAGAGAAGTTCGGCCATTAACCCATGACGTTGAACTTATGCTAATTATGCGGTGAACTAGGCGAAACATTCGAAATGTCACGCAAATACGTTCCCTGAAAAGAGTCGAAGCGTTGGTTACATTTCGACATGCGACAAAATAATTGCTTTACACGCTTTTGAACCTTAATAATAAATAATTGATGGTAACACAGCTATTTTAGGAACGAATTTTTTGACAGAGATCATCATTTCAGCCATATACATCTACTGCTGAACATAGCCTATCCCAACGACATTTTACTTGTCATTATTTTGACTCAATCACGCACGATATTTTAAAAAGGTAAAACAAATTTTATTTATACTACTAAGACTAATATTATCAGTGCCTGCTGTTTTTGTAAATAACAGGGATAGTGGTTTTAAGCTTTGCTGTTTATTGTATTCCCCTTCCTAACACTTTCGAATTAAGCACTGATAAATATTTTGAATAGTTTATTTTTTACCCCGAAAAAAAAATGCACATTTCCCGAAGCTTGCAAGACAGATGGCGCTAATTAACGTAGATGTTGCTGTTCAGTCGCCAAATGTTTCTGTTTCAAACCATTTTGTAACATCGAATTTACCACGCCAGGCAATAGCACGGGCAAAAGGTAGTTGAATTTAAAAAGTGGACTACTAGATTGTTTTTACATCCTTACACGTGTTATTAATCATCATTTTTGAACACACTTACGTCACGTCAGTGTTTTTGTGTCGCTGTTGGATTCTTTTCAAAGCAAAGAAAAATGTCCGTCCAATTTTTACATCGCGACGGTTTATTTGAATTCGTTTAAATAACTACGATTGGCGTCATAAGTCCAACGCTTGTGCAAACGCGTGCGTCAACGTCGCACCTGTGGAGTTGCACAATGTTGTTATCAACAGCCTAAAAAGACTTGACATGGGTGCAAAATTTTCTCGAAAATTCTATGAAAACCTCAACTATCAGCGCAGCTAACGTAACAAATCACACATTGATAGCTTGTTCTATTTATTCTGTGTTAGAAATCTTGATCAACGGTTAAAGTTAAGTTCCTTTTTAGAGTACTTTAGAAGGTAACTAGTATTTTTAGTGTATGCTAAGGCGGAGACGACCCGAAGTAGTACGGACACGTTCTTTTGCGACTGAGCGATGGACTTGGATCTTTTATAACTTTTATCTTTTTATACACGATGAAGTTTAAGGCCTAACGACTACTACTATCTGGTACACAGCTAAGATTTTTGATCCATTTGATACATTAGAAAATGAGTAACCATAGAGTCCCCCTAATATGTTTCTACTCTAAAGTCCCTGATGGACTATTTTGAGGTCGATGCTCTATCAGACGACTCTATCCCTGATTCCCAACACAGGCGAGACGTCACACGAAGAATGTCATTTTCTCACAAGTCACAAGGGCGCCAATCCATTAGTGTTTACAACATCTGGCCCAGGGCTGCGCAGTCATAACGAAGCGCACAACGCCATAACGCGAACGCCACAAATCTGCGGTAAACTTAACGCCCGCGGTCGCAAACTACTCGTTTAATTGTACCCCTGAGACGTTAACAACTCAAGTGCCCATAAATTGGTACGTTCGCATTCGCGCCAAAAATCAGGTCGACAAGTCTAATATAACGCGCAATAGGCTAGGGAGTATCAGGTTGTTAAGCCTACGACAAAACGTCGCGTAACTTGTCGTTTTATTACAATAGATTGCGACGTTTAGTCGTATATTGCGATGTGTCTTCGCTATTTAAATGTAGAAGTTGAACTAAATACTAGTATGAATCTTTCAGATGCATTGTCTCAATACAATTAGTTACAATGCTCAGTACTTATGGTTGCGCGTGGATGAAAGAGCTATCGCTCTACAAGGAAACGAGCTCAAAGTTTTATGAGTTGTTTTGAAAACAGGAAAAAGGGTAGGTCTCTAAAAGAGTAAAAACGCAATCAAATTATGCAAATGTATGTCATTAAAGACTTCTAGTGACGTTTTACATTTCAGCATTAATGCAATTCTCTAAATGTTTAATATGTATGTAGTTTTGTTTTATCACGACTATTTGAACAGTTAAATTATTGTACGAAACACAGACTTCGTGTTTTCATTCCAGTAATAGTTAGAATTGTAAAAACAATAACTTTATCGTTTTAAATGTCACTAAATTAATATAAATAAATATCCTTTTTTCATCTCATGACAAAAGGCTAGGTATTGAGGGCGTGTATAAGTATAAGATGAATCGTATGCTTTTTATTTTATAAAGGTCTACCCGAAGAGTGACGGGTACGGACGGTACTCCAGAGAGTAAACACGAGCGCTCTGGAGCCGCGCCAACGCCCGATAATGGATCGCCGGCTAACTGCTTCTTGGAAATAGCCGAGTAAGGAACTAACCTGCCTTTCATTAATAACGAAATATACGTTTTATGTATCAAATCTGGCAACGGGACAAGAACTTTAAGGACATAGAATAGAAAGTCAGGTTGAATAAATCGTTAGCGCACGAATAGCAAAGTTGAGAGACCAATTCCCATATTCTGGAGATTTGATTTGGCTAATATTAGGAAGGAACAAGTCAGGTCACTAATTAATCTTATTTAATTAATAAAAAAAAGTACAATATAAATAAATCCGACACGAATCCGTATTATATCTGTCATACAAAATATATTTTTGGTACTTAGTCATTTTTTAGATGACCATGGCCTACCCTATGCTATGGCACTCCCGATATAGTGTGACCGAAGCAATGAGGCAATTTAGATCAATCAAGCAATAGCCATTTTGCGTCAACTGAATTAAACATTCGATCGAGTTACTCAATAAATTTAAACTCCCGAGTCAAATATTAAACAACACGATCCTGTAGCGGCCTTGTTTACATCGTACCGAGTATTTATAGGAGACAACAAGGATAAAGATGTTGCCACTGCTTCTACGTATTTGTATTCAAATTAATTTATAAATTCAAAACGTGGAACCGGGTTAGATACGCTCCGGGAAAATCAGAGGTCGTCCTCTTTCAAAGGTGAGACGTTACTTGGATTTAGTGTTTCTAGCGTCTTCTACATAATGTTTCTTTAATAAAAAATGATGTTTGTCGATGTCGGTTCTTATACTAAAGACCGTCTGAATAAAATATTATGTTGATCCCTGAAACGGCTGTGACAATATCAATGTAAATATTGAAAAGGTATCATTTTCTGAAACAATATTGTATTCGAGTAAAGAACTTCTAAATGCGCGAAATTTCCGTTATTGACTCAGACACGGCAGGGCAACGTTGACGGCAGCGGCACGCAAAATAAAGCTGACGATTGGAAAAGCAAGCGCAATAAGGATGGATTTCTACTAACCTTAGATTGAAATTTGTATGAAAACAAAGGTGGGTGACCCCACCAATATGAACAAAATATTTTATTCACATTGGTGGAAGCACTATTCCATACATGTTTGCTTTCACCTTTGCCGTCGCCTTTCGGTCTAATAGGAAACCGTCGTAAGGCATAGCTACTTATTTATTAACTTTAACAAATGTTGTATATCTTTAGTAGAGGCAGTCGGCGACGCGTCAGTCCCTACTTTAATCAAGTCTATATTTTAGGTAAAAGCAATTTAAAATCACGCGCGTGACTTTCGTTGACGTAATTTTAATGAGTTTGTTTTTAGGGTAATTGGAGGAGCTGTCCTACAAAATGACAACGACTGTATCCATTTTACGATGGATCAATCTGTTTTGTGACTGAAAAAGGTTTAATTATCCGCTTTATTACACTGTGCTTTATGAAGAAATGTTTGTAAGTTTTAGTTTCGCAATTTTGCTACTGTAGTGTTGTTGCTCTTCCTGCTAAGACTTTTTCGAGGTGAAGCATTTTACGACTGTAAATCGTATTTAATTTTATTTTAATTTAATACGATTACATCAGTACATTCTTTATTTACTATAACTGGAAGGCCTTATGTAGCTCTATCTAACAAATCTCTCTTGACTTTAGGACGCACGCATCACGTAAAATAATCTAAAAAGGGTTTTATTTGTAAACTTAAGACTTATTTTGATACTCTGCGCTGTCAATGTTATATTTTCACAGGACTGACCTCAATCTGCCCTTGGCGAGCATAGCTGGGGTGGTTCTTGAGGATCTTGATGGCGACTATCTCGTTGGTGCCCTTCTTCCAGCACTTCACCACCTGCCCGAACGTGCCTCGCCCGAGGAACTCCAGCACCTCGTACCTGCAATATCATATATCTCGATATAACTCGGCGTGTGATAATAAATACGCCTTGGAAAGACGGTGGCGATCCTCTTCAAATAATATCAGCTCAATATTAATATACAGCACCAACTACGCTTCTGGTAACCGCTTTAAATGTTTGTAAGATCATTAAAATTGTACAAATTATGCACAATTTTTGAACTAAAACATTTTTGGTAGTATAGAATGTAGGCGTAAAAATATTTTATCATTACACCTATTTGAACACGTATACATAAGTACTTAATTACAGTATTAAAAGCCCATGGGAACTAGGCGGCTTTGGCGTGCTTTGAAGTGACGGCACAAGACTAATATCCTCTAAGACAGTACTAGAATAAACATGGCAATATTCTGTTACAAAGTATATTTATGTTGACGCCATATTATTCATTGCGTATTGGAAGTCATTAGGGGAGATCTATGTCCAGAAGTGGACGTCATACGGCTGAAATGAAGAGAATGATGAGTACTAACGACGAGATCATCAGGCACAGGACTGAGTAACGGACATAGTCCAAAAATGTAGCAAGCTTAAGAGGCAGTGGGCTGGCCCCATTTGTCGCAGAACCGATGAAAGGTGGAGTAAACGGGTTCTCGAACGTAGTGTAGGACGCCTCCCAGCCCGATGGACCGACGACCTTAGGAAGATTGCTGGCAGTGGATGGATGAAAAAAGCGGGAGAACGTGCTCTTTGGCGCTTTTTGGGGGAGGCAAGTGCCAGCAGTGGACTGCAATATGCTGAGAGATGATGATGAGCAGTTAATTAGTTTCGTACTCACCTATTGGACGAGGAGTAGAGCACCTCGTGCTGCACCAGCTGGTAGTCGCCATCGCCACCGCAGCCGGAGCCTGGAGTCGCAACGAGTGTCGCATCGCACGAGAGGGCAGGGCGGAGCCGCGACCGCATGTACAGGCATACGAAATTTCGCTAATTAGTTACTGACATATCTACATCTTACAGGTGTATTTCCTTCTAACTACTTTATGTTGAAGTACAAACTAAGAATAGTGCTTCAGACCGAGAAGAAAAGTTCCCCTTACATAAAATAGATATGTTTGAAGAAAAGGATTGAACATCTTGTAATTCATTGAGTACATTAGACAGTTGTTTATGGTTTCAAAATTTTGTACGGGTCTATAGATGATCACATAGAGGGTTATTATTTATCACAGTTGGCGATTTGCGAGCTCATTCAATGATGATCTTTTTAACTTTCGCGTTGCTTTATAACTAAAACTTATAATCGACCGTCATGTGATGACGTGGTCGTGGTCACGAGGGGACCACGACCGTAGGATCACGGTCGAAACGTCGAGGAATGTAAGTAGTATCAATACTACTACATACTATAGTACGTCGCGTTTAGACCCGTGATTATACGTTTTAGTTATAATTCAATGGTGGTTTCAGTAAATCCTCCGGAAATACCAAAGCTATCAATCTGAAGTAACGTTAGTGGTCGCGTGATCGCGTCACATTAAAAAAACTTTAACAGTCTTTATACGAATATAGTCAAACTATTCTAAACTGGTACGCTAGATAACGGCCTCAAGTAGTCACGGCCCTCGGTCATGACGAAGCGAGGAAGAAGATTCAAACTATTTAAGTTTTGGCTGTGTCCTTTATTAATAACTGTTTTATAAAATGTAACACTTAAATGTACATTATAATTGCAATTACGTATTGAGTATTATTGGTATTTTGTGAGCACTACACCCATCGCACCCACGAATGATAGCGTTGATATGGCCGAAATTTAACGAAATATTCGTTTAATTTCAATTAATAAAAGGTCACAAATATAATATCCTCTGTTTCGCATGTTTATTAATGTAATTATTAGTGGTAGACCGCGATAGTCAGCTCAGTCGTTTGCTTTGACCCCAAACACACTAATTAATGGTTTAATTAAAATTTCAAGCAGGTATGACTTTGGTCTGGAATATAATAATATATTGTCAACTATAAACGAACCTACATCTAATACAAGAATGGTTAGAATTTAGAAGGAAACGCCTAGAGTTTTGTGCACATAGCATTACAACTATAAAAACACCAAAAGTGAAACAGTAACAGAGATAAATAAATTTAATGAACATACAAATTTAGAGGATTATTATGAAGTCAAAAGTAACGAAACAGATAATCTTTTACCGAATAATATTAACTAAACTAATATTATGGTATTACTGTTACTTTTGACATCATTTGTAGGTTTTCCGCACTCGAGTAGCATAGGAACATATCCGTATATCTTTGTCAGGTAGATAGTATATAGTTCATAGTGTATTATGAATATTGTTGCATTTGAGGTTTTGTTTCGAATAAAACAAACAATAGGTTGAATTTAAACTCAATGAAACTGGAATTAACGCGATCATAATTTAGGTACAAAATGTTACCTTTTTGCCTGACCAAGTTCGGTGTAACCCGGTCGTAACGTCGGGCAAGAAAGGTAGCATTTTGTAATTATGATCGCGTTAATTCCCGTTTCATTGAGTTTAAATAATGCAACGCGATAGTTTTAAAGTAATTAATATAGTTTGAATATTTGAAAAGTATTTTTCGTCGCAGCAAATGTCTATTTTGAACAGAGATCAAAACAAAATGCTTTAAAAATTGCAAATTATATTCCTGTGAATAGAATAAAACATTAGTTCTCATAATTGAGAAATGCCGAACAGGGTAACGTACTGGTTTCAATAAAATACAGCAAGACGGATGTTGGATAATTTATAAATCTTCCGACTCTGTATACTCGAGTGCGGAGAGAGATGTGCATCAGACAAAGGCGGTGCATGAAAGTTCAAACAAACTACAGGTACTGGTTCGGTTCTCAAAACACCCACGCAGCTCGTATTGTTACCTCCTGTCCGTTGGTTGAATTTTTATACAACATTCCGGTACTAGAGCCATACAATCGTAAGCGCGCTTGTTCTTGTGAAGCAAATAAAGTCTAAGTTCTATCTCAAGCATCTAACAGGGACACTTTCACCTTTGAAATAATCTTTAAGTGTTAAAATAAACTATATTTAGCCTTTAGACTCTAATTTATTTTCTATAAAAAACATTAGATATTTAGTTCAAATCAATCTTGTTTAAAACCAACTAAAGTATAATAGACACTCAAGGACCATCCAAAGTAATTAAAATGTTTGCGCTTACAAACTGGCAAGCTCTATAGTTATTTATGCACTCTAAATAACTAATTTAATAGTAGTTTAGAAGTTATGAGTACTAATAAGCGTGTTCAGTGTTATGTCTAGCTAGAGTATCGGAGTAAATTGTACTATGATTACTGATTATGAACAAAGTATGTAATGAACAAGAAAGACGCATTCAATTTACAATTTTATTTAGTACGATAATGATGGTTCATCCATTAATTTCCAATTTAAATGGCCAAGAATATTCATGAAGAATAGGAACTACTGACCCAAATAGGGAGAATTGTAGAATATTATAAAAAAGGAAGTTAAGATTTCTTCGCATGAAAAAAGGTTAGAGGACTTCAAGGTTTTAGATTTTGGGGCTTCAAACTACAACAGAATTTTGTGGTGCAGTAAAGAAGAATAGTGGGCACTTACTGCAAAAAAAGTGTTATGAACATTAAAGTTCTCAAAAAATATACTGTACGTGTAACCTTTACCTACGCACATTTGAAGTAAAACTTCGAAGTTTTGGTTTTGCCAGTCAAAACATCATATTTTAAGAAAAAAAATTGCGTAACCGTGTCTGTGGAGTGTGGCGTTAGCGTAAAAGGAGGTAACAACAATTGGTTGACATTACGTTTGTGGTTACCTTGCGGCTGGGGCGGGTGGTTGGCCCCGCCCGCCGCCAGCTGCTTGCTGTGGGCCGTCGTCGTAGCGGCCTGGGGTGCCGTCTTGTGCCGCGCGCCCGCCGCGCCGCTCGGGACTTGGGCGCGCACCTGCTCGCTGCTATCTCCGACACTGGAAATAAGGTTCAATTTAGCATTTTGTCTAGAGATCGCTGGCGAGGTGAAAAATAAACAGACCTTATACATTTGACCATAAAGGGTGGTCGTACAGCAAGACAGACAAAATTTCGCGAGCTAACATCGCTGATTCGACCATAAAGGATGATCGTTCAAAAGCAAGACGGATAAAGAACAAAGGCGAAATCGTATTTACAAAATATTTTAACGTTTAGAATAATGATTTTAGTATTCTTAATAAAAAATATATTTTACGATTTTTAAGCACATAAATTTTATGTTTTAAAAGAGCATGAAAATATTTCCATCAACTAAAATTATCTGCCTATGTCCTTTGAAATTTCTCACGCTTTCAAAAACAATCCTCCATGTATAAACGACGTGCAAACGACTTAGAATAGGCAGACTGAATGTCAGGTTATCAGGTGTTAATATTTTACTTCATGAATCTCATGTAGGTTTCTTGGTCTCTCTCTTAGTGAATACGACTCTCAAAAATGAGACAACGATTAAGTTAAGAATGTGAAATGTACAGAAGACATAAATTTTGTTGTGTGCCAGTCATCGCAGACAAGAAATTGCAAAATGGAGAGTAGGGTGGGTTCATGGGTTATTTCAGTTATAATAGGATACAGTATGGTTTAATTAGTTACAACTTTAGAGAAAACAGTCTGATTTTTAAACTCTTTGAATATGCTGCCATAACTGGTGAAAAAAAAACCTAAAATATCGAGAAAGGCAGCGAGAGAGTGCAAAAATTGAAAATCGAACGAATGAAAACAAAAAAATGTGGGGTCTTACTTCAAAAAAGATAGACTAGTGTTAAACACTTGTTTATTATAAGTCAACCAATTTGAAATGTTGACGCATCAGACATTCGAGATATGTTATCAACAAACATTTTTAATTGGTCGACTAATCTTTAGACAAGTTTTCAAACCCTAGTCTATCTTTTTGTAGTAAGGCCGATTATGTTTTTGTGGATTCTAAAGATCAAGTAGTAAAGTCTAGTACATACTTAACTTAATGTCATAAAACTTTCAGTCACAAGACCATGCTCGAAGGGACAAGAGAAACGTGGCCTTCCGTAAGTTCATAATCAGTTTTATACGATACTGATAACAGAATCACATGGTTAGGTGAACTAATACCGTTATCGAAAGAAGTTGTCAACAAGTTGCCCATAGCCCGTCATATGATGTCATCTACGTAATCTGATTAAACAGACATTTTGACAAAAACTTGTATTTATATAAGAAGTTTCCATATTTAACGGTTTGAACGAAATACAGACAGGGCAGATAAACAAAATTGATTTGATCATGACACGCTGTACCTTGTAGTAGTCACTCGTCTAAACTAAATCGCAGTTTACATGATAATTAAAAAGTTCATACATTATTTATTTCTATTTGTTTTCAATATTATCTCAAGAGTATAAAGTTCAAACTATTGTGGCATGGCCAGGAATGGCAGCTATTTTTAAATATGTTTTGCGATTATTACACCTCTGACACATGTCGATGAAAGTTATCAATGATAAGACGAAACCGCAGGAACTCTACTCAGTCAGTGTCATCATCATTATCATCATTTCAGCCACAGGACGTCCACGGTTGAACATAGACCTCCCCCAGTGGCTTCCAGATTGGTTTATTATTTATTCGTTTAGTAGAAGAATTAATTATTGATCAAGAAAAACAAAGCTTACAGTACATATTTTTTAAAAAATGTCTAAGTTTAAATACAGTATTATCTATGTATACATCTGAACACAAAATACTCAATTGGAGGAACATCACATCGAATTTTAGATTTTATTTCAATGTAACTCGATCACTTATTGCTATTTATACCAATTAATTAAATCTCATTATGCCTTTTTTAGGTAAATTAAAAACCAGAGAAAAGAGTTATATTAGGTTGGGGAAAAAGTCTTTTCGCATTATAGTATGTATGAACTTGTAATAAAATCTCTTTGGCTGTACTATTTTTTTTAGCCGGTTTTGGTATCATTAAACGTTTAAATTTTAAAGAAGATAATTCCAAATTCAAATTAGGACAATGTGTGTTATTCATTTGTTTTTCGTACTGTCAAGATGAGTAAATCTAATGAAGAAATTCTACTACCTAAAAGGTAAAAATGCAAAGCAAGCCGCGAAAAAAATTTGCGATGTTTATGGACCTAGTTCAGTGTCTGTAAGAGTAGCACAAATTTGGTTTAAGCATTTTCAATCCGGAAATTTTGATGTCAAAGATGCACGTCGCTCTGGTCGCCCTATCTTAATATATAAAACAAAGTCGGGTTTGTTACAACACTTATCATAGTTTATAATTTGTTGGATTTGTCTCCGCCCCGAATAGCAGAATAGATAATAAAAACATTGGTAAAGCTGACGGAAAAAAGAATTTACTGTTAGGCGGTACGAAGTTCGCCGGGTCAGCTAGTAGTTACGACGTAGCTAAAGAACTAGGAATTCAACACAAAACAGTTTTGGCGCATTTGAAAAAACTGGGTACACAAAAAGCTCGATATTTGGGTACCCCACGAGCTCACTGAAAGAAACCTAATGAACCGTGTACTCATTTGTGATTCTTAATTACGACGTAATGAAACCGAACCATTTTTTAAGAAGCTGATAACTGATGATGAAAAGTGGATCACGTACGACAAGAACGTGCGAAAAAGGTCGTGGTCAAAGGCCGGTCAGGCTTCACAGACTGTGGCGAAACCCGGGTTAACTCGCAACAAGGTGATGCTGTGTGTGTGGTGGGATTGGAAAGGCATTATTCATTATGAGCTGTTACCACCAGGCAGGACCATCGATTCTTAACTCTACTGCGAATAACTGATGAGATTAAAGCAAGAAGTTGAGAGAAAGCGGCCGGAATTAATCAACAGAAGGGGTGTGGTTTTTCATCATGATAACGCTAGACCTCACACATCTTTAGCCACTCAGCAAAAATAAGGAGAGTTTGGCTGGGAGGTGTTAAAGCATCCGCCGTATAGTCCTGACCAGATTTCCACCTGTTTCGCTCTCTTCAGAATTCTCTAGAGTCTAGGCAGTGTCAGGTTATCATCACGAGAGGACTGCCAATACCACTAGTAGCGGTATTTTGATCAGAAGCCCCAAAATTTCTATAGCAATGGGATCATGTCCCTACCTACAAGATGGAAAAAAGTTATCGAACAAAATGGTACCTACATACTTTAGTTAAATGTAAATAAACTATATTAATAAATGTTTTGAATTTTCTTAAAAAATGCGAAGAAACTTTTCCCCCAACCTATTAGAATTTGTTATTGTATAATTAAATGATGGTACGTATTTCAGAACGACTTTTTATAGAATTCCTGGCACAACTAACTATGCATCTTTCTTTTGTTGTCTTTAGATTTTAGATCCCGTATGCCTAGAAAATGAATGCTATCTAAACAATAGGTAGTTAGCTTTGTTTGACTTGACAATAAAGAGCCTATTTGATGTTAACTCTAAAGGATTTTAAAACATGCCCTGTATGAGACAAAAGGGAAGATAAGATTGTTCTTATAATAAAAACTAGTGTTCCAAAACGATTTTTTATAGAATACTCGGCATGGTAAAAGAGAAATCGCCACACTTGCACGGGCGAACCGTACCGTGTGGTAACAAAAAATGTTTTGCCTGCAGCCTCCGCACACCTGTGCCTTAAATTATTGTAAAAACCAGCCAAGTGCGAGTCGGACACGTGCACCGGAGGTAACGCTACTTCATACCAACGCTCGTGTATACTGTTTTTACTACATATTTGCAAAAATATATTTTGTATATGCTTTGTTCGCTTTATTATTTGTTTTAGTTTATCCGCTATAATAGTTTTTTTTATATAAATTTCGTACTCTACTTATCTACTACGATATTATTACGGTTTAAAAGCTACGGCCTACAGCCCGTATAAAGATAGGACAACTGGATGAACAAACAAATAGCATAAGTTCCATCTTATGTGTTAGTAAACTGTGGTAATACAGAGAGGTTAATATGCAAAAGATAGGTACACTTTTAAAGTAGAATTGCAGATCCAATTTAAAACGAGTAAAGAACATGAAAGAAGGCTTGAAACATAGTTCGGAAACGGCTAGCTTTTAATTGAATGTTACTTGAATGAAGTACCTACTTATTAATATTTTAACGTATCAAAATAAAGTGTTATTAATGGAACAAAAAAATAATATAAAACTGCTCGTTTAATCATAACGATTACCACAGAAAAGTATATTGCTGAAACCGTTGCTATAATGCCCATAATAAACCCCTATTACTATACGAATTATTTTAAGTTCTGAGTACAAAAGTTTTGGAAATATAATGGAAAGGGTTAAACTTACGCTTCGGCAATAAGATCAAATTCGTCCTCGTAGTCATCATCGTACTCGAATTTAAGCCTAGGTATTGACAGATCCATTTTATCTAACTGTACACACGTCACTGAAATATACACTATATTACACTGTACAAATGTTGCACTTATATCATAAATCGTCTAGTATCACTGTGATTTGTTTTAATTTGCATTTGGAGTTTTTAGCGCGTAAGCTGCGTGTGCGCATCCTCGGGGTTGAGGGGTACACTGCGGGTTGGGGACGCATGCGTCGTGGGGAGGGGTCGCAGGTAGCCGAGGGGCGCGCACACCCCAAATTCCCCGTATTGTGCGCAGGCCCCATTGAGAGTTACAAAAAAATACCATGCGCATGTCCTCGATCACGTTTGTTTGCGTTCTGTGGGAATGCACCGGTACTTGCGTAGGAATGGTTTTGCTTGTTTAAGAAAATATTAAAATTAATAAACAAATAAATTGTTTGAACACGAACCAAATCAAATAAAACTTTTATATGGCGATTATATTATATTAATGAATCAGGTGCGCATGCTATCACACAAACATTTGCCCTTTTCGAGATTCGATCTCATCCGCAACCGCTGGCTTTGATAGTCAGGACTTTAGGAGTAGTCATCTAGTGTATATATCGTTTTTACTGTAACAAAAATAGTCTTAAAACTGAATTTACTCATCATTATTTGAGCTAATAACGAAATTCACGATTTAAAGGTATATCGAGGAGCAACAAGTGAAAACCTCCAAGACACCTTAGATCTTAGTATTTCAATCAGGAATGAAAAAGGGCTTGCTTGATCCTATAGGGTTACTTTTGCCGTTCGGTTTGGATTTTCGGAACTTTATTAGTGTGAAAATATGTAAATCACGTCAGACAATCGCTTCAGTAAATGGAGCCAACTCTTTATAAATATAATATCGATCAATAAATACTTCAATGATTTGAGCATAATGAGCATTTGAAACGATCATTAAGTAGGTACACTAGATACTTCTGCCCATCTGGTCTATGAATAGCCGACCTAGCTCAACATGGATTATATTAGTAAGACTCGACTCGACATAGCTCGTCTGATTGGCCAAGTAGGCGATGCAGGGATGGTGACGTCACGAAACTGACGAACAATTGCAGCTCGATCATAATAAAGATCCATCATTCAATTAAGTATATAAGAGCATAGCGCTGTCACCAAGTGGACTGGTTTCCACCAAGCAAAACGAATAAAAATAAGTATACAGAACTATTGGAATTCTATTAGATATTCGTGGCAGGTAGGGTAATAAAGGTCAGGACAACTAATTTGACCAGTTAATAAACATTTGTGACGTAAATACTATTTTATATGTTTGATTAAGTTATAAGTTGACTGATAACGTCTTAACGTCAAGTGATCACGTTTCATCATGCATGCAAGAATTTAAAATTAGAGTGAAACCTGAAACCTTTTTAGATTCAATTGGTCTAGGAGCTAGGTATACGGTATACCTGCCTGCTAAGTGCTAACTGTCGTTTATGAACCCATGTCCCGTTTTGAGGGAAAAATAAATGGTCAGTTCAGTTTAGGTATACCACATGTACGTACATCCTTAGTTTTCATACTAATTTCGAGGCACAGCCCATATTAAAGAGATTTTGCTATGGTTGTCTTTTGTATAAAAACAGAGTTCCTCTCTACTGTTTTAGTAGATAGAAACCGAACTTTAAAAGCAGCCTTCCAAAGTTCTAAGAGGTTGTATATCTACAATCACCAGCACACAGCAGTACAAAAGAGAGTTACTCACGTCGCGTCAAGGCAGCAGGGTTTCACACAGTGCACGAGCGAGTGTATAGGAGCGGACTTTGCTTTGGTTGTCGTTTGTATGTAAATATAGGTCCTCTCATGTTTTGGTAGTAACCCCCTTACCTTATTCGTCGTATTTCAACGTTCTAGAGGTTGTACAATCACCAGCATAAACATAAGTAAGACAGCTTCACGTGAACTCACGTCGCGTCGCGGCAGCAGGGTCTCGCATAGTGCATGGGCGGGCGTACAAGAGACTGCGGTGATTGCCGTTTGTATGAAGTCAGAAATCCTCTCTTCTCTCTTTTAATAGATAGGACTCTTAAGTCTTAACCTATCACTATTTCAACGTTCTAAGAGGTTGTACAGTGTCTAGCATAGCATATCCAAAAGACAGAGCTACTCACGTCGCGTCGCGGCAGCAGGGTTTGGCACAGTGCACGGACGAGCATACAAGAGCGGACTTTGCTGTGGTTGTCGCTTGTCAACGTCCACTCTTTTAACGTTCTAGGAGTTTGTGTAGTGACTAGTGTCTAGCATATTATCCTTAAGACAGAGCTACTCACGTCGCGTCGCGGCAGCAGGGTCTGGCACAGTGCACGGGCGGAGCGGGTGGGGGCGCGGGCGGCGGGGACCGCTCCGCATCGCACGCGCGACTCGGCACGGCGGGCGCGCCGCAGCAGACCGGCCCGGCGCCTGACCAACACTTGCTCTGTCAACAATAATAATGATCGATAAATTTGATGGGTAATGTAGTGTAGATTTTGAATCTGTACAAAACAACATCAGGCCAAGCTTGTGTTACATTAGGGTTACCAATCATGTCAGGAAGGATGCCTGTTGAGAATTCACAAAACGTCAGAATGTTTAGAAAAATGCCTGCTTTAGAAAAAAAAAGGCTTAAAATTGTGTACAATAGATAATTTTAAAGTCCGAAAATGAAAAGAATAAACAATTGCGAACTACTGAACTAATTGTATTTTTTGCCCAAAATATAAAAAATTGCACTATTAAAACCCGCGAAATACAGAAATAGTGTCTGTGCTTAGCGCCGGCAGCTCGCCTGTCTAAACTGTAAAATGCCTGTCAAATGCGGCGAACGCCTTTCAGTCAGATGGTAGCCCTAGTTACCACAAAAGATTCTCCCTATAATCGTAAAAAGTAAAAAAAAAACTGTAATAACGACGTAACCAATAAATTTACAAGGCATGAGTGATAAGGTTTGCTGTAGGCGAGCTCACACATCTTCCCATTAATATGAGACAACTTTACGGTCTACTCGCTCTCGACAAGTATGTAACCGCACCCTTATAGAACCGAACCATCATTAAAACCATTACCTGAACCGTACGGAATCTACATATTTCCACTATGTACAGCAGAGTGATATACATAATATTATGTACATAGATGTGGCAATAGCCACGACAGACACGTCCGGTATCAAGCCAGTCAGTCAAGCTACATAGAGCTATCTAGGCTTCTAAGAATAAGATATACACGACGTACAGACTAACTTGTTAAAATGATTGATGTGCCATCGAAAGTTAAAAAACATTTTACCGATTCAACAAAATTCTGTGAGTTTTATGAAACTCAATAATTAAACTGTGCATTTATTTATACACAAAATATGGGAACACCTGTTTACATGAGTTTAATATTCTCTATTTGCTAACAAACAGCATAGATCTAGATCCCACATTTATTAATCCTGCATCAACAATTATGAATAAAAAATGATAATTAACTAACTATCAGTTCAATGAAGAAAGTGCTTTACAGCAGAATCATCCCTTAAAAATTTGTTACCTAAAAACAACTCATTCAATACTAGACCTCATCATGATTCTTTACAACCTGCCAAAATAATCCTACTTTTTAAGAAGCATAATATTTTAGTAACGTAGGTTATATCGAAATACATCATTATTTTTCCCCATGGTTAATCCAGTTCTGCTGGTAGGTATCTATGTGGAAAAGACACCGCAGTAATGTCTGTCTGTTTGTTGAATTTGACCAATACCCTAGTACTAACAACACCCTTTTATACCTACATTTTGTTAACACTCTCATCAAAACAGCAGCGCAGCCAAAAAACGGACATGTTTACAAAACAGAAATCATTACGATGAGAAACACAAAGGCCTCATTAGAAGTGAAAAGTAATGAGAATTTTACAAAAATAACAATGTTAAAATTATCCGGCTTTTTTAACGACCCAGCCAAGAGGACGTCTAATGATATTGCAATGATGTGCTATCTCTACCAACGGCCTAATTGACTCTACATATAGTTAACGACGTAACCAATAAATTTACAAGGCATGAGTGATAAGGTTTGCTGTAGGCGAGCTCACACATCTTCCCATTAATATGAGACAACTTTACGGTCTACTCGCTCTCGACAAGTATGTAACCGCACCCTTATAGAACCGAACCATCATTAAAACCATTACCTGAACCGTACGGAATCTACATATTTCCACTATGTACAGCAGAGTGATATACATAATATTATGTACATAGATGTGGCAATAGCCACGACAGACACGTCCGGTATCAAGCCAGTCAGTCAAGCTACATAGAGCTATCTAGGCTTCTAAGAATAAGATATACACGACGTACAGACTAACTTGTTAAAATGATTGATGTGCCATCGAAAGTTAAAAAACATTTTACCGATTCAACAAAATTCTGTGAGTTTTATGAAACTCAATAATTAAACTGTGCATTTATTTATACACAAAATATGGGAACACCTGTTTACATGAGTTTAATATTCTCTATTTGCTAACAAACAGCATAGATCTAGATCCCACATTTATTAATCCTGCATCAACAATTATGAATAAAAAATGATAATTAACTAACTATCAGTTCAATGAAGAAAGTGCTTTACAGCAGAATCATCCCTTAAAAATTTGTTACCTAAAAACAACTCATTCAATACTAGACCTCATCATGATTCTTTACAACCTGCCAAAATAATCCTACTTTTTAAGAAGCATAATATTTTAGTAACGTAGGTTATATCGAAATACATCATTATTTTTCCCCATGGTTAATCCAGTTCTGCTGGTAGGTATCTATGTGGAAAAGACACCGCAGTAATGTCTGTCTGTTTGTTGAATTTGACCAATACCCTAGTACTAACAACACCCTTTTATACCTACATTTTGTTAACACTCTCATCAAAACAGCAGCGCAGCCAAAAAACGGACATGTTTACAAAACAGAAATCATTACGATGAGAAACACAAAGGCCTCATTAGAAGTGAAAAGTAATGAGAATTTTACAAAAATAACAATGTTAAAATTATCCGGCTTTTTTAACGACCCAGCCAAGAGGACGTCTAATGATATTGCAATGATGTGCTATCTCTACCAACGGCCTAATTGACTCTACATATAGTTACTCGGTAGTTACCTATTTTTAGTTTCGGACTCATTGAGTTGTGGTGAAGTAGTACCTAAGATGCAATGACCTGTCAAAATATTCATTAAATGTCGTCGTCAATCTTTTCACGAATTCTCAAGTAATATTTGCCATGTAAAGGAAAGGCGATTGACGTGTTTCCTGTGTTTCAATTGCATCGTAAGTTTCGTTTTGACAAAAGCAACTCGATTCCCGGTTAAGGTCAGTTTAGAGAACGCACTTTTCTAAATTGCAATGAAACTGGATACGCTAAATCTCCCAGACAAAACGTAACACACACACACACACCATACCATATTATTCCATTATAATAAAACTAACCGGCAATTAATTTAGGTAATACACTTGTCAAGAAGTTAATTAAAGCATTCAAACAACAAACTTTAATACTGCGCAGTTAAAAGTCATCAAAACATTTAGTTCCCTGTTAGCATGGCCATTTAAATCGTACAACTATTTGCTACTAATAATAACTCAGTAGTGTGAGAAGGTTTCCATTTTAGTAATCTGCAGCTAGCAATCAATGAGGTTATTTTCATTAATTACACACTCATTATTGTAACTTGGCACGCAAGTCCATTCTCAAACCGTTGCTATTTTCATTAAAATTTACTCATGTATTACAATGGTTTATTTTATTACGAGTTTATTTATCACCTTGCAAATGAAACAAAAGTAAAAAATAACATTAACAAGGCTTGATTTACTTGATAAAAGTCACGTGTTGACAATCGATTGGATTGCAGTTGCATTATAGATTATCGCCGATGACCCGACGACGGACGCACACCTGGCCGGTAGACAGTTTTAATGAATAGCTTTTATTAATAATTCACACGCGGCAATTTGCGTCAAACTGTCTGTTAAAATCGCCTATGACACGATTATGGGATACATCGATTCGTTTTCGTTAGTAATTCATCGTCAAGGATGTATTGTGCAATATGTTGATGCTACCGATTCTGTTATCACTGTTGTTTTAAAGTTTACCTATTGTTTGCCTGTATAGACATAGAAAGGAATTCGAATTAAGGTGACCTAAATTGAAATTAAAATGAAATTAAAACGGTAAAATAATTGTCCACAGCATTATTTAAACCATCCATTTAACAAAAGGACTAATAAACAGTCCCTAAATTCGGTTCTTACTTTTAAACTTTTCGTACAACTTTACGAAAACAAAGGCACTTGCTTTTTATGGAGCTTTTCTTTAACTTCCGTCAGAAGTTCGGAACAAACAAAGCAAATATCATTAAAAAAAGACTCACAACTATACAGTAAAAAATAAGTTCAAGCAATGAATAAATATTGATAACTCTTTGCTGGAGAGGAAAACATTGTTGAATAGGTAATACAAATACCTACTACAGGCCACAGGCATCTTCTTGATACACTTTTTGTATGCGTACTTTAAAATTAATATAAACAAATATCTCGCATACTGAAAAGAGTACAAGACGTGAATATTGAGAATTTACTTAAATTGGTTTGCCAGAAAAATACGAAATATGTGCGATAAACATCGCATAAATATTTATACATCAGTGCGCAGATTATAATAAAAGGAGGTAGGTCTTAACGCATTTAATACCATCATGCTTTATATTCAGAACATACCTGAATGCATTTACCTACTATTGATTGATGATGACGCTTTGAGCGTTTTGTGAGAATTGAGAAAAAAGCAAAGACATGAAAATGGCGTTGTTTTTCAACAAACATGCCGAGTGTTAAATGATAAATATTGGTGTACAAAAAGCGTGCGTACCAAGTATTTGTCCTGGAGCCACCGCGAGTGAACGCACTGCTGCGCGCACGCATCGGCGACTCTCAGTTTTGTTGTGGCGTCTTGGAATCTGCCCATCGCGATCGTTCGCTATGGACAGCTAGTAATGACGCAGTGGAAGATGCACAAACTTCTAACAACTACGAAACACACAAACTACATGCCACTATGCTACTACAACTACAAATAAACACAGCAAACTCATGCAGTAGAATTGTTTATGACAAGTCTTATTTTAAGGCAATACAAATGAATAAATTAGCTAGTATCTATATCATTAAGCGTTGGATACCTGATCTGAAATTATACGATAAGTAAAAATATTGTGTTTTATTAAAAACACGAAAGGCAATAAAAACATTGTTTTTTATTGCCTTTCGTTTATTGTTCCTACTAATTGGCAGTGTATGTATAAAAGTTTAATAAGTTAATTATTTTGACTATTGTCGTTCATGAACACTCAAGTAAACATTATCTTGTCATGTTATTTTTCCTTCTACAAGGTGTTATGGTTTCACTTATCCTGTTTCAATGTGCACTTCCACTGTCATTACATTTTCATCAAGAACACATCGGACACGTTATTAAATATTTATCATAATAATAACGACCTCATCCAACCTGATCAACATCATATTAATTTAATAATACCCGAAATACATGTATTTTTAACAATGCAAAAATATACCATTGCAGAAATTCGGTAAATTTTTGTTTCTAACTTTTTAACACCCAGCTCAACCAGTTTAGTTTTAATTATACTTATTTTTCAATTATTTACGTTAATTGCATTACAATATACGTTTGTCTAATACTTAAAATTATCATTTAGATCTTCAGGCTCCTATTCTCATGAGAACCCTTCAGTATCTCAAGATTTATCAGGCGGATACAATCTGGCTTCACAAGCTAAGATCGTGTCCAATCTCTTCGGACATCGCCTAACCAGAGTGCTTTACAGAATAGGTTTGTCTTAATTTTCTTGGACAAAACCGTTTGCCGAAACATGGGAACTGGGAGTATCTCTAACTGTGAATTTCATCGTAATGTTTTACTGTTATGAAATCATACTCGTTTATCGAATTTCTAAATGTAATAGGTAAGAAGTCCAATTGTAATGTAGGTGCGAGATCAAACGTTTTTATTGTAAACGACTCTCCTTTTGAATCTCAATTTCTCATCTCAACCTTAAAGTTACAGAATACGCTGAAGAAAAACGTTGCTAAAACATTCAAAAGTGAGTTCTTATGCAATAACTACAATTCTCTGTGCCGAACATTGCAGTAGTATCTACATTCGACTAAAAGCACTAAACCCAGGCTTCCTACTGAATAACTTAGACGACCTGAGTCAGACTACGTGGGCACACAAGTATAGCGGCTAGCACCTAAAAGTATTATGCTTCAAAAATAAGGTTCATTTTAACTATACCAGTGCTATAACGTAGACCGTAAACAGAATGAGTCACGAACACACGAAACTTATCATTAAGTCATCAAAATAAAGTAACAGTGAGCTAGTTTGTCATAGAACAGCGTATTCGCATTAACATATTGCACAGGGAATGACTAAGTGACCTTTACTGCTCACTCACGCATAATTTGTTTTATGTTAAAGTACCTAGTTACTTTTTTTTTAAATCATTCAACATCTTTTTTGTTTCATTACGATACGAATTTTTAGTTTCGCCGTTAAAAAGAATATTTCTAACGTCTTTAATGAATGTTTGATGTAAATTAATTAGTAGAGGTTCTTAGAAAACCAACTTATACAAAGATGTAAGTCTAGAAAATGTACAAACACAATAACATTTTAATTGTATCATTAGAGTGCATGCAATTAATATCAATTTCTTAGAATTACTTCTTCATTGGTAACTGATAATTCAACTCTAGTTCTCTTAGTCTGAGATTGCGGGTTGTATTGTCTTATTGTTCCTAATATTTAGATTATTGTTTTTAAATTCTAATATTGTGTACACGTTAAGAATTTCCGCGTGTACAACGTGATAAATAAAGTTATAATGGTGTACAACAGACGATATGATCATACAGTCGTTTTTTAAACGAGCCAGATAAGAGCACGTGTTCCCATTCTGAGTGGCTCAGATGCAATAGTTAGCGAGTGGAACTGTGTCAAGGATCGGCGGTGTCGTCGGCTGCTGAAGACTCTCGTATTTACGAGGAGTCTGTTCATCTGTTGGTGCCTATTCAGTTTTTAGGCCGCCTAAAACGTGTTTACTTACAGTCTCTGATCTCTTACAGTCTTATCTGGCGTTATAACATTTGAATTTTGACGGAACGGATCAAGAATAAGAATCACAGAAAAAATATAGGCATTGAAGCAAAGTCACGACTCACGAGTGAATGTCTTAATAAATGGTGTTTTCTCGATCAGAATGTTGATAAGAAAAAAAACGTAAACACTTCCAAAATAATTACCACAGGAAAACTGCTTTAAAATTTGATTGCCATTTTGCCAATCACTAGCAGCAATATTTTTGCGTAACAACTAACAATACCGACACACAACTTATGCCCGTGGGAGTCGGTTTTTTGACAGCGACAAATATATCGGACATGCAAAAAGTATGTAATTGAAGGACTGACCTTGCGGTTACACATAATCTTTTACGGTCATGAAAAAATAAACCTATTGTATGCCATTCATGTCACATATGAAACGTTGATCAAACTAAATCGTTAATCACGTGTTATGTATGAGTCAAGTCAGTGTTATGAAAGCATTAGCAATAGGCTTATCGTGAAAGTTCACAATCATAAGCAATCTAAGAAGGCATTAATTTTCCAGCCGCGGCACGGTTGAGAGCGGTTTTACCGGGTACACCTTTTGCTAAATAAAGCTTACGCCACACTTCGGGCTATGTGGGGTTAGGTAGAGTAGAAAAGAGACAAGCTATGTTCGAGTTGATTACCTATTACAAACAATTACGACTCCTTCGAGGCATTCAGGTTCAAAACGGCAAAAATAAAAAACTTCGTTCCACACTTACGAATGTGAATGGTTACGACCATAGAAATTATATTTCGTTTCGTTCGATCAGGCGATGCGATGACATCTCTTTCAATTTGGGAAGAGACATCCATCATGCTTGCAGTGGGTAAGTGCGAATGTCTTTGTAAAATACTAAGTATTTCCATTCCCTTCCGTTTATAAGGACAAATATACTGATAGAAATCACAAGTATCAGTTCATGGTATAATAATATTATCGATTAAGGCATCTAATGACATTGATAATAATAACATTTGTCTGATGGATTCGTTGATTTACGTGTCAATAACCACACCGCACCGCTATGACTAACTGTCTATTAATGTCAAGATTAGTTATTATACTCGAAATTAATACTAGATACTACAACATATAGTAAAGTAAGACAGCATACCTAGCAAAACCGTATAAAGCTTTTATACAGGCTGTTCTGTATATTTTATACTGACCTTTTGTTCGAAAAATAATACGCAAGTCTTTAAAAAAATTAAATTGAAGTTAAATTCGGTAGGTATTTAGTATTGTGAAATAAAGGGTAAGGGAAAAATTGTACGAGTTCGCCTCCAAAAATACTTTCTTTATAAAAGAAAATAAAACTTTACTGTAAAATAGCATTGCGTATTAATTTTAGTCATCAACACCGCCCACCCACACTTTTAATTTTCGAGCAAGTTTTGTTGATACTTTCTTTACAAAATTTTCTTTTCAGCACAAAGTTGAGATTTTATTGGGATTCTTTCACAACTCCACTCAAGTAGATTTCTCAACAAAATAGTGTAACCAATGTTTATATTTTGTTGAGAAATATAACCAATAAAGTTAGCAAGTTTCAAGTACTTCAATTGACTCCGGCCAGACCCAAGACGGCCACTGAAAGCAGAATCGGTCCAGGTGGGGTTTTAATCATAGGTAGTAGTTCAGATCTGACCTGCGACTGTGGAGGTGCCCTGATATACCTGCCCGTCGAAAGGGCTTTTGAATGCCACTTATCTCAATGTACCATTTGCGTAGCAAATCACTAGGATCATCATATTTTTTTGCCAATATTACAGTAAGAAAAAGAAAATGGAAGTTAAAGAATGTAAACCAACATGATAGAGTTCAGAATTTCTACCTATAAATAAAATCTATGAACTCCACTCCACTCTCTTAACTTAATTAAGGTTCAGATATCTCTTTCTCTTTATTATGAGACAAAAACTATATAATATATCAAACCAGTTAAGTAACTTCACTTTGTTGGATATCAGATGCCTCTGATGGTATCATTTATTTAATTGTCTCCAGATGCTAAAATTGTGACAATTCTAATTCTAACAGTCTTAATTTATTTCTTAAGAAAAAGATAACTCGAAATAAGTTTTGAAGAGTAGCTGCTGAGAATCGAAATAAATTATAACCGGTAGAGTGGAAACGATTCCAGGCAGATTCCAGAAACGGGTCAGGACAAAACGTCCCGTCAACCTTTTTATGTCTGCCATGCGCCAGTAGAACAAAACACGGGAGCCTGGGCTGTTACATTATCTGTATTCCTCGTCGCATGTCACCGGCAGACTCGCGAGTAATGTGTCCATCCTCTAGGCAGGAAGGCTGGCTTTATTCAAGTTTGGAGGACACAGTTCTTTTATTTTATTTATTTAATAGGGCTCATAAACAACATAATATATTTAACACCTATTTCACAACACATGCTTTTAAAGACATGCTTATAATTCTTCAGTAATTAACTGTATGTGGTGTTTTATCTCTCAGTTATATGATGAATTTTGACGAATAATATTTACTCCTATTGATTTTGCTATGAAGAATAAAATAAAATACGTGTTACTGACTGATACACTAGTTGGACTGGAAAAGTGGTGAAAATATATTTTATGGTATTTTTTAGTATTAAGTACTATTTAGTAGTAAGTTTCCTTACCGCCTCTAATTTTAAGGCACATTTTGTTCTAGTCGAATTTCTGTTACTCACGCTTATTTTGGTACTGGGAGTAAAATAATTTCATCCTTATTACTTCTTAATCTGGTTACCCTATTGAACAGATCTGTTTGCGCCAGTTTGTGCGATATGTATAGATGGGCACAGATTATGTTAGGTTAAACATATTCAATAATATCCTACACGTGTCACGCTCACCTATAAGGTGTTCTGACTGGGTCTGACACACTCTATTATAACTTCGGAACCACAGCTTATGGCATTTGAAATGTCGGTAATACTTTTTTCGATATAAAAAATATATTTTTGGTGACTAAAAGTATGTAATTTTAAAAAAACTTGTTTGATATACAAATTACCTAGTTATAATTAAAACAACCAAACTCTTAATTTATAGCATTTAAACTTCAAATTACTTAAATACACCTCCTCTTACACACACCAATGTAAAGTAAGTAAATTTATTATTCTGAATATTATTTCCATAGCATCAATGGGAAAATGTAGCAATATTTTCCTTTTAGACTTATCCTATGTTCAGGTCCGTTCAACAATGGGTTGATAAGTAAGAATGACGTCAAGGTGATAAGGGGATCATGGGTAACGGAAAAAATAACTGATACATGTAAATTGTGAAAAGAGGACTAAGCATTTCGTTTCTTCATAGAACATGTTACCTATTTATTCGTGTAGGTACCCTAGTTATTCGTCACATGTTGGCGCCTCGTGCTGAGAATAAAAAACGACCGATTCACCGGCGGTTTTTGAAGGTTAATTTTATTGTTTGTGTCTTACAAACACATAAAAACGCGATTTCTTTTATGATATTCCGACTGTAAAGTTTATAAATGAAATTGGTCGCGCACTTTTCGATATCAGCACCAATAACACAAGTGTTTTTTATTAATAATTATTATCATTTCGATATTACTTATTGATAATCATCCCAAATTTATTGGTTCCTAATCGATGTTTTTTAAATGTTATGAATTACTCAATCATTACTTTGATTGCATCACACTATTATTAAGTGTAGATTTATTATTTATCAAAATAAGTATTCTTAATTATATATTGTTCTAGTACTTATATTTTCTTGTGGGATTTTTTTAAAACCCAACAATAGTAATTCACACACAGTTATTGGAAAATAAATTGTTTGTTTGGTATAGTTTGTTCTATAATACGTAAAGAATGATATTGTCAATGATATGTCCATAACTACGTTTTTCTATTTGGTCACCTATAAACAGTTTACAGCACCTAGTCGCCATGATGGCCGAAAATACTTTACAGCCTCGAATTTAGCCTTAATAAAGTTTCCACGAATATGCCGCTCCAATCGAGTCTGTAAACAATAACAGTAGGTACCCCAATTGAGATTACCTTGACGTCAGTCCACAGTCCACACTAGTGGACATACTCTATAACACACACAAAGCGAAATATAAGGACTTATAGGTCGGCTGTTGATTGCTTGGTTACAAAGGCCTTTAGATAATTGCTACCACACCGGGTAAGTTTAATCAGTAAACAGACCAAATAAGAATGAGCATATACTGTTTCACGATTCACAAACAACAAGGAGCGGTATATTCCATTTCCGATAACATCACTACGTTGTAGGTTTTCGAGGTGGTTACAAAAACCCTCATCCTCATTTAGTAGTAAATGAAATGGAAACCTAGAAAATGTTCAATGGATTCTTCTCTTTCATTCCGAATTTGGCATTGGCAAGAAATTAAGCCTAAATTATTGGTAATTCAAAAATTTACACAAACATTGCTTAGTTTGTTTAGGAAAAAGACTAATGTCAACTCCGTGGCCTTTTAAATTGTGAGCCGTATACCGTATACGAGAAATAAAAGGAAGATATTATCAAATCACGATGTCCATACACGTACAATCTCGCAGATCGTTAGTCTTAGTCATTCTGACGTGGTGCGACGCTTACAACATAAGGGCAGCGTTCCAAAAACGTCCGCCCGGGGGTTATATTTAAACAGGGAATCATTTTATTTGTTTCGGCCCTAACACATCCAAAAAGAGATCCACCAGAACGAAAATGTTAATGTGAGATGCAAGCAAACTATAGTCGGTGGGCTGGTGTTAAATTGCTTGGAATAGACAAAAAATACTTTCAAATAACTCTTATAATGATAATGAAAAAGATTTACCGTCGAAATACTCAGCGGAAAATTCAAATATTTGTGACGACCAGAAGGTCTAATGGTTTGCAAAACAAGATGGTTGCGGGTAAGAATCCCGAAAAATACAAATGTTTGAGTGATGAGCAGGAGTACTTGTACTAGATATTGTTAGTATTAAAAGATGTAGTGTACTGGCTGTTCTTTTTGCTAATATATGGCTTTTAGAGAACCGCGTGAGTCATACTCATACAAGTCCTATAGCAGCAATACAGAAATCGCTATTAGATTAGTTAGCCTTACGTCAGCGCTCTAGGAAGTAGACAACAAGGCACACACGCAGTGCAGTCACCGGACAATAACCTCTTAGCAATCAAGGACTAATATAACAATTTTATTAATTGACATACATATTTATTGATAACTTTAGCGGATAATTCAAGTGGTTTGTTCGTTTGGGCTATGGCGTAGGCAGACGTGAGTCAGACATGTCCAGCAGCAGTAAAACATTAGAATTGGTATAAGATTTGTCTTGCGTCACCGGAGGAAGCATAAATGAAGCCCACACATGCAGCGGACAATAACCCTTTATCTACAAGAACTTCCTATTCAACAATTGACACTCGTTCCTTATCTACAATTTGAGAAAGACAGTCGTAACTTCTTGTTGCGTTTAGTTGGAAAATTGGTTTTGAACTCATTCTTTTAGTTTAACTAACATTGAAGTGCTTTAATTTATTTTAGTTTCGGTGAATTTTGATGTTAAGAAAGATAAGCGAAGTCCAAAATTTAATTTCAATATAATTTAAATAAAAGGAACTTCGGGGAAGTTTCAATTACACGAAATTCAATATCGTTACGTTAGGTTCAATTTTACTTCGAGTAACTTAGCTTTATTAGAGAGAAATAAAGTTCCAAGTCGAGAATAATTTATTCATTAATGAACTTGCTGCAAACGAAGGCGTGTTTTGTTAAAATCTACAATTTCCATTTGCTTATCTATAGAAAATTATAATATATTTTTAATGCTACATTGTCTGTTGATCAGATTAGATGGATTATATCGGGTTGTTTAAATGGCAACACACTTTAAGTTTGGTTTCCCTTCATCTGAGAGAGAGAGAGAGAGAGAGAGACTTGGTCTCCGGACGAATGTAACCACACTATTAATCGAGGTGTGTGTTATTATGCTAATATTCAAACACCTTCTGAAAGCTGGAACTAGGAACTGTTAGAACTTTGCCACATTACGCGGAAAACCGACAATTCGCTATGGAACGCTAAAGTAATAGAAAAGGTGACGTAAAATCCGCGTAGTAGCCGACAAAAGAAATAGAAAATTTTTATGCAATAATATCTATAGACGTCGCGCCGTCATTAGTCGAACACGCCTTGAAATAGCGTACGTTTACTTGATAGTTGGGCCTCTATTCTTGTTTAGGATCTTTGGGCAGCTTAGTTTAAGCTGGTTATTACGACAGATGAAAATGATTCAGGTAAAGATGACTTAACACAGTGGGAAATTATAATGCACATTATAGTGTTATTTCATAAAATACTGTAAAGTACAACTAATTTCCCAGCTATTTTGTGAAAATAAACGGCTATAAACTCCCAAAGTCCTGTTTATATGAGTCATATAGGGGAAGCCCGCCTACGTGACGTCACTATTCCGACCCTTGATTAGAACAGCATTCTTGAGTATCTGCCGCTAGGTGTATACGAAGATACGGGATCAAAAGGTTGGATCCAACGATAATACGTCTGGGGCTGTGCTAAGTCCCCCGTCAGATGAGTCAGGCAGTCGAGGGAAGCCCAAAGTGACGTCAGCGCGCTATTACGACACGTAGAGCTTTTACGATGTTCGTGTATCTGCTAACGATAATATGATGTAATCTGATTCGTATATTATGTAAACCTAGATATTTACATGAAACACTACTAATGTTTTAGATAATAATCACACGCTGTGCTCCAATTCGGTTGTTACGTTCTTTTCAAAAGATAGTTTAGAATGTATTAAATAAATGTCAAATACGATAGTATTACAAGTATATTAAGCCATTTTAACACAATGAGACATAATAATTGAAGTCCACTTATGTAATTAATTATATTGCAATACCCTTTTTTTTAAAACTAAATGCTATAAAAAGAACTCAACCATATAAAAGATTAAAACCACTTTTACAAGGTAGGTAACAAAACAATCTTACATAATAATTGAGGCTTACCTATCTATAGTATATAAGACAATTGTGTTGCAAGTAGCAGACTGTACAAAACAAATGAACATGTATAGATAATACATGTTAATTTGATTATGCGCAAAACAACTCATTCTCCGGCAATCTGTTTTTGTGTGGTTGACATTCCGACGAATAATGACGTTGTATGATGCTTTTGTTGCGCTAGTACTCCCATAATAACCTCAGATTTGTTCAGTGTTCACGCTTCGCGAGTTTTCAAGTATTCGCCTTTCCTGCGATCAACTTGTTAGACCGTCGGAAGATCATTATCCTTTTTTATGGAATTTGTGGAAACTGTGTATTTCTGTACAGGGTTGGTTTGAGAGGTGAGTTAGACCACAAGACCCACTTCACAGGCGGTAATCAACAAGGAGCCGGGTGAATTATGCATGAGCCTGGAATGGATTTTGGGTTGTTTGCTTTAGGTAAGGACTTAGAAGTTTGTGTTATTTTTGAGTGACCGAACATATTTTATCATACTAATTATTTTATTTTTACATTATTGTGTCATCAAATCCTCAACTTAATATATACAGGGCTATTGCTTAAATGCTGACACTGAAGTAGTGGTTTTCTTGATCAAAGTACATGTTTATCTAAGTCTTCTACGTCTTATATGCTTGACAAACGATAATGCTCGGTAAATGTAGGTTTTTTTATGACTTTGGCGACATTATGATATAATTAATACTATAAAATTACTTGAGAACTAAAATTGGCAAAAGATATGTTATTTTTATAAATAACCATGTATGGTGTTACAATGTATATGCATCCAACGACATGTAATTGTAAACAGTAAATAAAGTCACAATGTAAACTTAATAATCACTTCAGTAACTAGGTACAAACGCCCGTTGTCATTAAAATAAACAGTTGGTATATAAGTAATCTTTAATGCGCAATACAGAATCGTTTTCAACACTAGGACGGTATTCAAGGTCAGACAGGGTTACAGTGAGGTTATCGCAAAAGATTTAGGTTCTTTTACGTAATCAGCTAATTGAGGCACGCGTATAAGTAAAATCACTCGGGCTAAAGATTACATAAATTGTTAATGAAATGTGTTGACATAATACACAAATTTGCGTTTTGATAGTGGTGTTGGATGATTCAACGTTTATCTAAATCATGTTTTGTTATGATGTTGTCAAATTTTATGCTTCTGTTCGAGAATTTTAAAGAAATATAGTTTAACTCTCGAGCTTTGTAAGAAGACCGACACTGAACAATTTATTTCGCAACATTTCATAAGAATTTCATTGAATTTAACGTTGCTCAATAATAGAACTCCGACGAGTGTGGGAGTCCATCCAATATCAGATATCAAATGCAATGCATCACGAACTGCAGGTAACTAGACACTACCCATTGGTTTCGGAAACTAACTCGTTTTGGCCATATCCATATTTAACTATAGAGCGTACCAGACCAGTGGGAGGAAGTGGCTATGTGCAATGTTACGAAATACTTGCGAAATTGAAAATCTTATTTCATTTTATTCTGTGTTTATTGCATCACTTGCCTCTTGCAGAATTCGAACCCGAATTACTGGCTTTACAATGGTAGAAAAGACGAGATCGAACAATACCAAAATACTATAATATTACAAAATACGAAAATTATCTCGTCTCTTAGTGCAAATGCCTAGTCTAAAGTATTCTTAATCCCATTGGTAATATCGCAGGAATTTACGTGACTGAAGTGGTCATATTGCGCGAAGTTTATACAGAGACGATCTGTAAGGAGTTCCACGAATACTGTGAATTGTGATCTACTGAGCAACATGCTTTGCCTTTTCGCTTCACTTTGATCAGTTACGAACGAACATCGAGTTCATTCAGTACATTCATGGCATAGTTGATCCAAATTGGCAGTGTGACACTAGACCGGCGCATAATCCCGCCTGCGCTGCGCTGCGGCTGTAGCCACGCCATTTCCGCGAAAACAAGCGCGAACACGGACGATTCGCGGCGTTTAATTACCGTGACGTTGATTGAATTTTAGTCAGAACACTAACCACAGTTTGGAGAAAACAGCAACAGCATTATCAAACACATCAAAAGACAACGATCCCATCGTCTATTTAACAAAAACGTTAGATTTTCGTACTTTGACATATATTAGTTGGCGTTAGCATTTCGAACCATTGATATAGGCAACGAATCGTTAGTAGCTTTTGAATCGAGCAAACCTAAGTTGAAAGTTCTCACAAGTCATCAAAACCTAGCAGAAAGTTATGATAAGACCTTAGGATAAATCATTGGAGCGTGCATGCATGCATGCCTAATTATATTATAAGAGAATTTTGGTGCCATGCTCATTTATAATTGTTTTTTCAAAGCTATGTAAAAGGTGAGCTGGCTGCTTTCATCAGTCGTGAATGTCGTGCTTTCAAATATTCAGTAGATTTTTTGCGATCAGTCAAATTCGACGATGCGTGACAAAGGTCTGTATGGGCACTAGTGGAAAGAACAGCAGCGTTCTTGTCGCAATCGTTATTGCATTCGCAACGAGATTTTAGACTTTATTAAATTTTTACTGTTACGTATCATCAATACAGCACGAACTATTAAATAGATCTGTTAACACAATCACCGTGGAAATTGTTAATTTTGAAGTAGTCGTTTTTATACCGTAGCAACTGTGACTGCCGTTTTTCTCATTTTCCCCATTACAAGTAGATTGGTTCTGCACACACAATGCTTATTCATAAACATTATGGTGCATGCATCCATAATATAAGTAGTAATAGTATGTGTATAAACCATGTTTCCTTCCTTATTTATAACTTGGCAGCGTCAGAAATAGTTCAGATTGTATGTCAGAGGATACATGCAACATAAACAGGTAATAATCTTGCGATTCTCGTGCGTACTGACAAAGCACTAGTAAAGGATCAGGCATTTAAGCTTCTTGAATTTGTAACGAATGGGCTTGATCTGGTGGAAGCTCATCCCAAAATAAAATTACAGATTCAACGTTTACCCGATCGATTAAGAAATATTTGAAACATAGTAAAAAGTATTTAATAGAGCAGCAGTTCTTACGGCACAATGAGTCTGACACCCGAGATCCGCAACCATTACTGTGGGTCGTTTTCCAATTGGCGGTCGTCGTCTCGTGTTTGTTGCGCACGCATTAACAAGTTTTTGGGGTTCGATTGTCCATCGCGCAACCACGCCCTAGGTGTAGCAGACTATAGATATTATTTGCAGTTTCTGGTCTAGAACACGACCCTGATGGAACACGGTGGTTACGAACAGCATAATATTAAAAAGTAATGTGAATCGTTTTGCTAGCCTTTTTTAAAATTTCTAACTCATTTTTAATGTTAATTATGTTTTTTGATATTTTTAACTTGCTAGCTGAACAGGAAATAATAATTAAAGCACTGATCATTGTTTTGGTGTCTCAGTTCTTCCACTACAGCTTGGAGAGTATTAGTAAATTACAAAACTGAAAATCTTTCCACCGAGGTACGTATAGACATCGCTACGGAACCTTAGTGTCGTGCTATGTCCCAACACGCACCCAGCCGGTTTTTTTATCAGTGAGAAAGCCAGCTATTATCGGCGGGCCCGTTGCTTGGCCCGACCTCGCCGAGTTTCTACCATTCAGGCTGCGCGGGCGCCGCCACCGCGATCGGTATCGTGTAAACACTGCAAGCTTGTAATCCAAATGGTAATTATTCGGATAGGCGCTATCTCGAATCAGGTTTGTATTCTGAGAACGATCGCACCTTTCTTTACAGTTTCTAATTTAATATCGTTTTCTTTATTGTTTTCGCAGGTATAGCAAAATCGAATAACGGGACACGATAAAATCTTACACGTCTGTGGCACATTTATATGTTTAATGGGTTTTTTAGTCATGCGGGTCAATATCAACGACACAAGTTAAAGCCCTCATGCACATTTATTACGCTGGCGTCATCAAACTTATTTATGTCGATGACTGGTTTATGTAGGGTGCACATTTGTTATTCTAGTCGCATTTCTGCTTATCAGTATGTATCAGCTTATCTTATCTTATTCAATCAATAATCGTGGATCACTGCATGTGTCACGTACATCGTTAACATTATCAAGTGATAGTATTATACCCCTCACCCTCATTACCGTCAAGTTGAGATACTTGGTTTTTTTGTTTTTCCTTTTGATTCAATGATATATTCAATTATCAATAGTATATTGAGTATTAAAATCAACGTAATGCGCCTAGTCAAAGAATATTGTTCTGAAATAACGACAGTTGGAAGTGTTGGAACTGTTAAATAATAATAATCAGTTTCGAAAATTGCGGTGCCTAAAATTTTCGGCAAATATATCACTTGCTTTTATCATTTCGTGAGCAAGCTGCTTGAAGGGCATTCGTGTTACAGCCCCACCGAACAGTTAAAGGCAACAAATCACACGAGCGACTCGTAAACTCTCCTGTTTACCTCCGGGAGTGCGTCACTCGCAAACTTCACCTCCACTCAAATGGCAAAGGTACAGGCCGTTTGAGACAGCAATGAACTTTGCTGGCTTTACACGCCCTGTCTTCTTGGGCAATAAACGAGACCTTATTTACTGTTCTCAATTACTTATTTATGTAATGATGTACAATTTGTGTCTTGATAACAAATTGAACAGTCTTCTTTAAGGCAGTACAGTACAAGTTTAACTAAAGATACAAAGTTCTCTCTATTTCTCTATTAATTCAATTTTCATTTTACATTGATGACTGAATAATAATACAAGGGTTGGGGAGACCTAATACGTTTTAGTTATCCCTCTAAATCACCATTAGGTATTATCACGACATATCAAAATGTATAGTTGACTCACTTTATAATATCATGTGGCTTCTTTTGTCATTTAAATCTTTATCCATTTACTCCACTTTCATATGTACTTGTGCATATAGGATTTGGTCCATTGTTGTGAGCGAGCGCCACGGATTCTCTGGAATCCAAGTCTTGCGCTCGAACGTGATTTCAGTAAGACGAAACGTGACTATTGCTGCTTTTCTCTCAGAAATTATTCTAAGTAAAAACGACCATGGGTATATTAGATTATAATAGCGAGGACATGCCAATTTCTACATCTAACAACTTTCCTGGTAAACACATCTACTTAGTTTGCGAACTGCACGGAGCGTGTTGTTACTTAGTACTTCGAGGAAGAGATAAAGATAGCCGGCACTTTTGGTTGAAAACGTCTCTTCTTCGCTTCATTGTATACTAAACGGAACAAACATTTCCCGAAAAGTAATTTTCTCATGAACGGTAACGCTGGCTTCATAGAGCGTCGATCGTAAACGATAGAATCTACGTTCGAAGTGGAAAATAAAATGTGTATCGCGAAATATTTTCGCTCGTTCGAAAGTAAGAATAAAGTTAATTTTGGCATTTGTCTGGTTTAATACTGTTAGCGATGATACCAAATGAAACGTGACCACAGTGTCGTTATTCCCACCGCAGCAACGCGCTTCGCTATCCAATACGGAAACACTAGCGACCACTAGGAAGCCACTTGTAAAAACATTACACTTGGAATGGTTGAAAAACCGCCCAAGTGCGAGTCGGACTCGCGCACGAAGGGTTCTGCACCAGTTGTATATAAAAATTACCGAAAGAATTACCTTTTTTGTATGAAAGCCCGCTTAAATATTTATTTTACTCTGGTTTTTAGTATTTGTGCTATAGCGGCAACATAAACACATCATCGGTGAAAATTGCAACTATCTAACTATCACGGTTCATGAGATGCAGCCGGGTGACCGACGGACAGACAGACAGCGGAGTCGTAGTAATAGGGTCCCGTTTTACCCTTTGGGTACGGAACCCTAGAAACTACACGTTCAGTGGCGTGTTCGACTTCGACTTCAAGGTATCGACCGTGGTCTTTGGGATATATTTTAAATATCAGGATACGGTAAACTCGCCCATATACGTATAGCATACGTTAATACAATGAAGTTTATATAAATCAGATAAAGAAAGAGGAAACATATAAAAAGGTGCAGTGTTGCCAGTGTTTTTATAGTCCAAGTAAATAGTTGTCTGCCAAATTTTTCGTAACGTGGCAAGTATGCCCGATATACGAATTGTTGTAGAACTTAATATACATGAGTGCTCGTGCTTACGTTTTAAGAATTTTATAAATAGACTGAAAATATTGTTTTTCGGCATGCTCAACTGCTATCTCCACTCCAATCTAAGTTAGATCTGATATGTTCATGTGACCTATTTCAAAACCGTGTCTCCTATCACCAATGATTCGAATAATACCAATGTCGAAAGGTCGAGTGCAACTAGAATGATGGCAATCTTACTTGCACGCTTTTGTGCTCTAGTGTTGTGTCTATTGTAATCAATCATCTACCTAATTATACTACTTTTGTAAATAGTTTATTTAAATAATTTGGTATTTATGTTATCTTTTACAATGTTGAATGACATTTATTGAAATATTTGCACACCATTTGTGTTCAACTCAACTTTAACTTTAGAGTAGTCAAAAACTAAATGAGTAAGAGTCGGGATGAGTGTAGAGAATTTATTTAAAGAATACTGCGTGGACTGAATCAGCTTGTAAAATGATATGCTGACGAATAACAGGCGTGACTCAAGAAAAATCAGCATTAATCAGTGTATTTCAATATGGCGCCCACCAAATTAGGTTTTTTATAAAATTGTATATCTATACTATTTGGTACACATACACATTGTATAATGTTGGCTTTATCTTATTTCACGGACAATATATTTTTTATTTCATCAAAAGCTGGTATTTCCGACGCGGTAAAAATAGCAGAAGTTGCCTATTGTTCAGCAGTTCTGCGATTACGGTGAGGCGTGAACATGCGTTTGCGCATCTACCGGCAAAATACAGTTTAATGCTTAATCAAACTGTTACCGGAACACGAACGCATCAGAGGATCGTGCAAGTAGGGTTGCCAGCTTTAAATAATTGTAAATTGTCTGTTTATTATTATTTTTTAGAATGCAAGTGATCATTTACGTACAATGTCAGTGATGACTGCCTCAGGTGGGAATGCTTCTGCGACTTCTTTTTTTTGAGATACACAGGACTTTTAAGTGCTTTTATTTTTATTAACAAGCCACTCCATTCCACTCCACACGCATAATGTATAGGTATACAAAATCAGGCTTCCTTACCGAGACGACGAGGCACGGCACGACGTATCAGGAAGCCTAATTTTGTACGGTCTTAAGTACAAACGCAGGTAGGAAGTATACTAAACCAATAGCCAAAAATAATTCACCAAATTATGTCTTTAGCCCGTTGCCTGACAACAATGACAACCCTGAAGAAGTGCGCACGCGACGATCGCGCTTCGATCGCGAGCAGCAACGAACGGGGTCGTATTGTGAAAGTAACGGACCAGGGAACCGCCGTTTGGCAATGCGCATCAAAGTTTGGCAGGCGCCTGCGCTTTCGAAACGCCACGTATTCTTGTCTGCGCATATGTTAGGCGGTTATTACACTGTTGTTGGAGATATTTGACCGGGAAAACCACACAGCCGTTCCCAAGACAACTGAATTGATGATCACGGCTTACTTCGGTACCTCCGAAGTAAGCAACATTCATTCACAACCAACATTCGCTAAAGCAAAATAAACGTTGCTTACTTCGCGGCTTCGGTAGTAAACTCCATAAGTGGATCACTATTTTGATTCCAAAAACAATGATACTAGAAGAACCTGCTATGCGTGTGGAGACAATTTGGATTCAATTGGTTTTACGCTGACGCATCTTCATAGACGCTTGGTTACTGTCTCCGTAGCTATTCAAGATCATCAACAGATGATGCCGCTAGCATTATCTATTGTTCTAATGAATCTTTTAATAATAAATACAGTGTAACTTCGTCTTTAGAAAGACGCCCAACGCATCGACTCATTCAGACGCTGCGAACATCTGACATTCCGCATGCATAAATCCTTATCTCCAACTTTAATGTTATATTTAACCCGCTTTGCTTCACCGAAATACACTGCTTGTGCATGCGCTCGCAATCCTAATAAAACACTTACAAAATAACCACTTGTCATACCTACTTACTGTTTGCTAGGTAGATATCAGTACATAATATTTTACTTACACAAACAAAACTATTAAATTTATATAAACGATATTTAAAAAATCATAATTCTGTCATAAACGGTTTACGTTGAATGCCAGTCATACAAAAAACTATTTTTACTCATTTACTTAATAACTGGGCAGGTTCTCATATCTCATTTACAATAAAAATGTAGTTCCAAAAATATATTTTTAATTATTTTAAAATAAGCAGTATTTTTTTGACTCTGACCTAATCTTATCAGCATGTGAATCGGAAAGCGAATTTCTAAAACGAACCTTCTTTGTGGGCGACAAAAGAAAAAACGCAATATGAAAATGAATGAAACAACTGCAAAAAGACGATAACATGGCAATGTGCTGCCGCATTCGCAGCGGCACAAGGAAATGGCGTAATTAAGCTTTACGCTTTCTTTAAATAGAACCCAACATTGTATTTATACACGGCCATCGCAGCCGAGGCTCCTCCCACTTAGATATTACATCGTAATGAAACAGGATTTACAACCGATGGGAACAAAATTACAGGGACATGTTCAGATTGCGATGTAACGTCGTTAGGCAAATGTATAGGCCCGAGCTGTGTGATTTGGATTAAGTTCCGAACGTAGTAAAAGTTGCTATTAAACCGGGCCAAGCTACGCGTGCATATAAAATTACAGTAATATTTCCTTACTCCGCGAGGTACACGATTTCCTCCCATTCATTTATCACGTTTCTCTCACCTGAAGCAAATACTAGTTATTTGCTTGATGCAGGCTATATTGAATTGCAAGCATTAGCTGCACAAGTCAGGCTTCTGAAAATTGAATTAATAGGTAGAAATTGATTAAGGAGGAAATGGGATGAGTTGGCATTACTCCTGCACTTGAAGATGAAATAATAGAAAGATGGAATCTAAAGTTGGTCAAAAAACAAAACGATGACGAGAAAGAAGCGTCGGACGAAGCATTTGAATAAATCATATCACGTCACTCAAAATTGTATTCCAAAAGCAATCGGCGCCGGCGTAAAAAGCATTTTTGCCGAGAGCAGACGGGCAGAAGCCACGTTGTTGGTAATTACGCAGCGCCGGCGCGAGATTGCCTGCCGATTGAGTTACGGGCGCGGGAAACATGGCCGCAGCCCTCAACCCGGGATCGATGCCGGGGGTGTGCTCACTGGGCATGTAGGGCTGATAAAATCGTCCTGAATTCTAGACGAGTATAGAAGATTGTGTTAAACTTCGTTGTTAAGCTTCGTGACAACAACGACGAGTAGTTGGTGGCGTTTTGCCGATGTCCGAAGCTAAAACACCTGGCTACCGCCATCTCTCAAGAGCTAACATTATCCCATCAAAACAAAGAAAGAATATATCCCCTTATAAACAGATTGCAGCAGTACCTTGCATGATCTTTTTAAGCCTATTTATGATCTTAGCAACCCTGCTTGCAAATGTAGCCTACCATGCCATACATACGGGTTTCTCCGAATACGTCACTCAATTCACAGCCGTCAGTGTCCGCGGTCTTTTCGCATTCAATTTGTGGCAATATTGAAAATCTGAGCCGAAACTTTTGTTTTACTGCAATCTTTAAAATCTTGAAAGGAATCTATGATTATCAAACGGAATAACCAATCAGGGTCGCAAAAAATGCAAAATTGTAATGTGATTTCTTGACTATGAAATTCTACTAAGGGATTACATAAGTAAAGATAAACTTAAGTGTGTTTATGTTCAAGAGTAGAGGACCAACAACATCCATATTCACAATATATATCTGTAGCGGGTGCTGCAGGACATCCGAGCGGAAATGACTAGGGGTCCTTTCCCTTTTCACTGGAGGGATGAGCAAATCTACATGAAAGTAACTGCTAAATACAGAGTACTATTTGGTACATATCTGACACTGGAACAAATGAATTTTGTGAATGAAATATAGGAGCATTAATTAGAAAGATATAAAAGGAACATACAGTAAACATAGTAATATTACTGATAGAACAAAAAAACGAAATCACACCTATTCATGTTAATTTATGGGGTAATTGAAAAAAAAAACGAGACGATTAACATACTTTCACGCACCTTACATAGTATTACATACAACGAATATGGATAAGATTTATTTATGAGTGAATATTCAATCTAAGTCGCAACATTCAGTACCTAAATGTATTATCAATACCGTAGGAGCATCCAAGAGGTATCAATTAGCAATTCTAATGGAGCAACCATTTCACGCATCATTTACATCTTCGCTTAGCACGAATAGCTTTCAAACTAAATTATCAACAATGTTTGCACTGAATTTTTAATGACTTTAGGAAAACAGCATTGCAAACCCAAACCGTGGAAAGACATGATCATGTCATAAACGTACAATCAACTTTCAAAGAATGGGTAACTGTATTAACACAATCCTTATTGTTAAGATTGTGTCGTCAACATAGAATCTGATCTCTGGAGCAGAAGACTTGAATATCTAATAAGGACTGTAAATGTCGAAGAGCATGTGAAATAAACTCGGCTGTATTATGCAGTCACATACAATCATGAACATGATACAACTGGACAGTAAGTGTATCTGATAGTTGATGTACAATTGTATACGGACGGTAATGGGAGCAGGCAAACATGTTTATTGGTGTCGGCCCGGGGCCCGGTTATTAACCGAGCCAGTAATTGCCGCTGGACTCGCGACCGGGATGTATCCTGTATCGGCGAATTGTGTTCTGTTTGTACTTTGTGTAGTACATAAAACATGATTCTTGTAGTTCTTGCTATTAGTTTTTAAGTAATAGCTATCAGTTGGTAATGATAAACTTTAAAGACCAGAAAATGAGAAAAGCTTTATTAAAGGACGCAATACGTATCTCGTTTGTTACTGCTGTATATTCAATTACAAAATGTCTATTTACTGACACAAGTACGATTATATTTTATTAAATTTTAAAATGTAAAGCACCGCTAAACGCCAAGCATGTTTTACTCGTTTGTTTTCAAGCCAGTTGTAAACAACAAGCGTTCTCAAAACTGCTTGTTTGATGTTTGGACTAATGTACATCGATGATTAATCGACTCGAAACTCCTCTGCATGAAAGATCTGAAGTTCTGAACATTACGGTAACGAGAATACTTCGTAGTACACCTATGGATTAGTTTTGGTTGGATAAATATTAACTAGTGTCCAATGAATATGCACCCATAATGAATAAAATGTTTTATTCAATCTTTTAGGTAAGAATATATGGTACCCCAATTGGTGCGAATCAGTTGGTACGAAACCATAAATGAGTTGGTTTCATTTTAACTCTCAGACGAATATCTAAAGCTCGTAAACGTAAAGACTGAAATATTTAAAACTCAGTTGTTTTGGGGCATAAAAATACTTCAAATTGCTAAGCAAAAAGTTTTTGAAAGTAAAATTACTTTACTTGAAAAAACAAAGCAGAAAGTAACCAAGGGAATTTGCTAAGACATCATAAATTCGGAAAAAAAAACAAAGAGTTTTGCAGACGGGAGGCGAGGAAGCCTCACAATCCGAAATAACTGAGAGCTTTAAAAGTTTGAGCAAACGGCCACCAATTTTAATTGCATAAGAAAAGCTTTGCGGTTGTGTGTTTTGCAACGGAGCCAACGGACAGGGACATTTCTTAAAATATTGGAGTTGAAAAAAGAGGGGCTTTTTTATGTTTTCTACAGCGGTAATGTTAACGCGAAAATTATTAAAAATTTTAATATCCCCGAGGTTGAACGAAACAAGCGTCAGCCGGGCGAGCGAAATCCAATTTATTTATAAGCCGACGATAATTTACATTCGACGCAATACACGTCCAACAATTTCTTGATTACGTTTAAAATACTGCCATTTTGGTAATGGTAAATAAAAACCAAAAAAATATATTTACAGTCCCGGAAACCAATATTATAGATACTTACTAAACAATATATTGAATATTTTGCCCTGGTATCATACATACATTAAATGCATATGGAAAATGTTCCAAACTGAGGTTAAGAAAGAGTCGTCCAGTGTTAGTGGACGACCGAAGAAAATAATATAGTTGGATTTGTAATATACTATAGATGATTTGGTTGTATCATGTTGTATGTGACTAATAAGGGTATGGAAGATGCAAATATGTAAATTGTACCGACGCCAGAGGACCTGGGAGCAGAGCAAATGAATAATGATGTCGCTAACTTACCTATATCTATCTACGTAGGTTTGGTCTAGACAGGTAACCGTTTTTATCATTTCTATGCTATAATTACAGATAGAGAGATTATATAACTTGAAATCATTGAAAATCAATGACCACGTGATGATAACACACATACAAGGTCATACAAGGTCAGATAAGAAAGTCTATTGCAAATTACTCCAGATATTGATTAACTATAGATATTTCACAACAAAGGCCATGGTCAAGTCAAGGCGAAAATAAAAATGCACAACGAAATAAAAAATCTGACTAAACCCAAAAAAATTTGAAAACGAATAACTGGAACGTGAACTGATATGTGGTGTAACGAATGATCGAGTAAAATGGAAAGGCGGTAATTTTCGCAAGCGATGCACGAACAATAGGTATCGATGCTTTATTCTTTATTGATCCCATCAATCTTCCACTACTCCAAGAGAGCGGCTATCTAAATATCTAAAGCGTTTCGCTCGCTCTCGAGATTCCGCAACTACATTGTATAACGAGAACGTTACGTATTGAAAATTTCGTTCAAAACTTCAATCAGTGTTGTGTGAAATTGGAAACACAATAGCTGCGGGTATAATTAATACAGCATTATCAAAAGTTACTTATTCATATTGGAAAAAACACCTGTTGAATACCTAAAAGGAACTTAGATAGTAATTATGCTAATGAAATATGGTAAACATACAACATTGTAGACTTGTCGTTTGCTGCTTGATGATAAGATAATCTTTTTCCAAATATTATGGAGTGTAACATGGCGCAGAAATTTACAGTTTGATAGTAAGCATGTTTTTTTTTGCGTAAATTAAAGGAGACGCTCGCTCCTGACAAAACTCATGGTCAGGTATATATATGAATGAATATTAATAATAAGCATATTCCTTAATGCGAGATCATGCCGATTGGTGCGTTGTCTAGATGCCTAGCATATAATAAGATACATATATTACATACCTATATTTAAAAGGAACATTTCGAATTCCTTCACAATAAACAGAGACTTCCTCATATTACTGTGCAATTGTGAACAAAATAGTTCCGGGCATATTTCAACACAATTATAAAGGCAACAGCTGCGGCATACGCACGGCACAGGATGTCGAACTACCCTTGGCAATTTGCCGGTCAGCTTTAATTCGGCACTACTCATTAAAGGAACCCTTTTAACCCTTGCTATACGCACAGCAGGCAAATTAAACGTTTTGAATTAAGCGAAAAGCATTCAACGTGACCTTGAAAAAGTAAACATTTAACGGTCTTAGCGTGTTATTTTTTATTCGAACTACACCTAAACCTCTTACGAAAACATAGAAGCCCCACTTCACAAAACCATTCTTTAAAAATTGTATGTGTAAAGTTATCCATCCAGGCACCTATGAAAAATTGCAACTACATGTTCGTTGAACGGGGTGATATTAAAGTATCCGTTACGTCTGTGGTTTTAAAAAAAAAAATACACTTCTTAAGGGCGCAGCGTGATAAAACTATTCATTGGATTTCGAACTCAATGTAATGTACCCTAAAGGCTTAAAGCGCAATTACGATTTCATTAATTATAAATATTATCACCAAAATTGGAAATATCTTATTGGAAATGTAATCAAAGTCTCGCATTAATATTACACTATTAAGTACTTCAAATAACTTTGAAGTTATATGTGGGCGTAACGTTTTACAGTTATAATGAACGAGAAAGGGCTCTTGAAGATCAAATCGAATGTAACGTCGTACCTACGCCCACGCGCCCAATAATTGATTAAATTCGTTCGTTTCTAGACGCCTTTCGATTTCCCTCGCGACGAGTGTCGGCTTCTTTCGGCGCAATGTAGATCAGATTTTCGAAATCGTGAGACATTACGATACTTTCAGCGATACAGTTCAAAGGTTTTAATGTTTGTGGCTTAAGTAAATTTATTTTTGAGCTGATTGATTGTGTAAGCACAGACAAGGCTAAATAGAGAACGACAGCTGAGCCGAGACTAATAAGCTTGTAAAAAAATGTATATTCTATTTAATAAAGTCTAGAATGTCACGGTGTCCTTTAATTTTGTTTTTGTTATGCAAGGTGACTCACGAGTGCATATTGCAAATAAATAATTGATGGTTATTAGACTTAAGACACGTTATGAAACCAAAATGTCGTTAGTTGTTTTCTGCATGGGTGACACCCACGTCACGTCGAGGCACAAGTGTATATTACTACTACTATATTTCGATTAATTAATGACCTTCAACAATATCGTATTGGGTAAACGGTTGTGTAACGCGTTACACAACGTTTGGCCGGTGCGGTTTGCCATACAAAACCGCCCGGGTATCCTTATCACCGTGAGCGTAGTGCAAAAAATAACAACTGATTTCATTGTTGACTTTGAACAATTGCGTTGTTGCATCAGACAGAAAACAGTTTAAACAGCAACCCCACGAGATATTCACAAGACAAATAAATAGATTTGCCTCTTCTTTAGAGAACCTAAGCGTTTAGAGATAGGCAAGTTCGCAGTGTTGCAAAACTAATAACCATCGTCTAATGAGACAATTTGAACGTCGTTGAATATTTAAGCGACACTTCGGACACAACGAGCCCATGGGAACGAAACAGAGCCCAATCGCTTCCCGGTGATTAATCGGTCATTTGCAGCTCCAGTCATTTGTCTGGTCACTCTTGCTCAAAGTGCTCAGTTGTGAATATAATTGAGATCATTAATTACAAGAATATTGCTTTTCGCCTCGGGAGGCGATAAGGCAAATATTATTATATTATATTAATTATGGTGGGAGACGGGAGTTACAAAACGTATTTTTGTTGAAAAATTGAATGAATTTAAGTTTCTGCTCGCGGCTACGTCTGCGTTGATTTCAGAATAAAGCTAAAAAGGAGTAATGATTATCACTCAGGGACACAAAAATATTATTTTTATGTGCGATTCAAAATTATTTAGTTAAACTAGCTGTATCTTTAGGTATGATCATACATAATTCTGTTTAGCCGTCGTGATTGAGTAAGAATCAACTAAACGTTTCAGTAATAATATTAGTAACATACATTCATATAATGATGATTTGCTGTGAAAATTTAATATATAGGTTACATAACTTGTCAAAAGAACTATTTTTTAAAGTACGTTTAGTCTACATCAACTTTTTATTCATTAGTTGAAACTTTCGTAGTAGCACGCCAAAATTTCGGTGATTTGCCGAAACTCACGTTCGTCAAAAAAATGAATTTAAAAAAAATTTTGATCAGTGTCATTAAAACTGAACGAAACGGGACGAAAGGAAATAGCCCGTTGTTGCTATATGAGATGGTTAATTAAAAGCACACACAATGGCCGTGAGGATGTGGATGTAAGAATTGTAAGAAAGGGAAGCAACGGCGGGCTGAGAAACAAAACGTACTGTGGAACAGACCCGAGGCTTCGACACTCTTAAGTGGACTGGAGAATGTACTCGCAACAAGTTTGGCGTCCTAGACTTAAATCTCGGGGGTTCGAATCGTTTGAGTGCAGTGATTGCCGGAGTTATGAACAGTTATGAACAGTCATTTACATAAATAAATGAATAACGGCTTACGTCTATTCGTTATCTCGTTGCCATTGTTATGGTTGTTGTTATTTTATTTTATTACCAGATCCAAGTTATAAGAATTTATTAAAATATATTGGTTCTATGCTAGCGATCTGAGCCCATTGTATCTGCCTTTGTTGCGTCCGACGGCCTAGCTGAGTGAGAACGCTTGCCGAAATTATTCGACCGTCCGAAGTTTTATTGTATGTAAATTTTATTATTATCCTTTACTTTATACGCGCAGTGAAAGGCCGAAGTATGAAGGTTGCTATGTTGTTTTTAAAACTTTTTTGTATCTTTGCTTAGTGTGGTTTTGTTAATAGTTTCCAACACAATATTTTTATTACATAAGTAATTTACTAATGTATTCGTTCGGTTTTCATCAACACCAACAGAAGGTCATTCTGTTACCTATTTGGTGACAGACAATACTGCGTCTGCGTTCTTGAATATGAGTCACAGACGGACAGTGCGGAAGATTATATATATGACTTATTTATTAATGTATATCACAAAGTTCAAGGTTTACGTCTGAACGACTCACTGTGTGTGATGTTTTGTAATTATTGATTTGATAAAACAGAATAATTGGAACGGATTAGCTTAACACATTATCATTCTCTCTCGTTTTTGTTTTCGTGAGATGAATCCGTTTTGCAAATCTACTCAGACAAAATCGTCGGCAAAAGCTAGTACTAACCATGTACACATAAAGCTTGATAAAAAAATTCAGATTAAAGGTAATATGCACTCGACTGTATCCATTAATATTAGTAGTTACCTACCTACATCCATCCAATTTGTGACGATAGTGTCAACCTCGCAAGGTTCGCCGTATATCAAAATAATGTACGTAACATAACTAGATTAGAATAGCGGTTCGTAATTCGCTTAAGTGGTCTTGTTAAGAATGGACGTGCAGGGTGCAATAATGTTAACGATATCCATTAGTTTAATGGAAATTATGACCCGCATACTCGTATAACTTTGCTGCTGCACTTGCCAACTGTACGTGGCCTCTAAATCATTACCAGGGTTTTTTTTGCTGCCCTGGTGATATAACACACTTAGTTTGGAGGTTAATTGTATGTTTAATCAATTGAAGTCCAATAAACTTACGGTACAAACATACAACTAGCGGCATGAAAGTTGAGCTCTGGGCGAAAGATCCGCAGAAGACCATTTCGATCACGTGATTGGCTAGTCGCGGGCCGCGCCTACACCGCCGGCCGTGAGTGGTTGTTAGACTTGTTACTCCGCGTACACACGTCTCTAATACGATGATCGACTCGTATAATCGAGATGCGCAAGGCGATCCCCACTCTTTAGCGCTCAACATCGGTGACGCTTACAATATGTGGACCAAGTCTTCATGTAGAGGTAGATAAGCCTGTGCATTAGTGTGCATCATAGGTATATTTCAGTTTTTTCGTTCCTAGATTCATTTTCAATAAACATTTTATTCAAACATCTGGAGTTAATATTTTGTTATAATCCATGGGCGACTGTTAACTATTTGGGGGATTACTGAGAGAAGCCATGACATTGTAAATCTAAGAATGGTGTACTTTCTTTCTTAACTTACGAAATTGTATGTCTGTTGTGTTCATAATAAATTTTCTTTATTTCCAGGTAAAGGAGACACTTCGACTACAGTAGGTTATAATTGTTCGTTCTAATTCACTTTCTTCTCATTCGCTTCCTGCGTCCGCTCATCCGAAAAAAGTTAATTAGAGCGAACAATTATAACCAAACAAAAAGTGAATTGAAATCTAGAACCTGTTTTACGATTCAGAACGCACCATATATTTTTGTTTGATCATTCGTGGATCATGCATAAATGAAATGACAACAAAGTGAATTTAACGCCCCCTTCGGTTATGCAGTTATGATATTTCTACATTCCACTATAGGTACATACCTTAAACCAATCCTTTGAGTCTAGTCACCACGCAACGTACACTTAAACACTAAAATAACACCAATGCTCTTTATGCCAGCGGCATCAAAGGATTGGTTTAAGGTATGTACCTATAGTGGAATGTAGAAATATCATAACTGCATAACCGAAGGGGGCGTTAAATTCACTTTGTTGTCATTTCATTTATGCATGATCCACGAATGATCAAACAAAAATATATGGTGCGTTCTGAATCGTAAAACAGGTTCTAGATTTCAATTCACTTTTTGTTTGGTTATAATTGTTCGCTCTAATTAACTTTTTTCGGATGAGCGGACGCAGGAAGCGAATGAGAAGAAAGTGAATTAGAACGAACAATTATAACCTACTGTAGTCGAAGTGTCTCCTTTACCTGGAAATAAAGAAAATTTATTATGAACACAACAGACATACAATTTCGTAAGTTAAGAAAGAAAGTACACCATTCTTAGATTTACAATGTCATGGCTTCTCTCAGTAATCCCCCAAATAGTTAACAGTCGCCCATGGATTATAACAAAATATTAACTCCAGATGTTTGAATAAAATGTTTATTGAAAATGAATCTAGGAACGAAAAAACTGAAATATACCTATGATGCACACTAATGCACAGGCTTATCTACCTCTACATGAAGACTTGGTCCACATATTGTAAGCGTCACCGATGTTGAGCGCTAAAGAGTGGGGATCGCCTTGCGCATCTCGATTATACGAGTCGATCATCGTATTAGAGACGTGTGTACGCGGAGTAACAAGTCTAACAACCACTCACGGCCGGCGGTGTAGGCGCGGCCCGCGACTAGCCAATCACGTGATCGAAATGGTCTTCTGCGGATCTTTCGCCCAGAGCTCAACTTTCATGCCGCTAGTTGTATGTTTGTACCGTAAGTTTATTGGACTTCAATTGATTAAACATACAATTAACCTCCAAACTAAGTGTGTTATATCACCAGGGCAGCAAAAAAAACCCTGGTAATGATTTAGAGGCCACGTACAGTTGGCAAGTGCAGCAGCAAAGTTATACGAGTATGCGGGTCATAATTTCCATTAAACTAATGGATATCGTTAACATTATTGCACCCTGCACGTCCATTCTTAACAAGACCACTTAAGCGAATTACGAACCGCTATTCTAATCTAGTTATGTTACGTACATTATTTTGATATACGGCGAACCTTGCGAGGTTGACACTATCGTCACAAATTGGATGGATGTAGGTAGGTAACTACTAATATTAATGGATACAGTCGAGTGCATATTACCTTTAATCTGAATTTTTTTATCAAGCTTTATGTGTACATGGTTAGTACTAGCTTTTGCCGACGATTTTGTCTGAGTAGATTTGCAAAACGGATTCATCTCACGAAAACAAAAACGAGAGAGAATGATAATGTGTTAAGCTAATCCGTTCCAATTATTCTGTTTTATCAAATCAATAATTACAAAACATCACACACAGTGAGTCGTTCAGACGTAAACCTTGAACTTTGTGATATACATTAATAAATAAGTCATATATATAATCTTCCGCACTGTCCGTCTGTGACTCATATTCAAGAACGCAGACGCAGTATTGTCTGTCACCAAATAGGTAACAGAATGACCTTCTGTTGGTGTTGATGAAAACCGAACGAATAAATTAGTAAATTACTTATGTAATAAAAATATTGTGTTGGAAACTATTAACAAAACCACACTAAGCAAAGATACAAAAAAGTTTTAAAAACAACATAGCAACCTTCATACTTCGGCCTTTCACTGCGCGTATAAAGTAAAGGATAATAATAAAATTTACATACAATAAAACTTCGGACGGTCGAATAATTTCGGCAAGCGTTCTCACTCAGCTAGGCCGTCGGACGCAACAAAGGCAGATACAATGGGCTCAGATCGCTAGCATAGAACCAATATATTTTAATAAATTCTTATAACTTGGATCTGGTAATAAAATAAAATAACAACAACCATAACAATGGCAACGAGATAACGAATAGACGTAAGCCGTTATTCATTTATTTATGTAAATGACTGTTCATAACTGTTCATAACTCCGGCAATCACTGCACTCAAACGATTCGAACCCCCGAGATTTAAGTCTAGGACGCCAAACAGTAGCTAGACTAAGATAGGTTTTATCCTAAAATTTAGTAAGAACAAAATTCATTATAATATAGATTAAAGTGAACTTTAGTTAGGAATATAGTACGCGGCACCGAAGTTCAGCGCTGGGCGAAAAGTGCGCTGAAAGTCATTACGATTACGTGATTGGTTGTTAGCTCCCCGCAGTCGCGTCTCAGGACGACTACTACGAAAAACGAAATCCGTCAATACGATAATCGTTTTGCGGATTGCTTACTATGAAACGTTTCGGATCCGATATCGGCGACGACGTTCGTTGTTTGACGAAGACATTTGTTTTATTTTAACATTAAATAATCACAATAAATATCATAGAATCTTAAAAATTTGATGTATTGATCGTTTTAAGCAGTAAAATAAAAAAGCACGTTTATTGTTGCTTTTTTTTATATAATTTCCGGTTTTTTTTCTATAAGTTCGGTAAATAGCAACTGAGTCATTCGTTTCACGAAGTCATTCCGAAATGTGTCTATGGATCCGATCGAAGCATTGAAATCCGATAGTGTTTCGTAGTAGGTTTATCGTTTGCGTATCGTTCGTGTTTCGTTTCGTCCGAAACATCGTATATCGTTTTTCGTAGTAGACGTCCTGATACGATGATCGTCTAGTAAAATGCGATTCCCACTCTTTGCCCCAGCGCGTCGCTCAACTTCGGTGCCGCGTACTGTACATTCTCTTAGTTTACCAAATAAACAACGCTGTAATTCCTTGATTTACTATTAGACACTTTTTCCGACACCAATACCGACGATAAATAACACTTGAAAAAAAATCATCGACCTCAGGTGGGACTCGAACCCACGTCCCATCGCATACCGGGCGAGTGCTTTGACCACTTAGCTACCGAGGACGTCACGTGACAAGATGAAATTCCTCAAAGGTTTTTTCTCGCTGTCAAGTCGCTGTCGCTGACATTGCTAAAAACAAAAATTTACCAATACTGACGACGTCATTCTACCAGACTCTAGTAGATGAATGATATCTAGTAACTGAGTATGGTTAGTCTCAATTAAAACCGTACTCGCTAGGAACGCTAGTTTCTTCCAAAAATCCATGATAGTTAACGAGAGAAAAGCATAGCTGATAACGGCTGTCGCGCACCCGCAGCGCACTTTCTGTGTTTATTATGCAGGTATAAAGTAACCCCACTGAATACACCTCCACTATGGTTAGGCCGTAATGGTAATGACCTTTTTCGTGATGACTGAGCTGAGCACGAAATAGGCAAAAACGTTGTACCGTGCATGATAACGCTGGCACTCCGCCTACGATAGGGAGTGCCAAACGAGGGTCGCGGTTTGTTCGAAACGTCTATGGAGAATATAATACTTAAACGAAATTATAATTAAAGTAATTAATCATGGTCTCCGCAGTGATAGCTGCTTTTTTTCGCACAGTAGCACTTGTTTACTAAGTAACGAGTCATTGTCAAGAAACAATTTGAATAAATTACATCGAAAATTTTACGACATAATAACTGTAATATCTGCGTCATACGATACAGGATTATGCTATTACAACGTGTATCAAACCAAAAGGTTTTCCCTCTATTATCGACGCCTACGTCAGGTGGCAGCCTTGACCTTATCATATCGAGCACATCAAAAACGAGGCCCAAGGCCAGCCTGACACGAACCATTGTACGCTATCGATCATGTATCACATTAGGCTTCGGAATACCTTTCCACAATGCGGTTTCTACTCTGTCGCTAAATTATGTCCTCTTTGCCAAACAATGGCACATCTATCATGCCCTGCACACGCAAGGATCTTAACAAGGCCACCGATAGTGCTATATCGGTGGCTGAGTTTTGGTCCTTACATATATAAAAGCCTGAGTCGACACGCAAAGAAGAAGAAGAATCTGAATCTTAGGCATGGTACCCACAATGCCTAAAATGCCAAGGTATGAAGCACGCTGCATGTGGACGTGGCATGAAAAGGTCCGACGAGCAAGCTTAGTTGAGGACTTGATGCCTATCTCGTGTCTTGCTTAACATGGCAGTTCACTGATGATGTTGAAGGATTACCTACTTGTTACGAAATAATTATATTGTGTAAAAACGGACAGAGTAAAAATAATTTAAACACGGCTAAAACGGAACATAAGGTCAGTCAGTAAAACTTGTATGTCGTAACTCGTATCCTACTAATAAACACAATTCTCATTGGTAAGAAGGTAAAAAACGTGATTCCTTACAACTTATGGAATTGTTTATTGTGTTTGATGAATAAGCATTAAAAGGTCGAAGCCAATGACCATCACAAGCAGTATTGTGTGTAATAATATGTTCGAATGTGTATGTGTATTGTGTGCTTATTACCCAACAAAAGGCTTGGTCTTAGAGTTTAGTTCACTTTGCCTTCAAATAAGATTATTCGACATTGGGCCCAGACAAATAAACGTAACAGTTTTATTCCAATAGGGTTTTATTGTGGAATTGAAGATCCAAATATATTTACTTCGTTATTAGTTAGCTCTGCAAAGGCGCTTTCCCTTTTAAATCTATAAAAAGAAATACGTACTAAAATAGAAGTGGATATAATTTTACATCAGCTACCTAAAACCTTATAAAATAAGTAACATCTGAATTGTTTTTGAGTCTTGTCTTGTGCTTTGTAAAGCCTAAGCTAGCGGGCGCGGGTTTAGTCCTTGCAAGCAAGGGCTAAGTCAAATGCACGAACAATTAGACATTTATTTAACCCCAGCCATGTTAGTCATTAATTTTATTTTATGTTGTCTAACAGTTCTGTTTGTCATACAAGTTTTGCTAATTAAAGTGTTTGTTCGAAGGACAATATTTATTATTTTTAGAACTATGCCACATTCATTAACGTTATCTCTTGCGTATAATCATGTGATTTAAACAACTCATTAAATATCAATCGATATCCTATCCTTGCTCGTAGAACGGTCTAGCAGTATCTGACGTCAACGTGATTCAAATCACTTTGCACGAAGTCGGAAACAATCAGTGTCATTATAAACAACTTGTCTGCTTGGCTTGTGCGCATGCGACTATCGAGTTTCCAGCGGCGAACACGTGACTTGAACTCGGGGAAGATTGCCAGATAAACAAGAAAAGCTTTTCATTGATACAGCCCATACTTGGGCTTCATACACTGGGCTTCTCTAAAAAAAAAACTGGTACTCTACTAAAAGCCAACAAACGAAAACAGCATTGAAGTTGTATTTAACTCATCTTTCATAACTGTGTATCTAACTAAACAAATAAGAGGTGCGTAGGATGTTTAGAATGAATTCGTAAATAGTTGTTCGTCGATAAAATACTTTCGTTCATCCATGAGAAACTGATGCCAGTTGCAAAGCGATAATTTACTTTGGAAATGAGAGTCCATTTACCGTGGCTAATTTAGAAACGCCCCTCAGTGCTACTTTAGCAAAATGTGTAGACTGGTTACCATTAGACTGTGGTTCCACTGCGACGACCTATCGAAAATAGACTAGGAAGCCAAATAAGAGAGCATAACGGAGCACTAGAATGCAGACACGAATACCCACCGTCGACATTACGATCAACTGCTGGATTCATAATAACCCACGGACTCGATTTTAGCACGTCTTCCGTTGCGAATATTGGATCTTCGCAATTCAATACTACATACCGTCGCGTTCGCATTTTCATCATCGGTTATAAACGTGTTTGTGAAATTTTTCGATTGATCCTATTTTAAATCTAGTTTCACGCAACGGCACTTTACACTTCAATGGTTTTGTTGTTTGACCTCGTTGCAGTCTACAGTGCAGTGCTTGTATCAATATCAGAATTGATATAAATGACCGGGCTGTCTAATAGATGGCTGGCAATTGACCATCGTGTCACTTCTTAAACTAGACTAAGGCGTAAGTCGCATTGATTACAATTATCAGTTTGGTGTTTGGCAAAGTGCCCTTTGCAGCTTGGTCAGTGGAGATTAGACTGCGACAAAAGTTTTTATAGAAATAATTGTTTCTTACGTCTTTAAAATTAAATGAAAAGCATCATTAATGAGTCGTTCGTTGAATGCCGTTGTTGCAACTATGATCACACGATTTATGGCGCCACAATATCGAGTTCATAGTTCAGGAATATGTGTCAATCTACTGTTAAGTGAAACGCGATGGTCAAATCTATAAAATGATGACAGTAACATGTTACCAAACTGGCTCTGAATATTGAAGTTGGATTTGGAGGTGTACACCCCGACTTGAAATTCCTGTTTGTCAATAAGCAAGTCGTCCCACACAGCCGAAATGTACGTTAAAAATTTGAAAACAGACGCATACCCCTCAAGCAATGCAACGCCCGCATGCACGCAAGTGCGTGATGTCCCGACAGGGACCAACGTTACCGGACCTCTCCGCGCATAACTCTACCCTACGTTTTAACATAGGGAGTTGTGGGGATGCGGTGGGTCTCGCAATGCCGGTTGCGCTCAACCTCGGTGCAACCGGTTTCAGGGCTGACCGAGCAAGGCTAACGATAAAATCCTGATAATTTGTGATGTTTAAGTCCAACTGGGAAGCTGGGACCAGGGTATGTTACCTCATAGTAAAATTACTGAACAGAATTATATTCCCGACGTTGTCAGTGAATAGGGTTTATCAGAGGAGGCTATATCAGATAAGGTTGTACAGGATTATAGGATTTACATTTGAATAGTTTGACTATTCCTTGAGACTGTTCGACGATGTCCTATTCTTGTTGCGAGTTGGCGCAAAAACTGTAGTATTCATAAGTGACACGCCAATATTAGCACACACGCAAACGTGAAGTTACGTGAATCCACGTGTTCCAAATGAGTGGAGCCGCGCACAAAAAAAATCTCTGTTGCTATGCACACAGTATAGTATGGTACATATTTGCCATAGTTCTAGATATTAGGATGCAAAATATAACTTTAACTGTTTGAAGTACTTTATCTAACCTAACTGCTTGTATGGTCTCTTCGGATTTTGCACTGCGAACGTTTTGCAGCCAAGAATTTGTTACGACATTCTTTGAAACATACGTGTCTGGCACAGCATTTGTATTACGAAATATTTTATTGTCTATCGTAAAAATACAACTTTGTGCGGATTATTGGGGACGATATCAAAAAGCACGTGCATTTATATTTTCAGAAATGGGATTTGAACCAATTGCTCATACCTTAGAATATCCGTTGCTTTTACTATCTCCAATACACTGCCCACTTCGTATATCGCGATTCTTTTCACAGCCATAATTGACACAGTCACCGCTCCAAAATTTCCTTAGAAGGATATTTGATAGGGTACATTTCACAAAATTTAAATTGTTAAACACTTTCATTTAACTCTCAATAATTTACACATGATGATGAATGTCGCTCCGTATACGGACTTGGAATGGAATGAGTTGTATGAGTTAATCTGAACCCCCACACGTAGTCGGTGTTGGTGAGGCTATCCGATGCGCAGGCGTCTATAATTAGTTTCCGAATGTATTCTAAGCGGCCTCCAACAAAGATGTGGCTAATCTATTTTGGTTTGGACACCTCGCGTGATCACGTTTACGTTAAAATAATAAAAGACGGGGAAAATGCTAGAGAAAAACTCAATAAAACACTAAACTGTGGAATGAGTTATGGCCGTCGCGAGTGCGTTTGCTTCGATTAAACTTCTTTACGACTTCGGGTTTTAATTGGATCTGAGTAATCTTCTGTGAGCGCGATAGGATCTGACAAAGCTGAGAATGGAAACGTAATTCCACATATGAAAATATTTCTAGCAGTAATTTATTTTACCAGAAACTGTCACAGTCAATTACAGTAACAATGGATATCTATATCTATACTAATATTATAAAGAGGAAAGATTTGTACCTATTTTTGTATGTTTGTATGTTTGTAATGAATAGGCTCAAAAAGAACTGGGCCGATTTAAAAAATTCTTTCACCAATAGAATGCTACATTCTTCCAATTTGACATAGGCTACATTTCATTTTGAAAAAAATTAGGGATCCTTGGTAAAATTTGAAAAATGTAACCGAAGGTGTAGAAAAATGAGTCTTAAAATGTCTTTCGTCGAATGCGCTGCCGAAACTATTAGCGATAATTGTCTACCCCGTGCGAAGCCGGGACGGGCTGCTAGTAATATATATATATACATGTAACTTATTGGTAAACTTATTTCTACGTTAAACTTGCCGCTGATTTAACTCATATGCCAAGCACTTTATACGTCATGTTTAGCAAGCAGACATGTTTTCTAAAGCATACTAATACAAGTTTCTATAACTGCCTTGCCGGCAATTTTATTACAACATTAACTGAGACGTTTCAATTACGAAAAATGTGGGTCAAGACACTTTTGTACAGTAAACAGTACATAAATAGGCATACCTACATAATGGTTTTCATTATCATTTACTTTTATAATGGCAGCAACGTGTTTCATATGAGTTAATGTATAATATAAGAAATTTAAAACTCATATAAGCATCTCGGACTTCGGAGCAAGTCATTGTACTTTTTAATTTTATTTATGAGGTCTTTAATTTTAAAACGCAAAGAACAAAAATGTGAATTAACACTGTACCTATGAGATAAGTTAGAAATATATTTGTTGTTGTTTGTTGTTTTGTTTGTTTCATGTTTTTTTTTACTATCTCGCTTATCTTTAATTAAGTAAAGATATGAAGAACTATGACTGATTATATCAAATGAAATGATTTAATCAAGGCATACCCACGTAACTAATTACTAGGTTTGTGTTGTATCTAATAATTTTACCAACATATAAAAGCAAAACAAGAGTTCAATGAAGCCGAAATATGATAACACAGATCCAGTTCTCGGTTTCCGATATTAATAATCATAAATTAGAATGCTTTTGTTTTGTTGTTTACGTAGGTTTGTTTACAAATAAATTTACAGCAGAAAGTTTCCTTCACTAAATATTTTTGCGAAGATCACATACTTTTACCTACCTTAATATAATACGTTTGATAAAATTTATGACACAGTATGTATACAACAGTCAACATAATATTTTTTTAATTCACAACATCGTAGTCTGCGATGCATGCCATTCGCGATATCACTGTCGAAATTCTGCACAATGTTTGTTATCATAAAAAAACGAAGAAAGCGCGATTATTGTTTAAAATTAATATTATGACAATATTGTTTATAACATGAACTGTATGTACCTACTATCGGAAAGTTCGAAAATAAAATTTATTGATTTGCTCGAAACTTCGTTGCAAAACTGCGCATAGTATTAAGAATAAAAAAATAAAAATAGATTAACCTTTTTAGGGTTTCGTAACGGTAAAACGGGACTCTATTACTGAGGCTCCGCTGTCCGTCTGTCACCAGGCTGTATCTCATGAACCGTGATAGTTAGAAAGTTGAAATTTTCACAGATGATGTATTTCTGTTGCCGCTATAACAACAAATACTAAAAAATAGAATACAATTTTGACGACTTCCGTAGCCGAGAGGCAAGCACGCCGGACTTTAAATGGCGCTCTTAGAGGTGATCTTAGAGGTTCCGGGTTCGATCCCCGGTCGGGTCAATGTAGAAAACGAACTTTTCTATATTGGCTCGGGTCTGGGTGTTGTGGTACCGTCGTTGTTTCTGATTTCTATAACACAAGTGCTTTAGCTACCTTAGGTTCAGAGCAATGTATGTGATGTTATCCAATTTTGATATTGAAAATAAATATTTAAGGGGCTCCCATACAACAAACGTGATTTTTATGCCGTTTAGTAGATAATGGTACGGAACCCTTCGTGCGTGAGTCAGACTCGCCCGTGGCCGGGTTTTTTTCTTCTACGGTGCCTAAATACAAAATTATTTGTATGTATACTTTCTTAGTTATTTACGTTACAAAAGAACAAAGAAAAATGTAGGTATACAAAGGATGAAGGTAGGTACACCTAAAAATTGATAATTTCACCACCTACGCAGTGCGGTAAAAGGATGAATAATGAGCGGCAAACCCGCACGTGGCGTGTACGTTAAATCTAATAAAAAAGAAAGTGCCAACATATTTTCGGTCCGCATTCGCGTTGCGGACCAGATGAAAGGAATGGCGGAGGCGAAAATCAATTTGGGCTGGTGCGTGGCTCCTGTACCCGGGGTGCCGGGAGAGTCACGGCCAAGGTCGGTCGCGCACCCCCGCCCCGCGCCCGCGCGCCCGGCCGAGTCGATACCAACAACGCGCTCATTGAGCAGTGAGCACACTAAGCACCACCCACACACACACACTATCGCAAGGTACAGATATTACGCGTCGCAGTAATATTTAGCCGGCTGTCACGTAGCTCGCCGGGACACACCTAGGGATCTTATTCATAGAAGCCTGGCTATATATTTTTAATAAGCACTTTAGGGCGGGGTCTAGGCAGACATTCTAAACAACATTTTATACTTCGATCACGGACTTCTACGTCTTGAATATAATAACGGCAATCATATTTTGAATTCAATTGACAGCGTTTAAACCGGCTTCAGTTATGCAGAACAGAAAAATAGTAGAACTCCAACATCTCATAGTACTTGTAAGCTAGATAATGCTATCACAAAGTGTATTATTCAGATATATCGGGCAGGCGATAAAGAGATAAAACTGTTTTGTTTGTACTGAACGGTGCGCGAATGTGGTGTACTCTGTATGATAACGAGGACAGTATGGGTATAACAGAATGTATGCTAAGCCAAGAATAAATGCACAAGTACTGAAGTTAGATTACAATAACATCATAGCTATTGCTCCTTCGGTATTTTCCACGAGCGCGATCGCACGGGTTAAAACAGAAATAGAGTTATAGATGCACGTCAATACGGTTGTAGAGAACATGAAGTATTTTCAACTACGTTTTTTTAAACATAAAAATATAGTTTGACTGATTACTTAAGGTGATGTTGCACCTTCTACAGAAATTTAAGTAATAAATGAAGGGTCATCCGGGTAATGTGCGTAAGAAGAGTGCCTTTAATGGCTAATTTGCAAAAATGATGAATATATGGATACATCAAAAACAATATATCCGTAACAGATTGGGCCAATGCAAAAATAAAGATTTGAGTTTCCTTTCATTAAGTCTTGATTCCTTTCATCACCGTAAGAAGTTGAAGGAACAAATTATTACACCAACATATTTGGAAAATTAACTCTACCAGTTACTGAAGCACCGGACATACACATAAAAGCTTCTTTTGTGAAAAAAAATATATGCATATTTCATCATCATCATATCAGCCTGTTGCAGTCCACTGCTGGACATAGGCCTCCTCCAAGGAGCGCCACAGCGCACGATCTCCCGCCCTTTGCATCCAGTCGCTGCCTTCTTCAGGTCATCGGTCCATCTAGCCGGGGGGCATATGCATATTTAAGCTATATTAATATGAGTTCCGATAGATGCTATTCATTGCACACCACACGAAACAACAAACGAAGTACATGCATGCAAAATACATGTAGAGCTGCATATTTTAGCGTGATCAATCATCCCTCCAAGCTATTACAAGTTTAAGTATTTTATTTGATTCGATATTCTCCAAGTGGCTTCGTAAGAGTAGGCATTCCACAAACGCGCACAACCGTTGGAAGTTTGTGTGGAACGGAAGCAAATTGCCCAACAGTGCAGCGTGGCCATCTAGGCGAGGCCGCGCGATCAGTCTCACCTTTACCTTAATGCTTCAACTGCGGTAAATTCTGGTCTTTATACTGTACATTTTAAGGTTATTTTGCATGCTACATGTCTTAGTATAATTTTAATTTTATCAAGTTTCTTTTAAAAAAAAATTTTTCGTCAACATATTGGTACGTCGAATTAGTGATGATATTTGTATGTTAGGCTGATTTCATTATTGAATTTACTATTCAGATAGGAATTCAAGCATTTCATCAAGTTATTAATCATAATCGTATGAAATTTCATCTTCCAATGTTGTAATTTAGTTATTTCCAAATAAGTAAAAGTTTGATAATGGTAAAGCACGAATTTTATATCCGTTAAAGACATTGATTGGTAGTGTCACTTCTGCTACTGATCTAGCTAAGTGACTATTTCTACATTTCAGACAAATAAAGTTCACAAATTTGTTCGTTCAAGTCTGGAGTTGGGAGTTTTACAGGATGAAAATGCTGCTGTAGTACTTACTCACTTCACAAAATTACCTGCACCCGTTACTTAAATGTTAAATCGATAGAGTAGTTGCTCGATAAAATATTTATGCGAACCCGATGCGATGAAAATATGGCAAACGGTGACCAAAAATGGACGGGACACTATTAATATTTAATTTTGAATGACGCACTTGGCAGCTTTAAAAACCATATTGTTGTACCTATGTTATTTAATCGTTAAATGTTTTTTTTTTAGATGAACTTTTCTGGATTCAAATAATATCTACTCACACAAACAAATACTTTCCTTGTGAGGGATTTCAACTCACGACTGCTGGTTTTTATACTATCAACCTTAGTTTTCAAAGTTTACAATGAGTTTCTCACAAAAGTATTCCATTTAATACGCTCGGTATTAGTTTTTCAAAGTATAAAATGAGTACCTACACAAAAGTATCCCATTTAATGTAGCCAAGAGTTGAAAACAGATAGTAAACGTATCATTATCCAAGTTCGATCATCAAGCGGTATTGGAAGTCGTTACCGAAGTATTGTCGGTAATCCTATCGGTTTCAAAGAATCGTTTACAAAGGGGTACACATCGCACCCCGTCTGTAGGGAGCGGACTCCATTGAGAAACCTCCGTCAGCCTGGATGGCTATTTTTATTCAGCTACGCGAACTGAATATTAAATTTAATCAAATCAATAAGATTTGGGATTAGAAATTCTACAATTGCTTTATGTGATTCGGAACAAAAACAACATTAATACAATCAATGAGATCAAAGTAATCATAATTATAAACGTAGCTATTTACAGGTATATTGTCATCAAAAGGATTAATATCATATTTGAGGTTTACAGAAACTATATATTTAGCTCTCCTTTAATTTCCTTAAACTTACCTTAGGATTAGGTACTTAAAATCCGATTTATTAAAATATTTTACTTTCGCAAAATTTTAATGATCCCTATCATTTAGTACATGTAAGCCACCTTATCCCGAAAATATTATACGTGGTTGGTATCGCCAGGAAGGAGGTTGCCAATATGTACCTAAGTGATAAGACCGGCTGCATTCCAGAATGTGTTTTGTAATATCCAAATAGTAAAATTACACTACCACCAGCGTATCGTATATTTCTAACACGTTATCTGAAGCTAGACACATCGAAATCGTAGGCAGCACATTTTCTTTCATAATAAATGTTTTAGCGAGCAAAATATTCTGCAGCACCGTTGCGAAGATTTAGTCCTACCAATATGAGTCATACGTTTCAAAAGTTACTATTGAATTTACACCGTAACGTCGTCTCATACACCACCACCCTGGCACAAACTTTAAATCCAACTCTAGACATTTCCACAGAGAATAAAGTAGCAGAACGCAGGGAAGGCAGATTTATTACAGCGAAAGGTTGCGCCAACTTCTCAAACAATAAAAAGGAAAGCGCATCGCGTTGTAAAAAAAAACGGAACTTATCGTATTCCCGTCTACATAACAATAAAAAGGCGTTATTTGGGCTCTCCCTCCTGCAGGCATTTCAGCATAGATAGACTATTATAGCTACGGTTCATTCTGCAGGCCCTGGCTGGCTGGGGCCCTGGCGGGGGCCACCCCGAGCCTCCATTGAGCGGGTCCCGGGCTCTAGCGTCTATTTTTAGGGCCCGGGTTGACGTCACGCCCACGGCCCAACCCTCGCCCCCCTAGCAGAAAAATCGCGAATATCACTGAAAGGATGACGACGAAACACGTTCAAGCCGGTCTTCGCTTGTTGATGGAATGGAAAAATTGGAATCCCGTGTAATTGGCGTGTTTTTTGGTGATATGTTGCTACTTGCTTTTCTATTTTACTGTGTTATCGCTACTTGCTTAGCGTGAATGAAAGGTTGATTTATTGAATCATGTAAGAAAGTTTGTATGTTTCGCGGCTAAACAATTTTTTCTAAAATTTGGCATTTTGGATCCAAGATAGGTATTGATCTAGCTTTACATAAACGATAATTTTGAATTACATTTTCGTATTTTCCTTTGGCTTAATTCTAAATTCTACGCAGGCGAAGTCGCGTGTCTCTAGTATCTATCTATCAATGACGCTCTTGAAGTAAAAAAACATAACTTACATTTAACCATAACAAAAGATGATAAATCATTGTTATTTAAAACAAAACATGTATAAAAAAATACAATAGCGTCACCCTTTTCTACTTAAAGCAATATTCTTCGTTCGGTTTTGTTATTTTTTAAGCAAATATTGAATATAACACAACACACGAGTGATAGTATTATCACGTCAAAGGTATTTACGTCAAAGGTGCTATTGTTATGAATTTGTTTAGTTTGGATATGACAAAGCAATATGTGCTTTATAAATACTTTGTGCGTAAGTACAAAATGAAGTCTGAAGGAGACTAGGTATTATCAAGTTACAACCTTTGGAAAGTATCAAAAAATATAAATAAAATACTAAGGTAAAGAGAATATAAGCAGAATAATGAATATGGTATATTTTGAAATACGTTATAGCTGATTTACACTCCTTTTAAAAGGGGTAAACTAAACATCAAAATCACAAAAAAAAGATGAGTTTCATAATATTTAGAATAAGAATAAAATTATTTATTCAGAAACAACACATACAATGAATGAAGTAAAATAATCATATCTTATTGTCACTATAACGCAATATTGTGGTAGGGAAAAAAGGGGAGTGTAGTCATTTTTATATTTAATCCGATATTGCTCCCGTGCGTGGTATGGATTATGTATTTTTAGTCAAATAAGTGATATTTATTATTCTAATACATGAAGTGAGTTCATGAAAAACGTTAACGTACTTATTGTGATAGTGGCAAAATATCTCCTTTATACCTGGACCAAAAAGCTTTCTTTATCTAAAATTAATGATATGGAGTTAGGACTTTCATGTTTTACGTAGGCGAGTAAATTCAGGCAAAACTACACAACAAACAACAGCTTAATAAGCACTGAGAGCCATGGCGCTTTGTTTCCTCCGTATTTGGTAGAGTTATTAATTATCCCCCATTCAATGGAGGAGATAACAACAACCGTCTGTTTAATATTTGCGTAGGTGGTCTATTTCCGTATTGAGCGAAAGCCATAAGGAAGATATTGCAAGTAGTTTGAAAATAATCTTTAAAGATACTACAATATAGGTACTCAAGCTTATTCTATATTAAAATTACCATCATTCTCAATCTTTAATCTTTATATGATAAAAAGTTTTGATATTTGCAGCTACAAAAATGACAGAATTTGGACGCGAATAGGTGTGACTCACTACATATTTTCATCATGTTCGGTACCGAGTTGAGTGTTCAATTTGTCAAAGATGTCGGAAGCTTAGCGGTGAAGGAAAACTGCACACTCACTGGTACAGTGATGGATCAATCACTATACCTATTAGCGGTTACTGCGGTTATCACATATTATGACAAAGAAATAATAGTATTGTAAGTTTTATTTGCCATAAATCCATAATGATTACTTACACTGAAACTTAAAGGATAAGAGTTATACTTAAATACATTTAGAACTACATATTTAGATACACAAGACATGTTAGAATAATAATGTCTAGTAAAATAATAAAACACAATTTTAAATTGAAAAATTCTACCTTTAACCAGAATCAGGCAGTCGTAGGTATCTTTTTTCCCTATCTCCCCAATTAACCCTCTTCATGCCTCCTACAAAAAATCCGGGTGTATCAATGTATTGTATCATGTATGCCACTCCCACGACTCCGTTATTATGTATGACATAGTCGATCCACTATGCTATAGAGATAGCAAAAAGACGACATCGCTGTAATACAATCAACTGTACGCAATTGGCAGCACACTTATGTTTTAAGCCAATTCAATTTCTTTCCTCCTTGGACAACATAATCCATTCTTCAAAAGCAAGTTGTCTTGGCGAATTGCAAGGTAAACCTTTTCGAGTCCGTAATTGATCCATGTTAGAAAAGTTTTTTATCATCTGCCAAATGTACCTACATAATCATATTATTGGACAACAATCACGTAGCATTACGAGTACAATCATCGTAAAGAAACTGTGATAAATAATAAAATCTAAATATGTAATAACTAATTACATAAATCGATTTAGTAAGTCATCATTACTCATTATTCATTATGTTATATTTTTTGGGGTGAATCGTAAAACAAATTTGAATAATTGAATATACTTACTACACTTTTAGTACCTACATCGTGCAGTGCTAATTTGTGTATTTATACATTTTTACTACATTTGACTAATTTACGTTGAATATAAGCATTATTTTCCCGTTTATAAAAACAAGAAATAGTAAAATCCCAAAGTAAAACATGTAAAGTATGTCTATAAAAACTCTGTTATTATTCAGTCATGTTTATGGTACTTTTTACTACGGTGAATTTTGTTGACTGTTAAGATAACGTTTTTTGGCCTTCTAATTAAAACCGATATTTTTGGTCAACGACATAAAAACTGACTAACAAATTTCTTTCCGGTATCGTGATTTTTAAAATATTATTTAATACTGGTCTGAATATCCACTTTCGAACGGAAGGCGCGGCCTCGTGACGCATTTTTTATTAACAACTCTTCGTGTGACATCGTATACGTAGTTGATAAATCTGACGGATAACATGACTTTCTTTGTATAAAACTTGATGGCACGCATAAGTTTTATAACACAACAAGAAAAAACATGTTGAGAGACCAAAATAATGCGATTGGCCAAGTGTTTTGGTTAAAGACATACTAAATCCTTCATCCGATATGTTAAAATAAAAACTGCCATTTAAATTATTGAATTCCGAGTCGGACGGTCGCATGAGACCGCGTGATAATAAAATGGCTATTGTATTGTGTCTCGTTTTGCTGGGGCTCAATCTTCGAGACAAATGTAAGAAAATTACTTGTTCGACTCTACACACTAAAATTTTTTAATTGACGATAGAAGATATAAAAGAAATGTTTATGAAAAACAAATGCTCAACTACTCGTCGATTCGATTAAGTCATATTACTTAATTAGTGAAAAGCAGTCGATTTGTTGTTGTTTACTCACTGACCTCGTTCTGGTCTGCGCTAAGTTGATGGTCAAGATGTTTGTTTACCTGGAACAAAATTCATTATATTTAATAACCAACAGCATTTCGACCAACATAGTAAATAGCTTAGCTATCTATTTATTACAATATAGGTTGGTTGAATCAATTAACAAAAAAGCAAATAAAATGTGTTTTGAATAGCACTCATTGTGAGACCAAACCAAAGAAACTGCTTCTAGGCATTTACTGCGTTACTTTAAAATTACGAAAGAACCGAAATCAAACGGATTAGAGCTAATAATACACAATAATAATAAAAACAGCATGGAAATATATATTACAATTATTGTTTACTGCGCAGTTGTTTTTGAAAGTTTATGATATAAATGTTAGTTTAATTATGTAGTTTGATAAAAGAGTAAAAATCACATTGGGTGTGTCCAGTGGTGGCGAGATAATCATTTACATTGCAGGTAAATAAAATTACTTTATTATTCAGCATACAAAATATCAGAATTTAATTTTCATATTCTTCCTTCGTAAAAAAAATTACGAGATCCTCACGATTATTCACCGATTCTGAATAACTTAAAAAGCTGCAGGTTGATGTTTAACCTAAAGTCGTTTCATAGAATGCATAAGAAAAACAATTTTGTAGTAGGTTGATAATCCGTTGACGGATAATGCATAATTATGAAATGTGCATCAGCAGATAAATATTAATACGAAGATCTTACTGAAAATCGTTGTACCCTAGTACTCTTATTGGTGGTTAACAAAATTATATTACCAATATGACAGAGCAATCGAGAACTAACTGATGATCGATGAATAAATTTAATGTCAGTTAATAAATGTTGATGAAGAAGACATGTACTTACTTGCTGGCATCGCTGGCCAACGACCCTGCTGCGAGAGCGGTCAGTAATTTCACCAGGACTAACTATCGATTGTCGAACTCGATTTAGTTACAGTTTGGCGTTTGGTGAAGACAAAGACAGAAAGCATTGGCAGTCTGCAACCGTCTATCTTTCAATTTGTCTAGACATAAATCTCACTTAACGACAATAAGAGCATCGAGTGATATGACTGGTAATGGTGTTCTAGTCACAATGATATCAATGAAGTTCTGATAATCATAGCTTCATTAGTGTTTATCACAATGACACTTGTACCGATTCCGGCGTCATTGATTTTGAGCGGCTTTTCTCTAAAGAAGTTAATTTCAAATCGAGTACCAGTAGTTAAGGTTAGAGATTCACCCAATGCATAATAATGTAGTTGAATGAAAATCCAATCCAGCCCGGGGTTATGGGCGGAGCTCACGCGACACTTTCCGGAACAAAATTGGGATTATACTCGGGGGATCAGCCCTTATTATAATGGATGGAAAACTCGGGCTACGTACTCATCAACTTTAGGGTATCCGATAAAGTTGTTTCCGTAAATGTTTGATTGCTTAATTAAAACATGTAGAAAGTTAATCATTCGGTGAGCGTTGATGTGATTACCGTTGGTAACGTTGGGTTAATCTGTTGGTAAAATTCAAAGTTTGCAAACGATAACAACGTGTAAACTAGAGCGGGCTAGCGAAGTGGATAAACATCGTTGTGACTCGCGATGTTATAGATTATTTTCTCACATGAGCGTGTGTACTCGTTTAGAATATCGCTGGTATGCGCCTGCGCACCTCACAATACACCCGTTAAACAACACCCGAGGATAATGCGAGTTTCAATACCGATATCAGTAGCAAAGTTGACGTTTTATTATTATTATCTTTCGAGACTAAAAATATAACTCTTTATCCGTTTGCCACTTATACTTGACATTAAAAAATATAATCTCACCATTTTTATGAGTGGTATGAGACACACGATATCTCGAGTAGGCAAGCATCAATATCTCGTGTTCAGAAAACATGTCCAATGAAGGTTGGGTAAATAGCACACTATAAACGATATCGACTAATGGTGCGAATGATTGCCAATTTCTTTTACGCGATCCAATTTGTATGTTTTTACCATTTTTGCTAAGAAATATCGAGGAGTAAATTACTACTTTGAACAAACAAAACCTAGGTAAAAACGGCTTCGTGAAACAACCATCTTTGTTTGTTAATTTTTGTTAGAGTAATTAATCAGCTACTATAAATAAACAGTACTGAGTCCGAAGATTTGAACATAAGATTTTTTAAACAGAAAGTGACTGAGATGATTTTATATTGGGCGAGTGTGGATTTTATTAGTGTAATTTAAACTTGACTTTCTAAATGAGTAAAGTCAATGAAACGGTGGATGAAGTAGATTTTACAAGCCGTCGCAGGCGAACAATGGAGTCGCTAGCAATTGTTATCTGGTGCCTAGCACATAGGCAAACACTAGGAGCAATGCACTCGCTCAATGCGGCCGGTATGGCCTCGCAGCGCGCGTAATACGGCTGATATAGCTAGTATGCTTGCATCGCACCATCGTGTCATTAGGTGACATTGATCATTTTAGTAGTCGCAATTAATGTATTTACTTTTTTCGTCACCAAATTTTATCATCTAGCACGTAGATAACCACGAAGCAATGCACTCGTTGTATCTAATTATGATAACCACGAAGCAATGCACTCGTTGTATCTAATTATTGCGCGCGTCACACCACACGGCTAGTACGCTTGACAATTAAGTCTAGCTCTAGACTCATTGTCCATCTCAGTTACGAGTAATCTTCGTAAGTTGTAATTGTTATCCGGTGTCTAGTACATAGGTTAACACTAGGTGCATTGCACTCACCACGGTCGTCATACAAGTATGCTCACAAAATGCTTTTCGAGGTGAGAAGAAATCGTTAAACTCAGAAATATTTGTACCCAGCTGCTATATTTTAGAGCAGTGTTCCGCAAACGGTATTTCGCGGCACACTGGTGTACCGTGGTCATTAGCTGGTGTGCCTCGGAAAAATAAGGTTATCCAATAAACTTATTTTTAGTAAGTAAGTAAGGGTAAGGGTGAAAAAAATACTTTACACATATTTATATGTAAATGGTTTTAGTTGTGGTGTAACTCCAAGAAAAATTGTTTTCCTACCTTGAACACAAAAAGTTTGCGTAACACTGTTTTAGAGGGTGCTCTAACCCATTTAATGTAATTTTTCCATTTAATGAAATTTATTTCAGATAATTGTCTATTCCTGCTATCAGTTAACAGTGAACCAATTAGGTTGTCACATAACGCACTCGGTTTAATTCGAGCTGTCCTACTGACAAGGCAATTGAGGTCTTCCATTAACAATGGCCTATAATTATTCAATATTACTCTATTAAAACATGTGATGTTAATATTAAATTTCGTATTTTCAAATGCATTTAACCATTAGCATCATACTTGGAAGTTATCAAGATCAGACTCTCGACCGTGCACGTGAACAGTTCATAGACCAACATCAAACATCGCATTACTCATGACAACACCAGAGATCACATAGTTGTAAATAATAAAAATATTATTACTTGTATTGTACTTACTTACTTTGATCAGACTTTGATTAACATAGTTGACTATCAAAAACAAGTCAGCCAACCACTTGTGTAACCTTACAAGTATATGATGACCTCCGTAGCCGAGAGGCGAGCACGCCGGACTATATGGCGTCGCCATCTCTGAGGTTCCGGGTTCGATTTCCGGTCGGGTCAATGTGTAAACGAACTTTTCTATATTGTCTCGGGTCTGAGTGTTGTGGTACTGTCGTTGTTTCTGATTTCTTAACATAAGTGCTTTAGCTACTTACCTTAGGATCAAAACAATGTATGTGATGTTGTCTGATACTTATTATTTATTTATTGGCAAGTTACTACTTCAACTTTAACGAAGTAAGTCCAGGTTAGGCAGAAAGCCTATCTGAAGGTATCCCGATACGTTTTATTGTGGAAACCAATTACGCCGAGGCTAATGGTAAGATGTACCCGACGTAATCGATTCCGGTACTGTAGTTCAACCTCACTTACGTTTTACGATTGGAGTCAATGTTTTACGTCAGGGTCCCTGCTGAAAATCAGCGTCGTGATATGTCCCTGGCTGTCACGACAAATGCTGAGCGGGGGCCTTTTTGACACATTTTTTTTATTATTAATCTTAATTCTTCTGTATTCTATGTATGATGTGTGTGTCAAATAAATATTTTTCTATTCTATTCTATTCTATTTTTAGGACAATTGCATTCGAATTAAATGTTTGTATCTTGCGGAATTAAAGAAAATAACGTTATATTTATATTCGGATAGCGGAACTGTAAAATTTAATCAAGTAGCTGATTCTATCTGTCAGTGTGAGGGCTTGTTTCACAATGTACGGATAAGTTCTGTTGCCTATACAAGACTTATTGATCAAGAGAGTTGTTACAAGACTTATCTTTAAGATATCTCTCTATTTTTGGGTTTCACGACCGTCTAATAGCATCATCATCATCATCATCATCACCAGCCTATATTAGTCCACTGCTGGACACAGGCCTCTCCAAAAGGAGGATTTTGCCATAATCGCCACGATTGGCAGGCGGGTTGGCGATCGCAGTTTGGCCAATGGTGGAGAGGAGACGCTGCTGCCTGTCTTCTTATGGCGGTTCTCCTGTAGTCGCCTCTTACGACACCCATAGGAAGAGAATGGTTGGTGCAATTCTTTTAACGTGCCGGAACCACACGGCACATATCGTCCAATAGCGTTATGTATCTATTTGGCACTTTATCCGAATATTGTGAAACAGGCCCTGAGTATTTTTTGTCATACACCTACAGATACATGCAACACATTAGTGTTATTTTTGATAATATCCGCGAAGCTTTCTCCATGGCTACTACAGTATAGATAGGCAGCAGGCATAGCAACGTTACAGTCTACATTTACACAATAACACAACCCGCAGCTACCCACAGCATACAAATGAACGACAAACGGGCCCATACAGCTGTGACGCGGCATACTTCGACACAATGCGATACTGGTACGCCGATGTAAATAAATCGCTGCTATATTCAATTCTACTGTGACAGCCATTGACAGCGAAAAATGGGTTCGTTATAGGTATTACGATACCGCTGAACAAGTTCGGGAAATTCAATGCTCACTACCAAAATATGCCTAAATGCTTCGCCGATTGCCGTAGTCGTAGACTACGATATTACGATGATATAACAGTTTACAGTCCTTGAGACAAAAGATTCATTTATTGCATTCCTCAAAGCTACAAAATATTATTAAAATAAACGTATTATACCTGAAAGAGCATTGATCACAATTGTGATAATAATTATACATAGTGGTAAAATAATGACTTAGTTTGTATTCTGTTATTTATTAAATATGCCAACTTTTGTGATTTAAGTCTCACATATTGAATAGAGCTACCAGTTCCACTATCGACCAATATGACATTTATAAAGGGTTATTGTATAGGTAATATAAAAAACAAGGTTGGCCAAGACCAGGCGACAATATTTTAGGTTCGGCGCGTTGGCACTACGTGATTCGTACCTCGATTTCTCTACTTTCGTCACCTTGAAACACCTGCAATATAGCAGTTGCTACGCTGTTAAATTTTTACGTTGCAAATAAAATGTTAGTGGGCGGGCAGCAAGACCTAGATGTCCACGAGAATATCCTAATACAGTAACTAGTACATGACACCAATAGCTAGTTGTGAAGTTGTTTCTAGCCAGCTATCTACCTATGATCATAAACACCAATGATCGTGAGAAAGACATTATGATATTTTACCGTGAACGATCAACCGTTTAGAATCTCAGAATTTGAAGAGTAGTCCAAAGCAAAAACACCAATTGGTAGCGACATAATTTTTTGCTTATAAAGAAAATCGTGTCATAGGTGTTATGAGTAAGATTTAACTTACGAGTAATTCTTTAACATCTCACCAATTTTACTCAGCAATGTTTGTTCTATGATGACTAGATAACGATGGATATGCACTATATGACATCTTATCTATGACTCGCTTACAAATATTCTGTAATTAAATAAACCATTGCACCTAGTGGAATTCAAACCCGCGACCACTGGCTCCAATAGCTACCACTAGACCTAAGATAAATTACCTTGATTATAGGATCTGAAAGTAGTATAAAAAGTTGATAGTTCAGGGACCAGCAGAAGGTCAGCGCTCTTGCAGTCTAACTGGGTGCAGAGAACTTATAAAGTCTGTCACGTAGCGTTCCTTACCGAGTATTCACGCGGTACCATAAACAGAGGAATATGGATAAGAATCGCTAATCACAGCGAGCAAGAAAAACACTATCAAGACCACTTAATCAGGAGACCGGTTGGGGAAAATAAGACGAGTTCACAATAAAATGCCTCATAAAAGTCTCGTCTGACATTTAATTGTTAAAATAAAAAGTAAAACGCCATTCAAATTGTTTAAACGACGAACATGACATTGAAAAACCCGTCTTACAGATGTTCGACCAAATAAAGTCTAGTTCAATCCTATGACTTGATTTTAAACAATGGATTTATTTACTTTAACTACACAAATTGCTCAGCAACTACATACATTGTTTATTTGACTGGCTATAAGTTTACAGCTGGCAACGTAGAAATAATTTAATACACTAGCGTGTAATAAACTGAGTTTCAGAAGGATGTTTACGAGTTATCTCAACATGTTCCTGCGCGTTCCTGTATTGTATAACATCCTGGATCGATTTATGGCAATCTGTACAGTTATTCAAAGATAATACCTTTGAAGGAACAAGCAAATACCAGACGATTCCATTATGGCTCTAACAAAGAGACAATTGCGATTATAAATTAATTTGAGAAACTAGAAGCCATGAAATGTTTAGTAATATTGAATGTAGTCATTATAAGAGAGAGAATTAAGATAACAAAGACAACCCATAGAAATGATAAGACAAAATGTATGACTTAAACGTTAGAATAATTCTTTGTCTGATAAAACAATGTGATGGCAGTGGGTGCAGTGATACATTGTGTAGTCATTTGTATGAAGCCGTCCTCGAAGGCCCATTGAGAGCGTAATGTGTGTACTTTCGTACACCCCGTTGTCGCCCCTCTGCCCGCTGTAGTTAAGACCACGGCCTTACGTTTACTACCGGCGTTTTAATCTGAAATTATTAAATTTAGGGACTTCATTTAATGCGAGTCTATTCCTACTAACATTTTCTGTAGATATCTCGTTTGATCTTTAAAAAAAAATACCGAAGATGAAAATCGTAGCCGTATCCGTCTTTATTCTATCCGGGCGAATGCTCTTCAAACTGAACAATCGAGGACGTTATTTAACCTGAAGATTATCTCTGACATGTCGTTAAAAACAACATTTACAAACAGACATCTATACAAGGTAATGTAATAAGGCAATAGTATCGTTTAAAAGGTAGCAGTCATGGTTCATCAAAATTTGTCCCGACGTTGAATGCCACCGCAGCTGCGTCCAACTGAAGTACCGAACGGTTATCGTGGGCGACGAGGTTATTGCCTGCAGATAAAAACTGCTGTCGAGCAACCAGCCGAGGTTTCTTGACGTCCGCCAATGCATTTTAACTCTAAACTACCATTTTTATTTAAGAAACGCGACTACACGAGTCATGATACTCGATTTGGTAGTCATCGAAACTTATACTGGCTATGTAAATTTGGAATTACCACAGGATTTGGTGTGGTCTGGTCGGAATAAGTAATGATTCATGTAGATAAAAGAAAGTCAGAATATAATGGATTTCTGAATTCCGAATGTGAAATTTTAAAATTTTACAGAATATTTCATGTAAATATTTGTCTTTCTTTCTCAGAAAATAGCTCTTTAAAGGCCACATAGTTAAGGAACCAAATATTACTTAGAACGATAATTACCTCTTTAATGATCTGAGTTTGAAGCCTTCAAACGCAGAGACGCAGGAATAAAGTTTCTTGAATCGCCTTCAATTTGAAACTTTATTCCTCCTGCAACCCATATTTTTCAAAACGAGTGTTTATTTAGTTGAAAATTCACTAACAAAAGTTAAACGTTAATTTGTTTTGACTGTTTTAAAAACATGCATTTCTGGCTTAAACATGTATGACGTAAACAGTGTCCGGTAAGTTGATGTTATGAAAAAAGACGAGAACGCACTTGATGAGATTATAATGAGAAAGAAATATAAACGCCGTGTCTATTTTGAGATGGACTCGATGCGTCTAATGTAGATAAAAAAAACCGCAAACACTCCAATTACATTTTTCCATTAATATTGTTCAAATATATTTTTGGTTGGAGAGATAAAGCGAATTTTCTTTTGAATACTACGTGTTTCATTATACCCGAATTTCATTAAAATCTAAGTTGTAGAGGCGTTAAATTAAAGATGTGGGAACATCGCCTTGTCTCATAAACCCACAACAAGCTATTAATCTTTGCAACAGTACAATTATATTGTTCCGTACGATCCTGACCTTTATTTCTTATCCGTTAAAGATCTTAGCTAAGCGGCTCATCAAGATGGCCATGCGTACAATGTATCAAGAGCAAGCAAGTAGCGGAGAAAGACAACTCGAGTCATATTTAGTCGAACCAGGCCTGACGGCACACTTTGAGTGCACCCGTGGATGTATCGACTATCGACTGACATCGATAAAAACAAAGCCGGGTCGTTATCGGTGTCGACAAGTCTTGGGAAAGAGCCCTGCAACGCAAGAACACATCCCTACTAATATAGATGTTACGAGTACACACATGTAATGCAAGTCTAGTTAAATTGATGGCTCCCATTTTGATGGGGTCAGACAAATGAGCACAAAAGCGATATCGGTAACAACAACTGTGAAAGTTTAACACGACCCGGAGGTACAATATCCTATAGTGCATAGAGGTGAAAGTTTGTGACACTGACTAATCGCTACGGTTCCAGAACCGGCTGGTTTTTGTCTGTTTTTGGCTCGATGCTCCGCCAAATTTTGGAACAAACAAAAATGGTAAATGGTTTTTGTGGGAAAGTTTCCGATAGACCGGTTAGGTAAGAGACCTGATTGCGGCATGATAAGAAGACACTAGAAGCAAAATGATCGGTGAAGAGCTCGACTTTGGCAGTGTCGCTGTCAGTGTGGCAACAGCGCAGTTACGTAATTGACGGGACGAGAGGTGCGAGGGGCAGAGAGGCGTCGGGTTAGTGACCTGTATTGGACCGCCAGTGCCAATTCGCCCATCACATCACATCACGAAATCTCCATTGCACAAACACGATGCAACGTGAAGTGCTGAACCATACAAATTAAACAAAACAATCCTTCGCTGCAAACGATGTCAAGGCATGTTGTCTGCCCACTTATTTCATTACAAACAAGGTCCATTCTGAGCTTCACATTGAACGACTTCACATTGATAAAAAAGCCTCGAAAACAATTTACTTAATTTCAATTGTTGTTTTAATTTTCAAATAGTCGTTCGTGGTATTTCTACGAGCCTATCTGGCAAACTGTGTACACCTACCTACCTTGGATTTTCCATTTAACAAGAGCAAACAGGAAATCAGGAAATATGAAACGAATAACGTTGAGCACTGGTACAGTAACGACATCCGGGAGCCGGTGTCCTTCGCAGTTTTTCCCCGTAATTGAAATTTGATGCGCAAGAGCAGTTTTCGGTGCAACGATCCGCAAAATCGCCGCAGTGTAGAAAGAAATTTCAGCGAACCGGCAACGTCGCACCGACGATCTTGTGTAAAAAGTCCTTAATTTAAGAATCCTGAATTTCTGAAATATTGTCATATTCCAAATTAAAACTTCTGGATAATGGGATTTTGGTAATCTGCAGTTACATTTGCATTCAAGCAACCAAATTCCTTTAAAAGGTCCAAAATAATAAGAACGAAAACGTTATTAATCTCACAGTCAAGAACATTAATCTAAGAAACCACCGGCCGGGTCATCTGATGATGAGACCCACGCTTTGAGATTGTGATTTGAGACACAAGAAAGCAATTATGAAGTTGAGTTAAGTTAGAGGATACTCTAGGAAAAAATATTTTTCCCCTAGTCACAGTACGAGACAGAGCAAATAGGTACATAGCTTTTGAAGCAGATAAACAGAGCCAAACACATATTCGATGTGACAGCATCTCCTGTGGCTGTTGAAATGCCAAAACGAGATTCGGATACAGCGACTTGATACTGGTTACTGGCAAAAACTGGTCTTGTCAATGCGTACCTCGGTAACCATCAACGCCGGGCCAAATTTGGAACAGCGAGACTTGGCAACGTCGTGCGCGAGCGCGAATGCACGTACCTACCCACTTCGCTCCACGTAAACAAACACTATTGCGTCACCTCAGCCACGCACGGAAATCTAAACCTAAACACTAACGGCATACGGCATATTTAAGAAATATCAAAAGCTCGTTGATTAAATTGTTATTCACGAATTTTTCGCACGAAAATAATTTGGACTCTACCAAGTGTTGTTCACTGAATTTTCTAACTAAGTTTTCCGTTTTTGTATAATTCAATCTAAAGTCTGATTTAAATAAACAAGCGAATTAAGAACTAACCTACAGCTGGTGATTACTTAACGGCATGAGGCAAATGTTTTAATATGTAATACTTAATATTGTCTAGGTAGTTCATTATTCCCGCTGTTACTCCTGGATTCCATAATTTTGTGTATATAGTTGTTGATTCCTTTGAGCGCCATATTTAAGTTTACTTAAGTAAACACGAGTTGCATTATTTCAAGACTAATAAAATCCGTAACGATACCAAGCCGTTGCGCAATACTTATGAACAAAATGTTATCGTCGTGTTTAGCAAGCAAAAAGAAAAGCATTATTATTTTCTCGGCGAACATGTTTGTCTCCAATAAAAAGCTCATTACATTTTATTTAATCTGAACGGGCGTCGTCTGGGTTTATCGATGCGCACAATATTCCTTTCGCCGTTGATAGGTAGCTTAATAAGATAAAAGATACAGTAATCCTGTCTATTATGGGAGATATTCCCCCATAGTGACTTATGGAAGAAACCATAATATCAAAACGCCTCATATCCGGTTGGTTTCTTGACTACAGACTTTTAATAACCGGCAATGGGATCGTTTTTTTAATTACTATGAAAAACTTATAAATACAATTATGTAGTTTTTATGGGCGATGCACTTGTCTACCCATAATAATAGTGAGAAATCAAACTACGAGCCGATTAAAAAGTCCGTAGTGGTGTGCTCTAACTAAAGGTTACTGTGGTAGCCAGCTGTTGATATTAGCGTACATACATAACATCCTGCAGTTAAACCGGACCGTTCCGGAATGAATTCAGTAACATATTTTAGGTGTTAGGTTTTACTCCCTTGCTACTCTTGCCAGAAAACTACAGGTTTCGCAGCTGTATCTTGTTTTTCAAACTTGAAAACGAGACCCATTTTTGTGGGATTCGAGTATGTACAAGTAAAAATTAAGTCCAGACTTGCTGTGCCTTCCTTTTTTGTGGTAACGTATTCCCGACCCGAACCGCGTCACTCCCCAGTCCCCTTCGCTCCCTCTCGCTCACGTTGACTCCATCACGAGGCGACCAGCCGCCGCCACGTGCGTACCGTCCGCGGCCACTTGTACAAACATTTATTTCTCTCACCTCATCGAACCATTACGAAATTTCCTTCCCAAAACCCTGACGAAACCCAGCCTATCGATGTTGCGATTTCACTCACGCAAATTGAATTGCGGCTTTGCTGAGCGCATCGTTAATAAGACTTGTCAAATCACATCGTTTGTAGGATACCTGGTGCGTAAAACACGGGGAAAACTGAGAAACGTGACTACTAAACTACGAGAGAGATGTGTCTGCCTGCGCAAAATTTAAATTGATTTTAAATTGAATATTTAGCTAAGCAGTTAAACTGGGCTCTACTAATAGGGACGACTTTTTCTTACAGGAACTCGGTATTATTGAAAATAACGGAAACTGAATAAACGACAAAGTACCGCGATTGGGCAGAGATGATAAAATAATAACAGTCAGTCCTTGAGCCAAGTCCAATTAGCCGAAAGCAACGAAAACCGATATCCGGATGAAAAAAAACGCGGCCAAGTGCGAGTCGGACTCGCGCACAATCGCACTCGCACCATTATTTATAAAAACGAACAAAAAAAACACTTTTGTTGTATGAGAGCCCGTTAAATATTTATTTTATTCTGGTTTTTAGTATTTGTTGTTATAGCAGCAACATAAATACATCATCTGTGAAAATTTCAACTGTCTAACTATCACGGTGCGTCAGATACAGCCTGTTGACAGACAGACGGACAGACAGGCAGGCAGACGACAGACAGACAGACAGACAGACGGACAGCGGAGCCTCAGTAATAGGGTCCCGTTTTACCCTTTGGGTACGGAACCCTAAAAAATCGTCAATAAAGGACTGCAATCCAATTTCGGCTGCGTCGCGAGGCGAGCGCGCGACTGGGATACTTTCAAAAGTGCCCCAGATGCTGGCTAACGGTACAGAGACCATCTCGCGAGTCGCAACAGATGCCGGCATCGCACATTGTGAATTGCGATACCTTGCTTGCTATACAATAAGAACAATTACAACGCCAGACTCGTTGGAATTGCTGCTACGTCCGTTTATTATACATCCTTTTTGGATAAACTTTGTGACAACGTCTGTACACTTAATAATATAAATAAATCTTATTTGTATCGTATTAAATTTAATTATACCTTTGTTTTACTTGAATGAATAGTTGGTTTTATTTCATTGTATTGATCAATGATCAATGTTAGCGCTGTATGAAGTATTAAACGCTAAAACACTTATTGAACTCTGATACTGGTATAATTAAAGTGAAATACATATGTACGAAATGCAAGCCCTATCAGGCTAGCATGGGCAATTCAGCAAAATTAAAAAAAAAAAATGCCAAAATTTGTAGCTTTTTAATTGCTAATTATTTGCCAAAATAACGATTTTTTTGCTCCAGCCGATCGCGAGAAATCGCAAATTATGCTACCTTGATATAAACGTAGCAGAGTATCTCAATAAATTGCATACTTTTCTCTTGACCATGACAGTAGATTTTGTTGCTAATTAGTTGCGATAAGTGAGAAACAGCGGAAAATTCGTTTTTTTTTTTTTTTAATGTTTCCGGTCCATGCTATCTTGAAAACGGTTTTTCGTGGAATAATGAGTGCTCTCAATTTGTTGCTGACTGAGAGAGTGCTCAGTTACTCCTAAAAAACCAGCAACAAAATAGCTGAAACCGATCAGCCGATTTTTAACATTTTTTTCGATTTTCCTGGTTCATGCTATGTTGAAAACGGTTTTTCCTCTAAATTAGAGTGCTCTGATTTTGTTGCTGACCGAGGGAGTACTCAGTTACTCCTAAAAAACCAGCAACAAAATAGTTGAAACCAATCTGCTGATTTTTAGATTTTTTTTCGATTTTCCTGTTCTATGTTATCTTGAAATCGGTTTTTCCTGAAATAATGAGTGCTCCGATTTTGTTGCTGACCGAGAGAGTACTTAGTTACTCCTAAAGAACCAGCAACAAAATAGTTGAAACCGATCAGCCGATTTTTAATTTTTTTTCCGATTTTCCTGGTCCTTGCTATCTTGGAATCGGTTCTTCCTCAAAAGTAGAGGGCTCTGATTTTGTTGCTGACCGAGAGAGTACTCAGATACTCCTAAAAAACCAGCAACAAAATAGTTAAAACCGATCAGCCGATTTTTAACATTTTTTTCAATTTTTCCGGTCCATGCTATCTTGAAAACGGTTTTTCGTGGAATAATGAGTGCTCTCAATTTGTTGCTGACCGAGAGAGTACTCAGTTACTCCTAAAAAACCAGCAACAAAATAATTGGTACCAATCGGCCCTTACTTAAGGATAAATACAATTTTATGTGAGATTTTAGCTCCGTACATCAACTCACCGTTATTCCGAGAACGCCAATAATTCGAAGAAAAAAAAAAGTAAATGACTTTGAATACAATATTTCTTAAAGGTTATTGTGACCTCTTCTTATATTAGCTTCGAAAAATCCCGATTCTGTGACTATTACTGATTTTTTACGCAATTGCATATGAAAACGTCATTCAATGGAAAAAGCTTAATCTATTAATAAATTTGATAAATTGTTTTTGATTTATTAGTTTAAGAAATTGGTGTATATAATTTGTGCTAAATACTTTAAGATAATTATCTATTAAAATTTCATAAATTTAATGATTTACATGTTTGCCACGAATTTATTTCTTTAATAATTTAGTTTGTATAATTTGTCTCATGAAACGTTATACAATTTCATAAAAAAAAAAAATCCCGGGTTATTTAATTCAGTCCATAAAAATTATATTTTAATCAACAATTTTTCATTCCCAAAGTCTCTTCCCTGAATAAAAAAATCAATTCAAAAAAATTGACAATGTTAATCCCCATAAGAGGAGGAATTCAATAGAATTGAAAATATTATTTTAATACTTTTTTTAATCAGGGTTTACTCATTGTAATCTAGTGATTTCAAAAAAAAGTTTTAATTTTTATGGACAGTATAATGCAGTAGTGGCGTGATCGTTTGTAGTCCGGCTATTAACCGGAGTATTTAGAGATCAAGCCTCAGTTCAACTACAAAATTTCCCGATTGAAGAGTAGCAACTAATCTTTCAAACCATGATTTTTAAAAATTGATATAAACTGTACTCGAAACATAAATATAAAGAGAAAAATTATTGTCGACTTAATATTACTTATTAAAATTGGGAAGATATATAAAACAACCATAAAAACGGCACAAGCATAGAAAAACATTAAAATAGCCATATGGAACTCTCTGTCAAGATAAGAGGAAGACAAAATTACTCACCAGATTTTACGAAAAAATATGAAGGGTAGATTAATGACAGTAACTCATGACTATTGCCGAAATGAATAAGTATCAAGAAATAACTAATAGACGAAAAAAATATTTAACAGCTATAATCAAAAAAGTAGGTGACGTAAGTAAACAGCTATCAGCTATTAACAATAACGTAAAGTTTCTTAAAAAATAGTATTCTGTAGACTGATGTATGCTCAAATCACCATATAATTAACATAACAAGCCAAATGTAAGAAATTATCAATAATAAATGATGAACTCATTGAACCTGACCAATAGAAAATTTTCTAAATAAGAGCAACAAAGTTTGTATTATTTTGTTGTATTTAAACTTAGAAAATGGGTGCGTGTACTTATTTATGTACACGCGTGAAAAGTTATACTTCTTTGGTATTATGAAATTATACATAGATTACTACTAAAAATAAAATTTAGAGAATAAATACATATGACCTAATTTGTACTAAATATTATAAATAATAATATTCTTAATTTTAAAGTTTATTATTGATTCTTTTATATTTTAAAAGTAAATCAATAAATTTAATAATACCCGTACAGAAAAAATTATAATTCATTATGAATTTGATTATCAATTTGATAATGAAATTCAGATTTTGACACAAATATGACTTTGATTTAATTCAAATATGAATTTGTCCAACACAGTTAAGAATTTTGCGTCATTTCGTCTAAAAATATTGTGTTAAAAATTTAAGGTAGTACGGTTATGAAAGCAATATTTCAAGAAATCTTTTAAACTTTAAGTATAAGTAATTAAGTGCATAACACACGCGCTATTAGAATTTGGAGACAATACACCACACACACACACACACACACACACACACACATACACACACAGTTTCCTCTAAGAGGAAACTGCAACTGGAAGGTGATGGACATATACACTGCTAGTGATCATAACGCGATACTCTGGGAAATATCAAATCACCAGGACCTGAAGAGACCTTACAAGCAATCTAGCATCGCTGGTTGGAAGTTGAAATCTTTTGACCCAGAAGCATTGCTAATAGCCCTCGATAGTGATCCGATCGACTCTGGATGTGCGGAAGAATGGACTAAGGACCTGATGAGGAGAGTAACACATGCTTGTGATGCCAGTATGCCTCGTAAACGATGCATAAAATCAAGACCTTCGGTGCACTGGTGGAACGATTACATTAGCGTCCTCCGGAAGGAGTGTCATAGGAAGAGAAGAATCTCTCAGCGCAGCTATCAACGGCCCAACTCAGCGGAGCTGATCGCAGAGTACAAAAAAGCGCGTCGTGAACTGAATAAAGCCATCAAAGAGAGCAAAAGAAGATGCTGGAAAGAGCTTATATACGAGGTGGATAAAGACGTGTGGGGTAGGCCTTATAAGGTGGTCATGACCCACCTGAAAAAACAACAAATGCCGTCACCTACGTGTCCTCAACTTCTTCAGAAAATCGTCACTGCACTGTTTCCACAGCAACGCAACTTCGATTACCAGTTGGCTCCAGGTGAATTGGACGACATACCATCTGTCACTGAAGAAGAACTGATGGAGGCCTGTAACCGTGTAGGAAATAATAAAGCGCCGGGATTGGACGGAATCCCCAATATAGCCTTGAAAACCATCATAAAGGCAGCTCCAACATTATTCCTAGACGTTTATAATGCATGCCTCAAGGAGGGGACTTTTCCTCGTAAGTGGAAACAGCAACGATTGGTACTGTTACCGAAAGGGAAAAAACCACCAGAAGAACCGTCATCTTACCGACCACTTTGCATGTTAGATACGGCGGGTAAGATATTTGAGCGCATAATTCATCAACGAATAGATGCAGTAGTCGACCCACTTCTGGCAAACAACCAGTATGGATTCCGGAAAGGACGACGACCCTGGACGCGATCAATCTGGTTGTCAATACGGCCAAGGAGGCAATCGCAGGAACTAGATGGAAGGGTGGAACGAAGAAGTACTGCCTGGTGGCCGCTTTAGACATCAGAAATGCTTTCAATTCCGCTAACTGGACTTGCATCATGCAAGCTCTTCGAGAGAAAAACGTTCCAGAATACCTGTGTAGGATAGTGGCCAGCTACTTCACAGATAGAGTTCTTAAATACGACACGAAGAATGGCCCAAAAGAGTACGATATTACCGGAGGGGTACCCCAGGGTTCTGTACTTGGTCCACTGCTGTGGAATATCATGTACGATGGCCTACTGAGATTGAAATTGCCAAGAAGTGTAAAACTCGTAGCGTATGCTGACGACGTAGCCGTAGTAATCGTCGCCAAACACCTTGACGAGATAAACCACATGTTCGATATCACCCTCGAGCAAGTCCATCGATAGATGAATACAGTGAACCTGCATCTGGCTACACACAAGACCGAGGCAGTGCTTATATCCAGCAGAAAAGTGGTAGACACGATCAAACTGAAAGTCGGACACCAAGAAATCACATTACAACCTTATAGCCGATGTTTGGGAGTGATGCTTGATGCCCGACTCAACTTCAAAGAGCAGGTGGAATCAAGCAAAGAGCAGGTGGAATCGTCAGTGCCAAAGCAGCAGTAGTGAGAGCTAGTCTCGCACGACTGATGTCTAACGTCGGAGGCCCAATGCAGAGCAAGAGTCTATTATTGTCATCAGTAGTCACATCGGTGCTCACTTACGGAATATCCATATGGGCTGACGCACTAGAGTCACAAGAATCAGGGAGAAAGGCTGGACCAATATATCGTCTGAGTGCCTTAAGAGTAGCAAGCGCCTTCCGCACAATATCGGAGGAAGCAGTGGGTATCATTTGCGGAACTCTGCCTCTCAGAGTCTTAGCTGAGGAAAGACGGACCCTTTACCAACGAAAGAAGTCAACCACACTAAGTGCTGAGGAACTTAGAACAAAGGAACGACGAAAGAGCATCGCACGTTGGCAGCTTTAGTGGGGTGCCACAGTGAATGGTAGATGGCTGAACCGGAGTCACGGCGAGGTCAACTACTATCTGACGCAGGTGTTATCAGGACACGGCTGTTTTCGGGCGTATCTCCACCGCTTTAAGCATGATGATTCCCCGGAGTGCCCGTCCTGCCCAGGAGTCATTGAAGATGCTGAGCACGTATTATTTGTGTGTCCACGATTTAATCCACAGCGTGATCATCTCGAGAGTATCCTACACCAGAAGATTCAACCAAAGTCAGCGAAAGCCACCTGGAACGCCATCAGTACGTTTGCAACAAAAGTCCTTATATAGACTTGCGTTCCATCGAAAGAAGAAGAGCGAAGGACAACAACTAGAGGTAAAATAACACCTTAGGTACCAGAAGGGAGTGCAGTAGCTATATCCTCCCCACACAAAGTAATGCCTAGGGGTACCGTAGGGGTACGAGGCCGGAGGAAAGGGGAGGTTTTAGTCGGTAAATGTATTGCCTCCTCTAAAAAAAAAAAAAACACCCACACACACACACATAGTGACACCCTTTTAGGAGTAGTCAGGGATGCTTCCTTGGACCTCATAACGTCGAGATCTAGTGAGAACTCGATTTTTGCAAAACGGGGTAAATAAAACCAATAACTTCCCGAATTTAGAAAATTTTCAATTTTCTTAGCCGGAAGTTAAAAATTTTACCATTTAATGGAAGAGTCTTTTCAAAATATTACACATATTTTTTGCCAACCGATGGAACAAAATTTTTATTTAAAATTATAACGTCTAGATATACCTCCGAATTCTCAGAGAGGTACCTATATTTTGAACAAGCTATCGCCATCTAATTTTGACAGCTATAAAACCTCTAATAGGTTTATAGACTAGTGATCAGCCACTGCTGATCACTAGTCTATAAACCTATATATGATAAGCTAATAAGGGTAGGTATTGAATGATGCAAATTAAATGAGTTTTGTAGCTCGAAATGAGTTTAATTGATCATTGATTATTTTGTTACTGGTTCATAAGGGAAAACTAAGTACTTTTCTAGTCGAAAAAAAATCTGAACCATTCTCAATTGAAGGAAAAAAAGGTGTTTTCAAGATGGCTTAAGGAAAAAAATCAATTAAAAGTCGAAAAATCAGCAGATTGGTTTCAACTATTTTGTTGCTGGTTTTTTAGGAGTATCTGAGTACTCTCTCGGTCAGCAACAAAATCGGAGCACTCTACTTTCGAGGAAAAATCGTTTTCAAGATAGCATAGACCAGGAAAATCGAAAAAAATGTTAAAAATCGGCTGATCGGTTTCAACTATTTTGTTGCTGGTTTTTTAGGAGTAACTGAGTACTCTCTCGGTCAGCAACGAAATCGGAGCACTCATTAATTCAGGAAAAACCGATTTCAAGATAGCAAGGATCGGAAAAATCGAAAAAAAAATTAAAAATCGGCTGATCGGTTTCTACTATTTTGTTGCTGGTTGTTTAGAAGTAACTGAGTACTCTCTCGGTCAGCAACAAAATCGGAGCACTCTACTTTCGAGGAAAAACCGTTTTCAAGATAGCAAGGACCAGGAAAATCGAAAAAAAATTTAAAAATCGGCTGATCGGTTTCTACTATTTTGTTGCTGGTTGTTTAGAAGTAACTGAGTACTCTCTCGGTCAGCAACAAAATCGGAGCACTCTACTTTCGAGGAAAAACCGTTTTCAAGATAGCAAGGACCAGGAAAATCGAAAAAAAATTGAAAATTGGCTGATCGGTTTCAACTATTTTGTTGCTGGTTTTTTAGGAGTATCTGAGTACTCTCTCGGTCATCAACAAAATCGGAGCACTCTACTTTCGAGGAAAAACCGTTTTCAAGATAGCAAGGACCAGGAAAATCGAAAAAAAATTTTAAAATCGGCTGATCGGTTTCTACTATTTTGTTGCTGGTTGTTTAGAAGTAACTGAGTACTCTCTCGGTCAGCAACAAAATCGGAGCACTCTACTTTCGAGGAAAAACCGTTTTCAAGATAGCAAGGACCAGGAAAATCGAAAAATTTTTTTAAAATCGGCTGATCGGTTTCCACTATTTTGTTGCTGGTTGTTTAGAAGTAACTGAGTACTCTCTCGGTCAGCAACAAAATCGGAGCACTCTACTTTCGAGGAAAAACCGTTTTCAAGATAGCAAGGACCAGGAAAATCGAAAAAAATGTTAAAAATCGGCTGATCGGTTTCAACTATTTTGTTGCTGGTTTTTAAGGAGTATCTGAGTACTCTCTCGGTCAGCAACAAAATCGGAGCACTCATTATTTCAGGAAAAACCGATTTCAAGATAGCAAGGATCGGAAAAATCGAAAAAAAAATTAAAAATCGGCTGATCGGTTTCTACTATTTTGTTGCTGGTTCTTTAGAAGTAACTGCGTACTCTCTCGGTCAGCAACAAAATCGGAGCACTCATTATTTCAGGAAAAACCGTTTTCAAGATAGCAAGGACCAGGAAAATCGAAAAAAATTTTGAAAATCGGCTGATCGCTTTTAACTATTTTGTTGCTGGTTTTTTAGGAGTATCTGAGTACTCTCTCGGTCAGCAACAAAATCGGAGCACTCATTATTTCAGGAAAAACCGATTTCAAGATAGCAAGGACCAGGAAAGTCGGAAATTTTTTTTAAAATCGGCTGATCGGTTTCAACTATTTTGTTGCTGGTTTTTTAGGAGTATCTGAGTACTCTCTCGGTCAGCAACAAAATCGGAGCACTCATTATTTCAGGAAAAACCGTTTTCAAGATAGCATAGACCAGGAAAATCGAAAAAAATGTTAAAAATCGGCTGATCGGTTTCAGCTATTTTGTTGCTGGTTTTTTAGGAGTAACTGAGCACTCTCTCAGTCAGCAACAAATTGAGAGCACTCATTATTCCACGAAAAACCGTTTTCAAGACAGCATGGACCGGTAACATTAAAAAAAAAATATTTTCGAATTTTCCGCTGTTTCTCACTTATCGCAACTAATTAGCAACAAAATCTACTGTCATGGTCAAGAGAAAAGTATGCAATTTATTGAGATACTCTGCTACGTTTATATCAAGGTAGCATAATTTGCGATTTCTCGCGATCGGCTTGAGCAAAAAAATCGTTATTTTGGCAAATAATTAGCAATTAAAAAGCTACAAATTTTGGCATTTTATTTTTTTAATTTTGCTGAATTGCCCATGCTAGCCTGATAGGGCTCGAAATGCACGAAAGACGAAATAGTGGCCAATTGATCAGTTTTCTTTTCTCTTTTCCTACTTCACAATTATTTATAATGTAAAAAAGTTTTGCGTCTTCCTTCAGTTCTGCACTAACAGCACTAAAATCACCCACAACATTCACCACAGGACTTCTCTCGATATAAAATAAAAACTCATATAAAACGAAGCCATAAGCAGAAACAAGTTGTAAACAAGTCGTACATTCAATTACGGGCATGATTGAGCCTGAACCACCATCCAATAATTTGCTTTGAGTTGACTCAAAAATACAACAACTGTACCGGTGATTAGCTCCTGGGAAATCAGTCGTGTAATCGAATGAAACTTTATTTGGAACAAAATCAATTAGAACTGCAACGGAAACCAAACGAGAAAATACTACAAAAATCTTACATAACAATTTAGCTGAGAATTAAAAATTAATTGACTGCAATTAATGAAATTGATCTGAGATGAGACTGAGCACTGTGAAGCATAGTAATAATGCAATTGGGATGTTGACACACCATTGAAGAGTAATATCACGATACCATTAAATTCTATAAGGCATAGGAAAGCAATACCTAAATATTCAGTCACCTTCCTTTTGGGATACTTAAAAATGTATTCTCATTGAAATTCTACAGGAATATCGCATTTTGCAAGCTAGCTTATAAAAAGTATATATCTATTAGAAATTGTCCGGTCAGAGTTAAAATACTCTTTTACGCTCTGAAATCGGATCAAAACAAAATTTATTCTATAATTCCAATCTGATCAGTGAAAATCTTCAAACAATGTGTATTCGAGAAGATCTAAATAGCGATTTATATGAAAATACACGCTTTGCTCAGCATCGAGTCGAATCCCTCGTTATGCCAAGTGACAGTGTTGACGCGATTACATATTCATTAGTCGGCGTGCTAGTCTGCGTGTCACGCGAAATTAACTCAAAATGTGTAATCAAAAACGTTTAAAAATACTTTATTGTCTAATTTTGTTAATAACACAAGTTGTGTCTTCAAGAACTACATTCAACTACCAGAAAATCCAAAGCAGCTTTCAATGAAATTTTACATTTGGAACTGAGAGTACAATTAAAATGGGTTTAGGCGCATAATGTCAGAAACGCAAAATGACAGATTCTCAAAATGTCAGAAACGCAATATGTCAGGCGGCGCAAAATGCCAGATTCGCAAAATGCCAGATTAGCAAAATGCCAGATTCGCAAAATGACAGATTCGCGAAATGTCAAATTCGCAAAATGACAGATTCGCAGAATGACAAATTCGCAAAATGACAGATTCTCAAACTGATAGAAATGCAGCAACCCTAAATCAATAAGGAGCCTCTGTTCGCTAGTGAACATGACAGTGCGAATAATTTCAATAAAAGACGTATAATTTGGCATTTTTTTGATTTCTTATTGTAAATGAACTTTAGATATTCAGAGAAAATCAACAAAAAATATGTCGTTAGGTACATAGTACATTTGCCTAAATTCAATTATATTGTTAATAAATAATTCATTATTAGTGGTTACTAGTAATGGATTATTAATAACACTATAATATTTATTTATTTATTTACTGTAGTGTGTATGGTAAATTTAAAACAATATTTTGTAATCTACCCTTTAAATTTAATAATAATAATATGTATTTTACTATGAACATGAAAAAAACCTTTTTTATTATTATGCTCAGATATTCGAATTCTAACCTTTAATGTCTTTAAAATATAATTCATATGTACACTCCTACTAACATAATTGTGTTAAAACTTTTACACGACATAATAATAGGTATAATATTCTACTGTTGTAACACTGATAACTATTATGTTACGATCACATCTCAATAGATAGCGGTACCCACCCGGTATTTTAGTGTGATGATTATTTTTTTAAAGAATCTGTCATTTTGCGAATCTGACATTCTGAGAATCTGTCGTTTTACGAATCTGTCATTTTGCTAATCTGTCTTTTTGCGTTTCTGACCATTTGCGACAATCTACTAACATCTGACATTTTGAGAATCTGTCATTTTGCGTTTCTGACATTATGCGCCTAAACCTCAAAATGAATGGTTCGGTCCTGTTATTAACACGATTTTTTTCGAATCGCCGAATGACAGCGGTGTCAATTGCTATAAGTGATTTTACAGTTTTATCATCATGATACAACATTTCTTCAGTTTTAACATTTAAGGCAGAAAACGTTATTTTTCCTGAACCGTGAAGAATTTTAAGAACACGCTGAGAAGAAGACACTGTTAATAAAATTTACAATTGTAATTTTAATTTGGTTTTTAAATCAAAAATTGTGTATGCATGCTATATCCTGGGAGACATCTAGTGAGACATGGCTGTGACTGTGACTCTCGTCAAGCAACTTGTGTGGCTAAGGTTCCTAAACGATTCCCTATAACCTATTAGCTGGTTTAACTTGCTACAAGTTCTCCTTATTTGTGGTTTATCTAATGGATACTTCTCGTGTTGTTTTGCCACCAGCGACAGGCTAAATTGTCAACTCAAGCTAATGGGCCACTTCCCATTCACAAACGATTCCTATAACCTACTAACTGGTTTAACCTGCTACAAGTTCTTATTGTCTATGGTATCCATCCATCCATCAGCCGAAAGACGTCCACTGCTGGACATAGGCCTCCCCCAAGGATTTCCACGAAGATCGGTCCTGTCCTGTCTATGGTATATCAAATGGATAATACCTCTTATCAAGTTTTGTCACCAGCGACTGCCTAAGCTGTCAGTTTAAGCTTAAAGCTGGCTAGTCGCGCTGCAAACGCTCATGTTACTCTCTTACCTTGTAGCCGGCGGTGTCCGGTTGTGTCTGTTGTGGGGTGCGGTGGGCGTTGGGACTCAGCACGCGGCGCTTCTTAGCTGGCTGGCGCGCCGGCGACACGGCCGGCTGGTAATCAGGCTGCGTGCTCTGTGGCTGACTGCTGCGATATTGCGCCGACGGCTCCGTGTACATGACATGCATTCCCTGAACAAAAATATTACTATCAGAATTTCGTAGTCATCTTAACACTTCATCTCCCAACGAAAATAAATAACGATTGAATAACAATGGACGTGCGGTAGCCGGGAGTTGAAGGCTCAATAAAGATTCAGTTCGTCCTAGCATTGGGCGCTTTTCCATTGGATGGCAAGGCACGGCAAAGGCGGAGGTCGTATTACTTATCATGATATATGTATAGCTTGTGCTTCCAATTTTTATACAATTTGCGCTGCTGTCATCGTAGCCAGTACAGTCGTCGTTGAAGTTGCCGTGCCGTCAAGTGGAAAAGTGCCCATTAGCAATTAGGTTTGGTGGCGAGATATGGGAACGCAGTGGGCTGGTGATGTGTTTATAATTAGCAAAAATCGCTAAATTTGGGTATAAAAAACCGCAGTTTACATCTGCGATAAGGATTTTTGTAATATTTATTATACAGTTAAAGTGACTAAATTGTTTAAAAAACTTCATATTTTACGGCTTTCAGCTAAGTGATTCGAGGAAAAGCCTCGTAAAAATTAAGTTTTCATTTGCTAAGAGCTACCCATTGCATGTTGGCGTTCCGTGAATTCGAATCGTAAAGAAGTCGTGACGCCGTGGTAGCCTAGCACAACACCTCATTTTGAAGCCATTCCTAGTAAATATACTACATCTGAACGGCATTTTTATACGAGAACATTTCCATGTTAGTTATACTTCTAGTCAGTTAAGACAATCATTGCGAAAATAACGTAAAATTAGGTTGTCCTAAAAATTTGACACTTCCAAGCAATATAAAATAAAAGTAAAGTCTCATATCATTGATACTGGAAGGCTAACGAAATACGAGTTGAGCAAAACAATCTAGACTTACAATGAAACCCGACTCGCCTTGAACGACCGGCAGACTTCGGCCCGGGCCGAACGTAAAATCCGCTTATTATAATAAAATCTGAGACCAACTCTTACAAGGTTTCACCGAGCACCGTAATGGCAAATGGAATTTTATACGTAATAAAGTACTTCAGCCAAAATACATTACTTTGGACTTTCTTTGGATGTTATGAAAAAATGATACAAAAATATATTTTCCTCATTAAGTTACCTCATGAAGGAAATAAATTCTAACCACAATCAAAGAAATACGATAACTAATCGAACACGTGACAATTAATCATTACGTTACAATGTAATAAAAACATTGTTTTTCTTTCAGAATCCGTTTCCCGTGGCAAAAACACGGAAAAAACGGCTAAATCACAACAATTAGTGATTAATATCCTTTTTGCAAAGTTTGTCCCAAAGACTCAAAGATTGATGTTACTATTTCATAAATTTAACAATCAAATATGTTTTGGCAACTTTGGATAGTGTCACGATGAATGGTCTGACGATTCCCATTTTCCCGATGTGGTTTTTTAGCTAAACAGAAATTGTCGGACAATATACATAAAATAATTGTAATAATTTTAAGTTGGTATTTAAATCGTAAGGAAAAAACGAATTCGGCAAGGGAAATACGTTATGTTTATCAACAATTTCCATTATCAGTCAATACCGGCAATTATCACGGATATCGACTTAAATACCGCGAATTCTCGACAGCTAAAAACAGATTTTTAAGGATAACAACTATCGTTTTTACATATGTTATAAAGGTTATATACAACATCAGATACTGTACGTCTTTCGTTAGATTAAATAATACAATTACTTAAGGTTGCGTTTCATACGTACATTCGTTGACGACCGTCTGGTGTAGTGGTTCGCGCTCCGGACTACAATGCCTGGCGGTTGCGGGTTCGAATCCCGCGAGGGGCAAATGTTAGTGTGATGAGCACGAGCATTTGCACCTAAGTCATGAATGTTTATAAACGTATTTAAGTATGTTTATCCGTTACCTAGTCGCCATAGCACAAACTTTACTTAGTTTGGGGCTAGATAATTGGTGTGATTGTGGAAACAATTAATTATTATTATTGTTATACAAGATTAGCTCTAGCCTAGTGCCTCAACAATCCATCCGTGACAAGACAACAGATAACTAGTGACTTCTACATCAGTCTTAAAATATCAGTCTTTTTGATATTTGGCGTCATTACTCATGATTTAAACAAGCATAGCGTATATCATAGCATAATGGTAAAAAAACATTTTAAACAATACAACACAAAAACAGTGCAACACTAACCACGCTCTGACGATCATGATACGTTGTAACAGAGAGAGACAGACAACAAAGCCTCATGATTACGCAAAGTTTAATAAGCCGGCGAGGACTTGCGAATTCCTAACTACGAGTATGTCGCTCGGTACTTAGTAGGTACGTGTGCCGAAGTTCAACCTAATATGGAACAAGATTGTCTGAGACGCCTAACTTCAGAACACTGGTTTACTCGAGACCGGAGCGGGTGTTACTAACAAAGTACCTTTGTAAAGTAACACTGCTTTGATTAAACTGGCAATGTAGTTGATGCGTGAAACACAAATTCCATTGAAGTATGGTTTAATAATAGCAGTTTTGGTTTTTCAGTTACTTTATTAGGACCCAAGACAAGATGGGTGAGCGTAGTGCTAAAGGACATGATGACGGAGTACGAGGTTTCCGAAGACGATATAGAAGACAGAGCAAAATAAAAAAAAAGATAAGGAAAGCTGACCATGTGGAATATTATAGCAAGGAAGGGAGAAGGAGTTAGTTTATTCAGTTTTTTCATGAGAATGCAATTTTATTTCATTTTGAAAGACACCGTTAATTATTTATTGGCTAAAACAAAAGTAAGTATAATCCTAGACCAAAAGTAGACAAATAAATCCAGTTTTCTGGGTCGTTAAATGGAGAAGAGGTCTTTAAAAAAGGACCCCATTTGTCCAAACAAAGATAATTTCTTTTACTTTTTTTTTTTCAATTTTACATTGATTGTGGTACATTTTAGAACTATGTAGTACTGTTGTCTTTTATTTACGCGAACACGATACATTTAAATGAAACTACTTTTACGGATTATTTCGCGATTTATTAACATTTTATTTAACCTGACGTTTCGACAGCGTTCGTGGTCACAGGTAGACTAAGGTGTTATTCGTCTTTACAATATTATGAAAAAAATATAAACTACCGTCACTTAGTTAATATTAATTTGTGTTCCTATCTACGCAAAAAGAGCTAACTGTATCTAGAGGTCTTGCAGTGCGGGGCCTAGCATGGGATTTCGTTAAAACAGGATCAGGATAGGATAATTTACTATGGAAATGGAGGCAGACAATAAACTAGCTTTCTTAAATATTTTACCTACTAGGAATCCGGATCATACTCTTAGTCATACAGTTTCTCGTAAAGCCACCCATACAGATAAACACCTCAATGGTGCCTCTCACCATCATCCTCGACAGTTGGCTACCGTAGGTAAATCATTGTTTCAGAGAGCAAGGGGTATCTGTGACGACCAACACCTGGCTGGCGAGCTCCAGCATGTCAGGAAGGTACTACGGGAAAACCAGTTGCCGGTACCACGTCGTTCCAGACCCCGGGTCAAGCATTCCACCGTCGAACGCCAACCTGCCGTACTACCTTATATGAAGGGTGTCACTGACAAGATTGGAAACATTTTGAAGCGCGCTTCAATCAAAACCTACTTCAAGCCGCCGAAAAAGATTAACTAATTTTTACCACCTGTCAAGTGCAACATACCTCTTCAAGATGCGGGGGTGTACAGACTGGAATGTGACTGTGGGCTCTCCTACATCGGTCAAACAAAAAGAAGTATAGGCGTGCGGGTAAAAGAACATATAGCCGACATCAAACATAGACGGAATACTAAGTCTGCAGTGTGTGAACATGCCTTAGATACACCCAACCATTTCATACGATTTGACCAGCCTAAAGTCCTTGCAAGAGAACGACGATTTGTTCCTCGCATGTTACGGGAGGCAATTGAAATTCGAAGACACCCGAATTGCGTAGATAGGAACACAAATTAATATTAACTGAGTGACGGTAGTTTATAATTTTTTCATAATATTGTAAAGACGAATAACACCTTAGTCTACCTGTGACCACGAACGCTGTAAAGTGTTCGAAACGTCAGGTTAAAATGTTAATAAATCGCGAAATAATCCGTAAAAGTAGTTTCATTTAAACTATGTAGTACTCATAGCATAGGTATGTATTTAAAATATTGACTACATAATAGACCAAATAGCAGCAACATAAAAGACAGTAGGTAGCAGAATAACCCAAAGTGAATAGCATAATATTGTGAGATATATTGCACTAAAAACGTTAATTTGGTTTTTACATGATAACTACTAAGGCGTGGAATCTGTCAAATGTGTCGAGTTTCCTCACTAATGCAATGCTGTAGCCACACTGATGTCTTGTTACCGATTTTTGTTCTATTCATCTCCTTTATTATCTCTCCAACAGAACGAAGTTAATTGACAGGTAAAGAAAAATTACAACAGTAATCAGAATTTACGGTAAACGTTATCTATCGTCTATTATAATAATAACGTCTATAGTGCCTTCTATGCTTTCCTATTTTGCGTTTGACAATCCTATAGTATAATGCCATTGTACGAAGAACAATAGTTCTGAAATTTGCCATCATCACAGCCGCCTACTTTCCACGGCGTAATATGTGGGTGGACGTGGCCTGCACGTTACTAATAGGCGTTATTAAGTCAGATGCTTTTACAGAACATTTCAATGACTTTAATACATCTTGGCAATGTTTTGGGATATGCAATCATGACAGGCGAATGCCGTGTTACAATATAGGTTATATAGAGTCAAAAACGTCGGCTTGGTAAGCAAATATGTTAATACACTGAGATCACTTTGGACTTGTAAGTCTAAGACAAAGTTTTGCTCTATCCTTATCTCTTACTCAAGCACCTCAAGCTACAGTATGGTAGGATTTCGAGAAATTGGCCACGAAAACTTCACCCAATGTCTTCAGTCTGGTCATGCATGTCGAGAATGGGATAGTTAAAGGGAACTTTAAATGCTCGTGATCATCACACAAACATGCTCCTTGCGGGAATTGAAGCTCCAACTGCCGAGCTTTATAATCCGCAAACCTTAGACCAGACCAGATAATCGTTAAGAAACCTATTATCTAATCTATGTAAAATAGTTTCCGATTGAAATTTTAAATGCCTCTGTTGATTACCAAATCCATTAGGATGTTTCAGTTGAAATGAACGATTGTAATACGTCAAAAGGCAAACAGTAATTAATAGAAAACAGCAGGCACTTACGCCGACAAATGTCGTAAATTGTACGCATTATGACGAAAACGTGAGGCCGGAATGAGACGACGAACAGAAAGAATAATAACAGAGCATTATCATCGTGACGAATCGCTATGCAATGCTTTCTCGGAGGAAATGTATTCACGATAGCGAACGCAAGAGCAAGACGGTTTGGAGTAATAGTGTTGGTATTATAGGCATTTTAGTATTCTATGGCGTACTAAGAACCAATTGAGTAGCAATAAACGCAAACGAAACATCTTTACACACATATAAATTGAAAGACGTAAATGTGACCCTCGAGTAGCCAATTCGGCCTCCAGAAACAATTGACCATTAAACTCGGATAGTCGAGAGGACCTGCCGTGATCCGAGCTGTCTGTCGAGCACACTTAATTTTCTTGTAAGGGAGTCTAACTTTAACAAAGAACCCTAGGGCACCACCTTTAATCATTATACTGCATACATCGTCAACTCATTGTCATGATAGTCGTGCAACCCGTTTTCCTACAATCTTGTTAAAAGTTACGAAATTGTTTTCGAAAAATAGTTTTCGTGCTTAAATAATGACGAGGACCGCTACAGCAATCTCAGTGCGTTGCAATGGTGAAATTTGACTTAACAACCAACAACAATGCTCTTCCCGCTTAGCAACACGGCGTCGGCGCGGGCGCAGCGAACACAATGCCTCGGTTGCCGTTATGCGTTTCGGTTTTCGCGCAACCAAGTCTACAGAGATAGGTGTCATTTCGATTCTAGGCAGAATGTTTCTGGGAAAAACTATGATGTCTTTGTTCTGTGAACAAAGAGCAAGCCTATGCAAGTTTTTTTGATACATTATTGTTGGTGATATTCAAGAATTGATTGGAATACAAGAGCAATACATTTTTTTGAACCAGAAAGTAAATATAAAATGCAAATTTTATTGTTAAACCGTCTTATGCGACCACTCAACAGCCATTGCATATTTCAATTAATCAATTTAGTTAAAATAGGTATTCAAAATCATGCTACCTCATTATTAATTCTATTATTTCTGTAGAACTTGTACTTTAAAAAAGGTTTATGTTAAGGAGATATTTGGGAGTATAATAAAAAACGCTAGTATAAAGGTAGTATAGAACAATTAATGTTTTGTATAAAACTAAAATCTCTGCCCATAAAACTGTCCTGTCGTTGTGTACTGTGACCCAAGTAAAATCTATGGCCATTTAAATAAATTCAGTTTAGCACACAGATTGTCAAAAACTGACCATTCTGTTAAAAAAAAAGGATAATTACTGGATATGTCTAAAAAGAAACCAATAAAAATATTATCATAGATATTATCTCAGCACACACTCATTTCTTAATTAGTTTTGTTTTTTGAGTTTTTTTTTTATTTAGTTTTAGTTATTTTGTTTGTTTTATTTTTAGTTAATTTAGTTTTAGTCCATTTAATTAAAACTGAGCTACACATTATGGTAAATGTTGTGTATACCTGTTATTGGCAAACATATTTAACCATATACTTGTAATTGTGTTGTTGTTAATGTTTTATGTGTTTCGCTGTTGGTGTACCTTATAAATAAATAATAATAATCATAGATACGGTCCTATGTGCACATTTTATCCAAATCAGATCAATATTAATGTGTAAAGATGATAGAAAACAAACATTGCAACATTTATTTTTCCATTTCCATGCTGTATTTATTCTTTTATATCTTTTTTTTTGTGACAAACATCCCAAAATTTGGCTCTGCCAATCACCAGTATGTAGTATTATAATATTTTTTTATTTTATTTTGTAATGTTACATTTAAGGTTTATACAAAGTGAGTAATAAAGTATTAAAAAATTGAACATGAAAGGAATTTATCATTTAATTTAGATTAATAGATTGAAATATATCATGAAATGAAAAATGACATGTTAAGGCTCCTTCAGGACAAACTTTTCCATATTACAGGTAATTTATTAAATATTTTTACATGAAAAACAATGTTTAGTATTATGTATGATAATTATGTTCCAAACAACCTATTTGAAGCTTTAAATGCATCATAGCTTTTGATAGATTTATTGGTTAATTTAATTTCCCAAACATAAAATATACTATTCCAGTACTACAAAATAATAAAGTAATGTTGAAACAATTTTAAAAGAAGAATGGGTGTGGTTACTGGTTAACTTTCCTATCCATTCAAAAGCTAAACACAGAAGTAAACAACCAACCCATATGTCATATGAATACACAATAGTAGGTATGTTTAATTGTTTTGATAAACATAGAACACGGGTTATATTTTATTTCGTAGGATAATTTGCTTGATGTTGATTACAGGCTCTAGTTGCGAATTTCTAATAAGGTTATCCAATCAGAATTTAATCACAATAAGATTTTGGGTCGTTCTTCTAAAAATAAGCAGTGTTTACTTCACCATATGACAGCCGAGAACGGAGAGTTACGCCAGGAAATCAACACCAGGCTAAAATTATATCAGTCGTGAGTCGGCCAGCCCACGTACGTGCCACAAACCACTATATTAGTTACTCAAGAAAATAAAAAGGTTATTAGAAACTCACACGTTGCAAGCTAGCGTTTGGTATCGCTGGCGTAGAAAGCAATCGACCGCCACCGCACTACGGCGGGAACCAGTACTTTTCCACTCCACGTTTCTACACCAAAACCACTAAAAATCTTATTAGGTATCTCCCTCACCTCTCGAAGTCAAATTTCTGACAGTATGATCTCACTATCATGCTGAAAGAAGAACACGAAAGCGGACAAAGGGTCCTTCAAAACACAGCCATTTTGAAACTGTTCATACGAAATGTTACGTGTACCACTATCTAAGTGTTTTCTGGACCGAATATAGTAACTGGGGCTATCCGTTCGCACTCATTTTGAATTACTTAGCACAAAATAAACTAACACTAAACATTTCACACACTTTTTGTATGATTTCACTTCATACTTTCGCACACACCCGCTTACGTCGCAACAAAGTCCGTCGAACGGAAGCGACGAACTCACACGAATGAAACAACACGAAATGGTGCGAATGGAAAATAGCGGTGTTGCCAGAGCAGAATTTAAAATCCTACTAAATTGAATGTCTAGCTAATAGTTCAAGACCATCGTTGGCAGTTTTTTATTAAAACCGCGACTATTTATGTATAAATTGGTTATACAGAATATCCCAATAACAATACGGTGACGCATCGACCCAAAGTGAGTCTTGTTGGCCTCCGACACCAGATCACGCCGTGATGCCTCTAGGCTCTCGCTAAAGCTTCGGCTTTGCATGCAGGCCAGTTCACATCACCAAACACGCGGACACTACGCGTTCAGAAGGCCTAGTAGCACTAAAATGTATCTTTCGCTCGGACGTATAAACCTAACAAGAAAGAGATTAGTCATGAATGAAGTCAAAGAAGATTAAAAATGTAAGTCATAATAAAGGTATGTAGAAATTATGATTTAACAATTTTTTATCCGATTATTTGCAGATATACTACGACTATAAAAGCTCAACCCTTTTACTAAATAAACAAAGATTTTTTGTAGAGTTTTTTATTTATTTATTTACTGAGTTTCACATTAATTAATTCCAACGCGGTTACCCGAGCGAAGCTATTTGAAGATGTAGGAAAGAAAGAAGCTAGTAGTAGTAGCTATAGTTCACTTATTGCTTTTCGTAAAAAAAAATAGTAGGTTTAAACGTAATTATTTAAATAATCATAGTAGCGCACCATCTGTCTGTTGAGACTTGAGCCTGTCACGTCAAATGCCATGTCCGTGCGCGTGCAAACGCTGAATGTCAAGCTGCACGCCGCCGCTGTCCGCACCGGTGTGAACTCCTCGATACAAATGCTATGGTACGATCTGAACGCCCACGCCCACGCCACCACGCACACCATCGCGCACGCGTTGGTTTGGCTGGGCCTTTAGTGTTGCAATTGCTCTCGCCAGTCGCTATAGCCTATGGCTGAGGTTGAGCAAATCTAGAACCAACAACAATGGATTAAAAAGTTCGTTATTGCACAAACTTATTAATACACAGCGCATCGTACAAAAGGTGGACGTAATGCCCAATGGTTATACAAAAAGCTTTCAAACGTACACGGTTCTATGTTAATTGTTGGGTTATGTGATAGATAAATTAAATAAATCATTTTACCTTTAATTATACAAAGCATTTTTAATTTCCTATTTAAATAGTAAATTTTTGAGATTTTTATAGTTTTAGTATTATGTTTACTAAAAAATAACAAAAATAACTATTGCTTCTCGTACATGATTTTATGTAATGGTTGGCCACATCATGAAGTGATTAATTTGAAGATCGGGCTACGACATGCATAATACGCACGCACAGAAAACTTCTAAATTAGTAGAATATGTGGTAAATCGTAATACTCTTAAAAAAAGCAATTGACCCATAGACAACAAAAGAACCAAGTGCGAGACGGACTCGCAAACTTGAAATTCCGTACTGTCATCGTATTTTCTACCATTCAAAACTATTGTAAGCCTGACTCGTACTTTTACTCGTATTTTAAAACAACTAAAAGTTTTCCCTTGAAGTATTAAAATAAATCCTATAATATTACTACGGATCAACGACGTCTTCCTTTTTTAAGCTAAGGTTTAAGCAGATGCGTGCACTGAACTAAATTATTAAACGGCCGCAAGAAAGGCAGTCCGCCGCCGTAGGCCGTACCCGTCAAAGTTAGTTCTTCTTGGTACACTCATAGACTTAGCATTCGCTACGCTCTATGGGTACACTCGCTTGCGCTTGTAGTGTTTCAACTTTGGTTTCATATTTGGTTTCAACTAAGCACACAAAATTGTGTGTCGTTGGTGTAGGACAGCCAGTCCAGTGGTAAGAGCGTAGCTTATGTAGCCATAGAGAAAAAAATATACTACGTAAAAGTGTAGCTGTTCTACTTGAATACTTGATTGTCTATGCTTGAATAGGTAGTAGTTCCAGTGTAAGCGATAACTATTTTTTCGAACTTGTGGCAAAAACCTGGGATGGCGCACTTACCTAGACTAAATAAATTGTGCCTAAGCCTAATCGTCGTCAGATATAGTCCCTCCCCGGCATGAATGTTGAGCGCTGGGGCAAAGAGTGGGCTGGGTATCGCTTAGCGACGAGTGTGCATGGAGCCGACGACCAACTAATCGTAATGGTCTTTTGCGCATCTCTCGCGCAGAGCCAAACTTCCGTGCCCCTTGTTGTGTTTACTAAGGCCTATCACACTAGCTAGCGAGTTGAAAGCGGGGCGATTACGCCGCGAGTCAAGACGAAGCTGGTGCCGCCATTTTATACAAACGCGTTCAACATGCTCCGCCATCGCGCCACTTCCTTCAGTCGTAACACAGACACGAGTGTCAAAGCACAGAGGAAATACTTAAGCAGCATTATTGAGAGGTTTAAACGTTTATAGTTATAATGGGTACAGAGTTAGATACATTTTTTACGCGTTTCGGAGTAACAAAGCTATCATCATTGTTTCCTCGGCGAAATCCATTCTGTTTGGTATGGTATCACACTCACAGCTCGCTGAGTGTGAAGCCCCACCTTATCTTGGTATAATGGCGGAACGCGCAACGCGCGGGTAATTCAATTCGGTCGCATAGCAACGCGACAAACAATCCCAAAGTCCAAACGCACAGTAGTATTTCCACGATTTCGGCAGGTGGATGGTGGTCAGGCCAGGGTGCCATTGGAATTACCGCGATTTTGTGAATAGTGCTCAATTTAGTGCCTTTTTACTTAATATTTTTCTAAAATGGTTGTTGAACTTCGCAAGTAACGCGATTACCAAAAGGGTAAAGAAACACAAATCAAAGCTATGCTGAAAAATAAAATTTTAATCAATTTATTTTGTATTGGTATTATTTATGATGTATATGCAGACGATTATGAAAATGACGATAAAAGTAAGTTCTAATAATATTTTTGTTTGTTTTACTTTTACTTAATAATACAATGTTTTGTTTTCGAAAATGTTAGGTTCTGCTCTCTAAAAATTTCGCTTCTTTAAAGTTAAGATACCTCATCAGGTCTATGTAGTCTATGTATGATAGTATTTAGTTTTTGTGTAAACATAAATGATCGTATTTAGTTTATGCAGTATATGCATTTTTATGTAGTTTATGATTTTATTAGTTATAAAAAAGTTTAATTGTGTGTCTTTATCGCACCGCCCACATAACATCTCTGTTTAGCCTAATGGTCGACTGGTAGAGAATGCCTCATGGCATTAAGTTCACCTATTGTATGATTTTTTTTCAAATCTGTGCAATAAAGTTTAAAATACCTACTAATTACAAAAGTTAAACTTAAGGTATGAAGAAGCGATATTTTTAAAATGTTATTAAAGCCCAAAGAAAATTATTATATTTTGACCGAACATCAAATTCTTACGAGAATAAAACTCACATAGCATTTACGCACAATAATTTTATTTCTCAAAACCCTAATGCACTGTTGTATTATAATTGTTTTAATAGTACTATGTTTTTAATTACCTGACTGTAGATGACTGTAGAAAAAATAGGATAATGATAGGTCGAGACTCGAGACAACTTCCGCATCCGCAATACCGCATAAATATAGGGTTCCGCGTATTTTAAGGGTTCCAAAGCTTTAAAAGTAAAGCCGTAACCAAAAGAAATATCGTTTTGTCACTTTGTCCGTTTGGTATAAATAAAACAAGATTCTATAACGTTAACTTAGATGTCTAAGTAGATTTTTTATTTAATACATATAAGGTCGCGGTCGGGGTAAGAATTCACTAGACTTATATATTATAATAAAACCTCGTGATCAGCTGGTCATATTATACAACAACTTTTTCTATGGGAGCAACATCGAAATCGATAAAAAAAATCAGCTTCTCCATACAAACTTACTCGCATACCTCGATGATAATGTATGGAGCACCTGAAAATAAAATCACGATTTCGATGTAGCCACAACGCAAGGCATACCAAATTATAATTTGTATTTTATTAAAACCTGCGGAAAGAAAGGTCGAAAGAACATCGTTGAAAAGCGAGCTGAATCACATTTTCAAGCACGTTTGAAAAACTCGCACACGAATTAACGATTACAATATCAATCAAAGGAGGGGTCATCATTACGGTTGGCCGCACAGCCACAGATCCACTCATAGATCGTCATAAAACATGATTTGCAAATCTCGACTTTATTCATACGGTACATAAGGAGATAAAACCATTTTCGGTCATATGTCCACATCCGGTCCATATGACAAAGGATGCGCTCGCGCACGGCCCGCGTAAAACCGCCGACATTACAGCACATTATATGCCTTTTTGTGTTGAAACCCGGTTACATTATGCAAACCAAAATGTTGAACTTTAGTCCAATTCGTCAATGATGTTATGTTGTAGGTTTGTTTGGATTCATTGTGGCGTTTACCTTATCATGTATTTTTGCTTTTGATGTTTAAGAGCTATAACTACACATTTTATTCTAGTGTTCCAATACAAAATCTTCTCAACATTTCTCCACACTAAATTACTGGCTACAATTCCGATTTGTATGGGGAAATAGTTTTTTGTTGAGATCAACGTTGGTCCTACAGAAAAAGATTTTGAATTTTGGCACCATATCAGCGCCTAAGAGGTTATGCGTTATTTTATTTTTTCATTTCTCAATCACACCAATTAGCTAGCCCCAAACTTAGCAACAAAGCTTGTACTATGGCGACTAGATAACGGATAAACATACTTAAAAACGTTTATAAACATCTATGACTTAGGTTCAAATGCCCGTGTTCATCACTAACATTTGCCCCTTGTAGGATTCGAACCCGCAACCGTCAGGCATTGTAGTCCGGAGCGCGAACCAGCTGGTGTAGACCAGACGATCATCATTTACAATTACATACTGTGTATTTTTTCTCCTTACCCGCGTCATAGTAGAATCAATATGTCCGCGTAGCTTTTGCTTTTGGCATCTGTTATCCTAACGGTGCATTCGACAGACTTTCTTTGTTGTTGCGCAACATAAAGTAACTGCGGTGTGGATGCACCGTAATGCGTCTTAAACCCATGGCCGGGGATTCCCTGCCAGCATCTACCTTCAAATTCATACAACCTACGCCTTTTAGACTAAAAGAAAAAAAAAGCCCATTTTATAATTTTTAAAACCGTACTTAGTTACGCTGACAAGGAAAATTAAATAAAATAGAAAAGAACCTGTCCCACACACAATACTTCATATTTTGTGGCTATAAAACATAAATAATCATAATTATAAATTTAACAAATGATTTCTTTTATTTTAGCTGGTTTTTAGAGTTCATGTTCGGCTTTGCTAGTTAGACCGATTTTTTACAGCAACTTCATGGCAATAAAGTTTTGAATAAACTAAAAGAGATTTGCCGATGCGATAAGCTGAATAGTATCTGTTAATAATTCGCTGGATCGGCATATTCAAATGTCTGAGCACCGCCAGAACGTCAGTTTTAAAGTTACGTACCCAAGGAATACAAAACCCCTAGAAGTATACCAATTTTTAGCTATCTGTACAAAGAACTTAGAACCCTCGATCTGTGAGTTCGAATCGAACTTGACTAGATTATTTATTAGGATGAATATTTCAAAAGTTTTGCATCAATTTACGCATAGCTTTAAATTAGATATTTCTATTATTTAAACCAAATATTTTCCATCATTTTTTTGCACATACATTTAGTACTACCTAGTTCTGTTAACAATAGCTCATTGTAACCATAGCAAAATAGTTTTCCATGCCCATTGCCCATAGGTAGATAATTATTGTTATAAGCACTAGGCTTCAAGACATGTTAATAAACCAATAAAAATGTCTATAAGTATGTTACTTCCTACAGCATGTCTGAAATAACGTAGAAGTAGGAAATGCGTTTCTTTGCCAAGCCTCGGTGGTTGGTACGGGGTGGCACCGGATACATCCCTGTGGAACGCCTACGCGCAATCGATAGGAAGAAGCGTTTTAAAGTTGTCGCAAAAAAGAATATATTGAGGCCAATGTAATTGATTTTAATAGCTAAAGTTTAGTCAAGTCGCCTTATATTTCAGAAGACAGCTGTGTTATTTATGTGATTTCGTAAAGGTTATATAAAAATTCTAAAAGTTATACTCTATCGACTATCGATGATCATAAAAGTCTCTTCAATTTGAATGACGATGAATTTTGGATAGTATCCTGAAAATTGCCATCTACAAGATGGACAGACGACCTGGTAGACTGGTACAGGTTGCCGCTGCTGAATGCTTGCCGCTTCCAACCGGTTAATCTGGAAGTCACTGGAGGAGTCTATGTTCAGCATTAGACGTACTGTGGCTTAAATGATAATGATGATGGTGATCCTGAAAATGAAAAATCTAATCAAGTAGACAACTATTTGACCTTTTATTTATGTAGCTCCTTCAGAGTAAATTCAGTCCTACACATTTAATTCGAATAAATCGAAGCAACGCAACTCTAAATCCGCTTATAGTTTGCGCTATGCACCTTGTTATGAAACTGTTGTTACTGGAAGTTACAGTAGGGCTAATAAACCATTTTATTCTGGAGATCACGCGATCCGGAAAATGTTTATCGACCTGTCATCGAAAACGACTTGACGTGAAACGAATTACTGTTGTCTTTTTGCTGCAAGTCTGTTTACTTAAATTATTAGGAGTGTTGGGCCCTTGTGAAGCCATATGGCATTCCAAGAACATATATTTTTTCATTTGAATACAGTTTCTATTTAAAAACTAGACGACATTATGTTGCGCCAAAATTAATATAAATCCTATAACCTAATCATTACTTTCAAAATTATCAATTACTACCCACGACCGAATTACGACCCCACGGCGTGCGTTTACCCCACCGGCACCGTACACGGAAAATTGTATGACAACTGTGTTGGAAAAATAAGACCTGCAGTATCAACAGTTAAGTGTGCGGTCCTGCAAACGGACGGCTTACGTCCGGCTCAAAACGTCTTCAAAGAGCCCTTACTTTATGATAACAAATATATAATTTTACCTTTTGTATTTCAAAACTATTCTGCTCATCCCATCTTAATCCAATATAAGGGACTTTGCGCATTTAAGAATAATTACTTCTCCAGTCTATATGCTCGTATCACAAGACCAGCATGAGCGCACACCACGTTTGGAAGACTTCTTCTGGACTGGCTCGGGAGACGGGCCACCACCACCCCCTGATCCACCTCTGCCATCGCCTGCCAAGCCCACAGCACCCTATGTCCACACCACTACAGTACTGGCGACTGTATACTTGGACTCCTATCCACCACAGGTAAGTAGCCTTTACTTGCCTGATGATGTGTCGATCAAGTTCTAACAATTGCTTTAATAGAACAGAAAATCGTGATTTGAATGGTCTACTGATCGAAGCGTTATAAAGTTTACGTAAAATCATTAACTGCAAGGTCGTTGAACTTTTGAACATTTAAGCCCACATAAGTTCTAATCTGTATGCAAATTCGTTTAGGTATTTGGAATCGATTCGCTAGATTCGTACAGTAATTTTGTATTTCTGTCTGCAGCTATAGAAAATTCCACTTCTTCTCCTTTAAATCTACAGTTAAAACAAACATCTGAGTCGGCCTTTGACTTCAATTGTACCTGAACTGATGGCACTCGGATGAGATGAATTCGCATGCACATCTTGCCCTTCTATCCTCGGACTCGGATTTTTAGTAAAATCCCTTACATCCCAAGTTTTGTTTTCACTCAGGCGGTGACAGATAAAACCACCGGAGAATGTGTGCTCAACTGTGGTGAGCCAGGGGTTCCTGACAGTTTGGAGCCAGAAATACCAGAAGATCGCCGGTACTGGCTTCTAACCGTAATCCAGGGATCCACGCCTGATAGTTTACAATTAAGATTAGCAAGATTGTACCAAAAAGCTTTTTTGAGGTAAGTATTTTCTTTAAAATGATCTTAATTCTAGTGGTTAATGTATTTTCTATTTCTTACCTATGCATAGCTTTCATGACAAAAAAATTTTGGCTTCATTCTGTAAATTCATTTCAGACAGCAAGAAAGACACCTCGGCATCATCAAATCATTAGACGCACCTACTCCAAGAAAAAAACATGACGTTCATTCATTCGTTGTTAACAAAGAAAGTAATATTAACCATGTAGCGTACAATTCAGAAACCGCTCACAGATACAATCTACACAGTTCTGTGGTAGACCCTGTAGAATCTATAAGTAGTACTCTTACTAAAGTAGTAGAGAACACCTTTTCTTCTTCTAAAATTAACTCATCAAATATGATGTTAAGAGTTTACCCCGATGATGATTTAACATTGATCGATAACGTCGACCCGACGTCCATCATATCGGAAATAAAAGCAACAAGAATAAGTGAAGTAGAATCATGGATACTGGCTACTCCTACACTAGTATTAAGAAAAAGAGAAATAGGAGATCGCGAAGAATTAGAAGACGTGAAAGAAGATTTGATAGACATACCATTAGAAACAGATTCTAGTAATGAAACATTATTATTCAAGCGAGAGATAATAAAACCTGAACAGCAACCGCCTGTGCAAGTCCATATACAAAATATTACAGAGGTAAATCTCGAATTACATATGTACCAAGCAAAATAGCTTTATTCTGTTACAATACATTTATGGATTATTAGCTTCTGTTCACGATTTCATCTGCATAGACTTTAAAAAAATAGCTAATTGAATAATACATCCAGAAATATAAACCTTTACATTTATAATGTTGATAAGTTCGACATTCTAAATTTTCGTAAATTTCAGTCACCAGACACGGGCAGCGTGCAAATTGTCTACGTGGTACTGGTTGGTGGCCGGGCGGTACCCGCTGCGGTAGCTGCTAGAGACATGAGGCTGGTGAGAGACGCTGAAGTGGCCAGGGAGCTGGGAGCTGTCGTCACTACTAAGGCCGAGCGTGAGTTTCACTACATTTTATAACCGAAATGGTGTAGTTTTGTTTTTGTAACCTATGCTGATGTTTGAGTATCTTAAAGAAATTGGAAGACTTAATAAACAGTTGTAGTTTAATTGTATCGATAAAAAATTAAAAAGTTCAAAGAGACACAACACACAAGAATGGAAACACTTCTTCAAGCTTATTAACCTACTGAGGCGATAGCCTGTTCGAGTTACGAGGCACCATATTACACGGAATATGCTAGTGGTAATTGGCATTCAATCACTTCACGCTGGGTGCTATCGAAACGCTTAAGGAGCCAGTTCGTAGCCGACTTCACACATCATCAGCAGACGACGTGTCGTTGCGACTACTTGCGACACTACTGGTTCTTATGAAATTTACGAAATTCCCTTCGAGGCAAGCGACACGACGATCATGACAGCAGCGACATAACCTAAATTCAAATTCAAATTAATTTATTCACATGAAACATGGTATTGAGATGATATTTTATAACATTTAGTATTCCGGCATGTCTCGCCATACTTAAGATGGCATGTAAATATTTACAATTATAAGGTTTGTACTTTAAAATGATTGTTCTACCTAAGCAATACATATTGGTTATAATAATTAACATGCAAGTTTTTCTTGGTCAAGAAATTACTTAACACTGTAAAAGCAGGAGTTGGTCAGCCATTCCCGAAGTCTTTTGATCATTAATTGAACCGGACCATGTTTAACGACGTGTCGTGACGACATGACGCGACGAGACGTCGTCTGCTGCTGCTGTGTGGAGTCAACTATGAACTTGCACAATAACCATCTCAGTGGTAACCCACTGAGATGGTTATTATACTAAGTTAATAATTGAGACTTCTGCTCTTCTTCAATCTAACTCAAACTAAGATTGCACTCCCGATGTTGCCAGCAGCGTACCTGAAGGCAGCCGAGGGTCTGGAGGGCGAGGCGGAGACTGGCGGCATCCACGGAACTGAACTCTGGGCCCTCGCAGTGGGAGGTTCAGTGGCTGTGCTACTGCTGTTGGTCCTGTTGGCTCTGCTGTGTCTGGCTCATAGGTATCTATTTTTAATGTTACTCTAGTTCTCTGTTTCTTATGTACTACCGGAAGTAGTATTACCGGGATGACATAACCAGGTCTCACACGGTTGTGGTGTCTTAGTCACAACAATATCATCTTACGACCTAATTATACCAAAATCTGTAAAATGTCCAATAATTGAAGACTCATTTGTTTGTGGTCACACTCCAAGCCGTGTAGCCGTGCCCTTGAAACAACTGAAACCAGAAAAATAGATATTTTTTTATAATAAAAATAGACATTAATTTTGAAGTCAATATAAAATTAAGAGTCTACTTTCTGTTACTGAGCAGGAGGAAAGCAATCAAGTCAGCAGCTTCCCTTAGAGCGTACAGGAATGACATGATTCGAGAAGCAGAACGCAATCAGATGAAACAAGTTCACGAAGAAAAGGATGGCAGAGTATGTATCGTCACATCAACTAACCAGTTCCTTGTTGACCCAGTTCAAAATTAAGCAGTTTTTTTTCCAGTTAATCAGTGTGGTATCTCCAAGCAGAACACGACCTAGCAGTACTCTGCTGCCGATTTACAGAGCTGGAAGCGCTTCAAGGTACATACATCATTTCTCTTTATTTGTAAGCTAAGCACAATAAATTCATCTTGATTTGAAAAAATATTATGATATACTGTCAGTAATATGCCTATATTATTCTAATGAATTTTTTTTATGTAGTTCATCCACGACATCATCTGAAGTTTCCGAAGTAGCAGCAGCTTTAAGGCGTAGGCAGAAGAAACCACATGCACTAAGAATGCCACAGAAGAAAAGAGGTATCTTGTTTTTAATCTTTATTTGAAATAATTTAAAGAATATTGTTACCTCGAATCTTTTTTCTTACAAAGTTTTAAAATATGTTTACATGAATAAAGGTTTTCTTTATAGTAGGCACCACAGACAGTTTATTGGAGGCAGCAGGTGTGGACAGTTCAGACAGTCAGGCATCAGCACCTCAAACGCCAACCTCGTACCTCTCGATGCCATCAGTCAATTCATTTCCAAGGTAAGATACATCTTCAACAATCTGAATAACGCCTATGAAAAGATTGAACACATTTTTTACTTTTTCTAGGGGCAACATTGTTGAACCTCTTTCGCGTATACTGGAGCCAGTATCAGTGCGTCACTTGGACATAGACTCTCCAGTATCGAGCCCAAAACAAAAGACAGAGAAGCCCCAGGATAAAAGCAAGGATGTTGTGCAGAGACGTCAGATGCCATCACAGCTGGTGAGGCTCGGAAGTATAGACAAGGACCCTGGGGTCATCGGACCTTTAGTGTGGGATCTTCACTGCCAGAGGATCAAAGATGGTAAGTAATAACAATAAAAAATCTGATACAAAAAACTAATCGAAAAATACTTACTAGGGTAGTTTCACTCAAAAATAAGTGTGTCCATGAATGATATTTTTAATAATTTCAAAATCAAAATCAATTTTAATTTTATTATAGTTCTATTTCCGAAATGTAGGTAGGTAATTTTTCATTTGGTATTTTTAACCCCCACAGCTTAGTGTACAAACCCCAGGTTGTCTAGGTCACAGTCGAGGGAATGCTAGGTCGCTTTGCTTATAATAAAAGCCAACTTCGCAAACAACGGTATATTGTCGATTGATGACAGATAGTCATAAGTTTAGGGAACACAATTTTGCTATATATGATTCCATGTAAACCAGTAACAACCGCGGTGCAACTCTGCACAGCGACATCTATGGATAAATTTAAGAACTAAATTAATTTAGTTGTAATCGATCGTACAAAAAAAAGTCTCAACGCCAAATGGCGCAAACACATCTAGTAACTTACTAAGTGATTTAATTTGGCATTTTTTGTGGTCTCCGGTGCAGCTTTAGCTTATGAAACTATTTATTTTCGAGGGGGGATACAGTCATTGAGTGATCCAAACTAACTTCTTCCCAAAAAATCAACAGCATCCAAGCCATCCAGCCCCACTAAGTCAGGCGGCAAGCCCGTCCCGTCCCGCATGCGGCAGCGGTTCAACGAGCTCATGGACGACGCCTTCACGCTGTTCGGCAGCGCTTCGGGACAGTCGCGGGACACTCCCGCCGACTCCGAGCGGGACAGCGGGGATAGGCTAAAGAAGTCAGGTAACTATTGAAAGCTGATGACGGATGATTGCTGAGAGTAGTAAAGGCTACTTTGATACTCTGGGACAGTACCGGGATTCTGATAATGACCTGTTTTTTTTAATTCAGAAAGCTAAACTCATTTGTCGTCTTTTTTCAGAAACAGAGCAACTAGCCCAAGCACGAAATGACAATGTGCGTCTACCGGGCTCCCCTTACACTGCCCTCGACACCGTTAGAGGACGTTCAGCTGGTGCTGGGTGACTATCTGTTCTTGTTATTAGGCGTATTTCTTTTTTATTGATGACAGTTTTATATGGACTGATAAACTTATTTCTCCGGATTTCTATTTTGGCGCCATAGTGACAATTAATAATTTTTGGTTGAACCTGTATAACGATTTCCCGGCCAAACCAGTCAACCTGTATTATATCTCGAGGAATCACGCACGGAATAATTCTACACCCCAAGGAATCAATTTTTTTATATCGTCTGATGGTGAGGACTAATGATCCTCGTTCAGGATAATTTCTTGTGCATCCATTCAGCGGGGCAATTTTGCGAGTGTTATGGGTACCTTTGCTCCAGATTTGACATTGCGTAGATTTTTTTCATTGTTAATTTGATAAATTCCTGGTTTGTCTTTCAAAATCCCGATTCATTACATTATTAATTAAAACATATTTTACATAAATTTAATCTATTCAACTAAAATTTAGTGAAATTAGATTTAATCTAAATACTCACCTCAACAGAAGAGGAGTCACGCAACCAGCCGAGGCAACAGCTAGCGTGCGCCCGCGCACGTCGTTTACGCGACCAGTAGCCGAGCGCAGGGCTCCGCCTCCAGCCAGAGCTTGGGGGCCGACGCCACCTCACGTGAGCACCTATTCTGCTTTCAACTTGTAGTCTTGTTGAGACTGAGGTACAATAAACTCTGTTTAAAATGATATAGCTGCTTCTGAGCAAAGAAGATGTTCTCTTCATCTTCATTGTTCTAGGTGAAATTAAATAATCAAAATGCATGATTTATACAGATAACTTCGTGTTTTTTGTTAACCTGCCTCTAGCGTGATTAAGACTACATCAAAATCGCAAAAAATACTTCTTATATTACTGCTTCGGCCCACCAGCTGACATAAGTTTGTATTGAGGAGTAGAAATAAACATTTTAGATTTGATGTTGTCGACTTGGTCCTTGATACGTATCGATGCTGTAAAAGGAAGTTATAACTTTCTGTAAAATCAACGCCAGCGAAGCGATTTAACTTTACCTAATGTCTACTTATATTTTTCAATGAGATTGAAATTAACGTTTACCTACCCACATTTTGCAGTCGCTGACAGGAGTGCCAGGTCCGTCGCGCGTCACTCCCACCATGAATCCAGCGCTGGTCCTCGCGGAGGGCCGCTTGGCGCCCGAGGATCCCGCCATCCCGCTCATCTCCGCCATAAAGAGCGAGATACAACGCATCAGGGAACACGCACATAAGCCTGACACGTAAACGTAACTATAGCGGCAACTAAGATGATGTAGCGAAAACGATACGAACTAGTATGATCAAAATCCCCCCCCTCCCCCCCGTTCTTATTTGGATGCAAGCCGTGGATACAACCGACTTCGATGTGTTGTTTGTTAAAAAAAAAGAATTGATTCATTTAAAAATAGGTAGAAATAATGCTGTTGTAGGAAAGACAGGCCAAAATAGGTCTCTGGAAACTTTTATCATTGTTTAAAGTTAAGTTCACAATTTAGACGAAATAGGCCGAGTCAAATCAAAGCGCCGTAAGGCCTCCCCTATACTAGCGTCGACGTCTCGTGGCAGTGTCCGATCAGCGTTAAGTAAAATATAGTCGAAAGACGCTAGTTTGGGGGGTGCAACCATATTATAAATTATCCTTGTTTTACCGCCAATATGTTTTCATTACCTTCTTTATCATTAAAGTTATACCTACTACCGTAACAGTGAAATCTACACAACAAGAGATTTCATTTGAAGTGTCTTTTCCACTTCTTGTTGCAAATTGTTATTAAATATGGCAAAATATGTTGTGTCATCAAATAGTACTTTTTACCCGAGGCTTATGGATTTCGCAAATCTATATAGATACTTTGTTACCCAATATTTCTGTTAATGTTTATACTCATTTGATACGTTGATATTGTTATATTATCAGTCATTTACAATTTGAATTTGGTATTGAAAGTTTTTATTTTATCATTGGTTGTCCAACATGATTTGTTAACTTTTGTAACTATAAATCGTTTTGATAGTATTATTATAAGAAAATACTTGTAATTAAAATAAATTAGGTCCTTTATTATAAGCCTGTAGTCACACAATTAGACTTTGATGCCAACTCTACATTTGTAGCAACTATTTACCCGAAATTGATTTTGGAAATACTGTTTATTATGAATTTTTGAAATAAACTTGTATCACAGATCTGTTACAAGACTTTTCTATTGAAATAAAATACAGAAATTTGTAATGTGCAATCTTTATTTTGTACTTAATTTAATTGCGATACAAAAGATCTACACTTCCTACTCAGTCCTAGTCATATTTACACAATTTACAAAAGAATTAAATAACAAGTAGGAATTTTACCAACATGTAAATACTTATTTTACTCTAAATTAATATTTTTACATCTCAATTTTACCGAATTTAAACCATGTTAGTAAGGTACTGACAGATATGATATGGTAAAATTTAAAAAACTCGATTGACATGCATCAGGCCTTGCAAAATATAATCTATCATTAACGATATTATTGCTTCAGATAACAAATTACTAAGTTAAAAACAGCAAAAATGAAAAAACACTTGGTATAGTAGGTAGTTAGGTACTAACTTCTCACATACCCACAACCCAATTTGTAGAGAATACATTTCTGAGACATGAGTTGAGGTAAACCCCTGAATTTGACATAGTTTATAATATAAAGTAACTTTAAAGAAGCCACCATCACAAATAAATAAGGCCTCGTCATAGCTTTAATGCTTCTGAAATGGCTAAGCTATATTAATTATTGCTATAGATATAGATTAACTGCAAATATTAGATTGTTTAACATTCACTTAAGATGGAAGTACTCTAATACTTGTTGCTGTTCCAGCATATTTTTTTTTGTTTACGACCAGCAAAGAAACAAGTTCACTAGACTAACTAAAAACTATTGCCCAGCAAATAATAAAAATAAATAAAGACTACATACCGTGTGAAACTTAAAAGTGAGAACAGTATAATATTTAGACAGATTGTAAAATTATTTTTTAAACAGATTAACATAAATAATGCTCAACATATTCCATTATTAAAACTAATGTAATGTGCTATAATGAAGTAACCACACATTTTCAGCGAACAAGTACTTACAGTCAATAACTATCACCAAACTATTCTCAAAAATATATTTACATATAAATTAATCGATAATCACCAGATTCAGGGTTGATACTGTTGATAGGCATCGCACATCAACCTTATATAAAATGTTTTAACTATCACCAGTCACAAGTTCCTATCATTCACAGTAGACTCCATACTGACGATGCTATTCTTATAGATATTGGTTAGGTCACTGGGGATGGACACTAAGGGAGATAAGGCCTCTGGTGGTATATTAGGTACGGCTAGCGTTATTTGCTTCATTTGCCTTGGTCATTGGCTGGGTAGATGCAGTTTTTTCCCAGACCAAGCATTCCAAAATCCTTAAAATAACTCCCATGACTCATATCTTCGATAAAGGAATTAACTGCGTAACATCCTAGAGCTTAATGGTAGGTGGAGGATATCTCTAGAAGGCATCTAGTGGTGCATATCATGTATCATGTGCGGTTCAATGTGACTCTGAAGAGTTCTGGTCGAATCAGTCACTATAATTTACTTTTTATGCCTTGGTCATCAGTTTAATTAGTTTCCCAGACCATAGTCCATCAAATAACTATAGAAAAAGGTACACTAATCCACAAAGAGCCAGCAAAGCACAAGGGCAGGTAAGGTGACCCGGCCTGGGTCTCAACCATGTAACAATTACTTTAACAGCAAAGGCATCTGCTAGTGTGTATCCAATTAAATGTTGGTGGTTCACCATGTTTAGCTCTTGTTGTAGTGCTGGGTGAGTCAGATTGCCTTGGTTATTGGTTTACATAGATGCATTTTTCATAGACCACACTTATACAAACTAGAGGCAGCCAACTGGAGCTCAAGTGCTGGCAAGGTGACCTTGTCCAAGTTTTCCCGTGTAGCAATTAAGCACTTACACTTTAATATCACCTGCCCCTCTAGCACGATCAACAAAACACGATATGATATAGCGATTTATCGCCTATTTACTTTAAAAATATGATAAAATAGCCGCCATCTTGAACTTTTATTGAAACAGTAAGGATGTCCGTGCCGGCGACGTCATGGTTATGCTCGCTTTTTTGATAAAAGTTCATATTTTGACAAAAAATATGCGATAAATCGCTATATCATATCGTGTTTTGTTGCACATGCTAGAGGGGCTGAAGTCATCTGGTAGTGTGTATTCAATCACATGTTGGTAGTTCACCGTGTTGAGCTCTTGTTGGAGTACTGGACCAGTCAGATCTGCCTTATTGTTTACATGGATGCATTTTTCATAGACCACACTTTCAAATAACTAGAACTCAAAGGCTGGCAAGGTGACCTGGCCCAGGTTTTTCCCGTGTAGCAATTTAACACTTGCAATTTCAAATCACTGGAAGGCATCTGGTAGTGTGTATCCAATCACATGTTGGTGTTTCACTGTGTTTAGCTCTTGTTGGAGTACTGGACCAGTCAGATCTGCCTTAGTTGTCCACATGGATGCATTTTTCATAGGCCACACTTTCACACTTTTCCAGGTTTTCCAATGTAGCAATTTAACACTTGCACTTTTACATCACTAGAAGGCATCTGGTGGTACGTATCCAATTTCATGGTGGTTCAGTGTCCGTGGTTCACTGTGGTCGAGGCTACGCCTGCAGCGAGGTGTGAGGCGCGAGCCGCCGCCACTGGTTGGGCTGTCGCTCTTGTGAGTCATCGTCCTGTCGAACACAAATTACATTATCAGTTTTATTCACTACTTTTAGGTGTAAACGGTATGCTACTATCTTATGTTATGCCTGTAAATTTGAACTGAAACAATGTGAGTGCCTAGTGTAAGTGCCACAAAACAACTGCCTGGTATAAATGAATAAAACAAATAAATTGTTTCTACCATCACACCAATAAATCGATCGATAAAAGTAATTCAAATAAACATTTACATTTTGATCGAAGTGAAGAGATTGTTTTGTAGCACTCGCACGAGGCGTGTCACTGAGTACATGTACTATCGCGGGCTCCGACGCCTGATCAGTATTAAAGCTAAAATCGCTTGCAAGCACCTCATTGCCACTCACTTCAAGCCACGCCCTACGTTCATTTGTGTTTCGGGTTCAATCAAGACAATAGGTGTTTAGGCACAAGCAAGCAAGCTTCTATGTATATAATTGGTTGTAGTAAAACGTAGTAATATGCATAACCAATCAGGGCGGGTTGGTGCGTTTCCGGCGCAATGCGCTTACACAGGAATATTTCTACAAAGCGGCAAGGCGTCGGAGCCCGGAATAGTACGTAACGAGGGGTGCCGTGTGATACGCAACCAACATTAGGTCAGAAGACGTACTTAGTAGGGTAAAATTTAGATTTTTTGGATTTGAAAATAATAAATATATATGGTTTATATTCATGATATCGCAGACGAATCCAGTGTACAAATTTTAGTAGTGGCAGGATCCAGATTATATGATCATATTATGTTCGTATGGCTTAAAATCTGATTCTCATCACTCGTTCTCATGTAGCTAGTCTTCTGCATCTTACTTTCTCACACCTTATGTCATTATGAAATTTAGACAAAATGCATGCACTATAAAAAGTTTTGCGAAAATAAACGAGTACACAAACCTGAATAATTGTGATAGAGACGGTATCGGGTTTCATATCTTCGAGCTGTTTCAGGTCTTCTGAAATGTCGATGTTTTCCATGTCTCTGCAAAGACCAACAACATATTGATAAAAATAAGTAAAAAAGACAAGTGGACTATAGTGGTTGTTTAGCATGTAGAACTGACGGCCGATGGGGCATAAAGCTTCTTGAATGGAGGCCACGTACCGGCAAGCGCAGCGTGGGACGTCCACCCACATGGTGAACAGACGACCTGGTAAAAGTTGCAGGAAGCTGCTGGATGCAGATCGCGCGCAACCGGCCAATCTGTAAGTCATTATTGGGAGGCTTGACACCACCACCGCCACCATAAAAGTTAATACCATCGATCAATTGACATCCTTTCGAGCCGTCAAAACGCATCTCTTCCTAACAATTTGTATGGCGATAGCGAACAATGACGTCACTGTCTACCTAACTCAACTGTCAAAAATAAGGTTTTACCACATGAGTAAAGAAACGGAACAGAGACTAAGCTTCTTAAAAATTAGCAAAATTTATACCTACTTTGGTAGGGTTGGCACAATTTAATAAATTTAAAATATAAATGTTCTTTTTTTTTCATTTTTTATTAAAATAGGTTATTTTTTTACAAATTACATACTCTAAATATATTTTTTTTATTACTTTTGGTTTTTAATAATTTGTTGTGTCTTTTAATCAAATGATAAATTCTAAATCTAATATAAAGTTTTTTCAAATAATCCAATGGGAAATAATCAAATGGCATATGAAATGTACAATCTTGCAAACGTGCTAATGTGACATTACCAACATTAAAAATTTGTACACGAAGATCAAAATATTCGCAAAATTTTTGCTCAAGCAATTCAACAAATGCAATAAAATTGTCAGGAGGTATTATCACACACGGTACAATGTACAACAATATTTACAACACTTTTTAAATACTAAAACAAAAATATTACTACGTATTATGTGAGAAACTCGATAACAAAAACAAAACAGCGTCGTGTCACGCCTGCACGCCCTGAGATTGACCACTGGCTGATCTAGTTTGAAGCGGTTTCGGCTCATACGTGACAAGCGGCCAGTGGACACGCACACACACGCGTTGCACTTGTAGTGATGTACCTATCACAGCGCATTCGTATGTAGCTTTGTCTCTGTTCCGTTTCTTTACTCATGTGGTTTTACCAACAAATCATAATTTACCAGGTTATTAGGCCTAAAATAAGGTTTAAGTTTTAATAAATGATAATGTCTTAGAATTATTTAAGAATGGTAACCATGCCATCCCAATTGTATTTAATGGCTGGACTTGATAAGCACAGCAACTTAATACCTTCATGGGCACATAAGAGACATACCCATTCCGCAGTGGGGTCAAAGTAGCTGAAATGATGATGATGGTTAGTGGATTTAAAGCTAACTAAAGCGGATTATGTTATTAGTGGTCTATGTTGGGGATCTCATTAAGGGATAAGATCCGGAACGAGGTCATACGACATAAGACTAAGGTGACTGATGTTGTCCAAAAATGTAGCAAGCTGAAGTGGCAGTGGGCCGGCCATGTCTGTCGCAGAACCGACGAGGTGTTGAGCAGGAAGGTTCTCGAATCGCCCCCCGGCTAGATGGACCGATGACCTGAAGAAGGCAGCTGGCAGCGACTGGATGCAAAGGGCGGGAGATCGAGCGCTGTGGCGCTCCTTGGGGGAGGCCTATGTCCAGCAGTGGACTGCAACAGGCTGACATGATGATGATGATGATGAAAGCGGATTATTACCTTTTACTACCGGAGTGGAATCGTCCGCCCTCCCCTCGTATCCTGTTCATTGCGTGTCTATGTCGCGACTCGTGTAGGTATTTCTGAAATATTATAATTAGCTACGTTAGTTAACACTTAAGGTCCAAAATGTATCATAGCTGAACTGATGAGTGTTTATTTCTGGGAAGAAAAGTTTTTGGGCATTATCATATCTAATTGACGTTTTCTTGTTGACAATGTATCCACGGCGAAGGATCTGGATATATTGGATGTGTCTCTGAGTTGATCAACGGCAGGAAACTCTGCCTAAAGTCAAAACCAACTAATTGTTTCCCTGTTTGGCAACTAAGGTGAGGCTAACACGCTAGCTCGTGCTGCCACTGCAGATACTGCTACCTTGATATTATAATAAAAAAATATAATAATAATAATTTTATTTCCAAAAAGTACACAACCTAAAATTTTCTAGTATTCCCTAAACTAGGTAATCCTGGATTTTAGGGACTAAAGTTTGAGATTTGAACAATTTTATTTTGTTACTTCGTTATTAATAAACGTTAGCAAGAAAATTTCAATTAAGTTATACACGAAAACTTTATTAAACATATTCTAGTGGCACAAAAAGAGAAAACAAAAGGTGTGTTTATGCGTGCGCGCGTGTGCGAGTGCGAGTGTGTGCTTGTATACACGAGTGTGTGCGTGTGTTTGTGTACATGAGTTTGTGCGTGTGATTGTGTTCATAATGGTTGGGCAATCTATTGAACTACCCCACGACATAAGTAAGGATAATATAAAATATGGTAAATATTTTCTATAATATTTAGTGCAGGATGTTGAGCGCTGAGGCAAAGAGTGGGGATCGCATCATCATCATCGCATCTCACGAGACGATTTATTATATTATTATGTATAGTTATTTTAATTTTTTAAACGTTGGAACGAACGAAATATTTTCGTAGTAAGCCAGAGACGAGACGCGTGTGCGCGGAGTTAAGAACCAATCACAGCCAGCGGTGCAGGAGGCCTACTACGAAAACTTATGTTCGTTCGGATGTATTATTTGATTAAATAAAAAATCCATTCACTTGTGTCAAACCTTTGGCAATTGATGAACAATTGAAAACGGTCGTGTTTTGTACACGACTAGGTAGAGTTGGTCATATTTTGTCAAAGGAATGACGCAAGTGGCTGGTTATTTTAATTTGTTAGGTTTATACGTCCGAATGACTGATACATTTTCGAATTAGGCCTTCAGGCGTGGCGTACTAGCCAATCACATAATCGTAATGGTCTTCTCGGAGAAGACAATTATGAACAAAGAAATATGCGGAGATGCCTTCTCCGCATCTTTCCCCCAGTGCTCAACATCCGTGCTGCTATAATAGTTTTACTGGCGCCACTGGCGAGCGTTCACTCTCGCTGTGACGTCACAAGCGCACAGGTGTGTGTGTGGCGTATGTGTAGCGTAGCCGCACGTACCGGGCGTTCCTTAGGTATCTTGCCCTGCTCGTGCAGCTTGGCGCGGGCGGCGCGGCGTTTAAGGATACGCTTGTACTGGCGCGCGTTCACGTAGAGCAGCGGCTCTTCGTCCGAGCCGCCGCCGGGCGAACAGAGACCAGCGCCAGTGTCAGAGCTAGTACTGGCTGTGGCGCCGTTGTTGCCGTTCACCATCTGTACGGAGGAAGTCTGTGTAAACCTATTTCAAGCTCTATTAAGCTCTGCGTAAAGCGCATTTTGGGTCGATTCAGAATCATCATCATCATCTCAGCATATTGCAGACCACTGCTGGACGTAAGCCTCCACCAAAGAGCAGAATCTCTCACTTTTATTCATTTATCCACTGCCAGCCATCTTTCTATGGTCGTCGGTCCATCGAGCTAGGGGGCGTCCTAGATTACGTTTACCAAGGCGTGGTCGCCACTTGAGAATCCGAATTTACTCCACCTTTTATCGGTTCTGCGACAAATGTGGCCAGCCCACTGCCACTTAAGCTTGCTACATTTTTAGACTATGTTCGTTACTTTAGTCCTCTGCCTAAACTCGTTTCGGATTTTATCCCTTAACGAAATCCCAAGCATCTACCTTTCCATAGCTCGCTGAGTGACATTGGTCGATTAAGGAATGCAATCTCGCCAGACAGATTTAGGTCAAAATATTCGAGATCCCGTCTTAGCCGTAGCTAAGACTGGGATTTCAAATATTTTTACCTAAATCAGTGGCCACAATTTAGTTTCAGTAACTGATAATGTCGCGAAACCAGGATCAAATAATCATAAGGGGATCAAAATTCAACACCCAAGGGGGTGAAATAGGGGATAAAAGTTTGTATGAAACTTTTTATTCCTTGGATATGTTCATGAAATTTCGTATGAATTGAGTATGGCAAAAATTACGGTTAAGTATTTCAGCGTTTTCTAAAATTCAACCCCCTTATTCATAATAAATAACTCACCATAACAATATTGGGTTGATTGACGATCTGTTGCGGCTGCACTGTATTGCTCACGCCCGCTACTTGCACCAGGTTCCCATTCAGGTTTATCACTAAAATAATAGAAATAATGTTTAACCAAAATTTTGGAACACATGATTTTGTCAGTGTAAATGATATTTTTTTGCCAAAATCATGTGTTTTAAAAGATGTGTGGGAGAATTTACTTTAGTTGATTTAATTTTCACAATTATTCTAAAAATTTAATTAACCTTTAAGAAAACAAACAAACTTATATATTTATAACAGCCAATTTTAAAACAAATATGTACTCCATGAACGTGAATACTCATGGAAGAATATGAGCACATACGCGTTTAAATTGGACATCTTATACATTGCTCTGATTCTATGGTAAGTATTACTGTGTTATAGAAATCAGAAACAATAAACAACAATGGTACCACAACACCAGGGGGCCTAGCACGAAAGTGGATCTTTCGTTCGGTCGTATAAACCTAACAAATTAAAATGTCCAGTCTAGGGTTCATGATTTCTCGAGCTTTTCAATTTCTCGGGTCTCGAGAATTCTCGAGGCTAATTTCTCGAGTCTTCTCGGGTTGTCGAGAAATTTACATTCACGTACGTTTTCTCATATTATTTGGGTTCAATAACGTCAACAAATTCAGTGGTTTTTCTCTCAAATAAAAGTATCAAATTAATCATAAAACTTTTATTGATTATATTCAAAAATATAAATCTTAATAAGCTAATTAACTTTAAAAAAAAAATACAGAAATAATATTATTTAAACTTATAATTATAATGACAGCACCATTTTTGGATAAATCTAGGAGCGTCGCAACGTGTTGGAACCAGCACCGTTGTGCTTGTATAGCCTGAATCTATAATACTAAGTGAAAGAAAATCGAAAATCGGACCAAAAATGACAAAGTTCAAAATTTTTGTATGGAGATTTACTAACAAAATATTAATTACGTCAAAGATGTGAAAATTTTAATTAAATCAAGTAGTTAGTCGCTTCTTTTGCAGAAACAATGTAGGGACCACTAATAGGAATGAACTAGAAGCGAAAGAATGACAATTTTTCAGTTTTAAGTTAGTGTTTTACGTTAGTTTCTACAAAAACGGCACTGTACCATATCACCTCGGTATGAAAAATTTAAATTAGTTTTTGGCGAATTTTTTGCGGTTTTAGCTTTCGTAGACCCACAAACGTGGTATCCAGAGATAGGTCTCGTCGGGACGGATATAACTGTGTTATAAAATGACCGGGTGTTCTTAGAAAATATTTCGAAAATCAACGAAAAACTGAAAATTGACGCAAAGTATACGTTTAAAAATTTACAAATAAATCTAGGAGCGTCGCAACGTGTTGGAACCAGCACCGTTGTGCTCGTATAGCCTGAATCTATAATACTAAGTGAAAGAAAATCGAAAATCGGACCAAAAATGACAAAGTTCAAAATTTTTGTATGGAGAGTAGAGTCGAAACACGAATGAACGTGTAAAAATGACGCCGCAGAGCGCTTTCAGCGAGTTCAAAGGGTGCCGTTGTGCTTTGGCCCACGCCGCCACGCAACACAGCAAACGGCGATTTAATTTCTACATAGAAACATGATTTCTCGAGTTCTCGACTTTTCTCGAGCTTGATTTCCCGGGAACAAAGCCCAACGATTTCCCGGGAATTCTCGAGCCGAGAATTCCGGGGAATGAACCCTAGTCCAGTCTCATGTATGACCAACTCAATCTAGCCGTGTAAGAAACCAGACCGTTTTCAATTGTTCATTTAGTGTCAAACCTTTGATACGAGGGAATGGATGTTTTAATTTGATCGGATAATACGACATACGACCGACCGAAAAATGCGCTTTCGTATTAAGCCTCCAGACCCGAGTCAATATAGAAAAGTTCGTTTTCTACATTGACCCGATTGGGAATCGAACCCAGGACCTCAAGAGGTAGCGACGCCGAGTCCGGCTTGCTTGCCTCTCGGCTACGGAGCTAGGGAGGTCTTCGATAAGAAGAACTACTATTTATTCTATAGGAAAACAATCCTTAGTTTTGGTTAAAAATTAGTGGTAAGTTTCGTAGATTAACGATTTGTATTACTCCTCTCGGGTATAGGCACTATGTGCTTAAAATGGTAGGTTTCTAGTATTGTTGTGTTTCATCATCATCATTTCAGGCATAGGACGCCCACTGCTGAACATAGGCCTCCCCCATATTGGCCGGTTAGAAGCAGCATGCATTCAGTTGTGTTTGAAAATAATAAAATCAAAAGTTACCAGCGGGTTGGTGTATGATCTGGTGCTGATCGATGGTGGGCTGCGCACTGGCGGTCGGCTGGTACAGGAACGTCTGTCCATCTGGCGTCTGGACTAGTTGCATTGGCTGCATGTTGTTGCTAGCACCTATAATGTATGATAACTAACTATAAGAGATAGCCCGCGACTTCGTTCACGTAAACTTTGGGTATCTTTACGATCCTGTTTTATTAATTAGTGACATGGTTTGTATTTAATAGAAAACTAATATCGAGAAGGATAGGGTTTCTGGGCGGGAAAACCCGTGAATATTTCAAAGCTTTCTCTACTGAGTTGCTCAGCAAAAAAATTAAACTGTCTGCGAGCAGAATTCCAGCAGATACAATCATGAATGATTAAAGTTATGTTTATAACGCGGTATTTGCATGTGGTATGGCCTACCAATGAAATTTATTGTTAGGTAAAAAGGGGTCTAGTTTCTTAAAGTAACTTACAAACTAGATCAGAGTATATCGCATGCGCGCCCTTCCTATCGTTAATATGAAACGAAGATGAAAACGGTTATCGCCATACGATACGATCTCTTTGTAATGCCATACAGAAATATTGTTCCCCTAACGACTATTGTAAACGGTTCCACGCATGCGTTACAGAATTCTCCTGCAACCCGCATGCAGGTGCTAACAACTAATGAAAAGGTGCCTTTATTTTAAGAATGATGGATCCGCGCGATGCTCCGATGAGTTCTTGCGCGGAAATTGGCGGAAAAGTCATGTTTGTTTCGAAGCAAACTCGATACTCTGCCCCCAAGTCCATTAAGATACCGATTACAAAGTATCTAAACTAAGAAGGTAATAAAGTAAATTATCAAATTATTTGTTCATTGTTCTTTTGAGATTAGAAATTATGAAACAAAAATCAAGTTCTTATTTACATACTTTGATAATATTGCAATTCAACCTTGTCCTTACCTTGAATACTGGATATTGGCAACACTTGCAACTGCTGCAGTTGTTGGCCATTTGGTGTCGCCACCTGTTGATATTAATTGTGAAGGAGTATTTGTAGACTTTGTAGCTTAAAATATTATTATTATGAGACAGACAACATACCCATTATCATGGTTTTAAAGCAAGAAAGCGACATCCTAATGTAACAATGTACCAGACAATGATTTATGTACTAGGCTTGAAATAAATTTGGGAACTTTCATTTTTTTAAATGAACACAACCGGGAATTGAACCCTTTGTGTTAAGGGATATTGCATTAATATTTTCGAAAATTATAATACATTACTTTCAGGACTTTTTCCCTTACACACATTGTCTGTTGTTATCTATGTACCCATTTACAGTAGAATCTTGATTATCCGAATATCGATTATCTAGAGTCATTCTTCTTGGCCTTAAATTACTAACTTAGAAAGGGTTTCATGGTGCAACAAGACATGTTACGATAAATTTATTCCCGCCTGATTTAAAAAAAAAAGATTGTTGCTATATGCTGGTAGAGTGTGGAACTCTATGAATATTCAAACATTAAAAAGTGTATGTAATAAATTATTAAAGATTGTTTGATTTAGCTTTGAAATCAATTATCTCTTTTCAATTATACAGAATACCCCTGGTTTTATTTGATTTGGATGATCGGGATTCTACTGTATTAATATATTATTTTATTTTCATGGAAAACAAACAGCACTTTTAAAACAGATGTCAACAAAAATATTAGAAGTATGCCTTTAACAGTTTTCGCTAATAGGGATATTGTCTAAAGTCTAACATGTTATGAAACAAGTGTTTTTATTTAAATTTATTTGTTTAATATAAAATAAAAAAATTCACTGAAAATCAATTGGTTCTGATACTACTACCTGGATTTGAGGTGTTCCAATCTGATAGCATGTGCAAATACAAAGATTATTCATTAGATATCAACAAATAAGAGCTGCTTAAGTTAATAGAGTTACAGACAAATAAATATAAATTTTAAACCAGAAATGTGAACCTACAGAGAAAATTAAAGATAATAATTCAATAACAAAGGACTTGACACACATGTGTGCGCGAACTGAGTGTGAGGATTAAGAAAGGTTTCAATTCTATATTATGTCATAAAGTGCTATTTCACACATGATCTTTAATTTAATACAGAATTATTCCACTGTTTCGGCACAAAAACTCACCCAAGTTTTATATCAAATTATGTACCAATAAATTTAGGAACATAAACCTAAATATATTTTATAGCTTACCTGTATAGAAGGGCCTGTAGATGGTATAGTATGAACAACAATCTGTTGGCCGTTAGGGCCTTGTATCATATGTGGCGAGTTACTCATTTGCAGCACTTGCAGTTGCTGCCCATTGATGGTCATCACCTGAGTGCCATCAGAGCTCTGTATCTGTGCATGCTCCATTATTCTGAACTGGAAATAAATAAAATAGGTAACTGTTTTGTTTTTTATTCTTCGTAAGGTTCAAGTGTGAAGGTTCTAGCTATTGTAATCTTGCTTATGCTACTCTTGCACAAATATTATTCTGAATAAGGCGAAATCTTTAAAAAACTTATATGTAAAATATGAAATATTTTCTATGACAAGTAGGAATGTTAAATATAACTTGAGTTTTAGCACAAACTACAATTAACTTTGCATTAGGATTCTCTTGTTCATGAATGATAAAAGTTATTCTTTATAGCACAGAAGAATAATGCACAATATTTGATAACTTTGACTACTATCACTTCACTTTTACAAAGGTAGAAAGAAAGGTCACAGTGTTTTGTTTTAATTAGTATAATAATATGTATTCTTAAAAGAATATTTCAAAGAAACAAACACAAAGGTGCAGTTATGTATGATGCATTTGTGGCCCGTAGTAACATTGAACTAGATACGAATAACTTACTGTAGAACTAGAAAGTGTAATTTCAATAACTTCAATACTTCATCATTCTAGATAGACATGCAACACGTCATGAGGTCGAAGTAAGCCAACGTAACCAAAATGGCTGCTTCTCACGTAATTTCATCAGATACATTGCAGGATTTTAACCAAAAGCCGATACATTTCCAATAATAACTAAAACTTATTTGTAGTACCATCGCAAAAGGAAAATTCGCCGAAAATGCAAACTTACATTGAGTCCTCTCACTGGTTTTTCAATGATTGGTTGACAAAGGATAGACCAATGGTCGAAGTCAATGATCGCAAGAACGCAGTAGATTGGTTCGGCGCATTACCACTCCCATGAAGCGCGGTTGCCTGGTTATCCAATCGTTCACGTAATTAATGTTTTGTCTATGGTCGATTTTAGAGTTTAGAACAAGGAGTAGGTAGACTGAAGACTCCACTCAGAGCACTTTAGTAAGATGAAAAGTATGTTCACTCACTCACTCACCTGTCAGTCCCCCTGCCACTGATCAAATAATACTACGTAGACCCCCTGCCTGCACCACTGATCAAATAATGCCTGACCCACCCAACACCACACATCTTAAGCTCGGTCTATACGCTGCCGGAATCCGTAAGCATTCGCAAGAATCCGTTCCAAAAACGACCTTATTGCATAAGCGATGATGGATTGACATTGAATCCACATTGACCCGGTGAGTATAGACCGAGCCTTAAAGAAACAAAAGATATTGTATTTAATGCAATGTCTTTGCCCTTACAAGATGTATATTCAATTCTCATTTTCTAACTACTATATCCATGTATGTACCTACCTATTTATATTCCTACCTACAACAGTGATGGATGGGTTTGCCTTTGCCTCCTTTTATTATTCGGAAATCTCAACCAGTTAACTTTTAACTTTGTGTTAGTTGTGTATCTAGGTAGGGTTTTCAGTAATTGTATTTTGTATTGCGAATTTATTCAGAATAGAAACGTTTTATTGTTGAAAAACATAGGAGAAAATTGACATGACAAATAATATCCTTACTCAGCACAGCATATGGTAGCATATATAATGATTGTAACATTATGAATTAGCTTAAAATATAGCCAACGCAGATTAATTTGGGGTAAACTGTTTGTTATTTTACAAAGAACGGGTATTATTTTATTCATTCCTATCTCCCTTCTATCATGTTGCTATAGGTACCTATGCTCGCGCATCACCTGCGTCTAATGCCATTCATTAGTGCGCTATTTGATATAGTACGCAGGTGTGGCAGGTCTTAGCGCGCTAATATGCTTAAATGACTTTAGACGTTAGGCGATAGCTCGGATGGCGGTACCATTCGACACATCAAAGCTTGCATCAAAGTGATTTCCTTCTATATTTAGATTCTATTAGAATCATAAAGTTAGGGTATATTAACTTTAAGAATAGAATAGCTTGTTCATGTAAGTGTTCACACCTTTACTCACTAAAAAAAGGCCGAAAATAAAGTCTTGTTGTCGTGTAGTGGTTCCATTCTCTTTGTTGTCTACGGCCGGATGCCAATCTGTCTGACTGACATTTAGATATTGTCTAATGACTAGGCAGCATGGTCCTAGACCTTAGCCTGTTCCAAGTGCAACAAAAGTTTATAAAAAAAATTGTCAAGCTCGCTGATCGCTCGTTAATTATTTGATCAGTGCTCGCTCGCTCGTTTACTTTTGGATTCTTAAAAAGGAGACGCTATTGAAAAATATTCATACAATTATTGATAATAAACAAAATCATTCGCGAATGCTGATATAAAAGGATCCCGTAAGATGAATTCGACAATATCTGAGGATTTATCCCGGGAACATTTATCATTGGAAGCAGCGAAGTCTACCAGTAGGTTATGTTTTAAATTTCGAATTGTGTTTTCTTTTGTTTGTTTTGTCATGTAAATATTGACGTTTTTATCATTTCAGAAAACATATTCTCTAACAATCGTAATCTGATTTTATTGCACAAAGAGTTATTGGAGATAAATCTATCAGTAACTGCATACATTGAAGAGAGCAAGCGTCGACTGGCAGGACTTCGGTTGGACTTGGCCCACGCGGCTAAGGATTCTCACAGTGTTGTGGATGTGCTTTCAGAAAAATGTAACTAATGAACTCCAGTATTATTTATATAGCTTAATTTCAATCAGTATCTTTCTACCAGTTCTTTGCTATTGTTACAGAAACCATAATAATGGCCCAGTCACCATCAAATATGCGTAAACGCAACACTAGATCGACACCCAAACGTTTACTGGAAGACAATAACAAACTAAATAAGCGGTTACAAACCAAAGCTTTTACATCTTGGTACAAACAAATGATTGATCATGATAGGCATAATTTGATCCTATACTTGTCAGATGATATTGTTTTAGAATGGTTTGGAAGAACAATCAAAACCAGGAAAAAGGTTTCATCCTTCTTGAAACATGATATGAATTGCTCAAGCCATGATTTTGTTTCTGTCCAGGACATAGAAAAGATTCAAAATCGTTATGAGAGAGCTTCAAGGTGTGTATAGTTATTTGTATGACTATTTTTTCAAATAAATATTTAATTTAATTCATATATGTTAGTTTCTTTTCTACCTTTCCTTCTATAAATAGTTTCTTACTTTTAGACCTTAAAATATGTTAAGTTTAATCTTACTCTTATAAACAAACTCGTAACAACTTCATAGCTTCATATGGGACTTGCTATATCAGCTAAAAGTGAACAATTCAGTTTCAGAAAAGAAGAGAAAAGTCTTGGATGCTTGCTCAATTCCCCTAAACTTGTTAGTAATCAAACAGACCAAAAAAGAAGAATTTTGAGATCAAATTGCAGCAGCCCTGAATGGGCTGAAGGTTGCCAACCTCTTAATGAATTAAAAGAAACTGATAACAAAAGATTAAAGGGTGATCATATCCAGGTAGATGTTGATGTGCAGAACAGAGAAGTTTGTCTAAGAAATGGAGTAAAGAGGGGATATGAAGCAGAAGAAAGCATAGATGTAAATAGCAAAGGAGATGGACTCATATGTAGGCGTGTGAAACGTAAATTAGTGCCGGTCACTCCACCAAACTCTGAGCAGGGTCAAGGAGATTGTCTTCCATCGACTAGTGCTGATTCCAACAAATCACATGACGCTTTGAATGCTCAGCTTCCTAAGCTGTATGTGGAGTGCAATGCCTACATCCAGTTTAGCCGAACAAAAAACAATCGGGGCATAGATTCTATGAAATGGGAAAGAAAATGCAAAATTCAGATAAGCTATTCAGAAGATCCCTTAAATATTGGGGAGTACATTATTTGGGCTGTGTATTACACTGATGATACGAAGTGCCGACGAAATCTCTTGCCAGCTTTTGAAGAGGTGGCTAAAGAAGAAGAACTGAAAAAGAAAGGCTAGCAACATACAGGGTTGTTGAAAACCATTAGCAGCTTTATGAACTCTCCAAATTGAGATTTATTAATAATTTTTATTTTATAAATGCATATACAATATGCTTGATAAAAGTTGATTTTCCTCTTGATACTATTGTCACAAAGATAAATCTAAGCCTCATACCTCCATAATTTTAGTTCGAAGAATGTGTTATTATTTCTAATGTTATAAGCAACCCTGTATGAAGTTTTATTCAATTGAAAGATGAGTATTTTAAACGGATCCTGTTGATTAAGGATCCCTAATGTTTGTTTAGTAGGTATCTGGATGTGTATAAAACAGCTTAGATGCTTTAAAAATGTAGGTAATATGTAATCCAAGACATAGTTATCTAGGTTTTTAAACCACTTGGTTTCTATTGTATGATTTACAAACATTAAAACCAATATATCTGCAATTTTTACTATTTGATAGATAATGTGATATAAAAGATTGTATTTTTCTATAAATGCTATATTATTTTTATACTGTTTTATGATATGAAAGTATGTTTATACAATACCCTGTGACTATGCTGTAGCCTTAGTATGAATTTTAATAGTACTTAGATATGATATTTTAACTGCATTTTGGTAAAAACCTGGAGGCGTATGTTTGAAACGTTAGAATTCCAATTCGCATACGAAAGCCTAAAATCGTATACAATTTCCTAGGAGTTTTTATGCGATTCTTGTGCATTTGTATGCTAATTGGAATTCGAGTGCTTCAAAAATACATCTCCTGGACACTGACATGTCCATAGCAACATGGAATAAAAAGACATAATTATTCCATTTTTCTTTTACTCTATTTTCATGTTTATGAATTATTAGTCTTAAATCGGATTTTGTCATCCTTAAAAATGTTCACTGCCAAATACTGAATACAAATACCAGATTCAAAAGTTGAGACAAGCTGATCAGACAGAGCTAGATTGTTGTTAGAGTTATTCTAGGTGGTGGATCATCCACATACAAGCTTCAGAAGAATTAATGTCGATACTGCTGTCCTAGGACAGACCTAGGAACATAATTTAATTTATAATGGATTTGAATGAGAAACTTTTCACTCATGCATTTTATTCAATCCATTGCGTTTTTATTTGCTAGTGGCTTGTTCACTGAATAACTTGTGTTAGGAAGAATAGTTTGTTTCTAATTGGAACGGACCCCTATATTTTTCCAGTAATTACAAGATCTCCTTATTTTCACTTTTTTTTTAATATACCACCGATTTAGTTTCTACTCCTCGCTAGGTTTAGTTTTTAATTGATTAGACAAACGACATAGATGTAATCCTTAGGATAGGAATTTAATTGATGGTGAAAAATTCGGTAATTTTAATTCTATACTTATCATGATTGTAATATTATTTCTTCTACTTAAATTACACAATGCCTCTGACATTGTTCAATAGCTTTATCCTAATTTTAATGTAATTGTAGATTTAATTTGAAAAATGGTATTGTAAATCTTGAGGGTAATCTTTTTTTTTTAATTAAGTAAACTTCTGAAATCCAGAAAATCTGCCAATTATGCGTCCTATACGGATTGTAGTGCGGTGGATTTTGACCCTAATTATGTTTTTGTTTCGTTAAACTCGACTTTACAATTACAATCCTTTTCACTTTGTCCTAGGAGATAAGATAGGTCCCAAGCTTTGGAACCCTAAATAAAAATTATTTTTTTTCTTTCTTACCCATAGGGTTTATAAAGATGGATGATAAAGTTAAACCGCATTAGCCTATTTAGCAGACCATATATTTTTGCTTATTTCTCCCACTTTGAAAAAGTCGTAATTTGTGTCACAACAAGATACAAATAAAAGTTAACTTTTTTTACTATACTTACTACATATGTGTACCTACCTGATTTGTTCATGAATTGTGAATGAGATTTGCAAGTAACAATATTATGTACTACGTCTATTTTTAAGTTTTATGTTGTTATAGTCATTACTTGTGAAGTAATGGAATGAATAGATTTTTGTTTGATTATATGCTAGAAATGTATAAGACGAAAATAAAACTTGTTTAGATTATTGTTTTGTTTCATTTTTTAGTAATTGAAGTGTTAAATAGACAATCGTAAATAGACATTTGAATGCTCTGAGGTGGGTGATTAACCACCACCATAATATGGGAGGAAAGGAAGGGAGGGGGGGCGGACCCAGGGGCGTGAAGTGCATGTAGGCAATTAGGCAGTGCCTACCTGGTAAATTAAATGAGGTAGGCAGTAGGTATTTGCAAATGTGTATCATTGATGAAAACCACTGATTTTCATGAACAAAACACCTAAGTAAATATCTACTGCCTACCTCAAAATAAGATTAATGCCCGCGCATTGGGCAGACCTACCAACAGAAGGTATGTTAAGTAAAACGTAAAAAAAGGATATAAAGTACTTAATTTATTTATCATACACAAAAAAATCAATGTTAAGTTGCAAATGCAATATCAATACAATAGTTCCACTGAGTTCCATAACTTGTAAAATTGAATTATTGGCTACACAGTAGAAAAGATCACAGCTTAAATAAAAAAAAAAATACATATGGGCCATAATGTGGCCATTTCTTAGTTCTTTTTTACGTTATCAGTTTGATTAAGATTTGTCAGCGCCGATACTGTGAAGAGCTGACAGTAGTAGGTAGGTACAGTCGACAACTTATCAACCATAAAAAAAATTCAATTGATAAAATTAAAATAATCTTACGTTTTCTGGTAGTTTGAACTTGATAAGCTGTTGATTGACTATACTACTATCACTGAATACACAATAGTACAAGTACCTACAGAACTCTTGATTTTATGCTAACATTGCACGCAGTTTCAACAAGAATCTCTTACCAATAAACAATTTGTCTCAGCAAGCGTTCTATAAGTACTTGTAATATCGTGTTTTTATACTTCTTTGTACAGTTTTACAGCAATTAAGAATAAATTAAAACCTTTATTAAGCAGCATTACTTAATTTAACAAAATAGAATGCTTAATAAATGCACTCTGGCATCATAGTCATAGAATAAGATGGGACTCCACACACCCCTATGTATGAAAGTGAAGCTCTGACAAGCTTGTAAAGACTGACACATTTTTCAAGCATGCTTCACTTTACTGCTAGGCAACAAGTTCTGAGTTATTTGTACATGTCCATCTCATCACTCTACCACAAACATGAATTGAATGAAAGATAAACCAGTATTTCGATAGAGTAGTTTGTAATATAATAATATGAATTAGTAAGTGCATGAATGTAAAAAATGGTAATTAACATACAAGATTTTAGTTAAACACACTCAGATCTATTTCTATTCATCTATTGATGTGGCACCTTCATGGCAATATAACTTATAATACTTCTACGCTTGTACCCTGCCTTGATTTGGAGATTAATGTTGGTACGTCTTGAACTGTCTATGTCTAGACAGTTCAAACTTTGAGGATCAATGTTGACCTCCGTCGCATTCGAGTGTTTGACTTTCATAAGTTAGCCATCATGATTATCTCAAGAAAAACAAATAAGTTTTTTAAATAAATGAAAATCAACAAAATTGTGTTGACAACCTATAGAATAGAGTTCTCAACTATCTCATTGTTTTTAAGTTGTTATAGTTTTGTGTTTATAATATAAAAATATTTTTTAAAATTTTTACATAAAGCAAGTAGTACAAATTGATTAACATAGCTATTGATAAGAAACTGTAACACCACAAAACAACCATGACATTTAATTAATTTTATTCTTATCAAACATTATAGTCATGAGAAATTGGTAATAAAATAATATAATCTCTATGTCACCTGGTGAATTTCCCTGTCTCTACTAATATTGCAGTTTTAAATAAATATTATTTGTAAATTTGAGTTCGAGACAATAGGCTTTAAAATAGGTAATTATTTTTCTAATATAGCCTCTGGCTTATGAACAGCACAGTCAAAATCCATAATCATGGAGTCAAGTCAATCATTCTTATTTGAAAAAGTCTCATCAACATCCAATGAAAATTTCCATAACAAATTGATATCACAATCAATAAATAAATTCCCAATACCAAATAGGCCTTATCACATTATAATTAACTAATTATCTTTAAATTTGAGGCCAACCATAAACTACAGTTTGCCTATAAGAGGACGGAAGGTGTGATAATGTAGAAGTGCATTTTGTGTACTTTTAACCATTAATAACAATGTAACCAGTGATGTAGTCAAAAGAATAAAACTGCACCCAGTATTTTATGGTTAGCCCCGTAAACAAAAACAAACCTACCTACAGTATACATTGAATTGTAAAAAAACTACTAGAATCAAAATTGAATTGATGTGATTACAGATTTTTTTATTAATTCTATACTTAGTAGTACTAAGATTGGCTGGACAATACCAAGGCTTGGAATGCCCTAGCATAGCTAGTAGCCTCGCCTAGCGCATCCCAAGCCTTGGTATTGTTCAGCCAATGTTTTGTATGGATGTTGGCTCATTGCAAACATTGCACTAGGCACTTAAGAATAATCACACAATAAATTTGCTGCTGCAGCCAGGCTGCCTAGTGCATGGCCACTATAATACTATTTACTGTAACTGCTGGTCGAAATCATTTCCATCATTTAAAGCATTGACATCCTCCAGCTCCTCTTTAGCATCATTGTCTAGGACTGGTTCATTTATAGGATTGTGCACATTCAGCGCAGGGCTGATCTTGGGTGGCTCAGCAGCAGGAGTTATCTTTGAGGGCACAGCTGCAGCACTCTTCGTAGTAAGAGATGCCTTTAACCTCTCAATTTCCTTCTCTAAATCAACTATCTTCTGCTTCCTCTCAGTTAATTGAGCAGTTAGGGTGTCTTTCTCGAGTCGCAAAGTATCTAGTGTTGCAGTCTTACTCAACTGTAAGTTTTGTAATGACTGCAATTCAGTCTTGCACATCTCCATGTCGATTATCGTACGGTTCACTTGTGTTTCCGATTTAGCTAGTTTATTTTTGTACAAGGAAATCTCCTCGCCAAGTTTAACTTTTTGTTTGTCTAGATCATTGAGTTTGGTCACATAACCGTCTCTTTGCTCCAAGAGTGTAAGCGACTCCTCCATGCACGACGTCTGTTGTTTTGAGCATTCCTGTAGTTGCGTACTGATTTCACCAACCCTGTTTCGTAATTCAGTCTCTATACTCCAGCTATTGAACAGTGAAAGTATGAGTAAAATGCTTACAGCGAACACAATATACATAGGCCAACGACGCATGTTTTCAATGCCCATAACTTGTCGGTGCGAACGATAATGAATGAAAACCCGATGAATAATTATCACTGTTAAAATATTAATAAAGTCATTCACGTTTTCACTGAATTATTAACATTTTTTTTTACTTTTACGTTAGTAAAATAAAAACACAAAATCTACAGAAGTCAGAAATTGTCAATTTTAGAAAACCATAGACAGTAGACTGAAGGAAAAGTATTGTTGAATGAAGACGACGTAAAACTTTTATGAATGAAAAAGGGAAAGAACGAAGAACGAATGTAAAAATTTTGGCATCACGATGAGTTTACAAGGTTAGCTCAAGAATCTCAAGATTCCGGAAAAATTTTTTGGTGGCAACCTGTAAACGTAATCGAACGTTAACTTCAATAAAACTCAAAACTCGATTAGCATTGCATTTGCATTGCATTAAATCACTTCTATTTACTTTATACACTATCTAGTATCTACTGCAATCTGGCAACTCAGCCCAGTAGTCACGTGACCACTTCTAGCGAATCATAGACAACAATTCTTCATCGACTTCTTTGGTTTATAGCCACGAGGTTTTTAGAAATATTTCAATTTATTAGTGAAATATTACAAAGATTCATTTCATTTGAACAAAATGCCACCCAGTAATCCTTTGCCGCCTAAAGAAAATGCTCTTTTCAAAAGAATTTTGGTAAGTATCATGGTAAACATACATTTAAGTTTTGTATACCTTGTCACTTCGTAGCGATTATCTTGATTTTTTACTGCATTTCATTGCCGAAGTTGCATTATTTTAATTGGATGATTAACTGCTAATTGGCCTGTTGATATCCTGTATTTTATATTGCGATAAGAATTAGTAAATTATCATTTTTTAATCGCCAAATATCTGTGTCAGTCTTCGCCCTTTGAGAAGAATCTAATAATAAGTAGAGGTTAGCACTTTGTGATGATGAATCTGGGTGTTTTTTCAGCGTTGTTACGAACACAAACAATACAAAAATGGCTTGAAATTTGCCAAGCAAATATTGTCGAACCCCAAGTTTGCGGAGCATGGAGGTAAGGCCTAATTGTATTCGAAATATATAGAACTAATAAATATATACAATATATTATTGTGACTATGCCACTTAAATTTGCCGTTTTATATTTGCAGAAACCTTGGCTATGAAAGGGCTAACACTGAATTGCTTAGGTCGAAAAGATGAAGCCTATGAATATGTCCGCCGAGGTCTCCGCAATGATCTTAAGTCTCCTGTGTGTTGGCATGTCTACGGTCTTCTTCAACGATCGGACAAAAAGTATGATGAGGCGATCAAATGTTACCGTAATGCGCTCAAGTGGGAGAAGGAGAATATACAAATCCTTAGGGATTTATCGTTGCTGCAGATTCAGATGCGAGATTTGGAAGGATATAAAGTAAGTTTATAAAACATATAAAACCTTGCAATGTTACTTTATATTTTATGTGCAAAAAGCTATGTGCTATAAAATTAAGCAACATGATATTTTAGTTACACATTGTGCTGACATATGTTTAACCCATTAGCAAAAAAGTTGATAATTATTAAGGTGATTTGCAGTAATATTCAGCAAGATTATAGAAAGATAGATACTCTTTATTGCACACATCACAAAACTCTTTTAAAATGGTACAATTTAGGCAGATTTAAGTTATATATAGGCTGCAAGATAATAGTTAATATGAAGAAATCCTAGCATGTATGTTAACCTAAAGACAGACAAGGTAACATGTTGGGGTTATGTGAAAAATAATATGGTTATGGTTGCTTATTTTTATTGCATGCCAGTATAGTTTTCACTTATACTTTTTACAGTAGACCAAATCGTAATTTTTCAGGACACCAGGTACCAGCTCTTTATGTTAAGACCGACACAGAGAGCGTCATGGATAGGTTTTGCGATGAGTTATCACTTACTAGGTGATTATGAAATGGCGAACAGCATCCTAGATGCCTTCCGGACAAACCAGATGAAGGGGCCGTATGACTATGAACATTCGGAACTGCTTCTTTACCAGAACATGGTGTTGGCAGAGTCTGGCCAGTATGAGAGAGCTCTGCAGCATTTACAGAAATTCCAAAGCCAAATTCTTGATAAGTTATCAATAAAAGAAACCTCAGGAGAATATTATTTGAAACTAAAGAGGTCAGTATTTGTTATGAATTAATCCATTGATCTTTGAATATGTTATTAAATAGATATCAATACAATAATGCAGATGTGTGCATGGCTCATTTCACAAGATAATGATTGCAATTGTGTGTAATGAGGCATGTCTTGTATGTTGTCAACAGCAGAATCTCATCTCATCTGAACGAAATATTGAACTAGATATTGAACTAGCGTGTGTTGAGCTAGAGCAGTTTATTATAATAAGTGTATATAGCCCCCCATCTGCAAATTACCATATCTTTGAATCCATTATGGATGAGGCCTTAGGGAAGGTCTGTAAATCTATCAAGTCAATATATTAGTGAAAAATCAATATTCAGTCCGATTTCTAAATCTAATAATTTGATAAATCTTTTTAATGAACCCACAAGGGTAACTCCCACAACAGCGACTTGCTTAGACAACATTTTTTGTAATGGCAATGTAATAAATAAATCTATTATAAATTGTCTAAGTTCGGACCATAGTGGTGATTTACTAAGGCCTAATAATGACCATAGTGTTGATAAATTATATGAAGATCTTTTTGGCTTAATCAGAAACGAATTTGATCAGATTTTTACTCAAAAGCAATTAAAAACAAATAAGCTGAACTGTAAGTTTAATGACTGGGCAACACCTGGTATTTACAAAAGTAGAAATACTTTATATGATTTGTATGCTGCAAAAGCAAATTCTCAGAACCCACTAGTCATAGAACATGTCAAAAAGTACTCAAAAATATTTAAAATTGTATGTGCCAAAGCCAAGTCCAACCACCTTCGCAGCTTGATTTCAGGTTCTACTAATAAAGTAAAGGCCACATGGAATATTATAAATAAAGAAACATGTAAGCAAAAGTCAAGGGATCACACTTACTCTCTCAAAATTAGGGATAGGCAAATCAGCTCAGACATAGGAGTTGCAAATACTTTTGAGACATTCTTCTCAAACATAGCTACTTCTACAACTAAAGATCTTGCTTCGTCTGCTGAACTAGCTGAATCTCTTCTAAAATCAAGTGTTGACGAATGCAAGTCCCCATTACATTTTAGATATATAAATCCCGATGGAATAATAAAAGCATTTAGAGAATTAAAACTGAAAAGCACAGAAGACCTATGGGGAATCTCTGCTAATATCATTAGTACAATTATAAATACTATAGCCCCATATCTTACAATCATTTTTAACAAATGTATTGATAATAGAGAATTCCCAACTACAATGAAATTTAGTAAAATAATTCCTTTATTTAAATCTGGTGAGAAAAGTGACCCCTCCAATTTTCGACCAATATCTATCTTACCAGTTCTTAGTAAAATATTTGAAAAAATTATGTTCAATCAACTATTATCTCATTTTTTTCTGAATAAATTACTACATAATAAACAATATGGTTTCACGAAAGGTAGAAGCACAACCGATGCTGGAGTTGCACTCTTGAAACATATATTTGATGCTTGGGAGAGTAAGCAAGACGCTTTAGGTGTCTTTTGTGATCTTTCAAAAGCTTTTGATTGTGTAGATCATCAAACTTTACTTAAAAAACTGAGACATTATGGTGTATCAGAGAAGTCTTTAGATTTAATAAATTCATATCTCACAGGTAGAACGCAAAAAGTATGTATAAATAGAGCTGAGTCTTCCGGATCACCTCTAACTATGGGTGTACCGCAGGGATCGATATTAGGACCGCTGTTGTTTCTTATATATATAAATGACCTTCCTTACTTTACAAAAGATCTATGTGAGATGGTATTGTTTGCAGATGATACATCAATAATTTTCAAAATCAAAAGGGGCCAGGAATCTTTCGATGATGTCAATTATGCCCTCTCGCAAGTATTGCATTGGTTTACTACCAACAATCTTTTGCTCAATGCGAACAAAACTAAATGCATTAAATTTACAATGCCTAATGTAAGACAGGTCTCAACGCATATTATTGTAAAAGATGAACAACTAGATACGACCAATTCCTCAACGTTCTTGGGAATAACTTTAGATTCCCGTTTGCAGTGGGGTGCTCATATTGAGGCTTTATCGGGAAGACTTAGTTCAGCTGCTTATGCCGTGAGAAAGATAAGACAACTGACTGATGTTGAAACGGCAAGATTAGTGTATTTTAGTTATTTTCACAGTTTAATGTCATACGGCATACTTTTATGGGGCTCAGCTGCAGATATTGAAACCATATTTGTCCTGCAAAAGAGAGCTGTTCGGGCTATTTACAATCTTAATTCGCTTATATTCGAGATTCGCTAAGAGAGCTTTTTAAAGAAATTAACGTACTTACAGTAGCTTCACAATATATTTTTGAAAATATTATGTATGTTCGCAAAAATCTGCACTTGTTTACTAAGAAAAATGACATACATAAGTATAATACCAGGCATAAAGATAAACTTGCCGTTCCAATGTTTAGATTGCACAAGGTAGGAAGTTCTTTCATGGGCAATTGTATTCGTTTTTTTAATAAATTACCACAATCCATTGTTGAAATGCCTGTATATGAATTCAAATTGCATGTTAAAAGGACTCTAATGAAAAAGGGCTATTACACCGTTAGTGATTATATAAATGATAAAAATGTGTGGATTTAAAACTGCTTAGCTCACAACAAATCTTGTAAAATATTTATTTATTTTTAAAAGAGGCTGACAATAGTGACCGAGTTTCTTGCGCTGCTTCTTCTCGGCACTAGCCCACAATAGTCCCGAAGCAGTGGTAGGTAAAAAAATTGGGACATGTAAAAGTGCCTTTTATGGCCAATTTACAGAAATAAATGATTTTGATTTTGATAGAATATTATGTCTTTTTAGCTTCTGTCAACATACATATTATAATCTGCAATACTGTAATAGCCCTTTACTGGTTGATAAACTGTTTAAGGACAATTTGCATGATATCCCTTGTCCTTTTTTTATAAAGTTGTTTAGTTAAGTGAAGACCTTCTGGAATAGTAGTTCGCGCTTCGAATTACAAAACCAGCAGTCGCGGGTTCGACTACCGCACGAGGCATGTGTTTGTATGATAAGCACTTGTATTAGTATGACACAGATACACATTCTATTAGTATTTCCATCCATTAACTAGTCACCATATAACAAGCTATTGGTATTATTTTGATAGTATAATATGTAAAATTTCAAAAACCATTGACATATAAGGTAACCATGAAAGGCCATACTCCTTTTCATTTATTAAAAAATCGTAGTTATTGCCATGTGATAACAGATTCGTTCTACCCACACTAAGCCCATCAAACTTAAGAACAAACAATTTGTTTGTTTATTTATCCAGTAAATAACCTTAATTCAGTTAAATAATAACAGTTTATTCACTAGAGTGGCCTTCCATGATCCACCTTAGTAAGTTTTGTTAACCCTTACTAAACATATTTGTCCTATGTTTTAATGAAATTGTAATTTCTTTGCAGGTTCAAAGAAGCTGAAGCGGTGTACGAGGACCTATTGAAGAGGAATCCTGAAAACGTGATGTATTACCAGAAACTTATAGAAGCTAAACAAATAACTGATCTTGATGAAAAAGTGGCCTTCTTTGATGTATATAAGTAAGTGCAAATTTATTATTGGGAGTAAGGCGATTGATTTCATTTATAGAAGAGCCTGCAATTGAGATTCACATCGACTTGACGTCAGATTGGCGTTTAATTTGAATTCATGATTCGCTGCCGATTCCGTACCCTAGGCCGCGGCTGCACTGGTGGGAGGTGCCTTGCTTAGCGCCTAGCGTCTAAGATAAAATAAAAGTTTGGTCATTTTGCGACAGGCTGCAATGCGACTGCGCGCTTCATGTATTAAGCATAACTTTATTGGTAGTAAACCAATGCAATACTTGCGAGAGGGCATTATTTACATCATAATATGAAATTTTATCTTGCTTGATTTAAAAAATCAGTACAGCATCATCTGCAAATAACTCTGTCTCACAGAAGTCTTTCGTAAAAGAAGGTTGGTCATTGTAAATTAGAAACAGCAAGGGCCCTAGCGTCGATCCCTGCGGCACTCCCATGGGAACAGGCGCCCCTGAAGACTAAGGTCCAATATTAAAAACGTTTTTTCATTAAATCTAAGGTGATAAAGCACCATAGTTTCTATGGTGATCTAGATTTTTATGGTGATGTTGTGAATTGCAAGTTGCAACCTTTACCATGTCCTCAGTCTGCCCTGTGGGTGGACATCCTACGCTGCGCTTTCCGGTACGTGGCCTCCATTCCAGAACCATTCTGATCCCTCGGCCGTTAGTTCTACATGCCATGAGTTTCGTTCACTGCCACTTTAGCCTGGTAATCCGTCAGGCTTTAAGAATTCTTGTTTTTCTTGGGTGTTCTTCTTGTTCTTATTCGATCTCACAAAGAAATACCGAGCATACTCATAGCATAGGTTGCAGGAAACAGCTGGATGAAGGTCTCTTCCAACCAGCTAATGTTGAAGTCACTGGGGGATTCCTATATTCAGCAGTAAACGTCCGGCACTGTTCAGACAATAGGCTAATGGACACCACCAATTATTTTACATACTTTTTATGAGCTGTCATAACGCCTCTCTTCCTTAAAATTTGTATGACGATAGCGAACTATAATGTCACTGTTACTTACTGAACTCAACTGCCTTACTTTTTATTAATTTTGAAGCAATCAAAAATCCTAATATTCTCATAAATAATTATGTATGAGGTTATCAGGCCTAAAATAGGGTGTGAGTTTGAATAAATGATGTCTTAGAATTCAATAAGAATAGTGTCAGTATCCCAATTAATTGAATTTGTTATTTTAAAACCACTTCTCTGTTTATGTTTTGTTTGTTTTTATATCGATTTTATGGGAAATTATATGTCGTCATGACGTCTATACTTATATTATCTTTTTTTTTTCTATTTTCGTATTAATTTTATTATGAATAAGTACCTACTAATAATTGCTGTACAAAAAGTAATGGTATCTCATCAAAAACATAATGTGAATCGAGAGTCAAGCGCAATATTATGATATACCTTGGATGCCGACCCCGCCGACAAAAGCAGTGAAATCTAAATTGGCGCCAAGTTCAATGATCAGCCCCGAAACCCTTCTATGGCTGAATAAATAAATAATAAATATTGGACAACATTACATACGGGTATGACGGGTAATATACTACTCAGCTAAAACATATAGCTACAACATTGATCAGAGATACGCTGGCTTCGACAGCGAGAAGAAACACTTGAGAAATTTCATCGTGTCACGTGACGTTCTCGGTAGCTTAGCTGGTAAAGCACTCGCCCGGCATGCGATGGGACGTGGGTTCGAGTCCCACCTGAGGTCGATGACTTTTTTCAAGTGTTATTTATCTTTAGTAAAAACTTGCATGGAATTGCTAAAAACAAAAATTTACAACATTACATACATTGCTCTGATCCTATGGTAAGTAGCCAAAGCACTACCACAACACCCAGACCCGAGACAATAAAGAGAAGTTTGTTTTCTACATTGACCCAACCGGGAATCGAACCCGGAACCTCAGAGATGGCGCAACGCCATATAGTCCGGCGTGCTCGCCTAGGCTACGGAGGTCGTCAAGTGAATGATGATGATGATTTGTATTGCAGACAAGAGTTCCCTCGGGCGATCGCGCCCCGCCGCCTGCAGTTGACCGAAGCCCCCGCGGCTGCATTCTCGCGGCTGGCGGACGAGTATCTGCGCCACGGCCTGCATAAGGGCATCCCGCCGCTATTCGTCGACTTGAGGTACCTACACTGCTCTATAAAATTAAGCGTAAAGGGTTCGCTATTAAAAATGGTTAAGACGGGTTGAGTTAAATCAAAGATCATTTTAAAGAATTCACTTTAAAGAAACGCAGAGAGTGAAGAGACATTATAGTAGTGTATAAAATATTACATGGCCACTATGATCACAATAACTTTACCAGTTGTTTCAACTGCCTGCCTGCCAATAATAATAAAACCGTTTTCTTAATGTAATTTATTTTTAAACCTTAAATTTTCTGAAGTTTTAGCAGCAAGGTTTTTTACTAGTTAAGCACAGACTATGCAGTTCGACGTATTTGCTCCTTTAAATCAAACGGAACCGCAGAAAAAATCTTCGCATAATTTTTAAAAATATTGTGATAAGTGCACGACGCACGTATAATATATTTTCAGCTTTATTTAAAAGTGTTTACAAGACGACATAGCCGCGTGTCAGCCGAGCTTATCGCAGTATTTAGTTACGCCGCTTTACTGCTATTTTTACTCGACTGCCAAACGAGGGTTGTTTTTATATGGTGTAAAATCGCGAAAATAAGTAGCGTAGTATAAATAAAAGCGTTTATAAACTTAACCATTATATTTCCCATTCCAGATCGTTATACGCCGACCAAAGTAAAGCAGACACAATAGAGAACTTAATCTTACAATACTTAGAGAACTTAACCAAACTGTGCACGTTTAGTTCTGACCCGAGCGAGACCAAACAACCGGCCAGTGCGTTGCTATGGGCTTACTACTACGCTGCACAACACTTCGACTATAAGAAGGATACAGATAGAGCACTGCATTACATCGATGCTGCGATTGAGCACACCCCTACGTTAATAGAACTGTTTATTGTCAAAGGAAAGATATATAAGGTTAGTAGATTATCAGTTGTAATTTATAGAATACTAACTGACCCGGCGAACTTCGTACCGCCTAGCAGTTATATTTTTTTTGTCAGCTTCCCTAATGATTTTATTATTTATTCTGCAATTCGGGGCAGAGAGGAATCCAATAAATTATAAAACATGAAAATCGGTCCAGCCGTTCTTGAGTTATTAGTGTACAAACCCGACTTTGCTTTATATATTAAAATTAATAATGTGTTGTAAACAGGTTTGTTTAGGTATGTAATTTTTTTGAGCATGATTTAGTCATGTTCATGTGTATTATGCTGTAGGTATAATAAATAAATAACCAATTACGGCCGACGGTGCCGGCGCGTCGCTTGACTAGCCAATCACGGAATCGTAACGGTCTTCTGTGCATCTTTCACTCGTCGCTCAAGATCCGTGCCGGTGGTTGTGTTTACTAACCGCTCTTACATTACCTTTCAAGAGTTCGCAGGCGCTATCCGAGCATATTGTACGACAACAGCTCGTCGACCTTCCACAAAATGTCAAATTTTCTCATTTGAAAATGATCTCTATATGTCAGGCTTTAAGGGGGTGCCATTCGAACGAAAAACTTCGGAGAGAGCCGATCGGGCCCGTACGTGAACACTCACACATAGAAAAATAGCTATACAGAGTAGGCTGAACGACAGAGTAAACATTACCTGCTATTTTTTCTTAAAGAATAAAATAATGTAAAGAAGTAAATACTATTTAAGATCATACATAATATTTAGTTTATAAATACCTACCTAAACTTTTGTTCTAAATAATATTTACAAACTTTATTATTAATTAACGAAACATTGTTTTTATTGAAAAGCAAACCTAAGCTTTAAATTGCAGAAAAAGTATTTAGGTAAGGAATGTGAAACACAGGTCAGTTTAATTGAACATAGGCGATCTAAATAATAGAGTACACTATTTTTATTGTTCGAAATTTATTTTGAGTAATCATTGACAGGGATAACCTTATTATCCGTGGCATACTAACTAATGACCACAGCACACCAGTGTGCCGCGGTACAAAATTTGCGGAATACCATCAGCTATGAGTATGTCATTAGTTTTTAATGTACTTTTGAAGCCTTCTACTATGGCAGTTGACTCCGTACCGCTAGATGATCCAGAGTAATTTTTATAGCACACATGCTCAGGTACTTCAAGATTGCATTCTAAGCTCACGCGCATACCATACACTATTCATTTTTATCAGCAAATGTAGAGAGCTTTTTCTGTAGCCAATGATAATTGCAGCTCCTGATAAAGTTATTTATGTTTTTCTATACGACCTCTTACTCCAACAATGCATTATGGAGTAAGAGGCTACAACTGTTATTATCGGTACGCCACATGCATTTACGTCACCATTTTTAATAGCCACTCAAATTCTTCTCTGCTCCCTTTTTTTGCTATTTCCTCTATGACTTTCTCTTTGGCCAGCTCCCAGAGTTTACATACTTTAGCATGACATTTAACATGACATTTAGCATTAAATATTTTCCGATATGTAGGGTATATCAAGAGGATTTTTGACATACTCGAGGGCACCTACTCCCATACCTATAGATAGACATAATGTTACTCGTGATTGTGTGTCAGTTCTTTGCTGCTTTGAGGATTTCTACAACTCTCCAATTTTAATTTTGCACACCATGTAAAAGTAGTAATGAAAACCATTTTTATTTTCTCCAGTAATATTTGGATCACTTAAAATGCAACCAAATTGAGAACTGGGGTGTGTAAGTGTGTGTTACCTTACGGGTTGGGACCCGAACCCGCGATCATCGCATACCGGGCGAGTGCTTTTTCAACTAAGCTACCGAAACGTTTGCAGAGCAGACGTAATCTTTCAAGTGTCAAAAACGCTGGCTCTGACAGCGAGAAGCTGGCGGAGCCAGCGTTTTTAGAACCCGATGCAAAAGAGAGGGGTGTTATAACTTTAACGTGTCTGTCTGTGTATCTGCCTGTGGTATCGTAGCTCTCAAACGGATGAACCGATTCTCGTTTAGTTTTTGTGTCATAGATAAGGATCGTTCTCAAAAAAGTGGCACAGCTTGTATTATTTTAACGATTTTTAAAAATGTGTCAAATATGGAATTTTGTAAATGTTAATCGAATTAATGTATACTTTGTGTTCATAATTAGTTAAAGGGAACGGAGTTTAGACATAAATATGGAAAATACAGTCTTTTTAAAAATTTTGCCTCACAGGTTAAAGAGCTTTTGTACAGGTTAATGAGAAATGGTACTAAGTCAAAGACAATTTAACTGGTAAGTAGAAAAAAAAAACAGTTAACCATGCAAAATCAGATTTTTATTACCAACCTGACATGCACAAACAGCGTAGGAACAAAAAAGACGCCGGGTGATGGTGGAATTACCTCAGTGATTCAATACAACACAGATACTGAAAGTCCATTAGAAACTCTTCAGCTCCGTCTTGCTCGAGGAGATAACGCCGGAGGCATGAAACAGATTAGCGTTTGTGGACTATGACAAGCCCTTCGCTTCGATCGAGACCTGGGCAGTACTACGGTCTCTCCAACTGCGCAATATTAACTATGGGTACATCGAGGTGCTGAAGTGTTTATATAAAAACGCCACCATGTCGGTCCGAGTGGAGGAGCAGAGCACGAAAGCTATTCCTAGTGGTCCATATAGGTCGGTTCCAACCAGCCGATCTGGAATTCACTGTGGGAGTCCTATGCTCAGCTGTGGAGGTTCAATCTCATTAACCTGCTTTCAGAACAGGGTAAAGAGTGGCAGGATAATCAGACATTAAAGATTATGGTGTGATAACAACGAAATGGCTACGTTTATAGGTATAAAGATAAAGATAATTTATTTATAAATATACAATATAAATGTACTGCCATTACATATTTTAAGATTATTATTCGCAAACATATTGGGCTACAAATAAAAATAAAGAGGTCAGATTAAAGATCACATAATAATAATAATAAAGCCCTTTATTCTGGTATTAGAGATAACATACACATTGTTGGTTACATAGCTTATAAAATATATCTAATCTCAGTGTGCCTCTTGACATAGGCCTCCTCTAATAGTTTCCACTGAGGTCTATCCTGGGTTACTCGCCTCCACCTTGGGCCAGCAGTCATTTTGATGAGGATGACATCAAAATGACTGCTGGCTCAAAGATCACATACCCGTTACAAAATCAGATTGTCGTGCTTCGACGTAATTTGTACAAAAACAACACCAATTTCCACAAAAATTGTTTTCCCGGCGGATCACCGACTACTGTCTGTACATTTTACGCGAGGGGTGCAGGACGTCATGTATATTGTAGTGTCTGTGTGAGGCGCAAGAGTGTTAGCGGCAGGTTAAAGATTATATTTATTTAAAAGATAGAAATTTGGTACCGTGTTATTTCAATGATATTGAAAGTATATGGTAAGGTAATCAACACCTAGGCAGCCGATACAGCGTTTTTGGGCTCTTGTGAATGGTGATTATAAGTGAATGTTAGATAATGACTGAGCCCTTGGGTTGGTTGTAACAAAAATTAAATAAAAATAAAATTAAACCATTGATTAAGATCAGAAAATCTTTAAAAAAAATTATATTCTTTTGGCACTTGAAAAATTTGTCAACTCTGCTAACGTCTCAGTAGCTTAGTTGGAAAAGCACTCACCCGGTATATATTGGTCCAGGGTTCGGGTCCCATCTGATCGGGACCACCAAAATTTTATAATAGCTACTTGAGAAAAATCTATTTTCCAAGTAGGTATTATAACATTTTAAATTAGCCCGAAATAAAAATATGCACCGTTTGCTTATAATAAATCTCACAGTTGACGAAAAAGTGAACGAAACATTGAATTTACAATTTTTATTATTATTTATACATTATTGATGACATCCATAATTATCATAGACTCTTTTATGTTTTAGCTAGATACCTATTGGTTTGCATGCTCTGCGTTTGCACTACTCTGTACGGGATAAGACTTGACATTTGAGTTGAAAGACAGCAAAAACACTAAAATTTACTGCAAAGTATAGATTTGTAACACGGCTGCCTTTGGTTGGGGACATCGGGGAAGAATTCGGGGATGATCATCAGCTGGCAGGCTGGCTTGAAATAATATCTGTGCTTCATGTGCATGACCTCACCAAGGAATCTATTGAAAAAACCGCATTACACCATCCAATTAAGTGCGCCTAGTAAATTAATAAGAGCAATGTTTCCTTTTAAAATATATCAGGCGTTTGTGTTTTAAATTAAGAAATCTTAAAATATTCATATTTCTTATATTTATACTAAATTTTAGGAAGGGGGCGGTCTGCGGAATTGCAATAGAAACATTTTCATGTGAGAATCATTGTTTAATGCGTAAAATTGATAAAGTAATCGAAAAAAAATGATTTTAGAAGTTATTACCTTTCATGTGTATTTTTTATATTTTAAAGGTATTTTTTCAAAATTTCAACAAGGCGGCGACCTAGATCCAGGATCAGGCTAGCCTACAAAGGTGGTTTTAATGTATTTAATCAATTCCGCGTCTAGAAAAAGTGATATAAAAATACCTTAATTTTCACAATTTCGTGCAATACACTCTTAAGTTGAAAATTTATTGGAGAATTTTTGTCTTTTTGGGTAGGTCGACGTGCTGTACATTGTACATTGACTGTACATTGAGTTGCCTACCGATACACCCTTTAGAGTTATCACAGCTCACTGTTCTCTAATGAGTTCCTTGATAGTAGTTGTTGCCGACATCAAAATTAATATTTTTGCTCTTGGCAATATTTCTATGTCTAATCTCTCTCGCTATAAATGTCAGAATAGATGTGTGTTCTGCATCTTTTTTTTTTAATTAGCGATCTCTTCTAATTAATATTTGTGTTTATGCAGCAACTACCAGCTTTCTGCACCGTAGTGAAATAACTGTATTTCTCTAAGGGGGCGTCCATAAATTACGTGAGGTGTTTTTTTAAATTTTCTGTCCCTCCCTCCCCCCCTGGTGAGATTTCGTGAGATTTTATTCAACCCCCTCCCCCATGCCCCAATCTTACGTGAGATTTTTCGAAATGTGGGTTTCTTACGTAAACGCGTTGGATTGTTATTGTAAAAAGAAAAAAAAATTGCTTCCTGTATGAATGATCTTAATCGTATTACGATATACGCTTAAGATTAAATCTTAAGCATGTACAATCTGGATTAAATGAACCAAAATAGTATTTTTTTTTTGTTTCAATCAGAAAAAAAATTGCGTGATATTTGCCGAGACCCCCCCTCTCTCCAACGTAAGATTAGATGAGATTTGACTCGATCCCCTCCCCCCCTTAAACATCTCACGTAATTTATGGACGCCCCCTAATAGTCATCCGCGTACTGTTCGCCTAATGGTGTAGCCTTAAATAGCAGTCAAATAACTGAGTTTATCTCTTGTTTTCAGCACGCAGGCGACCCCGTATCAGCATACCAGTGGCTAGAGGAAGCCCAGGCGATGGACACGGCCGACCGCTACGTGAACAGCAAGTGCGCGCGCTACATGCTGCGCGCCGAGCACGTCAAGCGCGCGGAAGATATGTGCGCCAAGTTCACTCGGGAGGGTGAGGCACATCATCATCATAATTTCAGTTATAGGACGTCCACTGCTGAACTTAGGCTTAGTGATTTCGAAATGGGCTGGTTGGAAGTGCCTCCCCCAGTGATTTCCAGATTGGCCGGTTGCTAGTGGCCTCCCCCAGTGACTTCCAGATTGGCCGGTTGGAAGCGGCCTCTCCGACTTCCAGATTGGCCGGTGAGAAACGGCTTTCCCCCAGTGACTTCCAGATTGGCCGGTTGAAAGCAGTCTCCCCCAGTGATTTCCAGATTGGCCGGTTGCTAGTGGCCTCCCCCAGTGACTTCCAGATTGGCCGGTTGGAAGCGGCCTCTCCGACTTCCAGATTGGTCAGTCGGAGCGGCCTCCCCCAGTGACTTCCAGATTGGCCGGTTGAAAGCAGTCTCCCCCAGTAATTTCCAAATTGGCCGGTTGAAAGCGGCCTCTCAGTAATTTCCAAATTGGCCGGTTGAAAGCGGCCTCTCAGTAATTTCCAAATTGGCCGGTTGAAAGCGGCCTCTCAGTAATTTCCAAATTGGCCGGTTGAAAGCGGCCTCTCAGTAATGTCCAAATTGGCCGGTTGGAAGCGGCTTCCCCCAGTGACTTCCAAATTGGCCGGTTGAAAGCGGCCTTTCTCAGTAATTTCCAAATTGGCCGGTCGGAAGCGGCCTCCCCCAGTGACTTTCAGATTGGCTGGTTAAAAGTGGCCTTTCCCAGTGACTTCCAGATTGGCCTGTTGGAAGCGGCCTCCCCAACTTCCAGATTTACTGGTCGGAAGCTGCCCCCTCTGGTGACTTTCAGATTGGCCGGTCGGAAGCGGCCACTGGGGCCAGTGACTTCCAGATTGGCCGATTAGAAGCGGCCTGCATCCAGCGGCTTCCTGCAACCTTTATCAGTGGCCTGCTTAACTTGTGGGTGGACGTCCTACGCTGCGCTTGCCGATACGTGGTCTCCATTTCAAAACCATTTTGCCCGATTGACTGTCAGTTCTACGTGCTATGTGCCCGCCCCTGGCAATGCACCTTGCTAATCCGTGCTATGGCAGTGATTTTTGTTCGTTTGCGAATCTCCCAACCTCACCCGCAGATTTCTGCAAATAAATTAGTTTTATCGGTTTTTTTCTTTTCCGTCGTACTGTTTCCACTGAAAACTAGCGCAATCATTAGACCCTCCATCTACGCCCTCCATCGTACTCCATCCATAAATAACACAAAGTAACCGAACTATTTTATTTATCCTTTCATATTAAATGTAAGTCAAAAATCACAAGCGAGTTTCGAAGAAATATGGTTCATACTTCTGTATCACTATAGGGTATGTGCATGATATCGAAATAACCAAGTTCTGATTTCGATACTATCAGATCATGCCTATTATCATATTTTTTTATCCCATAGGAGTGCCAGCGACGGAGAACCTCAACGAGATGCAGTGCATGTGGTTCCAGACTGAAGCAGCGGCCGCGTACCAGCGTCAAAGGCAATGGGGCGAAGCGCTAAAGAAGGCGCATGAAGTTGACCGGGTGAGTTACTATGCCAACACTATAGGGGAACTATTTCTGAAGTATGCCAACAGTCTATAGAGGTACTATTTCTGAAGTAAGACTGAGATGCGGCCTTCAAGTGTCACCGGCAGTGGGGCGAAGCACTAAAAAGACTTACTTTAATTTACAATACTTTGAATTACACCCAGAAATTTTGAAATCTAGAATGTAAAACCTTAGTACTAAAACTGCTAAAAAATGGGACGGTAGTCAAAAGTTATTGTCAGTATCAATGTCATATTCTGACAATCAAATGTCAACATATATTTACCATTGTCATATAATAATACTTTCTTCTAAATTATAAACAGTAAAACGGTAGGACCAACCATTGCAAGATACGCAAAATGATTTTTCCAAAGTTTTGACTTTACTATTTATATTCGTCTTTTACAATAAGAGATTTTGCAGCCTGATCAGCTTGATAGATTTTAGTTTGATCTCGTTCGTATTAAATGCATTTTCAACTCTCAATAGCCTCTTCTTAGGATATCTACAAACGTATGTGAATGTATGAACTTTCCCAAAGACTTTAAGATTAGCCGGTGGAAGCGCCCTGAATCCAGCAGCTTCCTACAACTCGTACCAGCCCCTTAGGCATGAGCAATAAAACACGATATGTTAAGATAAGATGTAGCGATTTATCGCATACTTTTTGTCAAAAAAAAGAACTTTTATCGAAAAATCGAGCATGACCGTGATGTGCCGGCACGGACATGCTCACTGTTTCGATAAAAGTTCAAGATGGCGGCTATGTCACCATATTTTAAAATTTGGGTGTCGATAAATCGCTATATCGTATCATATCTTATCGTGTTTTGTTGCTCATGCTAGAGGGGCTGGTCGTCTGTCCTCCTTATTTGGCGTGGTGTAATAACCTTAATTGGCCTGCACTCATTATTCCTGTAATAGCTTTTTAACCTTTATCATAATGAGTATTGTTCGTTTCAGCATTTCTCCGAAATAATGGAGGACCAGTTCGACTTCCACTCGTACTGCATGCGCAAGATGACGCTGCGCTCGTACGTGGGTTTGCTGCGTCTGGAGGACGTTCTACGCTCACATCCCTTCTACTTCAGGTACGGATCATAGACTATTGTCTGTGTTTATATCATTCTCTATGGGTGTGTTATTGTCTATGGTTGTGTTATTGTCTATGGTTGTATTATTGTCTGTGGTTATACTTTTGTCTATGGTTGTACTGTTGTGTGTGCACACCAGACATAGCTGTGCATACCGTAAAGAGTGTGCAGAGTGCGAACTATGTAGTTTCTTTCAAAGCATAACTGGATTTTTATACTGAAATTGTGTTGACTGTTGTGCAACTGTTATACTTTTGAAATACCTAATCACTTATATCTAGGGCATACAGAATAGGTTCCAAAAAAATCTATTTTTTGGCTTAATTTTGCTACGTTTTATAGATATCTCTATAGATATTAGCGATAACATTGCCTTAATTCTACGTGTACCTATCTATGAGGCAAAGATGGACATCTCAAACATCCCATACTAAATCGTCGATGGTTTAGTATGGGAATCTTTTTTTTCGTATATTTGATGTTGACCCTATATTAAAAGTTTTTGTATTTTAAAACCAATAAAACCAATTTATTTTTGCAAATAGGCTTAAATTAAGTGCTTTTACAAATAATTTTCCCTATTTTTTTCCCACCACTGCTTCAGGACAAATTTGGGCTAGTAGAGCAGTATGATCGTATTCCAACCGGCTAATCTGGAAGTTACTGGGTGAGGCCTATGTTCAGAAGTGGACTTCCTGTGGCTGAAATGAGTATGATGATGCCTTAAATAGCAACAATATAGTTTAGAACTGAATGAAACGGGAATTAACCTGATCATAATTTAGGTACAAAATGTTACCTCATTTGCCTGACGTTTCAATCGGGTTACACCGACCGTGACCTGTCAGCCTGTGACCACGGTCGGTGTAACCCGATGGAAACGTCAGGCAAAAGAGGTAACATTTTGTATCTAAATTATGATCGCGTTAATTCCCGTTTCATTCAGTTTTAAATTATGCAACACGAAAGTTTAAAAGTAATTAATATAGAGTTTGTACATATTCTACGTACAGATGCGCACGAGTAGCGATCCAGGTGTACTTGCGACTGTACGCGCAGCCGCTGCAGGACGCGCCGCAGACCACCGAGCCCGATACAGGTCAGTACGCTTTGTTATATAATACAGGGTGTTTGCGATAATACAGGGTGGTAAGAAATGTACGAGAGTAGGGGTGATTCAGAATCCTAGCTTAAAAAAAATGACACCCATATAACTTTTAAGTTAAGGGCGAACATGCGAAAGCATGGTAATTTGAGTGTATCAATATAAAACGAGGCTACCTGCGTTACGAGCGTTGAATTTATGTTTTTTACTTACTGTGTCCCCGGATTCGAACGCGTGGCATACGGCTTGTCTTATCACCCCGTATTTTGTTCCGTTAAAAGTGGATTTAAAAAAATGCTAATGGCCTTTACTCGGGTGACCCGTAATAAATTTGCATTTTTGTTGGCATTGTAAAATCTATTCTAAGCTTTCATCGTAATAGATATTATCAAAATCGTTTCTGTGGCTATGCCTTGAAGAATAAAAGACAGAATTACTGCCAAATATTGTGTCGATCTCCATAGATTTTTTTTAACTAACATCCATTGACTTATAATTCGCCAAATGTAAATTGCGGCAAAAGCTGTAAGCTGAAATGTCGTATTTCTATTGGTCAAAAGAGGGTTAGTTCCTAAAATGTCAATGTGACTGACAGGTGGCTTAATAAGAAACGCCAGCATATATTTTTTTATCTTTGAACAAAAGAATAACGGATCAAAAGGAATCGTTTACTATGTTTACAACTAAAGTGCATAAAGTCCGGGCTACGCTGGCTGAGCTTGACTATAGCGCCGACATTATAACGGCATAATATCTTGTTCATCTTGACGTAAACTCCGTCGACAAGTATCTACGACAACAAAACCTCGCGTACAAATCATAGATAATTATCTAAAACCGTAGAAAAGTATTTTTGTAATCGTAGTCTATGGTATGTGGCCTATTGTTTTGTCTGTGCTTTATGCCATGGCATACGACACGTGACTGCGGTACATTTTAGCCGGCATTCTACGGTTAAATAATGTATACCAACATGAATCTGTTCTCGGTGATAATAATCTGACACAGGTTAACCTTTTCCATACGGGGCCTTGGAAACCGAAGTGCGCCTCTCAATACGGGGCTTTTTTTACGCTGTTAGAATTTTTGTTAGGCTTTAACTTACGATATTTTGAAAACTATAAGACTTACGGTATTGAAATTTTGAACATATATACTGCAACTAATGTAGTTTCATAATCACATACACATTTTACACTTTATTTGTTATTATTTGATAAAAACAAAGTTTATTCACATAAAATATAAAGTCCATTTCCGAGCTCCAGCGCACAGTTATTGATGCACAAGTTATCTTTTTAAGCACGTTATTAAATTGTTAATAAATTAAGTTACAAATATAAAAGATATAAGCCTCGAAACTTAGGAAAAAACACCCATTTATAAAAGCAATGTTAGTCACTCTACTTTAGTGACGTGCCTTTGAAAAATAATATCGATAAACAAATTTCTTTCTTTCTCTTTCTTTCTTCAAAGTACGTAACTAGTACGTATTATATTGCGATAATGAAATTAAGTTTTAAATGAGCTTTACAAAATAAAACCAAAAATACGACAAAAAGTAGGTAAGTATTTTGAAATGTGGGAACATTTATTTATTTAAGGTACGACCTGCACCAGACATAGTATGTAATTTAAATAGCACAAGTAAACAACTTGACCGATTAATAGCAACTAGTAGACTGATTTCAACTATAAATAACTAGCTGACCCGGCAAACTTCGTACTGCCTAATAAACATTTTTTTCATTAGCTTTTCCAATGTTTTTTTCTATTGATTCTGCTCTTCGGGGCGGAGACAAATCCAAAAAAATTTTAACCATGAAATTCGGTTGAGCCGTTCTCGATTTATAAGTGTTTTAACGAACCCGACTTTGTTTTTTTAATTTAATAATATAAATACAAAATAAACTAATAAAATTATATCGATGCTGAAGTCATACATCACTATAAATCCACCATTTTGTTTTCTCAAAGAACACCTCGCCAATACGGGTGGCATCATTAGATGCCCATGATTCGGTACTCAACTTTGTCGGTATTTTTTGTTATAGAGACATCTAGTAAATTTCTTGAATACTTCTTTCTCAAATAGATCAACCAATCCCGTACTAGACACCATCGATAAAACAGTAACTTACCATAGACATTTTTTTAGCAAAACTCGATTTTGTAATGGCTTTGCCAAAACATCAATAGATGCCACCCGTAAAGAGGAGTCACTTTTCGCTTGGCACCAATAGATGCCTCCCGTACGGAAAAGGTTAAGGTCTCATTTAAATCGTTAAAACTCCGATAGATGGCAGTGCGCATCTCTATTGAATGTCAAATATTTGTTTTTATAGATTTTTTGTCTAGTGTGCTAATTATCATCTAATAATTATATGACATGACCCTAATAATGTAACAGCTTAATTATTATTCTCTTACTAGTTTTATATATTTCTTAAACTCGTAAAATAACGGGATTGCCATCGGACGGTATAACAAAAGGTTTTTTATTAGTGCGTGCCTTTGCTTGGAGTATGATTTGATAGCTCATTCATTACCATTTAATCTAAACTTTACAGTCTTGTTAACATGCTAATATTGACTTTGCTTGGCTGTACATATGTATTATCAGAATGATATGCATTTAAATTATAGGTGCACTCTTTATTGCACAAACTTTTTGTGTGTAAAGAATAAGGTCATGGACGATTGACACTTGTTTCGCCTTTAATTTCACTTCCTCACTGTTAATCGTGAATAAGCTTGCATTATCACCTTGTTTTGTTCGGGCCATGACATTTGTGACCGCAGCACCAGTCCTCACCACAACTAGGCTATTGAACCTGTGACGAAGAACCCTTTCGGCTAGCTCAGGCCTGAGTTCCTCGTCAGCATATGTACTGGTCCCAGCCCGCGGGGCGTGCGGTGAGGGGATGCGTACCTAATTTTAGGATCCTACAGGGAATCAATCAAGGAAACCAACGGGACGTTTGCACACTCTGTATTTAACAACACACACTGTTCCTTAAAGCTAATACACTACTTAAACTATCTAGATCTGTGACTACTGTCTTACTATCGATACTCTTTGTATCGCGGGAGGCAGGGCGACGGGGATCGGCGCAATTTCCACGGGACGGCGTCGCGGACTATACTTCGGCGCGGTGCGTGGCGGGTTTTAGTTAGTAAATCTAGTATATTTCTACGGGAGATGAAGGCTGGCATGCGGTGTCGTCACGATCACGCCGCGAGAGCGTCCGGGCCGGGGATGGGTTCACCGCTGGAGTGCGGTCAAGGTTCAGGAGTGAGGTTTCGTATCAACGAACACGCCGCACGACAGCGAAACCTCGGATTAGGATGCGGGTCGGGTGCTTAACTAGGTTAGTAGGGAAGACGGGACAGCTGATCGCCAGTACTCTGATGTGCCGAGGCAATGGTGAACGGGTGACGTATGCGCGCGCGATGACGTCTTGCCACGGTTGCGGAGTACGGACGACTGCTGCTGAGCTCCCTCCCGCCGCGCTTGATATAGCGTCGTCGCGGGCGGGGCGCGGGCGCCGCGGTGCGTCGGGCGTAGGGATGTCGGTAGTCGATACGATGACTCGCGTGCTAGGGATGTCGATCCGCCGGATCCTCGTCACACCTCCTCCCCGCTTTTGGAGATTTTTACCTGTAAAAATCACAAGGTCCGGTATATAATCCATATACTAGAAAGGCAAAATTTCTGGCTAGGTAGGTATCTAATTAAGATTTGACCAATATTATAATTTGCTGTCTTTACAGGGGGGTTAAATCTTTATATTATACTGTGTATAAAATGTATTATTTGACTAATTTAATTTCGGTGGTAAAACAATGCTTGTTACTCGGTTAAAATTACTGGTATTCATTTACAAAGTTTCACAAATATCTATTTCTACTAGATCGGCAAAACCTCTTTTATTAATTAGTTAGGCAATCTATCTATTAAACATTTACAATGTGTACTTATTTACGTACATTTGTAACACACTTCTTTATGGAAGTTGGTTAAACATATGTTTATCGGTTTAGTAAATTAACTATTTAATTACATACATTTTTTTTATATACTTCTTTTTTTAGAAGTCGGTTAAACATATGTTTATCGGTTTAGTAATATAATTGTTTAATTACATACATTTTTAATATACTTCTTTTTTAGAAGTCGGTTAAACGTGATTGTTTAATTAGTTATGTAATCTATCTAATTACTAACTTTTACAATTGTACTTATTTACGTACGTTTGTAATATACTTCTTTATAGAAGTCGGTTAAACATACATGTTTATTGGTTTAACAATTTACCTAATTGCTAATTAATACAATAATGTTTTGTTACCTTTTTGGTGAACTTCACACTGTTCTTATCATGGTTCGGATTATTGAGAAGTCCGTTTATTTGCCGATAATAAACGTTTCTTATACTTTATACTAAATAATTATAACTTTAGGTGTGTAACATGATGATAACTAAGAAAACGGTATTTGATTTACAAACGCGGACATCGCGATGGTCGCGTGTCGTGCGCGGATGAAAAATTTGAGCGTGCATTCGCCGTCGCGGGTCGATTTGCACTGCCTCCGCCTGTCGAGCGGTCGGTGGATGCGCTTGCGTTCTATTGTTCGCGTACAAACTAGCTATGTACAATTACGCGTTGAGGTTTAACTTTATTATTTTCCAAGATTGGTATGCGATTGCGGCGGTATGATATTCACTACATTTATTTACTTATTACGCGTACAATTTGTAATGTACTTCTTACTAGAAGTCGGTTTAATAGTCTAATGACTTGTTAATTAATTATTACAATGTGTACTTATTTATGTAGGTGCTACGGATAATATAGTTTACTGTTTAAATGTAATATTCTACGGGTAACGTGTTGAACACTATTAGTTATGTTAATATGGTATATATAATTTACTGTTTAAACATCATATCTGACGTACGGCGTTTTTGATAATTTAATTTAGTTATTATCAACTGTTATGTTAATGAAAAAAAAACTCGATATACTAATATGGTATCTATGATTTACTGTTTAACCATGATATCTTACGTACGGCGTTTTTGATAATTTAATTTAATGATTATCAATTGTTATGTTAATTAAAAAAATCGATATACTAATATGGTATCTATGATTTACTGTTTATATATAAAATATTATGGATACCGGTGCCTAATTGTTGTTTGAATTTACGTTAAAAAAATTAAAAAAAGACATATACGACCTATTTGTTTTCGGCGTTCTCGGCTTGTTCTCGCGTCTTAATGTTTTGTATCCATGTTCTTGGTTTTCCGGATCGCCGTTTCTTCTTTCTTGTGTTGTGTGGTCCACTCCTAACCACTCTGACTAGCCCTCCAGATCCTTCAGGTTCTCCTCGCGGTTGTCCGGTCTCGTAGGCGGTCCCAGTATTGGTTCTCGTAGGTGCATGTTGGCCGGGGTTGCTGGTCTTATTTCGGGTTCTATCATCGTGGGCGTTTACTAGTATTTCTTTTTGTCGTGTTTTCCTATGAACTTGGCAAGTCTTGCAAGTCTTGACGTACTTTGCGACGTCTTTATACATGCCTGGCCAGTAATATCGTTGTGATATTCTATTTAGTGTTTTTGCCGTTCCTAGGTGGCCTGCTGTCGGTGTGAAGTGGTTTTCTTTCAACACGTCGTGTTTATCTCGTTCGGGCACACATAACTTCCACTCAGATGTCGGTTCTAGTCTTGGACCGTAGGCGTAATTAGTTATTTTTCGGTACAGGTTCTGGTTTTCGGTTTTATAATCGGTGCTTAATTTTTGGTTTAGTTCTTTTAATTTTCTCTCTGTCCAATCTGTGATGTCTTTTTCGATTGCACAGATCGGGTTTATTTGTTCTCCTTGGTTATGTGTGTCGGTTTCATCGGTCCACTTTATTTTTGCCCCTATTCTACTAAGTAGGTCCATTCCAATTATTATTTTAGTGATTTGTGGGTGGTACAACATTTGGTGGCATATATGCCTTCCTCTTGTTTTAATTTCTAGTGGTAGCGCTTGTGTGATTTTTAGGGTTGCTCCGCTTGCTGTGCTTGCTGTTTCTGACACGGTTTTAGGCTTACGGTTTTTCTTTAAGTATTCTTCGTATATTGCCTTGTTTATGTACGATCTGGTCGATCCTGTGTCGACTAGTGCTTGGTATTCTGTGCCTAAAACTGCTATTTTTATGTACGGGCGGTTGTCTCCATTTTTCGTCAGTGTTTCCAATATCATGGACTGCACTATATTGCTCTTTGTCTTGCAACATTTGATGCTTAAAACGCCGATTTTTCCACATCCTCCACAAAACAATCTTTTACTTCCCCTGCATTCTCTGGATGTATGTCCGGGTTCACCGCAACTCCAGCAGTATGTGTTCGGGTCGTAATTGGCGATGTATTTTGTCGTTTCTCTGGGTACTTGTTTTACTTGTGTGAAGTGCGTTTCTCGGTAGTTTTTCGTTTCGGTTTGGGCGTTTATACTGCTTCTGTTATTAAAATGTCCGTCGAAACTCATCTGACGATCATCTGTGATACTTTCGTAGTCTTTTGCTAGTTGTATCAGTTGATTTACGGTGCTAAATTCGGTTCTTTTTATGTAAAACTTGTATTTCGGGTTCATATTTTCATAAATTCTGTTTAACTTTTCTTCTTTTGTCATTTTTGCATATCTGCGCATTAATGTTTGTAAATCAATCAAGTAATCGGTAAATTTTTGAGTGTAATTCTGCCTCGATGTTACTATCTTTCTGAGAAGTTCGGTTTCGTAATTGTTTGGCATAAACGTTACGATGAAACATTCAATGAACTCTTCCCATGTCGTCCACGAGTCTCTGTTATTACGGTACCACAACACAGCCTTACCTTTTAGAAGTCTTGGTATCACTTTTAGCAGGTTTTCCTTTTCAATTTCACCTGTTTCGGTTAGCTCGTCCAGCCTTTCGAGGAACTCCACGGGGTCGTCGTACGTGTCGAAATGCAGGTTCCACCTCGATACTATGCACTCACTTGTGTTAGCACTGTGTGTCTTGCTATTTTTTGATTGATCGACGTTTTTCTTTTCTTGTGACATCTCTGTGTCTTGAAATTCGGTGTCGGAGTTATCGGTGAATTCTTCTTTTTCGTTGGAGGACTGGTCAGGTTGGTCAGATCGGTTATTCGGTGTGTCTGTGGTTTCTTCCCTTACCACTTGTGCGAGGTTTTTCCTCAAGTCTCGCACTGTCAGGTTTTCGGTTTCTATGCTTCTTTTCTTGCACTCTTCTTCAAGTTCTTGTTTTTTCAGGTTGTATATCCAGGACGTGGGCATTAGATTTGGCTTCCTTGTCGATGGCGGATGGCGGTTACTACCAAGGCGTCGCTCTCTTTCGGAACTATTTTTTTTCCTGGGTGCGACGGCTCGGTCAGTACCCTTCCCTGAGGATTGTGTGGGTTTTTTCGTTGGGCGCCAATGTGACGAAGAACCCTTTCGGCTAGCTCAGGCCTGAGTTCCTCGTCAGCATATGTACTGGTCCCAGCCCGCGGGGCGTGCGGTGAGGGGATGCGTACCTAATTTTAGGATCCTACAGGGAATCAATCAAGGAAACCAACGGGACGTTTGCACACTCTGTATTTAACAACACACACTGTTCCTTAAAGCTAATACACTACTTAAACTATCTAGATCTGTGACTACTGTCTTACTATCGATACTCTTTGTATCGCGGGAGGCAGGGCGACGGGGATCGGCGCAATTTCCACGGGACGGCGTCGCGGACTATACTTCGGCGCGGTGCGTGGCGGGTTTTAGTTAGTAAATCTAGTATATTTCTACGGGAGATGAAGGCTGGCATGCGGTGTCGTCACGATCACGCCGCGAGAGCGTCCGGGCCGGGGATGGGTTCACCGCTGGAGTGCGGTCAAGGTTCAGGAGTGAGGTTTCGTATCAACGAACACGCCGCACGACAGCGAAACCTCGGATTAGGATGCGGGTCGGGTGCTTAACTAGGTTAGTAGGGAAGACGGGACAGCTGATCGCCAGTACTCTGATGTGCCGAGGCAATGGTGAACGGGTGACGTATGCGCGCGCGATGACGTCTTGCCACGGTTGCGGAGTACGGACGACTGCTGCTGAGCTCCCTCCCGCCGCGCTTGATATAGCGTCGTCGCGGGCGGGGCGCGGGCACCGCGGTGCGTCGGGCGTAGGGATGTCGGTAGTCGATACGATGACTCGCGTGCTAGGGATGTCGATCCGCCGGATCCTCGTCACAAACCAGACCGGGGACGCCAATTGTTACTATTTGATAAGTAGATGTGATCTAATCTTTAATTCGGTGTCAACTAATACTGGTTTGTGGGTACTGTCGGTTTCGATATTCAATATCAGGTTTAAATTTTAGACTTATGAGTTGCAAATAAACACGATAAAATGTTTAAGATTTTATTTTATATTTCTTTGTTTTAATAAAATACAAAATCACAATAATTAATTTGTTTAAATAACAATACAGTAACACACGTTACTTTATTTATTCATTACAACAATGCTCACAATCATTTCACATATCACAACACATCATCCCTGAGAGTTTATTGAGAATACTGACAAATAAATTAACTATCATTATGCATGCACCACAGTCTCTTAAAATAATTTAATAAATAATTCATCGATTGCATAGCGTCCATTTTGTTTTACAACATTCTTCTCGCTAATAATAAAATACAAAAAGTCGCGATTTAAATATTATGGCAATGCGGTCGACCCGCTAGTCTTTCGTACCTTACACTACTTAGGACACTTAAAACATCACATTTGCGCTTTATATTTACACGGTACGTCGCGTGCGCGGCGTAAACAGTTCAGACTAGAGCTTTGGTTTCACCGTCCGTAGCCGGGCGTCCGGTATCTCTCCCGTGCCGCTTGTGCCGCTTGCGCGGCTTGCGGCGTCAGGAAGTATACGTGCGCGCCCTCGCCCGGCAGCCGGTACGACACGAACGAGCCCGGCCGGCCCTCGCCTGCCGCGTTCACCGGCGACGTTATCCACTCCGCGTCAGGATTCACAGGAGGCAGCGGCCTCTTATAATTCACCAACGTATCACCCCCCAACGAAGGCCGGTTCAAATCGTACTGCTCCCCAGCGAACTGATTCCGCTGGGCCTGTTTTCTATACTGAGCCGGCCGTCCCGGGTTCGGGATAGGAATGAACTCGCTGTCAGGGTTGATCGGCGGGCGCGGCAACCGGTCGTTCACTACCGTGTCGTGAAGCAGCGAGGGAGGGTTCGGCTGCTCCAACTGCCTTTGCGACTGTTGCTGGAACGGGACAGGCTCGCTGTCAGGGTTGATCGTCGGTCGCGGCAGACGATCGTTGACCAGAGTATCCCTGTCCAGTGACGGAGGGTTCTCGCCTTGTCTCCTCGCGTCCTCGATGATTTCGTAAGCGTACTGCAGATTAATGTTGTTGTCGATCGGAGTCTTCACTGTCTCTAAAGGCGCCGTCACAGCTAAACCGTTCACGTCGTGTGTGCTGTCCTCTATTTTCTTGCCGAATATATCAAATGAGTTTTTTGTGATGTCGTCAAGGTACCTTTCGTCTTGCTTAGTGTAGTACCCGTGACTGATCGGGTTGGGAGTCGTGTTTGGATATCTGTTCACGTGGTGCACTGCGGGCTTGTCATTTTGGATTGGAATGTGATTCCTGTTGCCATTAGGTCGCACACCTTTGTTGATCTGAGCATCGTCGTAGTCCTCGTCTCGTGTTTTCGTCTTAGGGTAGAATCTACTCGATGTGGGTGTTTCGGTCGTCACTTGCACGTTTTCGATCAAGTACTGCTGATAGGCTGGCTGAATCGAAGGTGTGATTGCGTTGAAATCGTTCTGCAGATTGAATGGCTTGCTGTAACTCACCATTGGTCGGAAAGGTTCAGGATCTAGTTTTGGTGCTCTGAATGATATTTGCTCAGGCCTCTGGTTGGATTGATAGCTGAACTGGTAGACCGGCCGCGATGTTATAGCTTTGGGTTTGTGTGCGTGCGGTCTGTGTGAGTAAGATTTCGGCCTCTTAGTAGTGAACAGTTCAATCGTCTGTTGAATGTCAGCTATTTGTTGATAGAACGTTTCTGGTCGTTGTTTTGGTTGTTGGACGTATACGGGTTGTGGTCTAGGCTTTTGGATACTGAAGTACTCTTGAGTCAAAGTACGTGGACCCTGTTTCTGGGGCCATAAGAAAAGCGCATCTGCTTGATCGATAGCTCCATATGCAACGTCAACTGTGGGAGTGAAACCTGACTGAGTATTAACATTCTGCTGCGGGTATGGTGACGGATTTGACGGCACAGTTTTGTAATAGTTGCGGCCATCGAAGTAAGTCGCTGGAGTGGGTGATGTTTTCGGTTGCTCGTCGTAGAAGTAGAAAGAAGCCAGCGCATTGTCATTCGGTTTCCTTTGATATACAGGCTGTAATTTGGTTGTGGGAATATTGTTTTGAGTGTTCGCGTTGGAATAGTACGCTCTCAATGGCACTGGAGTCGAGGTTACTACATCGTCGATCACATTCGGTGTCTTGTCAGGTACGTTGTACAAGATGTAAGGATTCTCTGAAGTTGTTGGTGTTTTAGGAGTATATTCAGGCTCCGGATAATCATAGATGACAGATACGGAAATCGGTTTTGATGTAACTTTTGTCCTGGTCTTGTAAACTGGTTTCTCTGTCTTTGGTCTTGTTGTAATTTCATCTGGGAGATTGTGCACTCGAACTGGGTTTCTAGATGGGATACGCTGTGGTTTCCGAACATTTGTTGTTACAATTTCAACAGGCGGTGGCGTTATTATCGTTGTCGGTATTTCGGTGGTTCTTGGTGGTTCGGTAGTGGTTGTCGGCCTCTTCGTAAACTTGCGGTATGGCGTAGATGACGTTGTCGTTTTTACTGTTGGCTTATACCTGGTAAATGAAGGTACTGTCGTCGGCCTCGTTGTGGTTCTAACAGTTTCTGTAGTCGTTTTCTCTTCCATTGGAGCGAAGAAATCCGGTGGCGGTGGTAGTATGATTCCTGGCACAAGCGGTCCCGCTGGCACGCTGTTATTGTAATCCGCGCGGTAGGAAAAATTGTATGGCGGCGGATAGTAGATCGAAGGGTCGTCTTCGTCGTACAGGTCGGTCTGGTTGCTGGGTGGTGGTAGAAACGCTGCGCCCGGAGGAAAGCCTTCTGGAAAAGAGCCGTTCATGGATCCAGGGAAAGGGAATGGCCCTTCGCTCGCATTTCCGGGTAGGAATGGGAACGGAGGAATTGGCAACGGCGCTCCCCCGGAAGTAGAGTTTCCCTGATAGTCACCCGGGGCGTAGGGCGCTCCCGGCGCGAAGGGGAATGGCGCAGGAGGTAGAGGGCCTTCGCCCTCTCCCGCAGGGAAGGGTGGGAAAAAGGCCGCAGGGACACTACCATTTGGTGTGAGGAAGACGAGCGGTCCGTCGTCGGCGAGTCGTACTGGAAAGGGCGGTGGCACTTTAGGTTTCTGCGGTAACTTTACTTGCCTTCGAGGCGCCTCGTAGTCGTCGATGGGCGGCCACGGTCTGCGCTCACTCTCTTTCGTGCGTTCAGGGTATGAGCCTCCCGTAAGAACCAGCAAGTGGTCCTCCGCGAGCCATATTTCGTCTTTCTTTAAACCTCCAAGGGTCTGGAGGTTATCCTTATTTCTCGTTTCCGAGTTTGGCTCGTAACTAACGATGCCTGGCCGTTTAGGTGTTTTGGGAAATATCTCATTCTGTATCAGTCCGTACTTTCCCTCGGCTACTTGGTCAGAGAGCGTTTTCTTTTCTTCGTCATCCTCTTTCTTGACCGCCTCCTTTCCCTCGCCCGCGCTAGACATTAGCATGCCATCATCCCAGATGCCCTGGTTCCATCCTACGGTGCCGCCCGACTGGTCCGGCGCGAGAACGCCATTGAATTTGCCGCTCGACGGCTTCTCCTCGAAATCTATGGAGTTTTTGGCGGTGCCGTATTCTTTGTCGGGTTTAATTTTCATGTGTCCGCCGATAAGGCGCTTGATCGTCCGGGATTCGGCGGGATCAGAGTCCGGGGGGGACCCGAGACTGCGTTGGTCGCGCACGAACGAGTCAGGCGGCAGCACGTAGGTGGGCACGAGCACGCTCGCGCGCGCACTGCAAGCGCACGCCAGCGCCAGCACCAGCGCTAACGCCGCCCCTCTCACCATCTGAAAGTTTAGAAAACAACATTTATTAATTACTTTGTAAAAAAGAAACAAAAATAACACACATCAACGGGTAAACTTATCTAAATAAGGCTGTCTTTGTTAGTAAAACTCGCGCGGTCATGAGCGAAGTGAAAGGTCCGCGGAGACAAAAGCGGCGGCCAGTAATTCGGGCACTGGCTCGCCGCGCGCCACCACCCGCCTTTTTATCAAGTTTTACTGCGCGACCACCTCCGACCCGACGGCATTGAGAATCAACCGTTTAATTGGAAATTGAATGGCGAATAATGCCAGCGACACAGGAAGGCCGCGAAGCCTAAATACGAAAAAATTGTCGGCCATGCCGAAATTTATTTTAAGCCACTTTTCATTCTGTTAGAAAAACGTTCTTGATTGCAACAATTAACGAAATATATGTGGAAATTATTATCGGATATCTTTTCAGAATTAATCAGCACGAGGCGTCGCAATGTAATCTTCCGCGCGAAGTCACGAAACAACGTTCTTATTATAAACGGTTATTGAGCGTGCATAATCGCGTCTGTATACAATGTTGTCGAGTTTAGGTGTTGCAACCAGTGTAGGTGGGATGTGACAAACCTGCCGTGTGAAATTGAATTGACGCCATAAATTATGATTACAGCTAAATAGGTCATCAGCGAACAAGCGTAGGAAAGCGCTGTGAAACTAACGAAATAATTTCGATACAACAACAATAGTTCTCGCAAAACGTTAGGGCAGTGAAGGCAAAGTCGCCGGTGTCCGGTGGGCGTGTCAGGGCTCCGTGAAAGGCATGGCCACCTAACTAGTTCGATTTGCTTTCGATAAGCTCCGCCGAGCTTTGTAATTGAGCTAAACTATGCACCGAAAGTGTACCAGGCGACCCGGGGCTTGCGCACGCGCTCTACACTCCAGCGATATTTTAATTGGCAACTGCCAGGTTGACCGCACTCCGGTTGCCAATCGTTTGAAAATATATAGTATCGATCACAGTTCTAGTCAAGGGGAAGTTGTTCGTTTTTGTCACGTGAGTCTAGATAACCTTGATTTCTTAAACGTTTGTGCACAACGCCGCTGACCGTTGGGCAACGGTTGCATAACACCGACCAGTTGTTTGCTTTCCTACATAAAAGTTTTCGACAGTACATCAAACTCGTTGCATTATGTTGCAACGTTCTGCACCATTCGAACCTTAAGTTCAGCTAATCGACATTTGCCCAGCGCATCCTCTCGTTTTATCATTTACCATTTACTACCTAGTTAGCCTTCGTAAAAATTGTGTCGCGATTGTCTCGATCCGAAGCTCGACTACTTATAATGTTTCCAGCATTGTTTTTCGTAATTATCCGACATGAGCGATTGAAACTAAGACAACTCAGCGGCCTTGCTGCGGCAAGGTGCCCGATTTTTTTGCGGTCAGTACAAAACGTGATTAACAAACCAAGCGGTTTGCTGGGAGTGTCGCGGTGCTCACAATAGTCACAGCAATACTGGCCACGATGTAAAAATAAATAACATTTTGGACAAGAATATTAATTTATCAAAAACATCGTATGCAAAATGCACGATGGAACATGACTAACATATTCAAAGGTTATGTATTTCTAAATGTCAAAGATTCCGCAAGCGACATCTTCTGCCCTTCAATATACGCCATTTGCGCCATTTTAATCCTCTAAAGTCTTAAGCTTTCTTTGCGTTCTCTACGCTAAGACAGTGTTGGGAAACGCTCAAGTGATGCATTGTTGTCGATTTGTATTCATTGCTCGTCCGGCAGGCGACTTTCCATCGACCTTTGTCTGCCAACGAATTCAACCACCAGGATATGCTCGGATCACCGAGTTTCACGCTTTCCAACTAAAGTAAACTTTTTGGAAACAATAAATCGAGCAACCTAATTAAACAACGAAACGAAATGCGCTATCGATAATAACTGAGCATTTCGTGTGTTTACTTAAAGCAATATAGTTATCGTCACACAAACGAAGGCTAGGTAATTCTCGTAATTACATAAAATAAGGCCTATGCAGCTAGCTAGTAATTGCATGCATTGATCTCCTTGAGTTTACGGAACGACGGAAACCTACCTGTTTATTTATTACGGCCTACCGCTAGTTATAACCTGTGGCAACGCCGTTTGTTAGCCACTCCTTAATGCCGGGGCGCACTTGTCCGCCAGACATAAACGACAAACTTGCGCAATCAATAAGAATGAGTTCAACCGATAATCAATAAATACTAACCCTACGATACACGGCAAACTGACCTCTATATTCGAAAGCATAAGTACACTCGTGTAATTATAAAGCTAGTTAGTTTGTCGCCTTATTCGTGGCGTTTCGCAACTGAAACGAATCGCTGAGTGTGGCATTGGAACCCCCAAGCGTTACAAATTGTACCATTATGTTCCGTCCTTACATGGCGCGTATATTAAAAGTGTAATATGACTATCATCGCATAACGGGCGCGTGCCACGAACACACATCATATTAAAAAGATTTAGAACCGCAGCGGAGGTAACCAGATCGAAATGGTAATAGAGTGCGCGCACGCATCATTAGCACTATTAGGGTTGAGGCGTGACTCGCTGATTTATCGTTACGTCTACTTTTATGTGTATTGTCTTTAAATACCATGAAAGAGTTAATTCGAAAATAAAATTACTAACTTGCTTAGCGTCATTGCAAGCTTCTTGAATAAGAAATCATTAAAAAAAATAATTGATGGTAATTGTTTGTTGATAACCCTGCAGATGCGCAGATGTATTCGGCGCGTGCCGTCCTGATTGATCCACGACCTCATTACTATTATCCGCGGCGTCGTGCATACCTACCTTTTGTTTATACCCAAAATTAATGATTCACATTGTTTCGATTTCAACTTTATTGTTATTTTTTAATCGGTCAATATTTCGTAACCCACTTCGTTATTAATGATCACAGCTGTTACGATGAATTAATGTTAATGAAATAATCGCCTAAAGCTACTATAATAGATTGCTCATAAAATAACATGTATCAGAGTTAATGTATCGGTTACAAAGAATGTTGGTTTGGATGAGACTTGGTAAGACGACTAGGATGTTTCAGCGTAAAAGGTTAGAAGCTATAAATGCCGAGTTGAGTTTGCCATTTATGCTATAGAATCTCAGAAATGCTAATAGTGTCATGGTTTGGTGCATACGTTAGCCGTTCGAGGCCAAGGCGACCCCATCTTGCAGGTACTGCAACTGCAACCAGTTTAAGGTCTTTAGGGTCATCGCGTCTAGCTGCATTATGTCATCAATACTACGTTCTCTCAGCAATAAGCATACGCCTCTATAGTTCCAAAGCGGCCTTGCATTTTAATGTGGGAACTCTTTTATAACATCTACATCTTGTTAGCTCTAATTTGTATTAACAGATTTAAAATATACAAATGTAATGTTTTGTTATTACCTCCCTTTTGGTTTGCAGTTGCAGAAACATAAATGCGATTTCGTAACTATTTTCATAATCTTATTCTACAATTTTACCAATCAGTGGAAAGATAGTGCGTTTGTTTATATTCCTAAATACTATCATGAGCAGCAAATAATATTGTTACTGATATTTTAAGGTCGCCTTGTAAAAAAATGATCTGATTCCTCAAGTCGTGACTGGTTGCGGTCGTGCACTGCGCACGCGCCGTCTCGGGGCCACTTCGAGAAATATTTCAAACTATTCCCTGTACCACGTTCTGTCATATGCCCTATTGTTGGCGGCAATGTGATTTATAACACCGTATCATACGACTTCCAAGGTAAACCCATTGGCTAGGCATTACTGCCCAAGCGTGCGCGTAGGTTTACTTTTACACTAAATAATAATATAAACGCATGTTTTATAGACACAAAAGAATCCCACCCTTGAGTGAGACCTTTGCGACCTTCGAGCCAATTAGTAAACATTTCCGCGTGTTGATCTCAAATTTTATCGCTGACAACATTTATCTTTGATCCAAATATTCGTAAAACTTCATTAGGTCTATTCAGCAGTATATCTTTATATGGAATTAAACGGCTCTCGAGATAAAGGAAGTGGTCTAGTTATTACTAAAGCGAGCCATAAAAGTCAAGCTGCGGTAAATGGCAGACAATTGTGGTGGTTAATACCTTCGAACGGTTCTCAAGATTCTAAAAATGCAGATGCGGTTTTTGTTAAAGACCTGCTGCGTGATACGCTTGTAATGAGCGCGCTTTCGTTTTTATGTCACTTTACAACTTTCTTGTTTCTTTGTTTCGTAATTTCTCAAAGTGGTCCTATCCAGTGTTATTGTAGCCACGTAATCTTCCGTGTAATGCCCGTTGTTAGTTCTCATGTCACCCGTCCGTAATTGCTATTACCGCATCTCGAAATTTTACTTTTCGCATAACATTCCTCGTACGCAAGTACGTGTCAACGGCTCAGCGTTGGCTTGTTAACATTTTGAACTCATCATTGCTGTACATGTTTAACTATAACGAACGCGACGTGTCTCAAGATATCAGTAATTAATCTTTCCTTTCTTTTGTTTTAGGTAAGATATTTGAAACGTTAACTGGGTGAGGCTAGCGCGAACCGAAAGGTTTCGATCGGAACGGTGCGGTGGGCGGCGCACTCCCTGTTGCGGTGAGGTAAACATCAATTAACTGATTTTAGATAGATAATCGTCGCTATTAGTTAGTTCTGTATTGTTTAATATGAGCGTGTCTTGTGCAATAAGTTTCAAAATTTTTCCGCTGTTCTGGTGTTACCTTTTGGTGGTTTTCGGAGCGTGGCGGATAATAGGCAACCTTAGATTGCGCCCGAGTCCTTCGCTCGGAGTCGTGCGAGGAAAAGCTGCATATTTTAATAGCGCATTTTGTAATTTTTTTGGGCAATTACTCTTACGGTCGTTTAGCTATCTGATCATTGCCCGAAGCAATTATATTGAAGGTTAAACAATATTATTTGTTAAATGAGTGCGCACGTCGTTAGTTTGTGACAAAGGTGGTTATTACGCGTCGGTCATGGTGATTAAAGCCAGGTCCGTAGCTGGCGATGCGCGCGCGGCGAATGCACTGATCGCGTCTATTGTTTGAGCTGCAGCACGCGACAATCGCGTTGCCACACGCCGAAAACAGAACTGCCATTACAATTGTTATCTACTCTCTACGTTTTCACAGACCTTGCCCGTTCGCGAAACAGTCGAGACCACTATTAATCTTAAAGCCAGTGCTCCTTTTTGCTATTCCACTGAGTTCATACGAGCCGGATACGGTTTTTTGTCGACGGACAAGCTCTGATCGCTGACGTAAGCCAGTGTTTATTATCATCGCATGTAAATCATCTTGATTCCATAGATAAATGAAGTGAATGTTTTTAAACAATTTACACGACTACTGTCAACATCGCGTTGCGCTCTCATCTTAGTATGAAATAGTTTCAAAATAAACACATATTTGTTTACTTGTCTGAGTTGGAGTAGGGCCACTTTTCTGATATCACGATTTGAAAACGGTAATTCATCAGATTACGTGAGTCCAGAAATAATTTTAGCTTTCCTCCATTTAGCTTCATGATTCACGATAAGTTTGCAGCGTGAACATTAATAAAGCAAGGGTTACACAGAAGGTTAACGACATTCAGAATGCGATGTGTCATCGCAAATAATTTTACAGGGAATTCGAATTACAGCTACATTGATGCCTTTTTGATTTCATATTCATTGTTCATTACGATGATCGCGAACCTTGATCTTTGATACCTGTCAATAACACAAGCATCAAATCGAATTTAATGTACACGTTCAGCTAAATATGCGCTTCGTAAACCCGATACTATTTGTGCAATGAAAATTATTATCTGTATTGAATTAACGTATACGAAATTTAACACCTCTTCAAATATTTTAGTACACAAGTAACAATAATCCTTGCCAGCTTTGCGTCATCATCTTATTTTATTTATTATTTTAAGCATTTAAATCGTAGTGACACATTATGACCGCTTGCTTATTAAAATTCAATATGCTAATAATGTTTTCTTCTAGATCAAAGGTTAAGAGACCAGATCACGTTCGGTAATAATTTAGCGGGCCGACATATTATTAATCACGATCTGAATCTTAACACAATAGCGTTGATAACATTTTAACGCACGTCTGGGTTTACTCACGGATATACAGAAATACTGCCAAATTTATTTTCACATCCGTGTTTTTATAATTGCTTGTTGTATTCTCACGATTTATGAAAAGCTAAAGTACTGTGAACGCTGTCAATTACTGACGTTTTGTTTGTTTAAGATCTCAAAAGCTTTTAAGTAAATCTTAACTTGCATATCAGGAACTATCGACTTGATTGCCAGTGCATGTGTTTACAGTGTTATGTCACAAGCATGTTAGACTTGCGAAGGCTCTCGTCTACCATTGGCTTTTATTTTATAGTAGTAACGATCGGAAGAGGCCAATTTATCGTCTTACATGACGCAATCTCCACCGGTATACCAATAACCGCGGATATCATTTCCTACTCCTTGCACTTCATTCTAGCTAGACTATGATAGGTCCAGCTTTCTATTCTAACAATCATCAATTAACTAAGCATGACATGTTTACGTTGTTGTTTTGAGACGCTGCACAAGTTAAATTAGGAAAATACATATAAAATGCACGCTGCTGCGATCTGACATCGGTGGTTAACCACCGATCGCAGCAGCAGATGCAAAATTATGAGCAATTTTTGATATCCTTTGAAAGTCAGTTTTTAACAGTTAGCTCATTCAAATGCAAATTATAAATTTTCCCATAGTCAATTTGCGCATTGAATTCCGTTTCCGAGTTTCTAAGCAGTAATGAAAAAAACAATTGTAAATAGTACGTGATATAACCGGTGCAGAGCCGGCTAGTTCGGTCAATGGAATTCGTAATTGTCACGTAATTTTGTTGACAGAGCAATGTATTAATTATCATGTCATCCACGTACGTCTGCGTTTGATATTCCGTTATCTTGATGACATGAGTGAATATTTTTAATAGATTACGCACATCATTGGTATTTTTAACACTAACGTATAAATTAGACGGATTTCCCCGAAGATCGTGATCTCTGAGTTTGACGAAATCAGTAAATTATCATAAGAACAATTACAAATAATACCTTCTGTGATGATGACTAATTTCACAAATGCGGAGTGTGGCAATTCAATTAGGTAAGGAATTGTTAGGCCTCTACATAGAGCAAAGCTAATTCCGTATTTGAGACCATGTTACAGTCTGTTCTGGAATTATGATTGTTGCTATCAACGCTATTTTACGTGTTCCAATTTATTAAAAATTGGAAACGCCACTAACTTTTATCGGAGTTTGGTACTTCAAGTATTTTCATTGTTTTTTTGTAGTTACCGAGAGTCGATATTCGATGTAAGAATTTCATTGTTTTAAAATGTTTATAGATTTTTCTAACTAGAAACGTATTCATAAAAAACTGATAAAAAGTTAATGTTTTTTTTTGTGGATTAAGAAATATGGTTAAGTTTTTGTCCCGATTTCTTTTGTTGTTATTTAAAATAGACTATGTTGCGTTATTTCTTTGGTCCTAAGATACATGCGGTTAGCTTTTACCGATTAGAGTGAATGAGATATTACTGTCTTTGTCGCAAACGTCATTACTTTATACAAGAAACGGATTTATTAATGGAGGTAGTCCTACGCGCGGTTTTCGGAAACGTCGAAATATATGATTCAGCTACTACGTGTAGGTTGTGTTTGGAGTTTACAACTCAATATTAATAGGTCGTTAATTAAATTTTAAAGTCGAATATATCTACATCAGAAGTCGATTGCTAATAAATAAATTCTTGGAATGGAAAACGCTAAGGCTTCACCGCAAAGTGCTGAAACATTTGTTTGCATGTTCTCACAGGTGTTTCTTCGCGTCATTGAGTTTCGCGTCGAAGGCTGGTCTCTGTGAAACTTTGACTTTAATATTGTGTCGCGATACGAGTTGCATTGTTTCTGGAGTCGTGTATTGTTGCCGCCGGCTGCGCCGTGAGATCTGGGTCGGGGACCCGCTTGCTGGATGCATGATTGGCGTCACACCATGTCAAACTAGACTCACGCACATACAATTACTCTAAAACACATTCTTACATTTTCGGTTAAACGGTTGAGGCTGCGGCTGTAAACACTACTCGAAGACACTCTTCAGTCGCACATTACACGTCGTGCTGAAAGTCACTTCACTTAAGTTTTGTCACTGGTGTCCAATCACTGGCACATAATAGGGACCGTTCGGTGCGTCGTTCGGAGTCAGAATGGTGGTTCCCGAGGGTCACCACGCCGGTCAGTGGTGGGGTGCACGTGTGATCAGCAGGTCGCGCGGCGCATGAGTGGCGGCGGTGGTAGGGGGCGCCGGTGTAAATACGCCGCCGTAGCGCGTGCGCACCGCCCACGCACACTGCGCCGCGCCGCACGCACACACACACAGACCGCACTGTGAATACAACGAGTGACGTGCGACGGATCCGATGCTCGATTAGGCACCTAATGATGGATATTGAGATGGAATAGATGGGAGATCTCTGATGCCCTCACGCGGATGCCGTAGGCAAAGAACGATGCGGTTACCTGCGGCAAGCACTTGAATTATTTATAAGACGTAAGAGATTCGTCGCCGTTCTCTGTAATTAAATTTACGCTAGTCGGTCACGTATTCGCACCGAATTACTTTAATTTCGGATCCCCTAAATTATTTTGGACATAAACAATTTTACACTTCGTTATCACAGTTTAACGCAATAATGTCTCAAACTTTAATTAAAATAACTTAAAAATAACGTTTATTAAAAAACTGTAACTGTAAAGTTATGTACCTATTGAAACAACATAAACAAAATACTCAACAGATCGAGTGCCACATACCACAGGTGAATGACTTAATCATTGGGAAATCCGTTTCGTTTTTTATATACCTTTTACACATTTTAAATCCTTTGGAAAATACCTGATGCCAAAGGTCGACCTTTCAAACTGTTTTTTGAAAACAAAACAAAGGTGCTATGTAGGTAGTTACTTAACAATCGCGTAGGGTAGTTTTTTCCATCATCTATTTTCTTTCGACGCGCAAGTTACTATACTTCCTCTATCGGCTATCACACCACGGTCTCCAAATTGGTGTTGGTGCGGCTGCGCGCGATGCTCCGATGTACCGGTATTGCACAAGCGACGAGTCATCGACACCGCGGCGTCCTCGGAAGGTCGCTCGGCAGTCATCGGGACCCAATTTACATATATTATCTCAGATTTTTTCCTTATCAACATGTTATTGAATAATGTTTATCCACCCGGATCTATTTTATTAGTGCCATTCGATTTTTTGACTTACATTCTTTCAAATCAAGGACTTGATTGATATTTTATTGAGACTTTTGTTTACTTTTATGAGTACTAGATATGATTTATGATCTATGTTGTCAGTTTCTAGTAAACCTAATAAACTGTGGCTAGTCCGGTAGGTATTTAAAATTCTCCAGAGATTTGCAAGACCAATCATTGTTATGTCAATCTTGGGTTGCGTTCGTTTAAACCAGATGTTTTTATTTTATTATTTATTTTTATTGACATTGTGTAATGAACTTGTTTTTATGATGATTGAAGCTGTCGCTGTTTGTCATCAATCATTACACATCGACATCACTGTCGATTTTTTGTAGGTACTTATTATATTAACATTCTATTGAGATTTATAATTAGTCACTTTTGTGACTTTGAAATAAAACTTGTCACATATTTTTGCATGACATTGACATGTCTTGGTCTAGTATAAAATCTTCATGGCTTTGTTTTGATTTCCCAAAGCTTTATATTAAGGTTTTCGTCCGTGTTATAATGCCGATTTTCCCATAGTATCATTCCCCATTTGTCCCACTTAGTTTTTTTCTGAAAATCTTTACTTAGTGCATTGTTTTAATCTATGTACATTATAAATACAACATTTATCCTTTTAAGTTTAGGTTTTACCAATTCTAATTAGTTATCTGTCAAGTTATCAATAGTTTTTGACCCTATAAAACTTTTCGTTGTAATAATTTGTTTACTCTACTGATTAGAGGTCACGTTCAAAGAACCCTGTAAGTTCTTAGGTCGTAAATTGGCCCAGTAATCCGGAGGTAATCTGGTGTCTTTTTATTTGTTTCCCCAAACTGTTTGGGTGGCGGCAGCATTCCGCGCCAGAGAGGCGCGCGCGCAGCCCGCAGTACCATTGTCACGACCATAAACGAAACGACCGAACTTTGGACTTTGCGGTTAAGAGTCGAGGTATTTATTATCTGGTTTTACCAATAATTGCGGTGTCTAGCCAAGATTTGGGTTTTGTATCTATTTGTTAAATGCACTTTAATAACAAAATGCTAGTTGGTAAGGTTGGTGCATAAGTATTTGCTACATGCAGGTTCGGTATAATGTTTTTTATTAACAAGAATGAGATCCGGACGATGGAATTGCTAGCAGATGTCACGCACGAACAGTTTTTAGAGCTTTGGGTTTATCGGGAATTTAGTTTGAAACGACCAAATTTCAATAAATTTTCAATGAGATCTTCGGCCATTTGCCCCTTAACAAAAATCCATTTCGTTCTTAGCTTTTATATTATTTTAAGCGCAAGTTGTCTATTATTCCTAACTACTGTACAGGGGTATCCAGCGTTTAAAGGTAATATTGAATCAGCTTCTGCCTTTAACCCCCAAAAAAATATAAATCTATCCTCACCTACTGTCAGCTAGTTCATCAAATGACTTCTACGTAGGTTTTTGCTAGTGATGACCACCTGAGACTAATCGTCTTGCGGTATACTTGTATTATGGAATTTAATATAAGCTAGCCGTATATTATTGATGTTGCGAGTTCTTACTAACTTCGCAACTTATGAGAATAAGTATTTATTAATGTTAATATGCAGTCTAAAAACACTGTCAATTGAATAAACTGAAAATGTCGTTCTATTAAACACAGACGATTTGTATACTCGTGAGTGTGACGCACGTACACATTAATTTGCATTATCATTATTATTGGATGAATTTATAAGCAGATTTATATTTAAAGGTTCATGGTAAGGCCGCATAACATCCGCGCAGGCGCCGATGGACTGCGCGCGCCGCTAAAATCGGCGTCGTCTGTCCACTTAAATTATGTAATCGAATATTCATGACGCCTTTTGGGTGCATTGCTTTTTTATCGAGCAATTTTATCATCCGCGCGCGGACTCGTGGCGGCTTTATCGATATTTAGAATCGATTTCACGGTTATCTCTTCGCCCGCTCTCGTTATTTTTAACCAACACACTTTTTTTTTAGTTTAAAGTCGGACAATATGAGAATTTCCGCATTTTTTCACAACTAAACTTTGTGATTCCGTATTGAGCAATAATAATCTTATTGTTGCATGGTTTCATGTCGCCGTAAGTTTAGTTGTAATCAGATTATGATTTTTGTACGTTTTTATCTGCCCTAAAGTATTATTTTTATAACTTTTGTCCGATAGTATATTCGTGTGGTAGTCACTTTTATTGTTTCCTGGCTTCCTTTTTAGGGCATAATCAACAGGATCATCTCGATAAGAAGGATAAATCGACGATCACGCATTTGAAGGTCAATTTGCCTTATTTAGTAATATCTGCGACAGTAATTAATTGAGTTTGTCAGACTACATTTTTCACGAACTCTTTTTTTGGTGTTACAGCTTTTATTATTTCTTTGTAGCAACTTGCAACGTAATCATTTATTATTTTGAAAATCAATTTCCGACATAAGCACCTCCGCAGAATGCATGTTAATTGCCGGATAATTTCGATTAACGGCCGTTTACTTAATAAGTCGATTCGATTCTCACGATTAGAATAGCTAGTTTTTGTTCGATCGGACCGACTTCTCATTACTATTCGATCTTGTTATTGTTTATCACTTGAACGCTTTATTTTTCATCGTTAAAAACCTAATCTACATTCGAGACCACTATAAAATTATTCGGTGACGTCTGAACGGTTCTCCATTAGTTAAAACGGATTTGTTGTTTTTTTACTTGTAAATAACTTAGATACATATGGATGTCAGTATTTTAGGTGTGTACGATTCTTGGAATTCCTATATATTTTGACGCAAATAAGCGCCGGTATATATTAATTTGCAGAAAACTGGTTATATAAACTTCTATAAATCTTGTTATTGAGATAAGAGCTATCGCTCATTCCACGAAATCGGTATTGCTAATTAACGCATCTCTGTATCTAATTATTCATTAACGTGTACTTATTACTTGAGCTATTTTCTCGAAATTAGAGGTCAAAGGTCGACTCTCTGTAATACTGTCAAAACCGTATTTTAGGTGCACATCTGATTTTTTATAAATATATCGATAAGGGTAATTAAATAAGGCATTGATCAATAGCGCAGTTAATTTATTGTAACAACTTTAAACTTATCGTGAGTTCCAGGGACATCGACTGTTCTGCTAACTTTATTTCAAAACCAGCATCTTTATTGTTTACGTTTGGACTCTTACTATTATAATTTACGAGCATTGTTAAGACTTGCAACAAAAAATAAAAAACAGTCTTTTCGGTATGTACTTATTAGCGAATGGTAACAATGGAATGCGAAGTTTAGAATTTTGTCCAATTACTTAGTAGTATAAATGGTCCGTCTGGCCATGTTGGTTCTTCAGTGATAATTTTAATTCAATTGTTCAGTATATTGCGCGTTTCCCATGGGGTGTTGTAATCCGGGACCTCGCTCTAATTAATGTTGGCACGTATTTTAGCACATCTCGATGCATTAGCACTTATGCAGAGTTTGTGCAACGCGAATTATCACATGCAAACACTGAACAAAGATTTTTTAGGACCTCACCTGTGAAAGCAAACCTTTTTGTTGGGTAAGTTGGTTTAGAAGTTAATATATTCAATCTTCTTTTAGAGTAAAAGGGTGTAATTTGTTTTATTAACAATTTTATCGACATAGTGCTGAGCATGAATATTTTCTCCATTCAGCTATGTGTTGATTGAATCTATCTCAACATTCTATATCTATTCTCGTAGCCATAAGAGAAAAACTTACCACACTCCATCTACCCCCCACAGCTGTCTTGAGAAAATACAACCTCACAACTAAGAGCAAGACATTATTACCTGTTTCAAAGTGACTATTAATATAAACTGTGGTTTCCTTGTATTACCATGCTATTATTTTCTTCATTCTCCTGATAGCTTTCGTGAATGATAAATAAGTAAAAGTTAATTTTGCGAAACGCATTTTTGTAGAGTCAACAAACAGAATGTTGTAAGTGTTAAATGGTTGGTTGATTTCTTGCTTAATGCACAAGAAATGCGGTAAATAATATTTTATTTATTCAAACATTTGCTGTCAAATAATAATGCAAACGTAATATCTTTATGGTTATTTTAATTCGAACGTTATGTGGCCTTCCGAACGGTGTTGTAATTCGAGCAATGTTAGGTTATTGCGAAATTTTAATTAAACAATTAACTTGATGTTTTGGCAGAATAGTTTTTATTAAGTAATTCTTATCTTATTTAAGTAATTCTTATCTAAATGCGCTTGTAATAATAACGTATTTAGTTATAGTTGTGTTAAACGTACTCGGTGTGTGATATATGCTGCCAGGCAGATAGATACATACTTGCCTTGATAATTAAATACTTTGACGGAGTAATATTTTCCTCTTAGAGAAAATTTTGGAACAAGGTGATCTTGTAATTTAAAATTATAGTACCTAGTTATATTAAGTAGTACAAATATTTTATATTATGTGTACCATTTAAACCTATTTACAAAACATCTAATTTGAGTACAATAAATTAGTCCTATGCTCTTATAAAGTTATGCCTAAGTCTCTCTGTAACTTATTTTGGCTGAGGACTAAATGTTTTATCATGGCCAAGGTTCAATGTTTCTGGGGTTTTTTTTTATCATTTGCATTTGCAAATCGATAAATGTAATATTGATCTTTATCGATCGTGTAACGGTTTGATTATAATATAGCGGTATGCATTTAAATATTCCGTTTCGAACACGGCTCGGCTGTTTTGATTGATCACAGTCCTTTAAACTTCTTTCGTTTGTGTGGTGCACTTAAAAAGCGTAAAATAAAAACTCCAAAGGAATCGAATAAAAAAGCCGGAGCTGTAAAAGTTTTCGACTTCCCGAGGCGTACTTGCGCACCTTTGTAGTGTCCACACGATCTGCCCACAAAGCGGCGAGTTTTTTGCATGTGGTTTAAATGATAACCAAACGTATCGTCTCCATTATTGTGATCTATTTACCAAATCGCTCAAGGTTAGATTTTCCAGAACTTTTCTACAGGCCGTGTGGACAGCCCATAAATTATAACGGCGTGCGGACCAAGGTCGTCGTACTGCCGAGATTGCGGATTTCGCTGGCCCGCTTCGGATCAGGGATGGCCGGAATTAAAAAAAAAACAAAAAAGAAAATAAATTTAATCCATATTAAAGCGATGTTTATCCCAAACATCCGTGTCCCAGATTAAGCTGTAGCCTCGGCTGGTGCTTTTATTCTGTTGCGTGAGCTTAGTCCAGAGAAGGCTGCGACCTGATCGGGGTTGATTATTTGCTTTACAGCCACATTCCATTAATCTACACTGCATTCATGTAATGCAGAATTGATTATTTATCTGTCAAGCTTAAACCACACATTCGTGGCCACATAATAATAACATTTCCATTTTGTCTCGTTTCCGTGGCATGACAGGTTAACTATCTTATTGTTGTTTGTTGTATTTAGGTGAGGGTTGCGCTCTGCTACGGAAATAATTGCTCTACCTTTTACATTCCGTTAAATAATGCACTATGCCTTTTGTTCTATAATCGAATAATTGAATACAGATATTCGGAACTTGCCAATTGATAGTCGAAATTTCTGCCATGAGCCATCCCTAATCGGTACTGCGAAGAATAAAAAAATGCAAACGAGCGGGATGTACGCGGATCCTGCGGCGCCAGCGCACGCCGTGCGGTGGGGTTCCCATGATAGAGATAAAAAACGATTAACATTTGAAATATCTTATTTTGTCAAGGATGTTATGACAATCAGTCTACCTACTTCACCCCCGTAGCTGACATAGTAGACGTCACTAAGCTCGATCTTTGCGTTCCTTGATGATCCACATTGATAATGGTGCCTGCTATATCCTTCTGCACATCCTGGTCTTCACTTGAATCCTTCCCCACATCTGTATTTCCAGTTTGCCTCTTCAACTTGCTTTATTCAGGAATTTTACCTATATTTTTAACCTTTACTTTCCTATATTTAGTAGTCAAAGCCTGTACGAAGGCGTTCTAAATATTGCAAATTTCATTACGGCCTTGCATATTTTTGTGTCTTACGTACTTCTCCTACGTAGCAGAATCTATTACACTTATCTAGTATACTCTGTTGATTATCATGTCTTAAGGTTGTGTCTTTATAATTTATCAGTTATTTTGAAAAAAATAAATACAAGTTTTATCGAAAGGAACCTCCGCATATTATATGTTATTATTATGAATTCAAATTCGAATTTACGTTTTTATGTATCTAAATTTATGAGGTTTGAAGTCCCACGCGAGCTGCCAGTATTACGCGCGGCCGGAGTATACATCGCGCTTTATGTTTATCATATGGAATAACTTAGCCTACTGTTTATTAAATAGGCACGTAGAAGTTTCTGGAAACTCCGTAAGTGTATCAAGATGTGAACATATAAACTGTTATTTAATCTTAGATTGGCATGTTTTATGTTTTTTTTTGGTACGTACGTAGTACTAAATCCAATTTTAACGCAAGATGTCTTCTCTAAAATAAATAAATAATAAATTCGATAACGAATTCGATGAGAACTCTATTGATCACGAAGTCACGTACAGGAAGTGCATTAGTAGTACAAGAAACCAGAGATTAACTAACGTCTATCAAGGGAAGAATAATGCTCTCTCATAATACGAATCTTTAAAATTTCAGTTTCAAAAGTCTTAAGATCTTCCGTGGTCATTGCGTAACAGTGCCGAAACATCGGAGACTCAATCAAACAGGCATAATTCCCGAATTATTTATTTTTATACGAAAATTTACGTCTGATAAATTTAATGTTTAAATATTTATACGTCTAGCAAATGGGTGTATATTACAAAAGGCAAAAAGTAAATGACCCCTATACCAGACGTATTAAATTTTAAGTCTTATACTATTTGTATGTTGTTCTGCAGCCGCCGAAATATTCTTTTCTGCCAAGGACGTCTGTGTAGCCAAGTGTCCGAGATTTACAATCCCGGACTTATTCCAAGATGGTCTCTGATAGCGCAAATTAATGGACATGCGCGTTCGACATTGTGACATGACCAGGATTCGCGAAAAACCAGTTCCTAACATCAGTTATACATTCGGGTGTGTGAGGAGAATGATAAAAGGCTGTAAAGGATTTCAAAGCGGATCTAAGGTGAACCGCGCCAAGAGGATGTACCGCATTACAGATGTCGGGTTAGTGATAATGGAATGATAAATTAGATAAATAATTAAATCAGACCTATCAACAACCACACCCGTGTTAAGCACTACATGGTGGATAAACATATTGAAATACTTTTTACTAGCATTCATAAGCATCAAGGAGCGTTTGTCTTCTTTGGTGCAGTCTCGTATACTTGCCTTTTTTGGCTACATTGCCGCCGAGGAGAGGTGGCTATTGAGCGACTGGTGGTCCAGGGAAAGGTTGAGGGTACCAGGTCACTAGTAAGATCGCCTATGAGGTGGACTGACTAGATAAAAGCGGCAGTGAATGGCTCATCATCACTGTATGAATGCACGAGGAAGGCAGCCATCAGAGAGGAGTGGCGGCGTGTTGTGAGGCTTGCCACCAACACCTGAAATGATGACCACGACCACTCTGTCAAGAGTGATACCGACAAGGAAGAAGAGCATTCATAACCTAGGTACAAATTTTCGAGCTTATCACACTTGACACTTAACAAGCACTTACTATTTGCGGGATTTGGACCCACAACCACCTGGCATTGTAGTCCAAAGCATAAACCACCACTCCTGCCTGTCGTCAAATTTGTCAAATTCTATCGCATTAAAAAATTAGGTTTGGTGATTTTAGTTGAGTTCTTTTTAACACGTAAATACCGAGGCCTTAAACGAGACTACTATAAATGTATTTGCGTAGTCAGGACTTTCACTAAAATTTAAGCTCTACATTTGTGACGAAACAGAGCTTAACTTCATGGTTTCATTCCTCTGAAAATAGTTATCTTATAATTTAATAAACAAAAACTATAAGCGAACATTTCTAAGTATTAAAGTATAAAAGCAAGATGAAATTGCAAAGCAGGTGTCAGTCTTTTCTACTAAACATATTCTTCAACTATTTACCACGAAATTGCAACTATTTTCTATGGCTCTCGTTTTTAATATATAGTTTTTAGTGATAAAATTAACTTGCCGACTAGCGCCCTAAGGTTTGTCTATTACTAGACTTAAAAAACTACGGCTCCTTTAGTAAGGGCCCGACTCACACTTCGCAAGTTTTTACTATAGGTTTTTTTTCTTTTCAGTTGAAACTAGAATGTCAATCACACAAAATTTGATTGAATGTATTAGCGTTAGGTAGAGCAAATACAAAAATATTTAAAAAAGTTTTTACCAGTTATGTTTAACAATTATTCTAATGATAATTAACAAAAAAATGGATAGACAAAACTTCTTAAATTACTGTACTTAAGTATCCTTCTCCTATGTTTAAAGAGGAGAAATACGCATATCCCGACATTGTACATGAAGTTTAGGACTTACAAAGAACCGATGACATAATGAGAACGAGGTTTTATGTCCAATTAATAAAAAGTTTCATCAGCCCTTATATGACACTAATTCGATCGTAAGCTGTGTAGCAATTAAACTTTTCTTTTATCTCGGAAGCTAAACTACTAAAGCTGTAATAGGTGGTTACGCAAGGCGCGAGTTCCCGCGGACGCCGCGCGCCGTAGCGACATAGAAAGTCGCCGGGATGTAGAAACCCGATCTATTTCAATGCTAACCAAGGGAAAGGGTTTGTTGTGGCTACTAAAACAGGTTACTAACAACTACTAGCTTTAATTGACCCGATTTAAGGTTTTACAAACTTCGAGAGATAGAGAGAGTTTACAATCTGTTTTGAATTAGGTCAATTATGTACTTTATTAAGCTGTTTAGATTCTAGTTAATAAAAAAAATTGTTGGCGATAGTATATTTTTACCAAACAAATTCAAGTGTATTAGGTTTATAAAGTATTCAAAATATCATTCTACTGTTAATCGAAAAAAAAACAGGATTTCCAAAGTGAAATCATTTGCGAATGGAATTAATAGTAATTGGTGTTAACCATTTTGTTGTCATACTTACGACCACTCAAAAGATAAAGGTTGCTAATTGTCAGACAGTTAATTTCTGGAAAGTTTTATCGGTGGTCAAAGGCCTTATTAGTCCCATATTAACCATAAATTGTCTTGACCCCTGCAGCCTATGATAGTAACATAAATGATGCCTTATTTATCAATGTTGCACTACGCAGTGTGAATAACCTAAGTGTAATGTAATATAAAATGATGTTTCTTGCAATAAGATAAAAAAAATACTTTTACATAAATTCATTACAATTTATAAGTGTTACTTTAGTAATAAAAATTTAATTAAATGATATTTTAAGTCATAGATTGAAGTAAAACATGGTCGATCGAGATGGTCATAAGTAGATTCCAGTAGGTCATAATCGACATTTATACATATATTATCACAGTTGTATCTTTTTTAACTTATCTGGTCTCTAAGATTTTTTAAAATCAATGTTTCTCCTATTTCTAAAATAGCGTGCAAAATCGCTATAAATAGTATACAAGCGACAAACTAATGTGTTTAAAGTGCAAATGTTATTCCGTTCAAATGTGAGTCGGGCTCGTGTCAAAGGTTCCTGCGTGCGAGTTCTATTAGACCGGTTTTAATATTTTGGAGTTGGTCTCAAGGTAAAATTGTCCAGCGTGATGACTCCTTAAAAAGATTTCCTTTTTTTAAAGCAAGATGACGATCGCAACACGAATATACACGTCATTCATTAAGGTCTCGAACTCCCGACCTTACCCGACTAACCGATGGATAACCCGAGCTATTCCGATCACGTACAATGTTATCTGATAGAAAACGTGTGGTTATCTCGAACTCGGTCACGTGCGAGCGAGCCATCGTCATCAATCAGCTAATATTTGTAAATTAGTTCTACCAATATTATTGTTGACGTCAATAAACACTGACTATTTTTATTAGATTATAGAATATTCGTTTTTAGGGTTGCGTATCTGGAAAGGAATCGTAACTTCTAACCACCATTTTGTCCGTCTTTTATGACACTTAATTTGCAGAGGTGTCAAGTTTAAATTCAGATTCAATTTGATAATTTCCATTCAATTAATGCTAGAATTATCCTTCGAAGACAACGTAATCAAAATATCAACTGGTTATTTAAACTTATTATGACACTCATCAAAGCCCATAATAATACTTTCTACTGTAGTTAACAATTTAAATATAAATTTTGACAGGTTTAACACACACTTGTTATGGGGTAACGGTATAAATAAATACAAACGACAGACTTGGTGTGATAACAATGCCAACATAGAACCTAAAAAAATAATTATGATAACGAGACAGATTTGAGTTTGCCTTGCGCTTGGATTCCGAACTGCATGAATGAAAATACAGTGGTACGGGACCCTAAATAAAGACCCTGGTTCGCACTTGGCCAATGGTATTTTCTGCATTCGTGTAATCGTGATATCTGTTTGGTTTCCGTAGAAATATTTATTTTTTCAATGCAATTTACTCGTTACTAAGACTCTATGTCTTGTGCCATAATATCGTAAAACGTGCTTGCATAAGTAATGTTTTTCCTATTAGACACAATAAGACAGGTAAAGGGATACGTTAAAACATCAAAAAGTGTTAAAATATTTTTAATTAAAATGTAAATAGTTAAAAGACATAGGAGAGGATAGCTAATCTAATTAATTTTAACCTAGATTGGTCCCTTTACGACTAAAACTTAAGAAATAATTTACGTAAAAATAAATTGATTTTCAATCATTTTTCAAACGCCCATAAACTTTTATCAGACGAATGAAATTGACGTTAAAACTTTAATTTACATAAACATTGCAAATAAATTTTTCATAGGTATAAAACATATCTGGATATTAAAAAATGGACTATCAAAACATTTGCAATTATGATTTATGAAAATAATGCATGCTGTTAGTATTGTGATTAAAATTAAAAGCTCATTAAATGCATAACCATAAATTATTTATTTATTTAGCTAATTGGTATTATATATGAAACGAACTGTCAGACTTGTCAGCAAAAAACTATTAATAGGTGACCTTGCGAATGTAAGCATGTAAAATTATCGAGATTGATTTGTACTGACGAATCCTGATAATAAAAAAAAAGATTTAGTATTATTGTGCAAAGCATGTAAAATTATCGAGATTGATTTGTACTGACGAATCCTGATAATAAAAAAAAAGATTTAGTATTATTGTGCATAAAGGAAATTGCTGTGCGAAAAAAGCGTATGCGATAGTTTACGTATACTATTACAATTATTTTAATCAAATCAAAACGCTACGTTGCCAATAAATTTGAATCATTAGTATATAGCAGATAAGCGAATGTTCTATCGATTTTGCAATCGATTTACCGATGCGGGTCACCGACATTGACATTGACCAACAATTACATCGGCCCATCTCGCTGTTGAAGCACGGTAGTGTGCCAGACCAAGTTAAGCGTATTTTGAATGTATTTTCTCCTAACTTGTTTGAATTAGGTAACATAATGCTATAAAGTGTCAATGTAATGTAGGTCTTCGTACATCACTTTGCATGGAAAAAATTGTCTGCATAAGGTGCAGCGCAGACGGCACACTTTTTGTGTGATCGAATCTGCGGCGCACAAAAAGTCGGCAACCACCCAGTCGAATACCACTGATTTTTTGTGCGCCGGAATTTTTGCGCGTCGTGTGCGTTAATGCATATAATTACAAAGGTTCTATTTTCACAGTCTAAAAAGTGCGTCACAGATAGTCTGTCGTCTGCGCTGCACCTTAAAGATTTCTATTAAAATTTTAAATTTCGTAGGTTTAAAGTTATTTGTTAAATTATTATTTTAAAGGTTTATATAATAATAATTTAACCAATAACATTAAATAATCTTAAAACTATAAATCTTTTACAACTGAAAAAAGTCAGTGTAAATTACTAGTCTTCTAGGTCTTTATATTTTCACAAAAAATAATTGCATCGTTTATTAATACAACTACCATAAAAACAGTGTAGGTACAGCAGTTTTTGGTTGTAGACAAGAACCTGTCCACTTTTTACCTTATTTTTTGCTGTGATTTTTATTATCATCGCGATCGTCCATCATACGACATGGCGCCGCCGGCGTCGCGGTGTTATGCTAATAAGGCCGGCGAAACACGCCGAAAAGCGCGGTCATCTCCGCATTCCGTGCGCGCGCGCCGGTGACCGACGCCGTCGCGGAATTCCCAAATAATTAACAAACAATGTTATGATAACCATTTATTCAACTCTAGTTTCCTATTTCGGACTCTTTATACGGTAAGAGGCAGTGCGATTCCCAAATAAGTCACAAACTTTTTGGCGTGCCCGAATTTGGGAACTGTTATGATAAATAGGCTGTGGTCTATTCGTACGTCTGACTGTTTTTGGGTTTGTACTCTTTTGTTTGTTTTCTGAAGGTAGTGTTTCCATTTAAATTTAAAGTCAATGTTAAAAAATGACATGTCAATTTTACGGTCTTTAGGCAGTGTTGCTTAAAATCAGTACACAACTTGCACCAACTATGTACCCATATTTCAGGAGATGCACACATTAACAAGAATAAGTTTGCTAAAGAAAGAGAGTCGAAATACAAAAAGTAATCTGTGTAAATTTTGAAAAATTTCAAAAAATAATTATTGATCGATCTAAAGTTCTACTAATAAAGTTAACTATAACAGCCGACTTGTTTTAACAACATATAGCCTTCTGTCACCGTATCTATTAATATGGTAAAACACTGATGATTAATAGCCTAAAACGATTAAGAAATTAAAATCTAAAAAAGTGGTGGCGGACAGACCAAAACTAGGTATTAAGTATGACCGTATATATTTTAGGAATTTGCGTAGGCGAGTATTGCTTGACAAATAGCATATAATGGGGATTTACAATATAATTTCGACTCTATAATTTTATTATGACGGCACACAATTTATCTTTTGTTGCTTGTCTGATTTTATTTGGAAAGAAATAAAAACAAGCAATTAATACACAGTAAGTTAACAATCAATTTAGAAGCTTAAATTGTATAGTTATTGTATTGAGCCAACAACGTTAAAAGATTATCGCTCTGTGACTTTGGCATGCAGTCTTTGCAAATAGTGGTTTTGTGATTTGTTTAACTAACCTTAGGGCAAACGTCGTGACGTCGCATTAACCATGTACTCTTAAATTATCATTTTTATTTTATTTATAAGAAAAACAAACAGCAATTTTTTAACACATATAAACACACACTAATTAGGCTGTAGGTTGGCTATAAGAGTTTTCACAAGTAATTTCTACATAAGTCTCATTAATAAGTTAATCTAACGCGATACACACGCTTAAACAAACCATTTCGGCATTCATTAGGACTACTAATTTTCACTTTTTTAATAAAGTCAAATTTATTTGGTTTAAGGCCGAAATATCTATGTGAATTTGGAGTTATATAAATTCAGCTTGTCCGTCAATAATAACTAATGTAAGAAGTTCGGGTATCGATAAAAGCTTAACTGTATTAGGAACCGCAATACCCGTAACTCAATTGTCTTAAAATTCAATTGTGATTCAAAATAAAACCGGCCTCCTGATTCCGTATATTGCAAAAGCAATGTGATAGCGAAAATTGACAAATTCTAGCTTTATTATAGCAAATTGACAGCAAAAATAAAAAACAAAGCAATCTACTGTCAGTCAGTGCTGCCCATACATTTTGACACTATCTATTAACTGGGCGATGGCTTTGCGATTTTTGCTGATTGCAAATTTTTAGGGAATAAGGGCACCGATCACAGCGTAGCGAGTCGTACTTGTTATGTGGTACCGATCCCGAATAGAAAAAAATAAGAAGTACCCGGAAAAACTATTTTTGTTTTATTTATTGAATTATTATTATAAGCAGCGATTGTTTTTTTGATCATGGCTATAATTACAGTGTTATCTAAATGTGCATTTTTATCACGATGTTTTCCCTCACCGCAGCGAGTGGTCTTAACCCTTATTAGGACCTGCAACTAAATATTTATAACCAGTTCTTGCCAATCTTCAAATACGGTTTTCGTTTTCAAATTATTGAGATGCAATTATCATGGAAGAGGAATGAATATTTAATTGAAATTATGTACATTCCTTATCACTAATCAAATGTGCTGCTCACAAATACGAAAATGAAAAATTAATTTCTCCCAAGGTCAAATAGAAAATTGTGTAAGTGTAATCGTTGTTTCATTCAATATATGCAGTTATTGAAGATTACCCTGCGGCTATAGTAAACCATTCAGATGTAAATGATCAATGTGCCCATCTGACGTTTGCAGTAAGAAATTATCTTTTCAAATACAAACCTTGTTCAGCTGTAATTTGGCTCACTTGTAGCAGAAAGCAAGACAGTAAATATTGCAAAACATAATACAGGTAATGGCGATTGCTCTTTGATAGATAACCGTTATTTATTGAGAAACAGCATTGCCTGTTCGACTGTTGGATACATTGTTTTCTTTAATGCTATTTGAAACGTGAGACGGGCATAAAATAATGCAGTCGTAGATAAAATATATATCACACATTTATGAAACAATACACCCTTTTACAACTACCCACTGTAGGACGACAGAAAGAAGGGCAACATAGTTTGTTTTTAGAAACAAAGAGCGCATAAGTAGTTTATCGTAGATCAGAAAATGCTGGAAATCCAATAAGCTGTACGGGAAAGGCAAATGAAGCGAATCTAGATAAAAAAGGCGAATGAATCAACATACGAGTTCACTCTCGATAGCTGCATTGTGAATAATGGAACCCAGTTTTTACGGCTCCGATCGCTAATCGAGACACTTATAAAACCTGAGAAGTTGCACAGAGAAATGCCCAGCTTTACATAGAGCTAAATACGGAATAACTAGAAGGAATTGGGCAAAGTACTGAAACGAAATGGTGGCAGAAAAGATGTTTTCTATCGTACCTTAGTATTTTTGAACGCTTTATTCATCTAAGACTACTTGGGGTTAATCGACGAATTCATTTACTTGTTCTCTTAAAAATGCTTACATGTTTGAGGTATTTCATAATCGAAATATATCAGATTGCATTACGACGCTGCGTAGTGTTAATGTGGTTTGTAAAGTACTGTCGCGCTAATTAATTACTATATTCACACGTCCACTTCAAGGTCATGCTTGTGTTTTCTCAAAGATACTTATAGTTATACATTTTGTATGAACATTTTCACACATACCTGTGTCAGGGGTATTTGACCTATCTTAGACCCAGACTACCCAAAGCCTGGAAGGCCCACACAGAAAGGTAGCGTTTGTATAAAAAAATTTACACATACCTGTGTCAGGGGTATTTGGGCCATCTCACACCCAGACTGCCCAAAGCCTGGAAATCCAAAACAGAAAGGTAGCGTTTTACTCAAAAAAATGATAACAATTAACAATATCATATTAAAATGATAGATAGGCCACTTCCATTCCCCACATGATCTTGGTAGAGTTTTCACACGGGAAGCTCGCGGCCGCAGACAATGACAGTCTCGACACTGACAATGAGATGATAACCCGACCACTTTCCACTTTCCCGCCTCTTCCCACAAACATGGCCGCGAAAAGCAATTGCAAATGGCGGAAAATTCGCGCCATTTCATCTCAGATTAACGCTATTCTTTTCTTTCGATAGGAAACAAAGATAAAGTCGATTGAGTTGCACTTGTAATCTAGTTAAAACGAAAATAAATTGATTAGTTATCAATAAAAAAAATATGTTGACGATTTACTACGTACAACCTTAAAATACATGGTTGTTGTTATGCGATAATATCAACATCGTAAAAATTTAATATATTGGACATACCCAACAAACTTTTTTCATTCATTTGTATTGTCAGTGTTTTGTTTTTACTTTTTTATATTTTGCATGCTTTATTCACTAATCAATACAAATAAAGCAATATTTGACTTTGACTTTTTGGTATGGCTTGTCTACATGCTATAATGCCAGTTTTGCAGGTTTATGTGTTAAAGTAAGCAAAAAACAATTTTCTCTCAAGCAGTCTAGAATGTTCGGTATGTCAAACGTGTCATAGCGAGAGTTATGCCGAGGCATTTAGCTTAGACACTAGAGCCGGCGGCATTTGACATTGGTTTCTCTTTATGTTCATGTTAAGTGGTTAATTAAATAATTACGCACGATCTCTGCTATCTGGTTAATAGGAGTTTCGCTGATAATTCACATCCTTTAAGAAATAAGTTGAGATAGATACACGTGAAACTAATTTGACCGTAACAAAATTGATGTGTCATTCTATAGAACATAAATGATTTCAGTTATTTTTTTGCATCAAATGAGGCGATAAAATGCTTCGTCATCAAACATCGATTGTTAACTAGTCATTATAATTAAACTCGCAAACATACGGCAAAAACATACCGTAATTCATCGTTAAAAGGCGGAGGTTGCAAAAAGGAGTTTAAGAGGAGTTATTCTTGAGTTATTGCTTTAAATAGAGTGTTTTGGTAATTCCCGTATTTGCGTATTTATGTGCATAATTTTTATTCTTGCGCCGCCGTTGCATTTCAACATGTAATCACAGGGCAGCGGCAAACGCGGCGACTGCTCCATTTCCCTATGTTACATTACCGTCTAATGCCTTGTGATCTGCAATCTATGCCTTGTAAAACTGTTTTTGTAACTACCGATGATGTATACTACTCTGTCAAGAAAGTACCGGGAAAAGATTAATAATACACAAAATGTTAGTTATTCATCTAAATTTATTTTATCACCTTCAAAGTATGCTCCTTCAGAAGCGATACTTACGCCAACGAATAATCCAATCATCAAAACATTTTTTAAACGCTTTTTCCGGAATCGAGTTCAGTTCTCGCCGCGAATTCTCCTTTATGTCATTCTACCGAATGAAACCGGGTGCCACGAAGTGGTAATTTGAGTTTAGAAAAAAGAAAGAAGTCGGCTGGAGCCATATCTGGTGAATAAGGGGCCGCTCGATGGTATTTGTTGAGTTTTTGGTCAAAAATTCGTTCACAATGATGACCATGTGGGAAGGCGCATTATCGTGGTGCAAAATCCAAGAATTTTCATTCCACAAATCTGGCCTTTTTCGTCTAATTTTCTCTCTTAAACATGCGGCGTTTAACGCTTAAATAATACTCTTTATTTATCGTTTGACCTTCTGGCAAGAATTCTGAGTGCACAACAACGCGACAGTCAAAGAAAACAGTCAACATGACTTTCGATCGAGTTTGGCGCGGTTTTTTCGGTTTCGGTTCAGTTGGAAGGCGCCACTTCGAAGCTTGTTTACTAGTTTGCATGTCAAACTCGTAAACCGTAAACCCACGTCTCGTCACCAGTAACAATGCGTTCCATGAATGTTGGGTCGGTATTGACTCGTTCTAGCATGTCCTCAGCGAATCTTTTGCGATTGAGTTTTTGGAGAAAATTCAGGTCTTTTGGGACTAGCCGAGCGGCAACATGTTTCATACCCAATTGATTATTTAAAATGGTACGAATCGACTTGTGTGACACAGAAAGTTCGACGGCTAGCTTTCTCAAACTTGAATAAGGATTTTCAGTCACTATTTCCTTCACTTTTGCGATGTTATCTTCATAGCAGACATTGATGGCCTACCAGAGCAAGGCAAATCTTCCATCACATCTCGACCGCTTTTGAACGCTTTGTACTACTCATAAACACAAGTTTTTAATAAAGTCGATTCACCGTAAGCCTTTTGTAATATTTTCAAAGACTCCAACACGAAAAAAAAAAAAACTTTATTTGCTCGAAATCCCATTGGCGATGCAAAATTTAAGACAAACTCTTTGTTCAATGTTTTTGTCCATTCTGAAATTAGCAATACGCACTAGATATGGTATAACTAAAAACAATATTGTATTTTACCACCACCATCAATCAAATCACCATCAATAATCTTATGCTCAATGCAAATAAAACAAAGTGCATCAAATTCACAATGCCTAACGTAAAACTTGTCTCAACACATATAACTGTAAAAGATGAACAACTTAATACATCTAGTTCCACTACATTTTTAGGAATCACTTTAGATTCCCGTTTGCAATGGGGTGCGCATATCGAGACTCTGTCGGGAAGACTTAGCTCTGCGGCTTATGCCGTGAGAAAGATAAGACAGCTGACTGATGTTGAAACGGCAAGATTGGTGTATTTTAGCTATTTTCATAGTATAATGTCATATGGAATATTGTTATGGGGCTCAGCAGCAGATATTGAATCTATATTTGTACTGCAGAAGAGAGCTGTACGGGCAATTTACGGCCTTGAACCCCGAGACTCCTTAAAAGAACTGTTTAAAGAAATTAATATACTAATCCCATCCCAATTTATTTATGAAAATATAATGTACATCCGCAAAAACCTGTCCTTCTTATTCCTTAAGAAAAGTGACATTCATAATCTTAATAAGAACAAGCTTGCCGTTCCCAATTTCAGACTGCATTAAGTGGGTAATTCGTTTATGGGAAAATGTATTCGCTTTTTTAATAAATTACCAGCGTCTATAGGAGAACTGCCCCTGTTAAAATTTAAATCGCATATTAAAACAACTTTAATGAAAAAAGGATATTATACTGTAAATGATTATATAAATGATAAAAATATTTGGAAATAAATGCTGCCCTGCTCGCACAGGTACATTTATCTTGTAATGTAAAATATATACTATTTAAAAAGAGGCTGACAATAGTGACCGAGTTTCTTGCGCTACTTCTTCTCGGCGCTAGCCCAAAATTGTCCCGAAATAGTGGTAGGGAAAAAAAAAATTGGGACGTGTAAAAGCGCTTAGTTTAAGCCTATTTACAGAAATAAATTGGTTTTAATGGTTTAATTTAATCTAATTATCAGATGTAACTCAAACTCCGCGCCAAAATGGCAAACAGTTGTGCTAATCTAACAACAACAAAAAAAATATAATTTTGAATTTGGAACCATAAACAAATCATAAATTCCCGAAACATTTTTGACAGAATGTATGTGTGGTTTATGTAAATTATCAAAATTGAATTATTAAATTTAAAAAAGAATAAAAAGGTGAACCCCCTATCATTGAAATTAGCAATACGCACTAGATATGGTATAACTAAAAACAATATTGTATTTCACCACCACCATCAATCAAATCACCAGCAATAATCTTATGCTCAATGCAAATAAAACAAAGTGCATCAAATTCACAATGCCCAACGTAAAACTTGTCTCAACACATATTACTGTAAAAGATGAACAACTTAATACATCTAGTTCCACTACATTTTTAGGAATCACTTTAGATTCCCGTTTGCAATGGGGTGCGCATATCGAGACTCTGTCGGGAAGACTTAGCTCTGCTGCTTATGCCGTGAGAAAGATAAGACAACTGATGATGTTGAAACGGCAAGATTGGTGTATTTTAGCTATTTTCATAGTATAATGTCATATGGAATATTGTTATGGGGCTCAGCAGCAGATATTGAATCTATATTTGTACTTCAGAAGAGAGCTGTACGGGCAATTTACGGCCTTGAACCCCGAGACTCCTTAAAAGAACTGTTTAAAGAAATTAATATACTAATCCCATCCCAATTTATTTATGAAAATATAATGTACATCCGCAAAAACCTGTCCTTATTCCTTAAGAAAAGTGACATTCATAATCTTAATAAGAACAAGCTTGCCGTTCCCAATTTCAGACTGCATTAAGTGGGTAATTCGTTTATGGGAAAATGTATTCGCTTTTTTAATAAATTACCAGCGTCTATAGGAGAACTGCCCCTGTTAAAATTTAAATCGCATATTAAAACAACTTTAATGAAAAAAGGATATTATACTGTAAATGATTATATAAATGATAAAAATATTTGGAAATAAATGCTGCCCTGCTCGCACAGGTACATTTATCTTGTAATGTAAAATATATACTATTTAAAAAGAGGCTGACAATAGTGACCGAGTTTCTTGCGCTACTTCTTCTCGGCGCTAGCCCAAAATTGTCCCGAAGTAGTGGTAGGGAAAAAAAAAATTGGGACGTGTAAAAGCGCTTAGTTTAAGCCTATTTACAGAAATAAATTGGTTTTAATGGTTTAATTTAATCTAATTATCAGATGTAACTCAAACTCCGCGCCAAAATGGCAAACAGTTGTGCTAATCTAACAACAACAAAAAAATATAATTTTGAATTTGGAACCATAAACAAATCATAAATTCCCGAAACATTTTTGACAGAATGTATGTGTGGTTTATGTAAATTATCAAAATTGAATTATTAAATTTAAAAAAGAATAAAAAGGTGAACCTATCATTGAGGCAAAAACAAATGTCCGAGTCTCGAGTCAATAAGAATCTGTAAACAACAGATTTGTTAGTAGGTTCTGTAAAGAAAATCTTTCAATGTAAAAAGTTAGTTTAAATATATAAAACTTCGATTGTGTCGTTTCTGTCAGTATTTAACGATAAAAACTACTAGTCTTTCTAACACACAGATGTCACATTCCACTATAAATTATGTATCGATTCGACAATCGACCAATACAATAAATTTCAATTAAAATTTCAACAAAAAAAAAAAACGATTTTTTATTGTCTTTTATTATGTCACTGATTGTATTGGAATGTAGTGGATAAAAATTTACTATACCTAGTATAAATGTTTACAGTGATCATGTGGTTTTTGTGGCTCTCGCTAGGGAAAACCGCGATTTTAATGTAATTAGTTTTTTTTGCTTTGTCAAGTTTTGGCGTTGTAGTCGTGACTCGTCCGCTTGTCGAAGCAGCTTGTTAAGAATTTTTAAGTTTTTCGTTTTTATTGTGTTGGTTGGTGATTAGTTGACATTCAAAGTTTTGTTGTTGCTGCTCAATTCGAGGAATATGGTTTTGTTTACTGTTTCTTTTTCTTTTAATGTTTCCAAATAGAACTTAATGAAACGGGAATTAACGCGATCATAATTTAGGTACAAAATGTTACCTCTTTTGCCTGACGTTTCGATCGGGTTACACCGACCGTGGTCACAGGCTGACTGGAACAGCGATGTCTTCACTCCGTATGAGAGGCAGATTCTTCATCTACCCTCATGATATTATTTTCACGCCAAGTACCGTCACACACTACACTCACTGTGTCCCTATTCTGCACACTAACCGCCGCGTCCGTATTCAGGCGAGAACTCGATCGCGAAACAAAACGAGATTGTTTATTTTTAATCACTGGATTCCATGTCGCGGATAATTTGTAACCGTCTTCCCGATTGAAATTTTTATACTTTTTGATTTCAATAGCTTCACGCACAACTCTTGAATAAAAGTGGCGATCCGTTGAAAGAACTTGCGTTTGATGAAATTCAATCCAGTGATTAGTGCCCGATTCAAGAAGGTGTTCGGCAATAGCTGATTTCGCAGTTTGGCGGTTTTTCACAGCAGCTATATGCTCTTTAAGCCTTTCAGCGATAGTTCGTTTCGTTTGGCCTATGTAGGAACTCCCGCAGCTACAGTTTATTTTGTAAACACCTGGTGTTTGTAACGGCAAGACATCCTTCGGTGTGCCTAGTAAAGTCTGTACTTTTAACCCCGGGGTGTAAATCGTGGGAATGGACCATTTCTTTAGCAGGGAGCCAATTTTATCAGTCACTCCTTTCACGTAAGGCAAAAATGCGGGATGTCTGCTTACATTCGGACTTAGAGAGCGTTTTATCGGTGGCTTCAACAGATGTGGTGACACTTTGTATCCGTTTTTAATGAGAACCTCCTGAACATGATTTAGCTCTTGCTTCAAATGGTCAGGGTCACAGAGATTATATGCTCTATTTCTTAATGATGACATTACGGATTGTATGTGGCGTGGCGTAACACCAGGTGTTTACAAAATAAACTGTAGCTGCGGGAGTTCCTACATAGGCCAAACGAAACGAACCATCGCTGAAAGGCTTAAAGAGCATATAGCTGCTGTGAAAAACCGCCAAACTGCGAAATCAGCGATTGCCGAACACCTTCTTGAATCGGGCACTAATCACTGGATTGAATTTCATCAAACGCAAGTTCTTTCCACGGATCGCCACTTTTATTCAAGAGTTGTGCGTGAAGCTATTGAAATCAAAAAGTATTAAAATTTTAATCGGGAAGACGGTTACAAATTATCCGCGACATGGAATCCAGTGATTAAAAATAAACAATCTCGTTTTGTTTCGCGATCGAGTTCTCGCCTGAATACGGACGCGGCGGTTAGTGTGCAGAATAGGGACACAGTGAGTGTAGTGTGTGACGGTACTTGGCGTGAAAATAATATCATGAGGGTAGATGAAGAATCTGCCTCTCATACGGAGTAAAGACATCGCTGTTCCAGTCAGCCTGTGACCACGGTCGGTGTAACCCGATCGAAACGTCAGGCAAAAGAGGTAACATTTTGTACCTAAATTATGATCGCGTTAATTCCCGTTTCATTGAGTTTTAAATTATGCAACGCGAAAGTTTAAAAGTAATTGTTTCCAAATAGGTCGCAAGTCAAAATTTATAAACTGTTTCCTTTATTTTGGCATAAACCCACATAATAATGTCATATTTTCTGTTTTGTTTTACGTCTGCTAAGTAAATGAAATAAATATTTCTAACAATGCATGTTTGCGTTTATTGAAAATCGAAATTATTTCGCTATACCTTTACCCAGTAATGAACAATTATATACCCACCCCGACCTATAGAAATTAAGCATGGTTTCCTATTGAAAGGTTCTGGAAGTTAACCAAAAATAAACGGATACTTAGTATTTCCTATAGTTTGGTTTGTCTGTCTGTATGTCACCCATTTTCATCGCAGTGTATCAATATCCCATACTACAAATACGCATCACGTGTATGCGTACGTACATGACCGGTATGTTTCAGTAAGTCGTTGAATACATTTTGAATCCATTACGGCTGCTGTATAGGTGCTATAATTGTCCCCTCATACCTGTAATCAAAGTTATAAAACCGTTTTACGAGCTAAACTCTTAAGATAAAGCGCTTGTAAGGTCATGTGTTGTATAACAGTTATCGGACCTAATCGGTCGCCGCACGGAAATGTGAGCGGAATGTGCAACGTGTGATTAGATTAGAAAAACGTTGGAGAAATATCTCAATGTCGGCGATTGTGATCAGGGCTCTTTTGTCATTAGGGTTGACACCTTCAAAGAGGATGCTGTGTAGTACAACTGTATTTTTTTTAAGTAAACGTAATTTTTAATTAAGTTAAATTAACGCATGTCTTTCTCTTACAATTTTTACCTGTTCACGTTTTTAGGGTTCCGTACTCAAAGGGTAAAACGTGGCCCTATTACTAAGACTACGCTGTCCGTCTGTCACCAGGCTGTATCTCATGTACCGTGATAGTTAGACAGTTGAAATATTCACAGATGAAGTATTTCTGTTTTATAATAACAAATACTAAAAACTACAATAAAATAAATATTTAAGGGGGCTCCCTTACAACAAACGGGTTTTTAATCGTTTTTATAAATAATGGTGGGGAACCCTTCGTGCGCGAGTCTGACTCGCACTTGGCCGGTTTTTCTACACACAGCGGACGCGGTCTCATTATCAAATCGATAGCAATATTAGTAATCTAAGTTAACAAACTCTACTTTACAAGAGAGACTATCAATTAAAATCCGTTTAGATTCAAACAGGATTAAGAATTTTTCGGTATCTAAGTAACATTTTAATAAAGACACTCAACCTACTAACCAAAATGGTTTGGATCCCCTCTTACGAACATCTGATGGCGATTTTGGCAAAGTGTAATAAAAAGATCTGCTGCATCTACAAATGGTCAAGCATACTGCGGCTAGGAACAGGACGAAGCGCTCAGACATAGAAACTTTTGTTCGCTTTTAAGAATTAACATCAAATACTGTCTTTTATTTGTATCACTTGTGAAGTTAAGACAATATTCTTATCATCATCATTTGTTGACCTATTTTTCTCTATCAGAAACAATGTGACCTTTAATATCTACATTCAATGAATCCTTGCAACTTTCATCAATTCGGACGCTCTCGGACTGGCGAATGTCTCACGCTTGTCAATGCCTACGTGGTGTCTTGAATTAACCTTTCTGCTCACGTTTCTCATGAAGCATCATCTGTACCTTTCCATTGTTGACCAGCAGGGACATTGATGACGCAAGCATCGAAAGGTATTATTGACCAAAATTTCTGCACGTGCTATATACTCGTACATATTTTGTTTTTAGTAAATACTGCAGTTCGTAAAGTGGTAAGTTCTGTTCAGAACCTGTCGTAATAATTTAAACTAGCCTGTTGTTAAATACAATTCTGTATAAGCTGCTCTACATAAATATTCACTAATATCATCATGCACTGTCTCGAAGTAAGGATTTAATATCTTAGTGCAACTAGATACCAGGTATTTAATTTTACAAGACTCGTCTTAGATACCAGGTATTAAATTTTACAAGACTCGTCTCCTAGGATAATTAGATACCAGCCATTTTAGAAACAATCGTTTTCCTTTTCTTCGCGTTCAAGCAGGATGACCACGCTACTATTTCATTGGATCGACTGGAATTAAAATAACGTGAAGTTGGTGTTGATCAGTAACTTTGTTACTTTATCCGGTCATACTAATGGAAGACATTCTCTTTCTCTGATACAAAAGAATAAAAAAAGAAATGAAAAATTAAATTTATAGTTAAATTCGTTACGCATGCTGGCTGGCAGCCCTAATGACCTATGGTCTAATAGCTCCAATACACCAAATAGAGTGTGACACCCGAGGTCAATGCCATACGTTACATGCTCGGTTGATCCGACCCGAACAATGGATTAGGCATTCGACTGTAATCCGATCGCCATTTACATATTAATGGTAACTACTTGGCTTGAGCACACTGCTTCTCGAAGTTGAGTCAAAGTAGATTTTTTATGTAAACAAAAAGAGTCGAAAGCCGCGACGCAGTAACATTACATTGTTTTTTTTTATTTCAGTATGTGGACCAATGTACAGGCGTAGTCGCGTACTACACACGTACTCACCACATAGCAGTGTATCAACCTATCACTAAATGAGAAATATCCTCAACTGATGTTGATTTAAAACATCCAAGTGACGAGTTCAATATGAATTGACTAAATTTTAGATTATGTGGTAGGTGTTGACTGCATTTACCTACGATGCGTTACTACTTTATGTAGTAGCGTATTACTGACAATTTTGACTCCTATAATGCACTTTTAATTTAATTAGAAAGTTTAGGAACCGCTAGTTTAAGATTCGACAAGCTCATTCTTGTCAATTCTTCCTTACCAAATATGGTCAGGAGCATTTGATAAAGCATATTTTGTTATGTTAATTAGCAATCGCATTTATAATGCTAATCGGTTGTTGTTTTATGGCATAATATATGAGGTCGACTTGAGGTGTCGTGTTTTTAAAAATTATAATAAAATATAGATCTAAACTAAAATTTTATGTAAATGTTAATGCCAAATTAAAAACATTGTCGTCTTGTTTCATTTAAAATGTTGTTTTCAAACTATTACCTAAGTAGGTAATTAGTAGGTGAAATACAATTGGCAAAGTTGGAATAAAATAAAAATCCAAAACCTTGGAGAGTAGGAAAGCATATTAAGTCGGACAAGGATTGAAGTTTAACTTAATAAGGAATACGTGTAAAGAGAGTGGGTTCCTTTTTCATATGATTTGTTAATTGACCGCAACTCAAAGGTCAAATGTCATCAAAATGCTTTTTGCTATATGCAGTTTTTATAACGTTTGTATGCCGTAATTACTACATATTTAAGCTATAAAAAAGGTTTTATAATAACTAAATATACTGTTTAAATGTTTCTAAAAATGGAGCAAGTTTTTGAGCTGGTTAAATTAATATTGTCATAAACTTTTTTATCGCCGTTACTACTATAAAAAATATACGCATTTAAGTTATCTCATAATTGGTTATTCAGAACATTTGAATTTTACATTGTTGTTCTTTTGACAAGTAGTTATTGTAGCTATTAGCATACTTTATAATTTTATTATTATAATAAAGTACCTGCATATTTCTTACGTAACATCAAGTTTATGGTTGTCTTAATAAACCACGCAGGTTCAAATTAATATTCATTAAGATTAAACTGGTTACAAAGTAGGACTCCTTCATATCGGTGACAAGGTCGAAGAAAGAGTGAAAAATATATATTGGTAATTTTACAGATTCTAACGAAAATTTGTGAGCATGAGGACTGTATGTAATGTCATGTCCTCGATGTTTCGATAGTTGGTCTATATGAAAGACTACATCGCAGGGGTCCCAAAAATGGTACCAAACAGAAGTCCAGAGAAAGAGCTTTTTTTACTTTAGTCTTAACTCTTAAACTTTAGTTAGTTCTTTTTAGTAGTTGTGGGTCAATTTGATGTTATTGTGTCAAAAAAAGTTGAATTTCAGGTTTGTAAAAATTTTAAAACATGTTTGGGGACTTTGAGTGCTCGATTCCTGAACTTCTGCTTGACCCAATTAACATTATGTCTATTTAAATGAACCTTTTGAGCCAATATTCTTGGGTAGAATAAAGGACAACAAAATATTAAAAAACTGTAAATTATTGAAACTAAATAATAGGTTATGTAAGAAAACCAAACCTAAATTAAATTTTCAATGTGATGTGGTAGCAGAGAGCATGATATTTCCAAATAAACAAATGACACACAATCGACAACGCAAGTAAATACTGGACAGATCGAGGAAACCAGGCCGGGCCAATGTTTGGAGGTCGAATGATGACCCGGGTCACTCGCTGTGAACTTGACCCGGGCCGGGTGACCTCCTTCGCCCCCGCGATGGACACAGATAACCTCACGTAAATTATGTTTCGGCAAGGTGGGCGACCCCCTTGTAATGTTTACAATTTCTGACAAAACTGCATCAATTTTTTATTTAAAAGAAGCAGTTGAGCTTAATACTATATTCAATTCTATGGTGAGTTTCAATTTTGTTTTTTAGCAATTACCATGCCAGGTTGATTTCAGATTTTTTTGTCGTGGGTTCGGATCCCACCTGAGGCGGACGATTTTTTTTAAGTATAAAAAAAATCTATGGTGAGTTGTCTTAACAAGATTTTGCTTTGGGAACGACAAATCATACTTCCTTCTAATATAATAAATGCGAAAGTTTGTAATTATGGATGTATGGATGATTCTTACTCTTTCACGCAAAAACTATTGAACGGATTTGAATGAAATTTTATACGAATATGGTCTTGATTAACATTATAGTACACTTTTTAACCCGGTTAATTGTTACTGTGGGATATATTCAATAGAAAACCACGCGAGCGAAGACACAGGCAAAAGCTAGTTCTAATAATTGCAGAAGTTTTTACGAAGGGCTATTTCTTCTTAAGCTTCGTGATCGTATTTTGCTACTCGGGGTACGCTTGACACAGGTCTAGAATCATTAAGCTATATTATCGTTAATCGTATTGTCATCGTCGAGTTATTGCATTTGGAGAGAATGTCAACCCTTAAGCCATGCTTAGACAGAACGCAAAGTAGAAAAATCTATCTCGAACTAGGACCCCAAACGCAATAGCTGAATCTCAATTATATCTCATCGAATCGCGTTTCTACTTTTGAATGGTGAAGATGCAAGATAGTAATTTGTAGTCCGTGAACTTGACATGAATCGACCGGCGGCTGAGATGACCCGCTTGGTCAGTTATTTATTGCGTGCGTTCAAATAAATTATAGGTATGTGCGTAATTACTATCTTAGAGTAGCGGATATTAGCCAATTTTAAGGTGAGAGAGATGATTTATTTGTCCAATAACAATTAATCTAGAATGTCCGTCAGTTAAAAGTACTATTATGTTTTACCGTTTCAATACCGTTTACCGTGAACTTAACAAAAACTGACACGTTACAAGACCAGAAATGCGATGTGCTTTGATTCTCAAACACAGATTTCTATAAGTCTAGTTTTCATGTCCATGAGTAAAGAATGTCTGACCAAATTCAAATCTTACAGAAAATGTTTGAATGTTGCTACTTGTATGCAAGTTTTTTGCTGTGCCTTACAACGAAAACAATCGATTTAACTTGATTGGTAAAAAATATGTAATATTTAAAAAAAAAAAAGTAAAAGCGCTTAGATTAACAGAAATAAATTGGTTTTAATAACGAATTCGACACATGCTGTTCATTTCAGTACAAAAATGATTTATCTACCGTTACGAAATTATGCTAAATATTATGTCCTTTGCTGACTCATAGTACCGTGTGCAAGTGCAACATTTCATGCATATTCATTAGCACTGACATTGCCAATTGGTCATACCAGTTTTATGGACTATCGTCATTTGGCAAGTTTAAAAGTTTGAGCGTGCCGCTTTCGGGTATATCCAGTTTTTGTGTCATATTTTTTGTGTTTACTTGTGTTTTAAAATCCTGACACTAAGTGGGGTTCCATAAAGAGCTGCTTGCATAATTAAAATTCTTAATTTAGTCTAATGTTATTATGCCAACACGGCCAATAGTCATAAAATTTTATTTATGCTATGCAAAAGGCATAATTAAAGTAAATTCGTTAATAATACTCTTTTACTAATAATTTATAATATCCCGAATTTTGGCAAAAGAAACATTTCAATTTTTATGCCAAGTTTATAAAGATATCTTTCAACAAGTTCACTTCGAAGAACACTACTAATGTACAACAAACAGACAGAGCAGATGATATGAATCAACGAAACATCTATCCAACGTCCATCTGAAGGCGAGTTGCCCAACGCGTCGGATGCGCGCGCCCTGAACTTGACCGCTGCGTGTGCGCCGGTCAGCCTTCTAAGCGATCGCCGGTTAGAAGCGTCTGCCGCGAGCGGTCAATGCGCTTGATCTTTAACGGGTCTGCGCAATCAGAGAAATGTTAGAACATCGTCAGAGAGATATAGAAACGAATGAAGGCAAACTCCTAATAAGAGAATAATACAATTCGTAGACATGGTGTTCTAATTAGACCAAGAAAAACAGATGTACAGATTGAGAATGTCTAGAAGTTTTCAGTAGAATATCTTAACATAATGGCTAAAAGAAATAGTAGAGAATGAAAACGGTGGGAAAACGAGCTAAAATTTACAAAAAATCCAAAATGGAGCGAACAGTAGTATAACGAGAAGGTTTGAAAATTGATCGAATAGTAGATAATAAGTAAATATCGAGGCCTTTGTTAATTTCAGACTGAACTTAAAAAAGTTTCTCTATCTATTAAATAAACATTTTCATCATAATATACATCTATAATGTATATTCAGATGTCATTTTATACATAATTAGGTATACTCATTCAATTCTAGACATTCTAAAGGTTCAAAAATGAATCAGCTTTAATCAATTTAAAAACATATGCTTGATGTATTTCACCTCGTGTATTACCATGATAATACAAGCAAATGTCTTTATGCTAATTTACTTATTTATAAAAAGAATGAAAACATCTTACAATTAGATTTAACATAACAATGACCGCACTTCTAAAACCTTCGCTACTGCCCAGTCAAGCGCTTGAACTTTTAACGAATCTTATACCCATGTCGATGTGTATTTAAGACAGCCAGTGACAATAATAATATTGTTTTCTATTAGCAAAGCTAGCTATTTATTATTTAGACACCTCATATTAAATCACAATTTAGTTATCTAATAAATATAGTGTTTTTGGATTTGTCGTCTTTGGTGAATTAATTCAAAAGTAAACAAAGCATAGTTCAGCAATTATATAGAGTCGCTGTCCAAACACTATGTCGCCAAAACTTAAGACGTTTTTGGAAATCCCAAACCCTGGTACATTATGCATTGAGACAAACGGCATTTAAATGATTAATGTAGTCACTCGATTGTACAGTCAGCTACACGAACTTAAATCTTCATTCTTACCTCAGATTGTATTGCCATACAATGTTTCTGCATTTTACTGTCCTAGCGTTCAGATTATTGTGTAGAATTGAGATGTTTCTGCATTTGACTGTATTCGCTTTTGCATACAGCATCCTCTTGCGATAGCACACGAGCGTGAAAGCTAATGCGTTCAATCAGGTGGTGAATAGCCATGGGACAGGCGACAAGTCGCACCTGTCCACGTTGACAGCAAACAAATTGGCAACGCAATTAGATTGATGGGGACGAACTCAGCAGCTGGTATCTTTTGGCACGCACTCCTAGATGGTAGATAGAATCTTAACCCATCGGTAGTTCTAAAGCTTACATACGGTAGAATTTATGATTAATGACAGAAATAAATTGTTGACCAAGAATATTGTCTCTTTAATTAAATACTATGGATTTTTTTCAAGTGTTATTTATCTTCAAATACTATGGACCTTATTTGTAGATAAAACATAGTTTTTTAAAACAATTGAATACATTGTAAATAGACCTGAGAAAATGTAATTTACTTATTGTGCAACGAGAATACATCACTTTAGGCCCTTAATTTGATCAAGCCAACAAGTCTAATCTATATTAACATGGCTATTAATTTTCGTCACGAAAGTTCAGGAAACAATATCAATAAAATCGTTCGTATTTCCTTGGTCGAAACAACATTATAATACCATAATATTTTATTATTATACACTTGCTTATTTGATTTTAGTTAACGCAATAACAGCTAGAGCCGCTCTGGTTTATATGGCAGCAGCATTCCTTAATTTCATTAAACTGGTTTGAACAGTAAGGATATACATAAAAGAACAATTAATATCTCTTCATCGCCCACATCGAATTGCCATTATAGTCAGATTTGTTTTGGACGCGTGCTTCTATGTTTATTTGTCTTTGTCATTATAACTATTATTATGTCCTTTCTGCTAGCATCACTGTTAAGTACCTGTACACAAAATGTCCTTTGTTTTTCTGAAAGGTAGTCAGATATTGTCGTGTGTTTAATCATCTTTTAAAATGTGTCATCTCCCTTTTTCACACGAAAACTGATCATAATCTGCTCGAACTTTTAAGGGAACGAACGTGGTTCTTTTATCCATTTAAAATTGTCGCCCCCATAGTAATTTTAAACAACCACAAAAACCGAATTTGTATCTGAAAATGTCAAGCAACTACGTCATAAATTTGAATTCGTGGATTTACAAAAAAATACACTGAGGACTTTTGTGTATGACTCTTAAAATTAATGTTGATAGAGAAGACGGCCGGTAAACCTAAGCGGTAACAGTGTGGTGAAGAACGAAGGTCAATATACAGACTGTCAGCCCACTGCCCTGTCGATATTGCACGAGCGCTACAAGTTAGGAAACATTAGCACAGGACCTTGTGAAGTAGCATATTCAAAAGGAAGCCTAATATCCAGCAATTGGTGAATGCAAAGTTGTTATATTTTTCTCGCAAAAGCATTTAAGTGTGAGAGACCATTAAAAGTAAGAAGGGTTTCAATTTGACAATCTAGATTTTAACGCAGTTTACATTGTTGCAATATTATGCATGGAACAGACAGACTTAAAACATCTTGAAATAATAACAAAGGTGCAACGCGCATTTCAATGCTCGACATTTATTGCTATTGATATGACAAGAAAAATGTGACATGCGTTCGAAAGTCACACATGAGTATGTGACAGGCGAGCTATTGTGACAGTGAAAGTAAACAATTTCACTTTTATTCATGAGCCACCCTTTGAAGACGTCTCCATGAACAATGACTATTGGTATTGTGTTTCTCTCCTCATTATCTTAACAGTGGCGAGGCAAATATTGCAACGACAAACTTGTATCTCGCATTGATTTTTAAGATGATATTAAATATATAAATAAGAATTGACTGCCACACGTTTGACGTATAGCATCAATTAAAAACAGCTCTACCGATTTGGTTGATTTATATTTCGTTATAAAATTTGATACCTAATTGTCAAGAAACAAAGGTTTGTATAGAGAAATCTAGAAAAGTTTTCCAGAAAACGCTAAGTATTTTGTTTTTTCTTTTCGTTTGTAACTAAAAATGGACTATTTCATATTGGGAAATGACAATCAGCTGTGTCCATTTTTGTCCGTCTTGATCTTTTTTAGGAAATTTATTCGTCAAAAAAGTGCTAACAGAAAAACAAAAGAACCCTTTTAATAGCGTAGAAGAAAAACCCTTATAATAGCGTAATAGTCGTAGGAATGACAAGAATTGCTAAAGGAAATATGAAAACCATTCACTATACGCTGTCTTGGCGACCCTGACTGATACGGACTGACTTGCCACTCGCTACACCACGCGCCGTACTCCTTTGTAGCTTTCAACTATCAGGTTTAGTATAATTTACTTGTTAAAAATAATAGATAAAAAACCTAACTTACTTTCACAAAAGAACAGGGCCAATTCTGCTAATTTATAAGTTGCATAATTGAATAACGATTGGATTGCTTTGTTTTTGTTTGACACATTTGGTATCCCGCTACTAATTTAAGTCATAAATGTTAGTGTTATTTATTTAATTTAATCTTTGTGATCAAAATCAAAGTGTGTTTACCAGTGTTTGGTTTCTACTTTAAAATGATTGGAAAATCTAGGGTGTCAATCGTCTCACGTACCTACCTATTTAAGTTGCAAATGATACCTACACTTAATCAATTACCTAAATAATGATGTGATGTCTCAAAGATGTATTAATTAAGATCGAAGTTCGCTGTAGTTTTCATGGTCTTTTATGGAAAAGAATTCCAATCAATGAATGCATCCACAAAGCTCACATTACATCTCCCTGCGTCACATTAAGAGCCACATATTTCTCCGTAGAATTCATTACCCGTACCTTGCCATATTAGGGACGTTACATGTTGTAAGAATAAGAACCACATGAGAAATAGGACAGATCTGGTACGTGAGCTAAAGTTGAAATAATTTCCACAATTCAAGGTTGCCGGAGTCGTTGACACAGTAAGCGAAGTTAGAAATCGTGACATGTGCAGCCACAACATTACGGTATATCTTTTATTGGCCCGTAATTATTTCGGCAGTATGCGATTTGGGTTTTAAACAAGATCCAGTTTTGAGACGATTTGTTGCCAATTTTACGCAAGACTGCCAAAAATGCTGTTGTCGGGCCCGAATATTAATGTGACATGTGATGCGTTTGGAATATGTAATGAAAATGAACATGATTTTAGGACGTTATCGTGAGCGATCGTGAGTTCGAAATCAGCGAATGCAAATATGGCACAGCCCCAAAACATGACAGTTCTTACCAAACAAAAAGTTCAAAGCATTTACATTTTCCGTTAGGTAAATGAGGTAAAATCAGCGAGTTTAGCTACAGACTCTGGTTACATGCCAAACGATATAGTATAGTCCCGAGTGTCGTGTAATTCTTACTAGAAAATATAAAGCGTTTTATTTTTTGAAGGTATCCTAGCCAAAATATTTATAATTTTTACTGTATAACTTATTCATTCATGACTTTAATGTTAGACTTGTCCTCATAAGACACAATAAGGGCCTGTTTTCGTTCAATTCGGGCTATTAGTTTTGAAACGCGAGCAGCCGAGTATGTCAGCTTATGATTAGCCGGCGAGCTATGTGCCGGGCCATGAATCACAGCAGGCGCAAGGTTACGAAAGCATGGCCTTTGTCGTGCCATGGCGCCTGTATTAGTCCTCCACTTGCTTCGTATTGTTTCATTCTTATTTGTTACTACTTACCGGTACTGTCTTTATAACCAGTTTCATTATTGTTTTTCTTTGAATTATGTTTTGGATTGCGCTTTGACGAACGCCGGTGTGGCGTTCGTTGAAACCGTAAATATAGATTTACGTTTGTAGAAGTAGTCTAATTTAGACAATTAGTAATCATTTTACCGTTGCCGTTTCATTTCTATATTTTTTGTTCACTGATGCTCTGCCTGTTTCTTAAAATGATATTCTTCCAAATATTAGTATTGCTTAAAATTGTATTAATGGAATTATAACAGTCAAATAGTAAATTGCAAAGCCTATTTCGGGAGCTCAAATGCAGTACATACAAATAAGTGTACAATATTAGCAACATTGCAACGAATTTTAACTAGTAACTAGTAGTAACTTAAGAATACAACATCGAATTTGTAAGGTGGTCGGACCCGCATTAATAAGTTTGTTTTTTAAACATTTGAGTATACTCAGGGACCTATTATTTTGTCGTTAACTAAAGACGCTCCGACACGCACTCGTTAGTTTTTTTTTTATTGTTGCTATGCTCACCATAACTATTCTGCAAAATATTAGTCTTTGAAATGATGCAAGAAACCGTACTTGCTCACAGTATCATTAAAACAATGAACAACTCACTCACTGATCAGCGATTTGTCAAGGATTTTAGAAAACGAAGTAAAGTCACATTCATGAGTCACAATTCAGCCGGCTTTAGAACAAAGTAAATCTTTCATAGATCCACTTTGAGCAAGGTTGTAGGTAATATAGAGCAAGCACATGTTAATGTCTTGGGTGGGGCCCAAACTTCCTAGTGTGCAACACGATTCGGCATTGTTCTCAACTTATAACCACTGTTTGGAAATTGGCAAGCTTTGTTCACGACTGCGCACGCGCAGGCACTGCCAATAGGTTGTTGATTAACGAATTGTTACGATATTTCGAACCTTTAGTACCTACTACGGAGTTTAAATCCGTAGTGACTGGATGTAAAGGGTTGTAAATAAAGATGTTTGTTATTAAAAATATCTTTTACACTTGAACTCATTTTGGCACTTATTAACATCTTTCTGTAAAGGCTCGCCTGAAAAATGTTACGATGCGGGGTTTAAAACACACTGATAGTGGTAAATTTTGTAAAATAAGAATACTGTTTCTGGTTACAATATCTTGACTAATTAAGTCAAGTCGTTGCTGAATATATTGTATAACTCTGGTTCGCGAATATTTTTGCTGCTATTTTAGCAATTGCATTGTGCAACGCAGCAAGCATTTCACACGTACATACAGTAAAATATTTGTCACGTACTCGAGTTTCTAAAGCTGAGTCTCGACCCGGTAATGTTATACTAAATTAGCCTTTCAATGACGTTATGTGAGCGCAATGAGCGCTAACTAACAAGAAACGGTCTCTCCATAAACATACATATTCAATTACCGGTTGCATGTTTCCGTTTCGGAAGTCAATAATGCTGTAGTAATGTAATGAGTATGACATATAAAAATGGTTTGATACCTCCAAACTAAGCCATGGAACTGAGTGATTCATCAATGTTGATCGAAGATTTTTAGAGACCATAGATAGAGTAATAAGTTGGGTTCTTAATTCTTACTAACATGATATACATAATATTATATTTATGGCTATTTATGAAAATATGCGAAGATTTTTCAAAAAGTTATTGATTTCGAGTCGGATTTACCACTCGCTTGAAATGCTATGTTTGTGGTAGGATGTGCAGTCAAAGCTGTTGATCATGCATGTCAAAAGGTTAACATGAAGTTATGTTATTCTGTAAAAGCAAAAAGATCATCAAATTATACTATGCGTGCGAGAAATATCGATCTGTATCACGTTTTGCTATTTCAATGTACCATCATAAAATTTGTTGTATATCAATCTGCTCAGGCTCCGTAAGTGGGAGGGTAATTGGGTATGTCTCCAAAGTTCATGGCTAAATAGCTGAGACATTCCAATACATATACCGGCACTAATGTTAGACGCAGACAATGGGTACGTTAAGCAATCTTAAGGCGTGAATTGACGAATTCTCGTGCGCGTGCAATGTTTGGAAACAGGGTAGGCTAACATGTGCCTTTTTATCAGATCTGAAATCACGGTACTCAAGTGTAGATAAAAAAGTTACCTTGTCCACTTGTACCTGCATAGTGATGCAAGTCGGTAAAAAAATCTGACGGGGCAAAGGGAAAGAACAAATTAGAGTTTGTTAGCAGATGATTTGACTGACTCAATTTAACTATTTCCTTGTTAGTGGATGGGTGCTTCCAAATAAAAGGTAACGACATACTTTAGAAGTTTATTCACTTCATTTTATTACATCATTGAATATTGTTAATCCTTTTCCAACTACGTAAATAGTTTTCATGTTAATGATGATTTTGAAGTTAGCTGATAATTAGGTTACATTATAAAAAAAAATATATAAAAGTGAAACTGGTAATCAGTATTTTTTTAATTAGATTTATTTTCCCGAAATAATAAATATTGTGATAATAAACCTGTGATTGCTATAGCAGACTTTAATTTTTAATTATTACAATGTATAACAATTTGATTAACCACTTTTTTTGCTGACGGTACTTCAAAGCTAATCATAGTATTAATTGAGTCTATTTAAATAAATCGGGGTTCCTCCGGGATGGGGCCCTCGGGGTACCCAGGGAATAACCCGGGGTTACAGAGTCTTGAACCATTGGAATGCGTGTAAGGGGCCGAAGCCAACTCGCAGAGACAACATTATCTACAATGCTATGTGACACCAACCGGCGATTACCCTTTATGCACTCTATATATTCTGTGACAGGATAGGTAAAACGATAAAATATGAACTTGTTTACCATTAAAACTGAGTAAAAATTATTTGTAAAGTAAATTACAAATGCAACAAGCAAATAATGCAAGTAAAGTATCCAAGATGAGCAGAACTGGTCGGCTGGCATTTAAAAGGCGTTTAGCATAGGTGCAGCGGACCGTTGCGCGACCTTGCAAGGTCGCCGCTCGGACGCATCGGGTATTCGCATGCGATGCGCGCGCGCATCTATTGTTTTACCGATTGTTTGAACCTGGAAGGATGAAAAAAAGATATTTTATATACCATTTTGTACAGTTTTCAACTCTGTTTTCATTTTAAAAAAAAAACTAGCTTGTGCCCGCGACTCCGTCTAGGTCAGAAAATTACAAAAAAGTGGTAATATCATCCTATATGTTACGCTAGATCAAAATCTACATGTGTCCCTTTCATTGAATTGCTTTCAGCCGTTCCGATGCTTAATTGAGTAACAAATATACTAACGTTTACATTTATAATAAAAGTAGCTCATCTGATTTATGCAATTTTTTCATTTCTGTAAATTCTATTGAATAAGCGTGTGCTACCTTGGACTTTAATAAGAGCGTATGTATTAGGCTTTCTCAATAACAAAACAATTGTTACGCTGCGATGTAAATAGTTCGATTCTATGTAATTAATATGCTTCTTATTTCTTATGACTATTTTCCCAATTTGCTCAGGATCTTCTAGTATTTCTGCACTTCATCTGATAGTTATAGGTTATTTCTTCTGTGGTCTGTCTAAGTCTCTGTGTGTAATAATATTATTTATTGCCTGCACTGCACATTCAGGTCACATCCTTTCCTATTTCTATAATAACCAAGTAACTCAGTCTTTTGTGTAAAATATGCCTTATTGCCAATATTGATATGTAAGATACAAGTATAAAGTATTGATAATTGCACGGGTTATGTAACACAGTAGTGCTTACATTGTATAGAGAAATATTGGCAAGATATTTATATTGTTGTTCATGATTCCTAGACATTTACGTTATCTCTTTGTATGCCAAGCTTAACTGACATTATTAATGTCAGTTGCCATTTCAGTTGCTACTGTTAACTGAAATGGCATTTACTCGGTAGTTGCGTTTTAATTATTATTAAAACAGTAAAACGGTATAATTAACATCGCAAATGGAGTAATAAGCTAAACTTGTATTGTTAAAAAGTGCTAGTTTTTAACAATAAAAGTTGCAATTAGGTATTTAGTTTAGAATAATTGGTTTAGTGCCGAGTTTTGCAAGTGCAGCACTTGCAAAACTCGGATATTTGTACGGAACACATATTTTGAAACTTCCATTTATACTGTTTTCTATGACCTCACTGTTACTGTTATGATTTAGCATAACGTCAAAATATACTTGTTATACTTATTGTCTTACTTTAATACTATGTTTTCAAATACACACTATAAGGAGTAAAAAGAAAGACCTGCTTGTTTAAACTTATAAAAATGAATAGTTTTAGTTTTTCGTCCATAAGTAAAAGTAATTTAGTGTGATTTTGAGACTTGATGAGATTGATTATTGTGATAATAATTCACAAGCCAGTTTGAAATAGATATAAACCTTGAATCATTGTCTTTTTCCATTCAGATATAGACATTTTTCATAAAATACTTAAAGTTTTCATCATTTTTACACACAACGGCCGGGCCCCACGGACCTGGCCGTGTTGGCGACGGATGCAACCGAGATCTCTAATGACCATACCTAACTTTTGATTAGGGTGTCCAATTTTAATGATTATTGTTACTTATGATCTTTTAAAACTTTTTTAAAAATGTAACTTTAATGTTGGAAATGGAACTTCAAGTATTAACACTGAAGTTGCATCTAGAATCTAGATTGGACCAGCTACTCGTATACTCGTAAATCATAAAAATAAAATTGCTGCTGACTTCTAAATTTGTTTTAAGTTTTTAATGTAAAAATATCAGTGATATATTAATTGAATCGATCAACAAATGCGCGTGACGCTTTAATGTCGTAACTTTTTGTGATACCAAAATTGCTTGTTACGTCTTTTATTAACAATATGATCTAGTTTAGTGTGTTAGTTTTAAGATTTAATTAATTAAATTCTACTCAATATTCTTAAAACTTCGTACCTGAAATAGCTGCCAATTAATCGTCTATACAAATATGTGATACTAGTTATTATGTGGCAGCTAAGTGAATAGTTATAGTGTTAGATAATAATTAATAACAGAGAGTTGTTTAGGACAAGTTAGTTACATATTGGCAGAACACATAGTCTTGACTAATAGATACGTAACAGATGTGCGTGTCTCAGACCTGTCTAGCGTTTGTAAATCGGACAATCTTTGAATCACACGAGTTCACATGTCCGAAGACAATTCGGTACCTGACCGATTCATGATATTACTAATATTACGTAAGGCTTTGTATTACTTTATTGGTTTGAATTTCGTTACTGCTAAAAAAATATATGTAAAAAATTATGTTCATATTGTATAATTTAATTTACAATAAGATATTTTTTTTTCCATATAGGTATGAGCTCTGCTTCTTTTGGATTGATTAGTTCTATCACTTAGGTATAAATACTGAAATCTATTAAATACTATTGCGACTCAACTTCATGTTATAAAGGACGGTAAAACCTTGGATTAAGATTATTTTTGTCATAATGGTATAGAAGAAAAAATACTTTAAGGAAAGTAGATTAACTAAATATATAAGGTCCGATTTTATTAGTGTTCATCCTGTTAACCTGTGACTATATAGGTGAAAAGCAATCGTAAAAACCAACTTTCAAATGTCTATCATAAAAATTTAAAAAAGTTAAAAATAAATAAAAAAATAACAACATCGACTTCATATTGCATAAACGGGTCCTATCTTCAACTCTTTCTCGCTCTGTACAAGGGGAAGGAATAAGACGGATAATCAGATGGTTAAAAGTAGCAAGGATAGGACGATTATGCAATATGAAGTCAATGTTGTTGATTTTTAACTTTTTTAGTTTTTATGGTACACATTTGAAAATTGGTTTTTACGATTGCTTTTCACCTATATAGTCACAGGTTAACAGAATGAACACTAATAAAATCGGACCTTATAGATTAACATTCCTCAATGTTTTCAATGTAATGTATGTCACAATTTCGAAATAGTTTAGATAGATCGCTGGTGCTTTTAAGCAACTTCTCAATATTCAGATTGCGGAGATAAACGCTATCGGCTGCGTGTGCGCGCGTCGGTGCGGTTGCCAATATCCTGCTTCACTGATTCAGATTAGAGGATTGTACTAAAGAGCAATACTGAGCGACGCATTTAAAGAAATCATTATTCATTAGGTTCTGGAATGGAGGCCATGCACGGCAAGCGCAGCGTAGGACATCCAATAACATGGTGGACAGACGACATTGTAAAGGTTACAGGAAGCCGCTGGATGTAGGTCGATTCCAACTAAATAATTAGTAGTCGACGCAGACCACGTCGACCACACATTGTTTGTGAGACACGATTATTTTCGTCACAATTGAAAATAATAACCTTAGAATGGTTTTCCCCCGTTTAAGACACACAAAAATTAATTGTGGTTGAAACAATTACTTATTTCAATCTTATTTTTAGTCATGACCTGAATTTAATTGCTCTAAATTATATCTTTATAAATAAATATTTACGACTACTATCATAAACTAGACTTGGTAAATTATGTAACACTATGACGAGCCTGTAATTGAATCCGGATTCTTTATAATATGTTTTTAATACGTCCAATTAATGGCTATGAGCTAATTTGATCGCATGTCGAATTGGTGGCTAACTGCTCTCTAATGGTAATATTTAATGCCTGTCACTGCGCCGGTGTAAAGATAAAATACGTATTACATCTGCATATATTACATCTTATCTGATTAATCATATTTTACGAGATGAAAAGATTAGAGGTTTGCCAGAATTATAGTATGTTGACGTTCGAATGGTAAATATTACGAGTATGAAGACACTAATATATTATATCAAGTTCTGTGCCCTAAATTTGTCGTCGACTAAACAAAATGAAAATGCAATTCATTCTGAAACGCAAAATAAAAAAGGGTTGTACAGAAATCAAGCTTGGTTATTTCGTATATTTGTTTGTAAATAATACTTATCGTAAGTATATTTACTCAAAAGTAGGAAGTCTAACAAATATGAATAGACAAAGAATGGTTAGATCCTGAAAAAGTTCAAGGTTTAATAAAATTAGATTGTAATAACATAGACCACTTCCCTAAATAAAAATAGAATATTACATTGTAACTCTATAACAGAGCAGGTTTGCAATGCCCTCAGGTATTAAAGTTTAACAGAATAAATTTTGAAGCATACAATATTTGATTGACATGTCTGTCTGACACGATAATATCGGCCGGTTGAGAGCCAAATGTACAGTATTCGGCGAAGAAGACTGTCATTTCATTTTGTTGAATCAAGATTACAGCATCTCTTCTGTTAAATTATATGCGTCGATAGATTGGTAAGCTATTCATGAATAATGCCCGGTTTCAGAGCAATGCATATGATTCTTACTGATCGTCGGCCTAAGACTTTCTTTTTGTTTGGTATGTGGTCTGTGTTTATTACAGCCAGTTAAAATGTATGCAAATATTACGCCCTCAATTATAAATACAATACAAAACTGTTTAATTACATGCAATCAGTGAAAAAAAGAACAATAGCACCTCATTTGGTACAGTCGTTAAAAGCAATCGACCGCTTGACGACATTTAAATTATAAACAATAGAATTTTTGCACTGTAGCTAGCATCTGTAAGCATCTTAGTTTCACACGCTCGCACTAAATGGCCTAGTGATGGGATATAAGATGAGGAGTTTTCTTGATCGTCACGCCATGATTACTTGTATAAGAAGTCCTAACCGCGTTTACAAAGAGCGCTATACTTTTTGTCTTTAGCGGCTTCAGCGCACTTAACTGATGAAAAGTATGTAAGAAAGGGTTGGTTTGTAGTATTTCTAAATAATAATTAGAATCGATAGTTTAAACGTAATGAGGCTACATCCTCAGCAGCAGTGTACGTACGCCTCATCAGTTAGTAATATGACTTGCAACAGATGATTGAGGTTCTCTAATGCTCAAATTTAATTCGATCAATTTCACATTTAAAAAATAACAGTCGAATGGATTATGACTTAATTCCAAGTTTTTATCACAAAAAACTGTACTACGTGTAGCGGAGAATTGTAAACTTAAAAAAAAAGGAAATGAGCTGCACTGTAAAAAGTTGACAGCACTAATCCTTTGCATCTTTGCATCCAAGAAGATTCTCGATGTCATTTATTGATTGATTTCGCTTCACGTCCGACGTGCATTGGGGTAGGTCCCGCAATTATGTCTAGTGAAGCCGTAACAGCAAAAACACGTTAATCGACTGTTTTTATTTGCATTCGCGTCTAAGCGACGCAGTTTCTTACGTAGTAGAGCTGTTTGATGCGTAAGAGCTATTTGTTCAGTTTTTATCCTTATAGTCCTAGCTAGGCCGTAACAAAATCTCTTAAAAAGTCATAGAAAGAACTTTAATGTAATAATAATAAAATGAATGATGATATCACTAATCAGATTTCACATAATTACACAGTTATGACTTTGACGTCACTTCTATGTAGCCTAAACCGAAGTCAAATGACTAAATATGTAAAGCGATTAGTAACATTTTTTGTAAAAAATAATAATAAGACAGGGAGTCTTACTATATTAAGGCATTTAATACCTAATGAGTCATTTTTAAGGAGTTGTTTCTAGCAATTACTCCTTAATGGTGACAGTTATCATCTAAATCGTTTAGATAACGAACTGATTAGTCACTTTAACAATCTTCTGTACCGTAGTGGTGTGTTAGTGATTTCGCTTAGAACTAACCTACAAATAAATTTTTTTAATCCTAAATAAATGGAATTTTGGACAAGCTACTATATTTAGAGTAGTACCTACATACTATCAAAACTAAAGTTTGGGTTCGACTTGCCTTGTCTTTTAATGCTTAAAAATTGCAATTTTACGTCTCTTAAAATGGTATGTGTATTGTGTAGCTTTTGTTTAATAGAAATTAGTTTAAAAGCTATCAGTTGTTTTCTTACGTACACAAAAGTATAAATATTTTAGTTTAGACAGCGAACCACTGACAGTCACCGTGTAATGGTTAATAATGATTTGTTTACATGATGACTTTTGTCATTTCAATGCATATTATTAATTTTAATGTTTTTCACGGTGTGTGGTTACGTGACATAAGTGAGCTGTTAATACTAATGTTTGTATAACAAAGAGTTTAAACGGAAACAGATTTGCGGGCGTTTCGACTTTTTCACACTTTCACATTGCTTCAACATGGGAATTTTCTCTTGCTTTAGTCACACTAAAACAAACTTAATTATCATTTAGTACCTATAGTGACGTAATACTTTTTATGTGTTCCACCATTCAAAGAATCACAATTTCATGAATGCATCCACATAATTGAATTACCTAACCTATTTTTATAATCATGTTATGTCACACAAGCTTCAAAAATCTTATTCAAGAAGCGTTTTATTTTTCTGCGACAGTAGGTAATTGTGAACATGTATGACTTCGACTTGAAAATGATTGCTATCAATGTGACCTTGTATCTAATTTAATACTTACATTATGCAACACTTTATGTAACAAGTAGAATCATTAAAGCATAGTTATAATGTAGACGATATTACGACTCTCCGTGTAATTATCACGTACGCCCTATACATATTAACTTCCCTAATAAGAATTTAATTATCTTCTGGTTCATTCAAACATTTTCTTCTACAAAGGCTGTAAAACGTATAATTTTTGTTCCAGGTATGCATAATTAAAAAGACTCCACCATCATTATGTGTTTTCAACGAAAGAGTAAGTAGAACATTGTATTGACACTTAACTATAGGTTATAGGCAATAGACGTGTAGCGTGAAATCGACTTGCATAATGCGAAGAAATGCATAATATTATATTTTCATAAGCTTGAATTTTCATTCGTTTTTCTTTCGGTTCGTCAATAGCTTTAAGGCGTAATGACCTTTTAGTTTTATTATAAATGTCGTTTAGAAGTGCACACCTTTCCTTATATTTGTGGACAAGTATAAGACAATAATAAAACACAATCATCATAATTTATACAAAATATGACACGTGCCTATTTTCGATAATCGACGTTTTTTTAACTACACCAAATATCACTTTCAAAGATTGCAAGTTGTCAAAACTCAACACGTCACTAACGTTACTTGAAAAAAGCCCATCAGCGGATTTGTCGTATTACTAATTAGAATGTTATAATAAGAGTTGACTAGATAATGCATAGCTTAGAACTTGTCTGTCCTGATCGTAGCACGTGCGTCCTCGGGACGCGTTTTTGACATAACGTTGCGTGGTATCGCACCGTTAATTAATTGTCCGTTGTGCAACACTAGATAACGATTCGTACACCGCCTGTTACCTAATTCTACGTGTATTGTTTTAAATGTGAAATGCGATAGAAATATTTGTCCGCCAAGAACAATAGAGCACGAAAGATTTCGTTGTGCGATACACGTTCGGTCGTTATTATTTTGGAGTAAAATAATTAGAGAAAGGATATAATTGCAACACTGATAGCGGTCCATCATCTTTTAAATCATTCACTCTATCAAACATTAACAGTTCTTCGATATTTCCATAAACATAAATAAGTAGAGATATAGGTATTTAAACATCAACTATACTCGTCGTATATAATTAATACATAATACAATAAAATATAAGGCAAGAGTCTTGTACAATGCAACGATACTTTTATTTCTCACGTAGCAGTGTAAAAAACCGCTTAAAATTATAAATCTTCCTCCTTATTTTAATACTAGACGAACGATTACAATTATGTGCTTGTAGTGGGTTTTATTTAAAGACAAGCTGCTTATAGTATATTTGTTGTCAAGTCGATTAACAAAGTTTTTGCTTTTGAGCAGCTGAATTATCCCCAAGAGGTTTTGCGTATTTAGAGGTACACGCTGTATATGTTGAAGTCTGTATGTAGCTGACTGACGGATTAACGCGCAGCTGGTATGTCTTTTTTCTTATTATGGTAATAGAAAAATGTAACCAATAAAGGGCTGAAACAAGGGGAAGGATAGTGAAAGCACAAAACACCGGCTACTAGTATGGACATCTTAAGCCTCGTATCCACTATGTTTGCGAACCTCTTGCACTCTGCGCTCCTGCAACTACTGCGCGCACCGTTGCACGCTCCAGGAGCGCGAACGTATCTACTATGTGAAGCAGTTGCAAGAGCGTGGAGCGCAAGAGGTTCGCGAACATAGTGGATACATGGCTTTAGGTGGACTTGCGCACAACCGGATTACTTTGAAACAACAATTCGCTAATCCTGAGATGCGCAAGTGGCCTTAGCATGCTTGGGCGTTCCAGCATTTTCCGAGATTTTGTGTCCGTTAGCGATGTCGATGTCTATGTGTGCGTTGCATTACGTTGCTTGTGTTGCGTTGCGTCGCGTATATTACGAAGCTCAACTTACAGAAGTTACCCATAACTAATTAATATCTATTCTGTGGTTAAATTTGCTATGGACAATTCGGATTAGGCGCGCACCAGGTTGTGGAAAACTGCTAGTACAAGATAAAAATTATTCGTTAGAATCAGTGACAAGTGGTCCTATTTATAACGATAAATTATTACTATGCAAGACTGCCGTGATAGTAGGCTATAATTGATCTTATCGCTGTAAATTAAATAATTCTGTAGAATGTAGAACATTCGTGCGAGCTTCTTTCGTGGGAGACTTTCTTTGCGCATTGTCTTTTAATTATAATTAGGTGCAAAATCATTTTCACATACTCTTAACAAATGGCAAGGAAAAGGTAATTTGTTTGCATAGTAAACAAGATCAATTTGTTTTAGCGTTAGCTTTTAGTTGTTATTTTTTAATAAAAAATGTTTCCCGTTATCCGATGAGATAAAATGAAAGTTAGTGTTGATTTTACAAATTATCTCTAAAATGCACCACGCATAAGTATGTCAAAGTTGTGATGAATGTCTGAAACGTCACATCATACAATTCTTTACCTGAGGGTGTCATATGACTAAGAACCCGACCACAGCCCACAAGAAACCGACGTTCTTCGGTGACTGCGGCGCGGAATAATGTGGCCCTAATAAATCTCATTAAAAAAATTAAAAAAACCTGTTTATTTCAACAAATACACTCAAACTAAACTATTTTACACGTCCAGATTAATTTTTAACTACTTATGCTTCAATACATGTAGGCATAACATCAAGCATCAGTTCCTTTTGTCCCGCTTAATTGCAATCAATCATCAAACACTTGTAGTTCCAATTATCCGTTAATAATTAATTATTAAAATATGCAAACCATTTTGTGACCGCATTATAATTAGCGTGATGTTCTGATTGAATTGTTAATAAACAATGGGCGAACATCACGCAAATTACACGGTTGTACTGCTATTGAAACCTATGTTTTTACTGTAATCAAAGTTACTAATGACCACTACAGTTGTAATTATCCGAAATGTACTTTTTTTCTTATGTAAAACGTCGGAAAAACGGTCGTAGAATTATGTTCTTTTAAAAACAACCACATTTTGCCAATGCATTTCATTATTTCAATTCATTATTAAGTTATCATCATCATCATCGTAGTCCGCTGCTGGTCATATCCCTATAGAACGTCTCAGCGAGCGACTTTAGGTCGTTTGCTTCCAGCAACCTTCATTAGGTCTTCAGTCCAGCGGGTGGAGACTTGACCACGCTGCGTCTTCGTCTTGCATTAGGTACTTACTCGGCGAACGATTTTAATAAGCCTTTGTTTGAACCTTTTTAAACCTTTTGTTTTTTCCTATCTCGGTACATACTTAATCGACCGGGTGCGTTCTCAAGGAATGTCTAATTATTTTATGCGCCGGCGCACCGGCACAGAACGCTGTTCGCATGTGACGGAATCCGGTGGGTTTCAAGGACTCATACCAACACGTCGATAATAATGTGTGATGCCTGCGTTATTTTATTATAGCTGACAGACAAAAATACCCACAGTCTAGTCGAGTCTTAAACATAAAACATTTATTTTTTATTTTTTAATAGGAACCAAATTATTATATTTTATTACGTGCATATTATTTAAAGTTTATACATTTTATATTTATTTTTGTTTACTCTGAACAAACAATTGAATTTCAGTTAATGTTGTACATACCTACCACATCGTTAACAAAGAAAATAATGTCACTGGATTAATCAAGTCTAATATTAGTGATCATAAAGTTTAACAAACTATAAAAGCAAATATTTCCTCAAACAAACTTGTAATTTTACCCATAAAAGTGTTGGCATATCGTGCACAGTGCGCTTGCGCATATCATAGTATTGTGAATGTAGGTAATGCGGGGCGAGATCGTGACGGGGCGCACCACTTGACCAGTTGCTGGTCTCAACAAACATACACGATTTACTTTAAGGGCACTCACCTACATCCAATAATCGTTGACTATTTATTGTCAAAAATGAAACAGAATGCACACGTCTTAAAAAAAGTCGGCCGAAATTCTACACCGACATACACACAATCGGTTGCGTACGCCGACTTAAAGTCTGCTTTGAGTCAGTCACAAAATCTGATCAGATCAGATCAGATTTATACTGTTTTACTACGCATGTTTTATGCTCGAGTCATAATAAAGGTTATTCGTATATCTTAAGTTCTTACTATGATATGGCGGTTTGGGTCACCCACAAAGTATATCCATCATCACGAAATAATGGTGCAATTAACAAAACCATCAATCAAACGCCAATAAACAACATTGACCACGTCCTTGGGGTTTTATTGTAGTCGCCATTATCGTAATTATTATTGCGTGTGTGTGTAGCTTGTCACTTACGTGATAATGTATACTCTGCCAGCCGGACATCCCGTTTGACTAGGCTGTCTGCTTGCCAAGAGATTTTCCAAAATTGAATTAATATAAAACATGTCCGGAATTTATTCGGCCTGATTACAAAATGCTTAAGAGATTCTTCAGAATTAGAGAAATTAAAAAACAAAAAAGTCCATGTACAAATAAACGCATTAAATAGTATGGTAATAAAGTGTTGTTTTCTATGTCTAAAAAAACCTATTTATGTTTGCTAATAGGCCGGAACTGAGCTCTTTTTTTCTCTACTAGTGATCGGGATAATATCGTAGAAAAAAGTGTGTTATGTCAATTTGCCTATGACATGGACAGAGAAAACTCGGACTAATTAGTCGGAAGTTTTAGCAGCATGATATTACGACTTTTGTACGGGGGATAAATATCAGTAGGTAGGGATAGCGGATTGCGGTCTTGCAGACTAAAGTGACTAGGATGATTTTGGTAAAGTTTTGTCTAATTCCTTGTATTTTAAATGTAGAAAGTAATTTTATTTTAGGGTTTTCCATTTGTTTTCAGCTTTCACTTGACAACAGGCATAGTGTTACTGTTCCAAGATTCAATCAATATTATGGTTACACTTGTAAACACATGCCGGATACTTTGCGGACATCTCATATAGGGTTTTCTTGAAGTGTGACTTAAATGCATTATAAGATAAATTGAATTCTAATGTAATGCATATGTGCAAATATTGTAATAGTCCTTTAATTTGTTATGATTAAACAGATTTCTATGAAAATTATTGATTATGGAATAAATTCACTGGAATTTCTAGTTCCGCATTGCTCAACTTATAATTGAAAATAGTTGCATTTATTGATTTGTTTAATAAATTATTATGTTAGGCAATAGATACTACCATATGAAACTACTAGAAATATACATACAAAATGTGATATATCATTTAAGGTACTTACTACAAGTTAAAATTTTCGGATTTTTTTCATGACTGCAAATTTCATGATTTTAGGTTAGCGACCTATTCTAGTTAGTACCCTTTATATTTTTTCAAATATGTCAGTGCGATTATTACTAAACATGACATACGTGTACATTTCTTGGTGTGAGTTAAAATGTTATCGGAGACATGTTTATTTTTGCTATTAATGGAGTTAGCATTAATCGAAAACCCAAACACATCGAAGTCTATTTGTTTTAATGACTGCATCATTCATTAAGCTGCGACAGGCAATGGGACGTCCCAATGATTTCTTTGAACGGTCCAGTGTGGGCCGACAATGCTTAATAGCTGATATGCTCGGACAAGGTCGCCATTAAACCGATACATGATTAACTATAATTAAATACGTGTTTTGACACGTGCATGTTTCTGCACTTTATTGTTTTACGTGTAGGATGTTGAGCTGAGATTAGTTTAATTGTGCTCGATACATCCTGGTTTCATGTTAAATGGTTGAACGAAAATCTTTTGTATATATACTTTAAGCTTCCGTTATTTTCAAATAAATTTAAGAAGATTTTTAACACTTATTCATCTTTCGTCTTTTCGAAGAGACGACAAACGACAAAAGTGGACGTCTTAAATTAATAAAATCATAAAAGACGAGATTAAAAGACCTGTTAGATCCTGTTTACAATAAAAGACAAATGTCAATTCTCTTCGTGGACTTTAAAAACTCCTCGTTAACGTCCATATAACTTTTCTTAACATATTTTTCTATATGTATTTAACGTGTATTATTGTTATAACATAACTGTCATTCAATTTAAAGTGTGTTGCACAGCGAAATTATGTTAAAAATCACACACCTACTGAACCCGATTTCTAGTCGTTACGTGTGACACCGCACTATCTCGCAGTTGATCGAGACATTTTTAGCTAAGAAAGTGTTGATTGTCTAACAAATTGTCGCGTTAATCGACCACAGTCGTCATAATAGCTGGAAAGAAACTGCCCGTGGCTGTGGTCAAGTAGAATTTGGGTTTTAATGGGAAGAAGTCACTGAGGATTTTACTGGGGCTGAACTAAAAGTATTTCGAAAACAGCTTATAGACGTGGCTCAAGACAGTGATCGGTCTGTAGTTCTTCAGAAGAGTTTTATCTCCTTTTTTGAAAAACAGAGCCACCACGCCCTCTCTCCACGCCTTCGGGGTAGTCCCATTGGCTATTACGGAGTTGAACAGTCCTTTCAGTTCCCTAAGAACGGGTATTCCCCCTGCCTTTAGTTCTGAAGTGACTCCATCTTCGCCGGGAGCCTTCCCATTACGAAGCTGTTTGAGAGCCGCCTCAATTTCGTCTACGACTAGCTCTGGGAGATCATCGATGTAGTGGCGTACAAGCGTAGCTCTAGGGTCATTTGCGTCAGTTGGAGGTTTCAGGGCATGCGAGGCATATAGGCGGCCGTAGAAGTCCTCAATCTCGGCGAGAATTTCCGAAACTGATGTGACGGTTCTGCTATCCGAGGTTTTCAGCTTTGTCAGATGCGATCTCCCCATTCACTAATATTTCAGGGATATAGTAGTAACACTGTAACGTATGCTAAAATATTAACTCTCAGAAGAATTATCATGAGATAATTGAGATTATGAGTGAGAGTAGTTTCATTGAAGTGATGAACCGACACTGAAATAGTTTATCTACGCGAACTCTTCTCACGTATGCACACGTTTAGCAAGAATCGAACCATAAAACAATAACTAACTTCAAACAAAATTAAAACACCCGTAGAAAAAAACAACAGAATGGCTTTACCGTATATGTTTTTAATTGTAAAGACAGCAATTTGATTAGTTTTATTGTTTACAGAGTATAAAGGTCATTGCATGTAGGAGGACTCCTCCGCTCTATACAAAATGATAGCCGCCATTTTTTTATTTTTAGCAACGCGTTGATGTCTTTTACAGATACTTGTAAATTACAAGTTCCATATTCTCGTCTCGCGAAGGATCGCGAGAATAGGCGGGATAGGAGGAAAACTGTCGTTCTTCAATCAATAGCTGAATGAATGCAAGAAGAGTACAGTGTCTTGGTGATTTACGAAATTTTAGGTTTTTAGATGCGAGAGCTTTGATCAAACGTACCTATGAGTTATTAAACTTAAATAAACAACACTTTCGTGTATACACAGCTTTATTAGTAATGAACTAATCTGCAATACGGATTGACTAATTGCCATCCCGTGTGGGCGATTAGACAACACTAAACACCTAATAAGGATGTCAACACTACATACACTATCTGATTCATTTCGTTTTTTTAAGTCATAATTAATGTGATATATAGGTGGAACAAAAACAAATAGTAATTCAAAGTAACATCTAACTTGTAAACACATTCGTAGCATTCGTTTTCGTGCACTTATTAGTTTGTTGTTGTACCGTAAATTTATTGATATGATCTTTACGATCGGATTTTACGCTTTGTAATATCCCATTGCGTACGATTTAGACAGATAGATAGATAGATAGACAATTTTTATTGCACACCTCACAAAACAAATAGTACAAAGAAAATAATACATTAAGAGTGGTACAATTTAGGCGGTCTTATCGCTAGAAGCGATTTATGCGTAACAATACTAAAACACCTACCAATTAAAATAGATTTTTCTTAAATGAAGCAACAGAATCTAACATGCAAATCGTGATACTTAAATCTAAATGTAATTTAATATTACTATGAGAACCGTACATAATAACACAGATAGGTTCCGGTCGGAGTAAACAACGATTACTAAGCGAGACTAAAAGGAATGCCAACCTTCCTGGTGTAGATGCAATGGCGTCCTGCGTTCCGGTATCCGGAAGACACTAGCGCCACTCGCCGGACAGCTGTTCGTAAGGTTGGCAAAGACAACACAAAATAGTTTTGCTATATGCATGTCTAAGCAAAAATAATAGCTTCGTAGACGTGCATTCGTCATTATACGCTTCGAGTAGCCTTCTTGCAGCTTACAAGCAAGCCAAACCACGAAACTGTTTACGTCCCGGCAGCGGAGCATAGAAGCGCGACGTCAAATTTGTCGCTTTCTTACAATAAGCTGACGCTTCCTCTAAGGGTCAAATGATGTAAATGCGTCTATGAGCTACGCCCCACAGTGAATAGTTGAAGCCTAGGTATCCTAGCTGTTCATACCAATAAATTAAACCAATTATCCTGGTGCGATACCCTCTACCTCTTTTTTTCTTTTTTTGGTATTAATTCGGCTGGTTTTTAGTATAACTTTTGTTTGTTGTCTTTCAAAAACAGGAATGGTGATAATGTTTAATCAATTTTGCTGACCGTATCAATCCATCTGTCCACGCAGATACGAGTATACGTTACGTGTCAGCAGGCATAGTAAAATAAGAGGTGCATGCTTATGTAAGGCTCATTTCCGTGTTTGTACCCTAGGTTGGAAATGATAAGGCACTCAGGGTAATCGACATTGCGTTTTCAAGTGCATGTAATATATTATGTAGATAATACGCCATTCCAGAAATATATTTAATCATAAAATGTATAGGTAAATCATGTTTATGTTGAAGTTATTATTTATTTTACAAGTTGATTAAAACAACATGGAATTGCGTTCTGTATCGATTAAATGTTATATTACAAATATTAGTTGAAATGGTTTCACTGTCATCATCATCATTTCAGCCACAGGACGTGCATTGCTGAACATAGGCCGCCCCAGTGACTTGCGGTGGTTGCACTGTATATTAATTATATTGTTCTAATAAGTTTTAGAAGAATTCTTGCTAATGATAAGTAACATCTGTTTCTCTTAAATACAATCTTATGTTGATAAATATCATCCATTCTGAAATTAGAAAGTCGTGGATCTCTAAAGCTAACAAGAATTGTACCTATATACTTAATTAAATAAAAAGCGAAACCGTTGATGCGTTCTTACTATCGTATCATTTATTACATTGTAGTTGTAAAACAGGGATGTAGAAACACGGAAACACCACGAGTCTCACGGACGACCCTTAACATCGCGCCATCAATATTCCATGTTCATGCAAATGATCTTCGGAAAAACCCTAAGGCTGGGGTCTCAGTGACAGCGGGGAGCGGTTAAGGTGATAGTTGAGTCGCGGGTGAGTGACCTCAAGTATAATCAAATTTAACATGAATAAATTATGACGACTTCCGTAGCCGAGAGGCGAGCACGCCGGACTATATGGCGCCGCCATATCTGAGGTTCTGGGTTCGATTCCCGGTCTGGTCAATGTGGAAAACGAACTTCTATATTGTCTCGGGTCTGGGTATTCTGGTACCGTCGTTGTTTCTTTCTATAACACAAGTGCTTTAGCTTCTTACCTTAGGATCAGACATGTATGTGATGTTGTCTGCTATTTATTTAACTGATTGGCTTTAGTTTTTTCTTTACTGATTACTTTACAGTAAGACAACTAATATTAATTTTGACATCTCAGGTGTAAAAAAATTATGTAGCTTCGTCCTGTAGAGCGCTCGTCCTAACAGTTTGTGTGCGGTCTTGAAATCGCACGATTGACTTCCTGCTCAAATCGAATTATTTGAAAGAGCCGTAATACTGCCATTTTTTATAGACAGCAACGTATTTAGGACTCCTGTGTTCATTCGCATATGAAGTTTAAAAAAATCTTCATCGCAACTAAGTACTTTGTTTCCCGCTCTCGTAGAGTCCACACCTTAACATATCAACAATAAGAGCGGCCTTGTCACCCGAGATTTATTAGTTCTCACACTATTCTGCTTACTTGCTCTTGCACTTATTCTTATTATTTTCTCGTCACAACACATGCAATAGTTTCCGCGAACTCCTATCATTAAGCGTTTTAATATTAATGAGGTGCCGATTCCGGGTTTACATTAGAATTCATCTGCAGAAGATAATAATATTATAAAAACTGTGGAATAATTCATGACGTGTATTATTGTCGAGATATTCATGTGCGAAGGTAAACGAGGTTATTATAAGAAATATAATATTTATTAATACAGCAAAATATAATTGTTTCATTTAGTAAGCTTGAGACAGCGATTGCGAGATTGAAACTGAAAACAGCTTTAATAATAGTGTGTAGTAGAACTGTCTCTAAATTCTCTATAAAGATGCAACAGGCTAGTCATATTTGTATGAAAATTCATTTTAATAGGTTAAATAAGAAAAAGTCACCGACTGACCCTACCAACGAATGTGAATTGTGTTACACTTTAAACGTATGTTTGTATGTCTGGAAGTCACTGGAGGAGGCCTATGTTCAGCAGTGGACGTCCTGTGGCTGAAATGAATATGATGATGTTTGTGTGTAATTCCGACCGAGAATTACTTGTTTGTTACATTATATTTTAATGATATTTTGAAAGTTTTCCTTTCTTTGAACATTGTCACTGTTCTAGTAAAAGACAGAGGAACAATCGTTACAGTGTTATCTGTATGCGTTCCTTTACGATTATTCTCTCACCAGTTGCTTATTGGTACATTATGAAAATAAAGTATGTAATATTGCAACCGTTTGCTTAGGAATTAATATTTGCTCTACATACTTTAAGCTATGCACAATATAATTTGATCCAGTGCTTGTATAATTTATTTTAGTAGCTATAATTGACTTACCAAATTAGACTTGATTGATTCTAAGGTCCTTGGGCCACTCGTTGGCGAACTGGTCTGATAAAATCTTAGTTAATACAAAATAAAAAGTACTAGAAGTTCCACTCTAAATTTGCCTATTCATATATTCATGGGAGTTATACTTAACAAGCTGTTAAGCGCGGCACAAACGTAGATACTATATCGGGTGTAAAAAAAGGCTTAACTAAGCCGAATACTACATATTCTACGTATTATCACGATCATTTTTTTCTTTTACACTATACCTGGAAAATGACGGGTTACGGAGTCATTGACAGTCAAAGTTACAATTTTTTTTCAAAGATTTTTACAAAATTAACTTTTGTTTGATAATACTAAACGATTTTACAAAGAAACATGATCAGTTACACACACAAGCATAGTCTGTGGCATGCGCGCTATACATTGCGGGTTAGAAATAAGTTATTTTTTTTGATACTTAAAAATAAAAATCATTTCCCAGCAATTATTTTTTTTGCATTCTACTTGGTTTTATGTATAGAATTCGTGGTTTAAGGCTTCGTTAAGCCTTTTTTTACACCCTGTATATGTAAGGTAATAGTCAAATGTCTACAAATAAATAAATGTCATGTTGTCATGATGCTTTCTTTATCATCAGTCTTTAGGTCAGCATTTGAAGAGCCTTTACTTTGCCGGACATGGTCCTTCCTAATACAAAACCACAGCCTTCTCGTTACCTAACTAGGTCGTCAATCTACTGAATTTATTAATCTTGAAGTGTATATTTCAATCCCTACGTAGATCACTCGAAATCCTAAGAATCTATACAATTTCCTTGAAGTTCTTATGCGTTTCTTGTGAATTCGTATGCGAATTGGAATTCGAGTGCTTTAAAATACGCCTCCAGGATGAGTCAAATATTACGATCGGTAGAAATGTCTTCGTTATAAGGACATGATTGTATTAAGAGATGTGTGACGTAGTTTGCGAGATTGCCTGTTTAGGGGATCTACTGTTAATTTTTTGTTTTGTGTCTGTACCAATAATGTTGCACGGTGGTCTATTGTTTAGATGTGATCGATCAAAAATGCAATGTAAAAGAACAGAGAAATAGCATTCCCTTGAAGCTTTGCCTTGGTTATATCAGACTGAGATTCATGAGTAATCTGGTAAATAATGTATACCTTTTATAAATCTATTTTCGTTAATTGTTACACTGAGTTATTCGGTTTCCAAATAAAAATTAAATCTAAACTAAATCGAATTTTAAGTTGATTTGATTGACTTAAATTGCAATGCTGCGATGTAAATGAATATGTCATAGATTAGTTAGGTATGAGTCATGTTATAGATCCAAATTCTTGGTAAACAAGACAGTCAACAAGGTAATTGATAATGTCTCATGTGTTCATCAGTTAACATGCTCTTCCCTTTTAAGGTCGATGCAAATGGTCATCCGGGGCAAAGTTTGATCATCGTTCTCTAGAACCCATTAACGAGATTAATTACTCCAATACTCAATGGTACATTTCAAATGATTTACTTAGTAGTTTGTGATAATCTTTTGCTTTGTAATTCTAGTTTGTAATTACACGTATGATGTAAAAACATTATTTTTTTGTGGGATTTTTTGCGTCTCACTCTTAACTTTGTATGGTAATTGCGTTCGCTTGTAAATGCAAATAAGACATTATGATTACTACATTGCTTTTAATATTTATTTATGTAGTTTTTTCTGGGGTTTCCCCAGCACATTTTTCAGATTGTATCTTTTAAACATAGATAACAGAATCTGCCACTATTTAACATAAACAAACTGGAGCTCTTTCTTATTTATTGTGCCATTTAGCAGTGAGGTATCTGAGCTTATTGTATTGAAATATTTTCCTCATCCGGGTCGTTTACCCTTCGCAAGTCTTGGCATTCATTCAGACCATTTCATTCAGCCATATCTTTAGGTGTTAATCAGTCATCATTTGTGGTCGTTTGCCCCGGAGCTGCGGGGTTCCGTTGTCCTTCGTATATGACTCAGTAAGCGAGTATGCTTGCCTACTAGTGCGACTGTGGTATGTCATACTTCGTCACCAATGTGCTATGCGTGAATTAGTGACGTCGCAGTGACAGAACTTTTGAAGCATTTGATTTAACATGATGTCATTGCGGTTTCAAGGAGGCGATGAAATTACTCGGCTTTGTATTACAGTGATGTCACAATTTGTTATTACATCAAAATATGCGGGTGACGAAATTGGGAAAATTCTTTAAGTTATTACGGCATTTGAACGCTTGGAATAACTTTGGTGTTTGGTTACTGAACTCTCAAAGTTATTTTATTGCATTTCGTTTTGGTATGGTTTGTAATGATTCATTTCTTGTGGTTAAGATTCCGCGGATATTTTAAGACGCAGTTGACTTAAGATGTAGTAACTCAGAGATTACCTTATATGGTTATTTTGACTGATCTCGACCTTTATTGACACGCCTATTCATTTTGAGAAATTGTTATTTGTTGTTGATACAAAATCCTGGAAATTGTAAGTATGTTTATGCTTTTGATGTATAATTACCTAGTACCTACATTTTAAAGGTCATGGTAAAATCTGCAGCTTTTTAAACTGAACTGTTTAAAGTATTATATTTCTTCTAAATTTTTAAACAAAAAAAGTAAATTCTCTTTGAGAGTATTAATACTAACAATATTAATCACGTCATCAGATATAACTAATCCATCAACGTCGTCGATGACGGTGATGAAGTCAGCGGTCGAGCCTACGTCAAGCCCACATGTCACCTCACCAACTTTATTAGGCACTATAGTATTGAGCATGACACGTGCGTGCGCGCCTACCTCATCTACGCACACAAACGTCGTACTAAATCGGACTCTTTGTCACTGTAGACTTTGCTTGAAGTGTCGGCCAATGTGCAGGGGTATAACCATACCTACATGAGGCATAAAAACATGAGGTTTTGCCATTTTAGCATGCGAATTTTATTTTATTTCGCACAGTATTTGTCACCAACTTAGCTGCGTGAGCGATGAAGCGAGGCCAATGAAAACGTTCCCTATAAGTCCATACCTATCTACCTCTGAGGTGAGCCCTGTGCCCTGCAGTGAGACGTTTATAGCAGTGGCGGGTATTGGTTTTATTTCGAGGTAGACAGTAGATACTTACTTATGTGTTTTATTAATGAAAATCTATGGTTTTCATTTATAACACACTCTTGTAAGTACCTATACCTTATTTCGTTGACTTGTTCGTCAATGGCGAGCGTGAAACTCGCGAGTGCGCGCTAATTATCAGATAGGGACTGCCTAATGGCCTATATGCACTGCAAGCCCCTGGTTAATAGGCTAACAAGTTCATGTTTTATTAGTCCAGCCGCTTGACAGCTACCAGCAACAATTGTTGCTGGAATCAGTAAAATTGCTTTCAGCAACAAATGTTGCGAGACGACTTGGTGCGATAGTCGTTATCGGTAGAATTTTCCCATTTTCCAAAACTGGCATAGCTCGCAGCACTGAGTCATAGCCACGAGTTGTCTATGCAGTTTAGCGATGCATCGCACGCGCTGCGCCCACGCAGCAGGCGCCTCCATGCTCACCTCAACTATGGCATGGTCGACGTAGGCGCGAACCTTCGTGTCGGCAACTTATTGTTATCACGATGAATCAACAACACCGCGTAGGTCACTCGCAAATGTGTAAAGTGACATTAGAATAATAATGCCTTGTTTTCGATATCTCGATGCTTGAATTTTTTAGGCCTTGAATGTTAGGTTAAGATCGCATGCTAACAGCTAGCATTTGCTGTTATGACACGAGGTAGTATTAAAATTTTTACACGGTATCGTTTTTGACATGTTGAGTCCAATACAATCATCCTCTATGAGTCACAGAATAGTAGATCTCCTCGGCTGTTAAGGTAGCCTTTCTAGCAAAGGCTACACAGTAATAAACAAGTAAAAACACAGTAGTAAGTAAGCTGATGCACTAAACAGAAAGCTGTTTAGTAGCATCAGTTAATATATCAATTAGTTCGGTTCTCAGTAGCATTCCCCTAGCTCTAACCTCAATCGTAGTGACGTTTGAATCGAGGTTAGTATATTTTGAAATTTCAGGCTAATTACGTAGTTAGTTGATGCTTTGCTGAGCAGTGGCAGACTTCCTCTTTGTCAAAAAGTAAACATCGGAACTACATATCCATTTTTAATAATTTCATGACCAATGTTTATAGTTTGACTTTCGACTAGACATAACATACAGCAAATTCTATCCCAAATATTAATTCAAATTCCTTGTGAGAGGCGAGATAGTTATCGATATAGAGAAGCCGTAGGCAAAAGCTAGTCTACAAATATTGTAAATGCATGTTCCATGGCCATCCAGCATTTATGGTCACGAAAAGTCGGGATCCTTTTAATGTTTATATTGATGTAGTGTTACAAATGAAGATGCGCTCACGAAGTTACTTTGTGCATGCTCTGGCGATCAGATATGTTCCTTCGCTGGTTTGCGCTCTGCCATTTACATGTTAATTGTAATACACTTAATAGCCAACAGATCAACTGTTTGAGTAAACAATATAGTGACGTGTGTGCTCCTGTATGCATGTCTTTTCTTTCACTTATAAAGTTTCGAATAGCAATACATTTGCTATGGTTTTGACATTTTTAAACCGATATTAAATAACTTACATCCAACCTATCATCGGGCACACAGTGTCTCCAACTTTTGTGGCAGTTTCCGATCCTTCTCTCTTCACAACAATTATTTTGAAATAATCGTCGCTCCTCAGTTCTTATTTATAAGTTCATTAACACTTCAAGATGTTTAAATTTTCTTTACGATGCACGGTTACGTCAACGAAGGATTAATTTAAATAGCGTCATCGTATCGCAGTCACTTAGCATTCATCGCGCCAAATCGGTAGCGCCGTCGACCCAGGAATTGTGTGGGTTTTTCTTAGAATTGTTTACTCGTTACGACTATGTGTGAGTGCGTATGCGTAATAACGTTATTATACAATTTAGAGTCAACTTTACACTAAATGGTACGGGAATCGTTCGTATTAAATACCAACTATAGTTCAGTTTTCGCGTTCGGTTCTCCAATGACAATGATTCGCGTCAGTTTAGCTAGTGAAATGTAGCAGTTTATTAAAATAGTAACCTAAACGAGCAATCTTGACATGAATGACTAAGATCCTTACATAATTTATTTAACTCAACTGCTTCCTCTTTTCATTAATTTCGCGTTCGTTCGCTATTTGGATCGCCACGTAGTGTTAATACAGAACGTGTAGACTGTATGTATAGTGGTTTTGCAGTATTGTTACAGTAGACCTCAGTGTGGGCCCCGGGGTAATACAGCTAACAGCTTACTAATAAACAAAGTATACAAGGTAAATTTTCGTTGGCTTAAAGAGTAGCAAACATTCTACCAGGGGCGTGCGGTGCATATAGGCAATTAGGCAGTGCCTACCTGATAAATGAAATGAGGTAGGCAGAAGGTTACAAGGTTAGGTTAGGTTAAGGTAAGTACCTGCTGTCTACCTCGAAATAAAACCAATGCCCGCAACTGCATTCTACCTATTGCTCAAGTAGGTAGAATACATTAAAAAAACTAAATACCCCATTAAAATTTACCAATCAAGTGTTACCGATTTGTATAGAATGTATTTATTTATTTATTTCGGTGTTGACTCGATAGACAAGGTGGTTGTACTCGTCATTAGAGAAGGGAAATGTAACTTTATCGGCTCCAAAAGTTTGGGATTTTTATTGGTTTTGGACCAAAACCAATAAAAATAAAATTCATAATTTAAAATCAACATTTATTGTGGGCCACCTTTTTGATCTACAAAGGGACATTATTTATCAACATTCTTTACAGCTTTAAATCTTGTAAGTTCGAAAACAAAATATAAAAACGTTCTCTGAAATTATGCACATATGAGACTTCTTATTCTGTTGTACTATATCCCCATTAATTTTCTGTTGATGTTTGCATACAAATAGTCGAGTCATTAGTGTTTTCCGAACCGGCAAACCGTGAAACGTAAGCTAATCTTTTATTTAACGTTACGTGAGAATCGTGATTGGCCATTGCCGATGAGTCTTCATCGTTTTCACGGTCTTACGACTCATCGTAGCAAAAAAAATGTTGTCTAGTTACAATAAAACAATGCAAGCTTTATAGATGCGAACCGTAATTTAATAAGCTTTAGTTACATTCGGTTGGTGCCCTACCTCATTTATAGAATGTAAGTTAATAAAACAACTTTGTCTCATTGAAACGTCATCAACATAAGTCAATCAACAACCGACATCTTAATAATACAAGTCATACATGACCTCTCGGTTGAATACAAGCCTAAACTGTAGACAACCCATAGAATTTAATATGTTTATCATTTGAGATATTATGAGTGGATTATTATTTATCGAAAAGTTTTTTTTTTCTTAAAATAGATACTGCTCATCTCACTATTTATAGCAGGCATGTCATTAAAATATTAATATAATGTTCCAAACTTAGCAATACACGAGGCAAAATAAAGGTGTAAATACACTAGCCCAATAAACGAGATCCTGTCCAGAAAGTGTTTACAACGGTCATGCGTTCGTAGCGTAACTACGTTGTGCTTGCTACAAAAAAAGAACATGTTTATTTTGATTGTGTTTGACTAAACTTCTATTTGCTAGCATGGGTATTCAGCTGTAATTTCAAGTTTAGCTGTAAATAGTAAGCCAGTCTCAATATCTGGTCTAATTTAATAAAGGCAATCATACTTCGGGCGAAGGGCGCGGCATGCGCGCGCGGCTTCGCGTAATTGACGTAATTTTGGTCGCCTGCCTCCTTGACACTGTCACGAAATCTGCATAAAATAATATTTTCTATGGTTATTATTGCTACTGTAACTGAGATAAAATTGGTTATTCGATGTTAGATTAGTGTGCAACCTTAATAAAAGTACGGTCACTGATTTTTAATTTACTTCACCAGTTCAATGTTCTTAGTGAATGTCGCGGTGTATGAAGTATTCTCTACTTTTAAAACAATACAATCAGGCCTATTTTTAGTTTTTCAATCAAAATTACTTGACTATTCAAGTGCAATGTAACCTATGATGTTTTGAAAGTAATTTAGTAACGTTGCTAAGGAATTAGATAAGGCTTAACATGTTATTTACAGGCATATTAAACTTTCATTTTTAGTTGACTTCATAATTTGTTCGGGAATAAATGCGCCGCATTCCGAATTGCGCTAAAAGCACCGACAGCGCGAAACCGACCAAATATTATTAGTCACAAATATTAGGTACGCAAATACTTTTTACATATATACTTACTGTATTTAGAGGGATTCGTGCTATATTATATATTTTTCTTTTTTTGTTATACAGAGTACTGTAGCTTTCACCAGAAACAATAAATGTATGTAACATTTCGCAAACGAATATGGGACAGATGCAAAGCAGCCCGTAGATCCGTGCTCGATAAAGCTGCGCCGCTTGCGCCGTGTTCTATGTAGCAATTGACAAATTAAATGCCGATTTATGGGCCGGTTCTCTGCAACTTTAAGATTTAGTCGAAAAATTGTATTTAAATAGTTTCTTGCTGGCAAAAGTTACGGTTTTTTAAATCAGATATCTTGACGACATTGGCGTAGTCGTGCCGTAATAAACGAGGATCCCTCTTTATTTACTTCAATTCAATAAAGAATATAAACTTTTCTAATATGCACAGGTTGGGGTATTTTGCAAAAATCCATTACCTAATTAGGATATTAATTACTAACTGCGTTTGAGACAATGACAATTAAGGATTTTTATAGCATGTTTATCTTATTTTACCTTTTTGGCTTGGGTGGTTCTATGAATCAACTCCGCTTAAGGCGAAGAAACCATGGAGGATACATTCATAACATTAATAACGACAGTGATAATTTCAAATCAATCGCAAATTTCAGTATATCTAAATCAGTTTATCAGTAAACATTATCTATACTCTGATCGCCGGGAAATCGTTCAGATCCGTGCATAATATTGACCAAGTTACCCGTCAATCGGATTTGCATATTGCCTCAAGTTGTCTTACTACGCCAACCATTTGCTGCTAAATAATGGTGGCGGACTAGTAACTGAACCAGTAGGTGTTCTGGTAAAGTATTGCACTCTTTGGCTTCGATTTTTCCCGCTACACGAGGTCGGCTTTTTCAATCATGCGATCCCATGTGGTCCGTCGCTGTGCGTCCTCTTCCCTCAGACCCAATTCCTTCATGTCCCTCTGGACATTCGTCAACCGTTCTTCTGAGGTCTCTTCCCCCCTTTAAAGTAGCCGTAGAAAAGCACTTCCTCATGACATGATCCTCGGTTTCTGATAAAGTGTTGCACTGTTCAAGCCATTACTAAAAACTGCAAAGGTTTAAGTTTGTCACCGAAAACGTTTTTGTGATTTTGAGTCTTCTTTTTCATCGTCTATCGCGGTTTGTCACAGGGTGGGTCTGCTTAACAACTCTTTCTCTTACAACTCACTCTATACTAACATCATCTTGAAATAAGACCAAGGCACTCTTGACGACCAGAGGACCCGAGACAAGGTTTTTAGAGGAGGTATAATAAAATTAGTTGGTAGTAGCGGCTGGTGTGGTACGCGTAACGCATTTTCCTGACACGAAAAAAGTAAGTTAGTTGTAGTTTGAGTCAGTACACTCCAGCAAATATAACTTATGTCACTTCATTAACTTCGTGAAAAAATAACCGATCTATTCGAATATAAACATAACTAAAATTTAATATATTCCACGTGGTTTGGTTCTCAAAGTTTATCTCATGTTTTTAAAATAATATTTTCATTTCTATTACTTATGGTTTTAATAAAGCGGCACATTTCTATGAAGATTATTGTGCGTGGGAACTGTAATTGACTTAAATTCGCGAAATTAAATCGTCATCGACAATACTAACATTAGACGCAGTTAAATATAGTTCTTATTCAATCTTTTAGTGACTCAAAGAGCTATGAATGAGACGTACTCGATCTTTTTACAACGTTCCGAGAATACGATTCAAATGACAACAAACAGACAATAAATAAAGCTTTTGACAGTTGTTACTCATTACAATTACGACGTCGTTATATTCGCTTTAACATTTCTTAATAAAATGATTTGAACTGTGTAAACAGCAGCAATGGTTTGCCGATAGTTTTTTTTTTGTGGAGAACTGTATTTAACATTTAAAATGCAAAATCATTACTCGTTCACCTGCAGCTCGAAAACAAATTATAATTGAAAAATTTTCAAACAGTGGATTTAAACATTTTGTACCTATGGGAAATGAAGAAAAATGCTAAACGCACACCTTGCGACTGCAAGGCGTAGTCTGTTGTGTGTGCGTGCAATTATGTTTGCGACAAGAAATAGTACATGATGGTGAAAACAACATTAAACTCTATTAAATAATTTAAAAAAATACTAATTGGGTTGATCACAGCTAACAGGCGAACTTTAGTTTTAAATAAGAATTAAACTGTCTACATAACTAACTGGTCAGAGTTAGAGTTAGACCTATGTCAAATTATTATCTCGATTGTATTCGGTAAATAGATTATAGGATAGAATATTTTTTTGGTAGTTTCAAAGCGTCTGGTCTGGCATAAGTTACCGCCGAAGGAAAGAGGCTGGCAGTATTGATTATTAATTTTGACTGAATTCTCTAAACCATACGTAAAAATCAGCACTGAAACTTTTAGACATTTAAATATTTTTTTACTTATCCTTAGCGCCGAGTACCTGTTAATTGGCCGTCGGTGCAAACTAGCAGATACGCATACACTCAAGATACATACTTAACCAAATGTATGGGATTAAGTAGAGACTTAATACCATACATTTGGTTTGTGAGAAAATAAGTTATGTCCGTTTGTACATAAACACCGACACCTACGTGCAAGCAGATTTATACATCCTGATTATACATGTTCAGCGTCTTATCAAATAGCTGTTAACATAATTCTGTAGTAGTACTAGATTAGACTAAAGTGTTAAATACATCTTTAGTTAAGGCAAATTATGTACACATTGAGATTTATTTCGAAAATATAATGTACTTTGTTGTCTTACATGGACATTAACCTGCAAGCACACGTCGCGTACCCATGTATGCGCGGTAGGGACCATTGTTATCTTTTTTTTCCGTGCGAGGTTAAAGAAATATAAATATAACGTTACAAAATCTATAGTTTAGTACACAGAATACTATTAATCGAACATGTAGTGAAGTTCATTGTATTCAAATGCAACTATGATCCATCCAATATCTGTGTCAATGCTATCTTTCCATTTTATTAGTCAGATAAACATAAGTGGTTTTGGATAATACTTACTTAAAAGTTACTTGAGCCATTATAGACTAGAAAAGAATAGATATTAGTATTGACTTTAGCGACGAATGAATAATTTATAGACGTATGTAATTCGAAAAAATAAATCATAAAGCTATCGTATTGATTACCACCTATTTTGGTAGTTGGTCGGCCAATTTTAAAACAGTACAGTTCGGTGCAATAATCAATGCTACACATTCGGCTTCCTAATGATCTTGTTTGAAGAATATCTAGTTTTGCGTGAATCTTCCTAAACCTATCATACAGTGCAGTGATCATCTGCACTAAGAGCCTACACACACTGCGAATTTTAGCATCTGCGATCGGCGACTTTGCGACTACATCAATGCTACAAAGTTTTTTAGCTTCTATGATCGATCACTAGCATCAGCAGCTGGCGACATGGAGACTGCAACGCGCTTTTGCGACTTTTTGACTGAGAACAAGTTTCAGTGACAGTTTTAATGTTTTCGAGAAGTCGCAATGTATGCAGGCTCTAATTTAAGAGCTATACGCTCTTGTATGTGAACATTTTACCATTCTGCTCTCTATTTTACTTCATCGACTAATTGAATGATATTGGAAGAATTACTTTTAAACTTTCGCGTTGCATAATTTAAACATAGAGGTATCATTTTGCACCTTAACACACACACACTTTATAATACAAAACGCGCAGACAACGCTTTTCAAAAATCGAAACCAGCTGAGCATTTAATAAATCTTCTTTTAAGATTTTAGACATAGAATGTTGCATCTGACTATATCAAGTTTCGCGTGATAATTTCGCGGGCCAAATATGGTCACGCGTCAACTATTCTGGCTCGCAGTAGCTGGCATAGGGTCATAAATATAAAATAGCAGATTTATTGGCGCCTGCTGTCTTGTCGGAAAAGGGTCACCGACTTTACTTAGTCCGAAAGTTTAAGTTCTACACGGTGCTGTAATAATCAAGTTTACTTAAATAGGAACATGTTTAATTGTGTAGGTTTTAGTACGTCAAATCAATATTTTAGGAATAAGGTAAAACCCGCCCTCTTATAAACCCTTTATTAGTGTTGTATAGTTTAAGTATAACTTCTTTCCATTTTTTAAATGTATATTATCGCAAAAGACATCACAGTTTATTATTTATTAATAATAGAAACAAACCCAGTAAAGACCAACGATGGTATCACTTATTATAATAGTTGCTATGAAAGTAAGTTCTTATGATATCTCGAATAACTAAGACGATCAGTATTCAACCAATATGTTCACTTATGACACGTAATTACTCCTAGTTTGCTTTTAGTTTTTTTGCTGCCAACAAACAATGGGGTTGTTTATGTGAGTTTAAACGGTTTTTTGTCCAATTAGTCTTAGCAATCGGATACAAGAATGTAACAAAGTAAACAGTTTCAGAAGGCTCGTTCGTAGTTTCTATAACTTAAAAGTTGTAGTCGGAACAAAAGTTTTGGAAAATATTTGTGTTAAGGATTTTATCAACTAATTTTAATTCATCTTGGAATATATTATATTTTATAGTTAAAATCAGAAAGAATATAATTCTCCCACTTAGGTTTTATCGAAACTAGTTTGAATATGTAAATTATAACAAAGTTTTAAAATAGAAAGAATGTCCTGACTGTCCTGAAACAATCAGATTTCAAGAGAGTAAAAGCAAAAGCTTCAAACTTAACCTAAATTACTTTTTTACCTCTTTGATAATAACCTTGTCACATATACAGAGGGCAAGTAAAGTAAGTCATCAAGCAAAGTCACCTTAGTTAAGGAACTAAAGCCGCATATTATTAATTAAAAAAGAAAAATTGAGTTTACTCTACGTTTGATAGTAATATACTAACTCTACTGACCTAATTTAATTACAATCATGTGAAAAGTGATTTCTTTCTGCGCTCATAGCTTAATATGCTCTATTCAAATGTTAAACTAACTATCGATTTCACTAGCTTACTTAAAATAACTAGATCTGACGATCAACCTATTCCAAGAGCGGTCATACTGTTTGTATTTATACTATGGTCGTTACTCTCTAACAGGTGGTCTGCTTTCACAATACGAGCTGAACAACATTAATATCTAAGTTGGAGATAAAGATCGTGGTAAATGCTGACAGATGATCGTATTACAAACGAAATGTAATTTGATTGATGTACCTAAAAACAGTTAGTCTTGTAACTTCAAGATTAGAATATAGAGCGGTGCTAGCTCAGTGGTCGGAGTCTCCTCTCATATTCGTGGATTCGTATCCTAACATGTTTATCTGGGTTTTATGGAAACTATCCTTCTTCTTGCGGCAAGGAAAAATATTCGTAAGGTAATCTGCGAACACAAGCAGAGCGTGACCTTATGTCACGCTCTGCTTGTGTGTATATGGTCCAAAATGGTCTAGTTCCCTATTTAAATGGGTCACTGAGGTCTGATGGCAATCGTTTCAAATGTTAACCAGCTACATCTGGGATCATATGGTCAAACGTACTACGTCTAGGAACGGGATATAGCGCTTGGAACAAAAAGAACTATAATGAATCGAATAATAGGCTCACTTGATCTGATAGTTATTCCAGCCATAGCCAACCTACCACTTAACACTTTAGGGAAAATTAATAAAGTGCGGTAGGTAAGTCCGAGTGATGGACATTGAGTGCGTGTGAACCCTACACCATAGACTGTGATGTTGATCACATGTAAAATCATCAAAGATCTTGGACGAACCTACTCAAGGACAAATGATGAGGTCAACAGTAAAGTCACGTTACTAAAACGTATAATGATCAGTTTATACATCAGTGTCACTCAAAGGAAATGACTCAGGCATCCGATTTAGTAGAAGTATCAAGTTCACTTCTCAGAACACTTCGCTAAGATTTAGACCTGGGTCACATTTTCGATATAAATGTTCAGTTAAATTAAAGATGGACTCAGTAAAAAAGGTCTTACTACAACAAAAAAAAAACAGATGGGTCAACTTGAACGAATGCCCGAAGCAAATACGGAACCCTTGTGGATCTGTCCGTCTGTTACAGCCAATTATGTCCGATTTATCAACACATTTACTCTAAAAACACTACAACCATTTCTTCACTCGGTTCAAATACCGAAAACAACTACTCGAGTTCGTTTTGAAGCCTTAGATTAAGTCTCGTCAGGTACCATTGAATCAACAAAACAAAACAATGATCCCTTAAAATAGAAGCAATTTAATGCGTACGTTAATGTTCTTAAAGGACGCACGAGTTATGAATGCTAAACGGAATGCGATGCATTTGTAAGTAAAATTTTCTGGAATAAAAATAATGCAAACAGGCGATGCATTTATAAAGGTATTAGCATATTGATTTAGTTATTTGTCGACATTTTGTATTTACAAAAAAATACTAGCACTGCCTGCGGCTTCGTCTCGGTTACACTAACCTTTCGTCTTTGGATGTGGATACCTTTTCGTTGATTTGACCAATAAGAAAAAGACCGGCTAGTATTTGTCTAGTATTAATATATGTTTAATAATTAATGTGTAGTTCAATTTCTGTGACGTGTAAGAGCAAGGTAAAAGTTATTGTGCCATCAAGCACATAATAGGGTTATTAGAGCAGCCAAATGTACCATCTTTAACTTCGAAACTGGTCAGTGATTTTTCTCTGAAACTGAGATAAGTTAACAAGTTTCTTCAAATCTCGCTCATACTATGAGGCGTCCCTGAGTCCCTAATGTCCCTGAGGTATGGCGTAATTTTTACTGAACAAACAAGTGACAACTCTATGCGCTCGATTAGTGAACACGTGTAGTCACGTCCCAAGGGATAACAAATTCAAATGCGTTTATTGCGAATTAGGAGATCTTACAATATGTTTTGGAACTAAGTACCTACTTAATTACCATTTTCAGGTGCTGCAATGTTCTTATCATAAAATTTATTACAATAACTTAAATTTTAATTACCTAAGTAAGTACATATCTTTAAAATTATAAATAGTAGATGAGACCGACATATTATAACGAACAATAGCTAATGTAGGAAGTAACAAAACAGGTGAACTCGCAGCGGGCCACAAATAGTCCTCAATAAATCTCTAGGCGCGTGCAACTCGGCCAATAATGAGTTAATCTAATTACGTCGCTTTGTAATCGATTTGAAGATAAAGACGCCAGTTGTTGCGTACATCTCAGCCGTGTCTAACAACGTTGCGTAACGTATCAGACACGCTTCCGTTACGTTAACTGGGTGCGGGGTGCCTTGCGGTTTCCATACATTTGATGAAACCAAACCACTGTTAGTGGATTGCCAATTGAGCCTGCAATTAAGAAAATTATTTCATCATAGTATTTCATGTGCCAAGTTTACTTATTTCCAGCCCAAACAACCGAGCGGTCAGAACGAAGGCAACATTTGGTTGGACACATGCGATTACTTATTACTTTTTAATCGTGTTCGTTTAGCAAAAGTTTCCATTCCGAGTTTATTTGCCATATAATTCGCTGTCCAAGAGAGCCTAATAGAGACCATATCAATAAAAATATAAAGACTAAGATTTAACTAGAAGATCATACAAATAACATTGGACAGAAACTTACTGCATATGGAAAAGTATGCGAGATTGGTTAGTGGATCTTCTGCGAATGTTAAAGATGTACAACGTCGCTAGCTTGAAACATTTTTCATATTCCTATCTAAATGGCGATGCAAAAGAGCACATATGTCGCAGTATGATAGATAAAGCCGCACACACACACACCAAAACCGCCGACCTATGTCGGAAATTTTTGGTCGGCGGGCTACTTGGCGGTTTCATTCGTTGGCTTCGTTGCATGTCGGAAAACTTTTAGACCGCCGGGTTCTGACGGCGGCCTGTGTCGGCGGGTCGGCGGCTTTGGTGTTGTGTATTGCGCTTATCGTTAAAACGCATTGCTCCGCCCCTTGTTAAAATTCATAGAAAATACTATCACGAGCAGGATCTTTCTTACATAAACAAAACCAATGAATGTCTGTATCGCAATTATTGCCCAAGAAAATGAAGAATAAACTCATGCATTCTTCAGTTGGCGAACTATACGCGATGATTAGTGTAACAAGAACTGTTATTATGATTGCAATCGTTGCACACACTGCTGGTATCGGGCGCCCTGAATCACGGTTGGGTTCGATTCGAAGGTACATTACAATGTTGGCCCTTTACTGTTATATTTAAGCACGTTTCAAAATAGTTAATACGAGATTTGAACAGCCGTAGCCGAAGGAGAGCAATCTAGCCACTCCGACAGACACTTATGGCGAATCAATTCATATTGGTTAAAAATGATGTTTTAAAAAAGTAAATGAAAAGAAAAAGAGATTGAAAAAGGTTCTCTATGGATTTTTTCTTTGTTTAAACTAAATTCTAAAATTTATGAAAACATCAGAAGATGTTTGTGTAATATGTATTTTTCATAGTTATAATACTTTATAATAGATAGCATCTTCGTGAATTTTAATTTTCAAACAAAGCTACTACGTTGCCTTGTCTCGTCCTATTCCTTCTGTAAGGGTTTGGCTGTTCTATTCGTGCCGCGACAAAACTGGACCAGCCGGACAGCCTGCCAGTTGTGGACTAGTTGCGACATACTGCCACAGGGCCACGGCACGACAGAGGGCTACTGACCCTTGCTTGACGAATAACTTTTGGAACTAATAGTACATAGCGCATAGGTACGTATAGTCTACCATGGTTTTTCTGTGAGCACGGTTTCTAGTTGGTGTTTATGTACACGGTCTAATTACCGATAATCGTAACTTGTACGTTATATCGTTGCAAATCTCAGTGATGGGAATGACAGACACATATTTACCTTAAGAAAACTAGATGTTTGGTACACAATGTTTAGTACAACAAACTACATTTGTAATTAGAACATAAACAAAACAATTTGTTAATCGGGAAAACAAGCTATCTGACATTTATTTGTGAAGACGATATCGCATTTATTAATTAGGACCCAAAAAGCGCAGTGGCATGGTCATTAAAACAAAAACCAGCCAAGTGCGAGTCGGACTCGCGCACGAAGGGTTACGTACGTACCATTATCTATAAAAACAACAAAAAAACACTGTTGTATGGGAGCCGCCCTTAATTTTGTATTATATTCTGCTTTTCAGTATTTGCGGCAACAGAAATACATGATCCGTGAAAATTTCAACTCTATCACGGTTCATGAAATACAGCCTAGTGACAGACGGACAGACAGACGGACAGCGGTGCCGTAATAGGGTCCCTCCCGTAATAGGGTTCCGTACCCAAAGGGTAAACCTTTGGGTACGGAACCCTAAAAAGGCATTTATTTCAAAATTGTTTCGACGCCGCTTGTAAAATTCATTGTCTGGTATATATCATAACAAAATTTCCTTCTATTCATCCTCGAAACCGACCCCCCGACCCGGTGGACGTGCCCACGGCCGCGCTTGCGCCACCGGGTGAACTGGAGCAGCAATCTGTGCGACGTGTCCTACGCGGGCGCGCACAATGCGTTTGCGCAAGTGTCCGCTTTGCCGAAACACAAGGCACGCGCGCATCATGCGTGTGAACAGAAACGATGATTCATTACTATCGCTAGGATTGAAGGTATATAGAAGAAGGTTTACAGATGTCTGGGGCATACATTTGTAAGTGACTTGTCTTAGAGGGAGACAGGGCGCGCAAACCCCTTTTTATTGTCTATTGTTGATTTTTGAGCTGACATTATTGACATGTGGAAAATTCCTTACTTACTAAATACTGATGCATGTGAATTTGCATACATGTTAATTAATCATTCTGACTTTCGACGACATTTCACTTAACTTTGACAAATGTCTGAATGGTGGTTAAACATCTTCTTCAAATTACGTCACAATCCGCTCAATTCATTACTGCTTATCGTTAGGTTAGATCTTCCTGGGTGATCACAAGAACAACGGGAATCCATTAGACTCGATTAGCATCGGAACGTAGTCCATGTACTACGTTCCGCTTTAAGGAGTCCTTTACCTTAAGGTAGAATCAAAGTAGCTCAAATGATGATCATTAATAGTAGGTTCTTAAAAACATTTGACAATCTGATAAAGACCGCCATAAATGCACATTGCACCGAAGCTCACGTTTGTGGCACAAGCATAAAGAAATTTCGTTTGTCCAAATAAAGCCATATGGCATATCAAATTCCAGTAGAACGTGACTGGTTAGTGGGGCAATGTTGTGGCGAGTCCCGATCTTGGTACGAAGTACCAACTGCGGTAGGCGCGGCGCGGAGTGGGCAAACATGTAGGATTAGGTGCCTAGGGCTGCTCGCAAAATTAAAAATATTAATAATAAAACTAACACGGTGTCTCTATTCTTTAGATTGAATTTAGTGCATTGACAATATGATAGAGTTCCTGACCCTCAATGACCTGTGTTAATCAGAATATGATAACCCCGAATAATGCCACATATGGTCAAAACTTATAGAATAAAGGACAAATAGTAGAAACTACCATCAGTTATATGATAACCCCGAATAATGCCACATATGGTCAAAACTTGTAGAATAAAGGACAAATAGTAGAAACTACCATCAGTCTGCGTGTTCCAACGTTGCTGTATTACCATAAATTAACGTATACACATGGATAATTCCATATGTCTGATATTTACTTGGTTCTAGGTCTTAGTTATAGCCGAATTTATGTAAACTTAAGTCTATCTGTTCATCCCCCTACCACAAGACCACTTGTGAAACCGTCTGAACATCGCCCCACCATGGCCCACGACCTTAATGAACACAACTATTGTTTCATGAGACAATTCATTATCTGCAGCATTCGTTACAATTTCTCAAATTACTATCTATTTACTAATGTATTTTTAAAGATCATATCAAGGCGTATTCAATTATTTTAATAAGGATTATTTTACTATTTGCATGCATTATAATATCAGAGTTTTCTTTGTTTATTTTTTTCACCTTAAGTATTTTTTCAATAAACGAACCTATAAAGAATTAGTCATAGGAATTGTAAGTTTCTAAGTAACGTTGACTATTTCTCAAGTTATACAAATGTTCACATTCAATTAGCACATGTCATATGGCACACTACCGCGGCTTTTTAAAGGCTCCTATGACCATAATTATAAGGGCTATAACAGCTAAACTAAGTAAATTAGCGGCGATATGCCCGTGAGCATACCGCGCTCCAATTCATTATTATTATCGGACGGATCTGGCGTTATCGCAGCAACCGCGCTTAAACCCGCCCTGCCAGGAATGCGGCGTAGGAACTAGCCATGTTCTAGCTCGGGAGTTATGCAATGTTACCGCAATGACATTGAACGGTTCCGCGAATACGGGCACTGCAAAGTCCTTTCTTTACATGAATTCAAGTCTGCTCACGACTGATCCCGAAATTCAGATAGTTTGAAAATGGTGCCTAACTACGTACTCTACGTAGTTGACAGTGTTACGTAGTAAGAAGGTATCTCTAAAACATCATATTGCATTTTAGAAACTATTTTTGTATTTTATTTGCCTTGTTTGGGGTGCAATAAAAAGTATCTACTCATCTATAGATACTTTGATAGTGCTTGTTTTTTGTACAAATGTCCACTTTATGTAGCAATGGAATTAAACTTTCGCGTAGTTTCGTTGGGGCAAATATATATAGGACATATTATGTCAGTTGTACCGAGAGTCAAATAAGTTATGTTTTTTCAGGTTGAAAGGTATTCTGGCTTATAATTTATGTAATCAATAACAAATGAAGGTCTGGGAATTCTACTAACTGTGCGTAACTTAAAATAATTGGAACACAATCGTACCTATCACTTCTAACTGGGCCTTTAGCTTCTATTTTTTGTGCACTTATAGTTTTCAATTGATTACTCTAGGTTCAAGGTTGGTCAAGTAACACGTGGATTCCGTCAAACAATTAATTTTAAACAAAGAAAAATTTTCTTAGAAATCTTATTTAAAAAATAACAAGGTGCAATGGAATTTATACAATTGATCGCAAAGTGCAGCCAAGATTCCCACTGGTTACATGAATCGATGACGTCTGAGAAAAAAGTGATATAAATACATGATTGCGGTGAGCTCGCATCGATGTAATAGGTGATTTGATTGACATAATTGAAGAAACTAAGTTATGTAACAAATCTTACAACGAGTTGAAATTATCATCACCTGAATGCCGGACAGATTTGGCACCTTAATTTCAATTAGATTTTTCGAGCCAACGGTAAATTTGTTGTGTGCTTGCTTGGCACTTAGCACTTGCTTGGCACAGGGAAAACTTGTGTAAAAATGTGCAGCCATGTCCTAAATTGGTCACCCTTATGTAGTCGCTCTAATTGTAGTAACTGATCTTGCCGCATCATAGTTAAATGGTGTACATTTAACAAGACAGGATCAAACAGTAGGTGCAATATGTAACTCCGAACATGGAAGTGTGTGAAGTTATTAATGTTGTTTTGTTTGTCCACAGAAAACCTGGCGCCGTCTGAGCTGAAGAAGCTAAGAAACAAACAGAGGAAAGCGAAACGTAAAGCTGAGCAGGAGAGCGCACTGGCGGCACAAGTTCAGGTAGTATGCATATCAATGCGATGCGATGCAAGGAGGAAATTAAGTCTGCCTGTCTGTTATGGTTAAATTCTTCTGATGTACGCTAGATCAAGACCGCCGGGAAGAAACATGGTGCTTGCAGAAATAAGCTCGTGGCTCGGTAAAACTTGAAAGTGGACTGAGGTTACAAGCGGAGTATAATAATTAAATCTTGCGAAAAAACCAGCATACGTTCCTGGCGCTGTAGGCAGCCTTTATTAATTGAAAAGGTACTAAGAAAATGTTTTTGCTGTTGCGAAGTTGGGCTGCAGTTTTCGGCTCAAAATGTTTCTTCCGAGCAACGATAGGCCTCGCGCATTTAGAAGGCCAGGCCACGAGGCCATTGCAGCAGTGATTAATTTGAGGGGTGACCAAGTCGAGCGGCCAGATCCGTTACTTAAATTCATTTGGTCTTCCAAAATAGACGCCGAAGAAAAAATAATTGTTGCTCTAACTCTTAAGTAATGTTTGTGAATTTTCAGGTGAAACGCGAGCAGCACCACAAAGCGCGGCAGCAGCAGGAGCAGGGTGACCCAGAGGCGCCGCAGCTTGACGAGCTCATACCTGACAAACTGGCCAGAGTAAGTACATTTTAATTTATCGTCGTCATTTCAGTCATAGAACGTCCAGTGCTAATCATAGTAAAGGCTTTCTCCAATGACCTCCAGATCGGTCGGTTGGAAACGATGTGCATCTAGCGGCTTCCTTGCAACCGTTACCAGGTCGTCCACCTTATGGGACGTCCTTTTTGAGGTCACTATATGTTATTTTACTTGTTCATAAAAAATGCTCAAGAAGAGAATCTTTTATTCATAATGCCAGATGAAGTTAATTCTTCTAAGACACCATCTTCTTCAGACCGAAGAAGCTTGGGCGTTGAGCATTTCTTATCCTACGTTTACCTGTTCTTGGGAGTGTACAGAGCATCGATACGGCTGCTTTAGATAAGCAATAGCTGCTTTAGAAAGCCTAATGCTGTTTTACGACTGCTACAAATGTCAGTCTCCTTTTTCTACTTTTATTAAATTTTATGTCATTGTAGTTATTACAGTAAATGCTATAGAACGGAAGTGCAGTGTTTTTATTGTTGTTTCAGGCGGATGACCCATTAGAACAAGCAATCAAGTTCCTACAACCGCTGCGAACACTCGCCGCGGATAGAATAGACACATATTTAATGGCCTTTGAAATATACTTTAGAAAAGGTAAATTATCAATTAACCATAAAATAAAAATCTATTTTGCATTAGTAATCATCAACATGAATTGAGTACTCCGTATTATCGTTCGTGGGTTATAAAAATATTGGAGTTCTTGTCTTCTAAAACAATGTCGTCTTTCGTCAAAATGTTAAAACGACGGTGCGCCGGTCGCCGCGGCGACTACATGTAATGTTTTATGTTTCCAGAAATGAGTCCACTTATTCTTGATTTTTTAATTTCCAGAAAAACCAATGTTGATGCTTCAAAGCCTAAAGCGCGCGTGGCGGTTAGACAATACGCACCACCATCTACACGACTGTCTCGTGCGGTTCCGCTGCTGGTTGGACGATGCGGGAGATTCGTTAAACCCCAGCGTCGCAGCCGTCATCGCTTCTGAGACGCAACAGGTATGTAGCGGCTCTTATTAACATGGAAGTGTGGCATGATATAATTTTAGCCCGGTAGGTAGTGTAGCACATTACAAATACATACAGTAGCATACTACACTTAGTACTTCCCGGAAGTGTAGCACACTTAGGACTAGGTATATTCTGAAAGTGAAGTAGAGTAGTCCCGTACTGTCGTTTATCGATCAATAAAAAAACGATAAGCACACATAACTCGAGCCTGTGTTGTAGCAAGTAGCCCGAAAGTGTAGCATACTACACAACTATAGCCCGGAAGTGTAGCATACAAGACAACTTTAGCCCGGGGGGAGTATAGCGTCTACTACACAACTTTAGCCCGAAAGTGTAGCATACTACACAACTTTACCTCGGAAGTGTAGCATAAGTACTACACACGGGAGTAGTTGCAGCCTTTGCAGGCTTATGTTTTGCTTAAAAACAATTTTCCGTAGTTCTACTGTGTGTCGAAATCTTTTTTGTGTATTTTCGAATCACGGTATAACTGTAAGTAAACGCGTCCCTCGCCAGATGTTCGCGGGCCGCAGCGCCTTGCAGATGACGGAGCAGTACCTCGCGGGCGCGGCGCGGCAGAGCCAGGCCGGCGCGCTGTGGGGCGCGCGCGCGCTGCGCCGCCTCGTGCCCGCGCGCAGCACCGAGGCCCTGCGCCTCGCCACCGCGCTCGACACGCAGCCCAGCATACAGGTACTTCATACATTAGCGCGCGCTGCGCCGCCTCGTGCCCGCGCGCAGCACCGAGGCCCTGCGCCTCGCCACCGCGCTCGACACGCAGCCCAGCATACAGGTACTTCATACATTAGCGCGCGCTGCGCCGCCTCGTGCCCGCGCGCAGCACCGAGGCCCTGCGCCTCGCCACCGCGCTCGACACGCAGCCCAGCATACAGGTACTTCATACATTAGCGCGCGCTGCGCCGCCTCGTGCCCGCGCGCAGCACCGAGGCCCTGCGCCTCGCCACCGCGCTCGACACGCAGCCCAGCATACAGGTACTTCATACATTAGCGCGCGCTGCGCCGCCTCGTGCCCGTGCGCAGCACCGAGGCCCTGCGCCTCGCCACCGCGCTCGACACGCAGCCCAGCATACAGGTACTTGATACGTTAGCGCGCGCTGCGCCGCCTCGTGCCCGCGCGCAGCACCGAGGCCCTGCGCCTCGCCACCGCGCTCGACACGCAGCCCAGCATACAGGTACTTCATACATTAGCGCGCGCTGCGCCGCCTCGTGCCCGCGCGCAGCACCGAGGCCCTGCGCCTCGCCACCGCGCTCGACACGCAGCCCAGCATACAGGTACTTCATACATTAGCGCGCGCTGCGCCGCCTCGTGCCCGCGCGCAGCACCGAGGCCCTGCGCCTCGCCACCGCGCTCGACACGCAGCCCAGCATACAGGTACTTCATACATTAGCGCGCGCTGCGCCGCCTCGTGCCCGCGCGCAGCACCGAGGCCCTGCGCCTCGCCACCGCGCTCGACACGCAGCCCAGCATACAGGTACTTGATACGTTAGCGCGCGCTGCGCCGCCTCGTGCCCGCGCGCAGCACCGAGGCCCTGCGCCTCGCCACCGCGCTCGACACGCAGCCCAGCATACAGGTACTTGATACATTAGCGCGCGCTGCGCCGCCTCGTGCCCGCGCGCAGCACCGAAGCCCTGCGCCTCGCCACCGCGCTCGACACGCAGCCCAGCATACAGGTACTTCATACATTAGCGCGCGCTGCGCCGCCTCGTGCCCGCGCGCAGCACCGAGGCCCTGCGCCTCGCCACCGCGCTCGACACGCAGCCCAGCATACAGGTACTTGATACGTTAGCGCGCGCCTCGCCACCGCGCTCGACACGCAGCCCAGCATACAGGTACTTGATACGTTAGCGCGCGCCTCGCCACCGCGCTCGACACGCAGCCCAGCATACAGGTACTTGATACGTTAGCGCGCGCCTCGCCGCAGCGCTCGACACGCAGCCCAGCATACAGGTACTTGATACGTTAGCGCGCGCCTCGCCGCAGCGCTCGACACGCAGCCCAGCATACAGGTACTTGATACGTTAGCGCGCGCCTCGCCGCAGCGCTCGACACGCAGCCCAGCATACAGGTACTTGATACGTTAGCGCGCGCCTCGCCGCAGCGCTCGACACGCAGCCCAGCATACAGGTACTTGATACGTTAGCGCGCGCCTCGCCACCGCGCTCGACACGCAGCCCAGCATACAGGTACTTGATACGTTAGCGCGCGCCTCGCCACCGCGCTCGACACGCAACCCAGCATACAGGTACTTGATACGTTAGCGCGCGCCTCGCCACCGCGCTCGACACGCAGCCCAGCATACAGGTACTTGATACGTTAGCGCGCGCCTCGCCACCGCGCTCGACACGCAGCCCAGCATACAGGTACTTGATACGTTAGCGCGCGCCTCGCCACCGCGCTCGACACGCAGCCCAGCATACAGGTACTTGATACGTTAGCGCGCGCCTCGCCACCGCGCTCGACACGCAGCCCAGCATACAGGTACTTGATACGTTAGCGCGCGCCTCGCCACCGCGCTCGACACGCAGCCCAGCATACAGGTACTTGATACGTTAGCGCGCGCCTCGCCACCGCGCTCGACACGCAGCCCAGCATACAGGTACTTGATACGTTAGCGCGCGCCTCGCCGCAGCGCTCGACACGCAGCCCAGCATACAGGTACCTGTAGCACTTTACATTCCCGGCATGGATTTTAGCCCCTCTGGCAATGTGCGGGGATCGCTGTGCGCATCTCACAAGACGATCTTTTTCATTGCGTCATCATCATTTCAGCCTCAGGACGTCCACTTCTGAACAAAGGCCTCCCCCAGTGACTTCCAGATTGGCCAGTTAGAAGCGGCCTGCATCCAACGGCTTCCTGCAACCTTTACCAGGTCGTTTTCGTCACCTTATGGGTGGACGTTCCACGCTGCGCTTGCCGGCACGTGGCCTCCATTCCAAAACCTTTCTGCGCCATCGGCCTACTAACAGGTATAATGACCGAGGTGTATAACTGCCCATAGAACCTTTCGATCTTCCTCAAAATTTCGGCTTTTGTCAATGTTATACTACCATCCTCCGTCTTCAACTTTGTCAGCTGGCTTTGACGAAGCTGAAGGCTCCAAAGTGTTTGCAAGAGACGCTTTGGAGCCTTGGTCGCTCTATCGCCTCTTAAATACTCTTTGTATTAAGTTGCTGTCTCTTAAGTCTCTGTCTATTGGGCTGCCGATATGCCTGGCATCAACGGAGGTTCCCTAGGGTTCCGTTGCCCAAATCCCAATTGCCTTACTCTCAGCTCATTATCGCCTTTCATGCCCAGTTTCGCGTTAACATTGAAGTGGGTTTTAGTACTACGCATCTTACGCGCAGCGCTTAAGTACCGTGCCACTAGTTGTACAGACTACTGTGTGTGAAGCAAATTCATAAGCGACTCTAGTCCGGATGTAGGTTACTACAGAAACCATAAATACTACAGGTTTCTCTCCACTCCATTAACCCTACATTCTCCTAATTCCAGGGCTGCGTCGAAGTGCTGGAAAGCCTCCGAGAGGGCGACTTCGGTCCGTGCGAGAAAGAGACGGAAGAGTACATCGCGGCTTGCAGCGCGAAGTTCCCGTACGCGATCGCGTTCAAGCCTCCCGCGCCCGATGCGCCGGCGCCGGACGCCGCGCTGCAGCCCAAGGAGATCGCCAACAACAACTGAACGCGACAGTAGTACGTCTCTTTCATATTTGACAAGACCACGTGACCCCTTACACGGGCGATCACGTGACCATTATTATACAGATCTCGAAATAGTTAACGCTCGTACATTTGAGCTAAGTTATTGAGTGAACGATAGTCTTACCATACATATTACCATAAAGGTCGATATTTAATTAGGTTTTTACATGCCGTAGAAACAGTGTTGAAAGACAGATTATAAACTGAAGAATTTCATTGTACACCATCGGCTAGTATTGCAAAGCAGGTTGTGAAAATATCTATTGACTTATTTACTAAAATAATCTAGTTATACTAATGTTCTGTTGATACTATTAATAGTATCAAGACTCAATAGTATTGATCTTTTTGATCTGAATTATTAAAACTACTCATCGGTACAATCGATATTGTGACTCCTTTTGATATACATCTATACCGTGCAATACTATATTACAAGCAGTCCGCGTTTTTGCATGGTCTTCTTTTTCAACTGCTGCTAGTCACATTTACTTTGTCATGCTATGAGTAGCATAAATGTGTTCGACAAACGTCTGTCACAAAATGTGCGTTCGCGCAGTGTCTCGTCGATATTTGTCAAACAAACGGGCCAAACTGAGAACTTCCCTTTTTTTGAAGTCTGTTAAATATGAAAGAGACGGATTATTTGTAATGCACGCGAGAGGCTGGTAACAGCTTTATTGTAGTACGTTGAAGCGCCACGGACCCGACCCTCGCATGCCTGCTCATCAACGGGATGATAAAGTTCTACGATGCAGTCACAAATACTATTTTAAATTAAATAATAAAAAATTGGATTTGGTACAAAAAATTTTTGATATCACTCGAACGAACTATCGTTGTTTCGACTCATGATACACTCGGGTGTAGCGATGGACGATTCCCACGCGGCCATTTAATGAGCTATTATACTGGACTAAGTTATCAGTTTTAATTTCGTTGGGATAATCTCAACTCTATCGTAGGCTCAGTGGAATGTCCTGTTTAAGGGCCGTGTGTGATCTTCTGCAGTCTTTGTTTCATTACAGACATGAATGACGGTATAAACGGTATAATAAAAATATTTGTTCTTCCAGTAAATAAACAAAAGTTCAAGTAGTTAATAACGTAGTATCACTTGCAAAAGTTATTTTGTTTGTTTTGAAGATTATTGTACCTACTTTTTAATAATATATTAGGTTTGTCTGCCCCAGCTAACCAACGCCTTCCTCAAATTGACATTCAGAACTATTTTCCATTATACCCCAATATTTTAATTATAATCGATAAATGCACGGTTTATTCCTATATTACAAAGACCAGCTTATTTTATATAAATTTTGTATCATAATTACTTATTAAACTTTGTTATAGCTTAATGTTTTATGTTATCTTCTAAGTGTCAGAAGAGACGAAGCTAATCAATATCGCCTACGGTTGATGTACTGTACGGGGTACATTTTCGATATTGAAGAAATCTCATGTTAGGTAGAATTTATATATAAAAAGATAAGGACGCAGAACGATATCAAATTAAGCCACGTTTCTACCACGGTAAACCATATTTTAATGATCAATATTTTTTTAAAAACAAATGACTGTTTGTTGTATTTTAGATGGGACTCGTATGGACTAAGTTTCAGGCTTTCAGGCCAAACCCAAATCAAACAAAAGAAAACATAACTCTGTTTTAAATTTTTTGGCTATGGTTTTATCTATTTGTCTATGGGTCGTCTGAAAGTAAATCCATACGAGTCCGCGGGCGGTCTGGCGACCAATGTAGTAACTACTACTCTACTGGTATGACTGTACGAACAAATTGTACTGTGAATTGTTTGCGTGTACGGTTGTGTGACTGTGGCGTCTCACCTACTGTACAATAAACTCAAATATATTAGTGTACATTTTTCAATAGTTAATATAAGGCATTTGGTCTAATTCCGTATAGTCTCCAAATCTTGGATTTCTCTGCGAAGCACACGTCGTGCGGTCTCAAGTGTTCATTGGTGATTTCATGTAATGTATTTTAACTAAGGTTTGTATTTGTAATGTTCTAATGACTGGTTTTTAAAATGTATGAAAAAAAATGTGTGGCAAATTTTGATACCTCATGCAATACTTCCTGAACTGAGGTACGCTTTGTAAATAATTCTTATATTTAAGTTTGTACTGTACAATATCGTTAGAAATTTGGGGTCTGTTGACTTGAAATTAATTGACTGCTGTGAGGGGCGCTAGGGTATAATTTGAAAACGTTCGGAAGGTAACATACTCAATAACCGACTGGTTTTGTTGATTTGGATTTTTTTGTAGATATGTGAAGGGGTCGGACAATAAATATTATACATAATTGAATACTCCGAGTGGTTCCACATAGTGTGAACGCCGACATGTGATGAACGCGGGGCTTACTTCCACTGACTGGATTATGTTTATTTATGTAATTACTTCGTAGTCTGGCCAACGAAAGTTGAACTTAACCATTGACTACTTTGATAAATTAGCTGACGATTGCTCTGCGCTAGATAAAAATACTGTTTAGTGGCACAGCAACGGATAGCAAATTATCTATGATCCTAGTTTCTAGTCAGACTCATCTTTCGTTAGACAAACTAACTCATACATGCTGCTCAGCATTCATATATTTAGAGGTATATGGCCTTACTAGGTTTAATCACTGTCTAAAGATTATTTGACTAATTGAAAATGTTTGTTATTAATACGTCTCAAATGTCAGATGTATCAAATTTGGTTGGCAATTTTTTAGACATGGTTTAAACCTAGTTATCTTTTTTGTAGTAAGGCCAATAATATTCGACACAAACTTTATAGAAAGTCCCATCTTTTAAATATTTTAGGTGGGCAGGTACCCCCATTTATCATAGCGATGTTGTATTTATGGTTACGCGAACAAAGATGATGTTTCTTAGTTTCTACTGTTCAGTGGAAATAGGCCTTTCCATGCTTTTTATTTTTACCGATAACATTGTTAACTTGAGAGCCGCCATGTTGATTTGTTTTATTGTATTCAAGTCGTGTGTATGGAGTATTTTGTCCCTGTCATCTTGTAAATAAAGTAATAAAATTTTATTTTACAAATTTATTATTTCTCTTTTATTTCATACATTCGCACTACACATACAAAAATAAGTGAAATACATTTAAAACTATAAAAGAATAATTGGAAATAGTACGTGATTTAAGTGTCTTGCTCAGACAGTATATTGAGAGAACAGTGTAGTACAGTTACCTTCATAAAGCTAGGTATACATTTTCAAAGCCATGCTTTTGCGCGGGCAGTAAAAATGTTATAAAAATATTATGCTTAGTTACAGTTTGTAATCATTATTTTAAATTCCATGATCACTTAAGATTTAATATTATGCTATATATCATAGAATACATTATATTATTATGCCATACACAAATTTTATTTTTTGTTGCAAAGAAGTGAATAGATCCAACGAATGCGAAAACAGAAAATTATGACACGCATAAGTACGGTATTATACAGTTCAGTGCGTTAGACTCGATAGAATAAGAAGATAAAAAAGTTAGGCTTTTGTCGAAGAGTGGTGTAGCACTAATATTATAGAATAAGTTCCTATTAACGGTACTTTTAGGTGGTGGTAGTGCTCAAATACTACTGTGAATGTAGGACAAACATCTTAATCTCAAAAATAAGGACGATTATCTCATACAACTCTCAACAGGATCGACCACTGACCATTAACTATGAATAGCACTTTTTACACAATACAATCTTATACAACACATAATAATATAGGCCTAAAACAAGAAATATGACTATTAAAATAAGCTCGAAAGATTAGCATCTTCGGTTTGTCGTTATAAATTCTATGTTTACCTATGACATAATATCACAAATACCATTATAGTTGGTAAACCTACATAAAAATACAAATTGGTATACAACTATGTAACATAGTACATCTACCTATAATATCTTCTCATATCAGCAGTTCGCTATATAAGCTAACTAGCAAACTGCTGATTAGATTTGAATGCAGTCTGCCTGTACTGTAAGTAATCTAATGCTATAATAATTATGATTTATCGTACTTAAACTAAACTTTCTATTTCTTTTATAATTTCATATGATAGGGGACTGACTATCCAGAACTAACAATTAAGCATAGGTAGGTATGTTATTAAAGTACCTAATAGGTGTGTTGACACCACCAATTAATTATCAATAAAATCTCTTCTCCTCTGAATATGGCTCTGGGCTCTTGTTTTAAAAGGGTTCCATGACTAGAAAAGGTTGAGAAACTCTGGTTGAGATTGCTGGATTGGTAACTGCGTGACAGCGTAGGCATTAATAAATGAAAGGAAGAGCTACAACTTTTAGTATAGTTTTGTTTGAGACAGATACTTCATACTGAATGTAATCTGTGACTATTGTCATCCAGATCTTTGTCGGCTGAAAAAATTAAAACTTACCAAATATTAAACCAGATACCCATTTTCAGTCTATACAGTTTTCTTAGCAGTGGTTGGCTGCATTATAAGCTCCACCTATATACTGGGTGGATAAAATCTATGGGCCCTGGAGGGGGGACCTTAAAACCTAGCGAGGGTTTATTCTTTTTATTTTTAGTTGGTTCGATTCCCGGGTGAGACAAGCAATTTTTAGAAGATCTTTGAATGCTAATTTGTTTTTTTAACAAATAAAGGAATGTTTCCTTTCAGTAAAATGAGCTGACTAAATGATTTAAGGAAGTTCCCCTCCAAGGCCCATAGATTTTTTCCACCCTGTATCAAAACATCAAAGCTTTAAACCATTATACATCCGAATTTGAGCTTTACTTAACAAGTTAGTAAATTTAACTAAATAAATACCAGATATTTTATAAAACTTGTCTTTCTACTTAGTATTAGTATAATTTAAAGTGAGCCAATGACAGCATAATTAATAGTTACCTACCACTCAGGGGCGTGCGTTGCATATAGGCAATTAGGCAGTGCCTACCTGTTAAATGAAATGAGGTAGGCAGTAGGTACTTACAAATGGGTAATATTGTTGAAAACCAGTGATTTTCATCAATAAAACTCATTAGTAAGTATCTACTGCCTACATCGAAATAAAACCAATGCACGCCACTGCTACCACTTATCTTTACTTGCAAGGACTCATTTTATCCCAGTCAATGTTTGAGAAGTCAATCACTATTTTATCACGCTTTGGTTTATATTGCCTGTAAAGAGGAAAAAGGGACATTAACATGAGACTAAAAATGGAATATTAGTATGTTCAAATACTTATTTACTTATGTGTTGCTATGCAGTGCATGAAATTAATTTGATATTTAATCAATGAGATAAATAGATTATCTTATTGTTTAAATTATTAATATTTTTTATTTTCTGTAATATGACCTTGTATGGCATGATTTTGAATAAATTCTATTCTATTATTGAGTTGACAATATACCCACCAGTATTTAACTCCAGTTGCATCAAACATTCTCTTCGATGCCTGATAGATAGGTTTGTTCCCCTTCTCATCGGACAGGTAGACAACCTCCGTGATGCCACTTTGAATAATTATTTTTGCGCATTCATTGCAAGGGAAGAGCCCAACGTAGATAGTACAATTTTTGACATCAGCAGAGTTCTTGTTCAGTATTGCATTCATTTCGGCATGACACACTGGAAAGGCACAAAGTAGACTGATGGTAAATTTCGGTTTTCGAAATAATAACGAATAGTTACGATTTTAATTAAAATGACCAAGAACACTTCTAGTGTAGTTATCAGTTGAATACTGAAAGGTAAATTTATTATAATACAAATACTTGTACTCAATCATAAAACAGATTTTATGTTAGAATATGTGCAAGCTTATTTTAACCCCGCGGGCTTAGTCGACTGACTGACTGGTCCAGGTATATTTTTATACCACTTTTAGCCTTGCGTGCTTAGACATAAAGTTTTCAATGTATTCAAATATTTATAGCTGGCCTTTTGGGTTGAGAAGACTTACCATACATATGTTTATTATCTAATGGAGAAGATTTGCTTTTACCCCAGGGGAATTCTTCATCACTACATCCAGTTGGCATGCCATTGTACCTAAAAATTATTTTAAAATCATTTTTGACCCAGAGCTGCTTTAACTTGTCAGAAGCTTAGCAGAGCCATGAGTGTCTCGTTTCTCCAGGCTGAGATGCCAAAAGAAGCTTTTAAAAGCAATAATTAAATGCAATGTAAAACAACTAAAATTAATGGTTTTATATCAACATTACCCAATGCCAACAATTTTCTTGTCTGTGTTTACCACACAGGCCCCAACTTGGTAGCTTGGATCTTTACTCCGCTTTGCTGCTAGGAAAGCCATTGCCATAAAATATTCTGTCCAGTCTATGTAGTCTTCACGCTTAGACTGTGAATCGCTGTAATTAAATAATTGAATAATGTGTAATTGATTAAAATGTAACAACTTTATATTATTTACTTTTAGGGTAGGCAGGTTGTTTAGCAGTTAACCTATAAAAGTATATTGCTAAATAAATGTTATTTTTTAAATTAAACCTACTCAAAGTGTAAATTTAACGATTGAAGGACAGATACATACCTCGACAGCGACATATTTTCAGTTAATTCTGCAAGATCCATAGCTAAATCAAATTATCACACAAGTAATAACAACGAAGTTAAGGCGTAATTCAGTTAAAGAACATTTATGGCGCTAGCCTGACACTTTACATTTCTTTCAGACACATTGACAATAATTTAAAAACCATCGCAAATACCTTTGTTTGATATTTTAAAATAGAAATCACAATATAAATAAAAAATCTGGCGCTTTTCGCTTTTTGACTGGCAATTTGACATGACATTTACTTACTTTTTTTTTTTCGTTCCCGTAGGAACGTAGGAGGCTAAGGTCAGGGACCATGCTGCCTAGTTATTAGTTGATTTAATTTCATAGTAAAGTAAGTCCAGTTAAAGTCATTAGTTATAAGTCATATAGGTATATTTTTTTTTTTTTTATAATATCAAGTCCATTTTTCAATATAGATATACTTCATCTTTATGTATTAGTACATATGTAAATTCAAAATAAAATTTCCATTAATTTTTAAATAAAAGACAAGTGTCAATGTCACATCCTTTTGTTTAAATTAATCTGTGCCACATTTACTTATTGAATGCTCTAAGCACTGTACACATTTTTTTTTGTTTATTGTTAAACGGCTTTGGACAGCAGTCCATACGGCCAATTCTTTAGTTTGTCTTATGCTCGGGCTTCACCTGCGTCTAATGTCATTAATTAGTGTCTATTTGATATAGTTCGCAATGTGGCCAGTCTTAACCTTAGAGCATTCAAATGCTCTAAGGTCTTAACGCGCTAATTTGCTTAAATGACACTAGACGTTAGGCGATAGCTCGAACGGCGGTAACTTTCGACGCATCAAAGGCATTAAGCGGGCTAGTGCGTTATTGTGGCTATACCTACTAGTCCTACTACACTAAACATGTTAAAACACGGTCATTACATTCAAAACTCTTTGTGAAATACATTTATTTCACAAAGAGTTTTTGAATGTAATTACCGTGTTTTAACATTTATACATTTCCTAAACAGCAATCGGAAATGTATTATATTTAGGATTTCAATGAAAACGCGTGGACATGAGTGCTTTATATGAAAATATAGTAGGTTTTGTGATAAATGGGCCTTAAGAATTAATAATATAGTTGATTTATTAAGCTTAAATTAGTATGATATACTATACCTTAGGATTGTCATTGATCAGAGAGGAGTGGCGGCGTGTTGGAGGCTTGCCACCAACACCTGAAATGATGACCACGACCACTCTGTCAAGAGTGATACCGACAAGGAAGAAAATATGTTTATCCAGATTATATTCTATATGTATGCAAAATTTCATCCAAATCCGTTCAGTAGTTTTTGCGTAAAAGAGTAACAAACATCCACACATACTTACAAACTTTCGCATTATAATATAAGTAGAATGATTGTTACATAATTGTCTTAATGAGACCCTTAATAAAAACTCTGATTCTTCATTTAAAAACGTATTTTCTTTATTTTATTCACACATAGCGTTCGTTTTATACATTTCCTAATACAATATTGGAATTCTATGAAATTCCTAGGAAATGTGCGTATTAAATAATCTCTGAATCAATATTTTATACATTTCCTAAATAGCTTCGGAATTTTACACATTTCCTAGGAGTTGTATACAATTCCTAGAATTCATACATTTCCTGTAACATATATACTATCAAACTATACAAGTTTAGTTACGGAAAGTAAGGGCCAATAAATTATCAAATGAATGACCGTTCCATCCAGTCACTGTATTTAAAGGTTTGTCTGTAAATTTTAAGTAAATACATAAAATCTTTCTATAGGATACCAATAACACTCTTTGCCTTGTTATAGTGCGTAGTACTTCTCTATGGTAGTACCATAGAGAAAGAATAATACTACGTGTAGTACCTACGCATGCTGCGCGTCATTAAATATCGGTCTAATGATGACCTAGTTCCGATTTACATAAATTAGAAAAGTAATTAGGTTGTGAAACAATGTCCTTGCTATTTATTAGGCATATAATCTATTGATAGGCCTAAGATGTAGATCAAGGTGGACATGTAAGACGAGTTGGTACTTATACACCGTGAATTTTTAATTACCCGAGAAAATTAACTAACACACTCAGATATCGATATACATCGAATTTAGCGAATAAAAAAAACGGAACGGCGTACAGCGTTGGCGGAAGGAATAACTATGAATGAAAAAAAATTCATTCATAGTTATTCCTTCCGTACGCCAATCTTACGCGACCAAATTAGGTGGATTTTGGTTCCGTTAATGTTGGAATGATAATAATTACTATTTGAATTAGCAGGACGTTTATGGTGCATATTTTTTAAGGATTGTTAGGGACCTTTTAAATAAATTTCTCATAAAAAAAATTTTTTTATTCGCCAAATTCGATGTATATCGATATCTGAGTATGTTAGTTAATTTTCTCGGGTAATTAAAAATTCACGGTGTATACATTTAAAGGTGACCCATTTGGTTTTTATTTATCTTGTCACCCGTAAAATGTCAATGGCTTCCTGCAAAGTTTACCAGGTCGTCTGTCCACCTTGTGGATGAACGTCCCACGCTGCGCTTGCCGGTACGTAGCCGCCTTCTACGTGCTATGTGCCCCACCCACTGCCACTATTCTATTGTATTGATTATGTACAATATTGCAAAAAATAAATAAACAATATTCAACATTATTCTTACTCGCTCACCCGTCCGTGACGTATTTTAACTAGCAAGCAGCTAAAACTTGGAATGCGCAAGGGTCATATTTAAACAATAGCAATGAACTTATTCAGCATACAGCCAGCAATGATTTGGATGTCTTTTTGTAAGTATTTATGTCTGTTTACAACTTGACAAATGATGTACTAAGTTTTTGTAATATGTTATAAAAACTTTTAGTTATAAGTTGCTTGACTCTTAAACCTATAAGTAAAGGTTTTACGTAACTGTGATAGATTTGTATTATATCTTCGTTATAAGTACCGGCGCGTTCGTTATAAGCGCAGCGTAGGACGCCCACCCACGAGGTGGGCAGACGACCTGGTAAAGGTTGCAGGACAACGCTGGATGCAGGCCGCTTCCAATCGGCCGATCTGTCACTGGGGGAAGCCTATGTTCAGCAGTGGACGTCCTGTCGCTGAGATGATGATGATAATTATACAAACTGCCGTAATTTTTCTGAATTTCTAAAAACAACTACTATTTTGAGCTGGCATCGTGGATTTCACTTATGGCTTTACAAAAATTTGCCATTATAAGCGTACCTATACTTATTTAACAAACTACTCGAACAAAAAAAAATGCACTTAACAGTTTAATATTTCGTAAACGGATCCCTAAATCGATAATAGTCTTAACAACCCCTAAGTCATTTTAAGGGACCTATTCAACGATACCCCACACGATGGGGTAGACTATAAAAAAATCATCCCTACGTTACATGTATGTGAGTACCCTAAAAAAATATTCCAAATTTTATTGTACCACTTGCGTGATTGATAAACATACTTCCACAAAATTACAGCTCTCTAGTGTCAACAGGCTCCAAGCAAAACCTCAGACGGACAGACGGACAGACGGACAGACAGACAGACAAACAGACAGACAGACAGACAGACAGACAGACGGACATGACGAAACAATAAGGGAAGGAACCCTTATTGTTTGGTCAGGACTACGGAACTCTAAAATCGACAAAAAAATATTTTATTATGTTTTTAGTATTTGTTGTAGAAACACATCATCTGTGAAAATTTCAACTGTCTTACTATTGGTTCATGAGAAACAGCTTGGTAAAAGACCGACAGACGGACTGTATCTCATGAACCGTGATAGTTAAAGAGTTGAAATTTTAAGGTTCCCATACAACAAACGGGTTTTTTTTTACCGTTTTTATAGATATTGGTAAGGAACCCTTGGTGCGCGAGTCCGACTCGCACTTGGCCAGTTTTTTTTAGATCCGTCCGTGCTGTCATCGGTGGTGGTTTGGTAGGTTTTGACGTGATTAAGGTAATGTTATAAATTTCAAGGTTAAATTTTTCATAAATAAATTTAGGGCGACCATGGCTATGTATACTCTAAGGATAATCCAGTAATGTCCACTTACGCATCTCAGGATTAGCGATTTTCTCAAAAACTTAAATTTCTCCCAAACTCGGTAATAAACATGATTCTAAATTGCTGCCGGTTTGTATAGACCTAGTGTTTCCGAAGACCGAATGATGTCATAATCCCGTCCTAAGATAGTGCGCAAGTTTAGTGCTAACTAAATTGCTGGCACAGCTTTAAAACAAATTAATTTACAAGTACGATAATTCGTCTTAAACGCAAAAGGGTCCCGGAATCGATTCCCGTTCGAGTCAATATGGAAAAAATATCTTCTAACTTGATTGTCCTAATAAAAAAACCTACCACAAGGTTGTCAATTCCTCTCTATTTCGGGATCAATTTAAATAAGAGAACGTTCTAGATGTTTATTAATCCCAAAAGGTTGAGTGTGCTCGTAGCATCTTCTAGCTAGCGAGTAGCGCCAAGGCCGTCTAATTTGTATCTCCAAATTTAATTCACGTCCTTTATTTATTTTATGTACTGTGCAGTAAAAAGTAATAAAGTCATCCTGGCAAGAATTTGTGGAAAACTAAGCTGCGGACTTACTGGCTGCTGCTTAACAGGCTGGGGTTATACCGATAGCTTCAACAACAGATGCGAGATTCCTCCAAACCATGGCTCATCCCTTGTCATGTCCCGTGTATCCACATACCTGTTCGCAAAGACTTTTTCCCACTACTGAAAAAAACTGACCAACTGGTAGATTATAGAGAGATAAACTGGCAGACTGGCAGTCACATAAAAATATATCGTTGCTTCAAAGAAGTGTGTTTTATGTAGGTACTTTTTATGTAACGGGCTTGCTTGGTATGTAATTAATAACTTAAAACATTAAATATAGATGAACTACAAAATAAAATGTGTATTTTAATTCATATAAGTTAATATATTAAGTTATTAAGCTACTTTAATAATTATTACTGGTCATGACTATGTTTCACAAAAATAATTCTTACATGTATTACTATTCATACCACACAAAACGTTACAGACGTTACGTTATATTATTTTATCAGTACCTAAAAAGCATCAATTGGCTGTGAACTACACTATATTTAAATACAAATAAAAAGCTTTTTAATTTTCAAATATTAATTGAAAAAGTAAATTTAATAATAAGAGACCAGAAAGAAGAGAGTTGCTGTGTATTTTTTAAAACTTTTGAATAGGAGCATGTGTGTATATTTTGCAATTTCATAGTAGAAAGAACTTAAAACATTAACGTGTTAATCTTTTTTTAAAATTATATTTAAAAAAAAGTTTTACTCTATTTGAATCTGTCGTTCGTTCTATTCTAAATCTATGAGACGTGTGGTCGCCCTACCATGCGTATGGTTCAACAACTCTATCTCACCTTGATAGGCCTGCGGGTTTGGTATAGAATACTTATTAGTAGTTTTGGTGGATACATTATACTCAACTATTATGCTAGTCCGAAAGCGTAGCGCGTCAAACGTGATCGATCAATCGTACAACAATATCGATTAAATAGTGAACAGAGCTCACCAGTTTTAGTAAAAAAAAAAGTTTTTTAGTGTTGTGAGTTGTTAAAAACAAATATTTTTTATTTATTTTCAAAATCTAAATAAATGACTAATTATTACTAATTATCCTCATGGCTAAATTAACATTAGAACAGTTAGAAACTAAACGAAATAAAATTGTTAAAAATAAATATAATTGAAAAAAAGTGTTAGTTTCTATTTTAGTTAGATATTTTAAAATATATAAAAGTGAAAGATGCTGCATCTAAATGTGGCGATAACTAAACTCCTGAGAGCTGTCGAGGCTTGCAGCTCATCCCCCGTGGTCCAGTGGGTGATGAGAATCCTAGCCCTTAGCCAGGCCTTCACTCCCGCGGGGTGGCCTGAACATTACTCCGTAACAGGTAAACAACGTTTATTATACTAAAGTGATTCCTTTTTTATTATGAAACGTCATTGCACAAATTTATTAATAATTTAAAAAAAGGTGGAATAAATTAATAATAGAAGCATTCTCTGCCAGTCAACCATAGTGTCATGCACAAAGCTTTTAGTGCGGTGCAAGTAACATATCAAATATATCAAAGGATTTCATTTTTTTAAATCCGTCAACTAGTTACTTTAGGTTTTTGTAACTTTCCCAACCGCCTAATTTTGTATTGACTGTAATAATAAGTCACGTTTTTAATATAAATATACGCATGCATAGTAAAGTTTAGGAATTTAGGATTGCACATGCAGCTAGCCTTAAACTAGCAGATGATGGATGTTTGTTTTCTTACCCATTAAGTATGTGTAAATGTTTGTCAGTGAAAATCGTCGGATCTGATTAATAAACCGCACCCGTAAAGCCCTAATTATTATTAGCGACGACATGGGTGGCGTAGTGGCAGTAGTGGCGCGGTGAAGCAAAAGGTTTCAGGTTTGATCCTGGGCGCACGTCAATTCGGAAAACGACATTTTCTAAAGAGTCAGTAAGTCTGTTTGAGAGTGTGTGTGTGTGTGCTAGATAACGCCCCTAACAATATTAATAGTTAATTACCTTGTAATCCTCTCGCACACGTGTGCGCGGGTCCATTGTTATTAAATTGGTATCTTTTTTTTCCGAGCATCTAGTTACATACATTATATTATATCACAACCAAAATACTCTTCTGTGGCAGACCCTTTTTTCCTTTCATTCCTTAATCCTTCTTTCTCATTCCCTAGCCATTTGATTCGTTTTAGTAAATATAAATATTCCGGCCTGATGTGTCATCCATGCAAGACAATTTAGAGAGATGGTTTGCGACTCTACTGAGCTCGTAAGCTCATAAGTCAAAGGTTTTCAAAACACGAGCACCGCTGACCTAAAATAAAAATACAAATGACAGCTGATTTTAGGTTTTATGTGCCCAATCGAAGCGCCATAAGTGACAGTAATAGCCCGATGGATTGTAAGAGTGGGAGTGAGAGAGGGAAAAATAGCATGTAGAAATGTCATACCTTTAAGGCAGAAAGGTTCTAGGTAGAATGGCGGCTACGTACCGGCAGGCGCAGCCTAGGACGTCTATCCACAAGGTGGACGGACGACTTTAAAGGTTGCAAGAAGCCGCTGGATGCAGGCCGCTTCCGGCCGGCCAATCTGGAAGTCATTGATGATGATGAAGCTAAATACCTACGTATACTGCATAAGACTGTCCGTATCTGTTTGTAGTTTGATTTGACAGCAGTCAGACAGCCTATATTAATCACAGGTTAGTAATAGAACGCTTAAAGATCTGTCAGCAGCATCTGGCTGCCCTCGGAATTCAAAATTACTTTCGTTTTTCATAAATAGCTCCTGTACATTGTATACTTATCAAAATATATTGTAATGAGCGAAGCAGTTACGATTTTGTTTACCTTGAGTCATTTTAATTGTAAATTCTTCGAATATACCTACCACGTTTCAGTCACAATTAGGATAAGTCAATGAAGTGAACTGGTTATTATTGTATTGATTTTCAATAAAACTAACATTTTTGCTATCCTGGATTACTTTTCATAAATACTTACTATGTAAACCTTTTTAGAATTTTTTAGACGCATTTTGAAAGAAACGTAAGAAATTTTGAATTTCAAGGGCTGCCTTGAATGACCTCCCTACCTCACACTTACGCTTTTCTTTCAGACGGCGAGACGTTCGATTTTGTGGTGGTGGGATCTGGGTCAGCAGGCGCGGTGGTGGCCGCGCGACTCAGCGAGGTGCCCCATGTCCGTGTTCTGCTGATCGAGGCTGGTGGCGATCCCCCCCTTGCAAGCGTGGTAAGTCTTAAAGATGGAAGGTGAATTTAAATGTGTTATTAATTTAATTTACATGCTCTTAAATATGTAAATTCATAATGTAATTAATTAAATTTTGCATGTCTCAAAAGCTTAATTGTGAGATACGATAAAATGTAAAACCATCTTATGTTACCACTTTTATAGCAAATAAATTCTATTTTATTCTATTCTATGGTGATTTTCTCATTTCTTTTCCCTTGTCATAAGGCTGATTTTCGTTAAAAAACATTGTATAGCATTGATAAGCTATGATGGGTAACTTATACATAAAGCGTTGCAGCAAAACTAGGCTAATAATCCGCTATGGTCTTGATTGGGGATAAAAAATTATCAGTTATCACAGACCAGGGAAAATATTAGCATAAGGATAGTAACCTATAGGATATGGTCGTGGGATACAGAGGACCTCCAAAATTACAGAAAATAAAAGTACCTACATCGTATTGGGACTTGATGTTAAATCAGTTTTCGTATATTTTTTAAATATAATTATTATGGATTACTCAATCGCACTTTTGCCTTATCATTTATTATAATTTTCAGGTTCCCAGTTTGTTCACGACGCTGACGCAGACCGAATATGACTGGGACTATAGCATGAAACTAGATAAAGGCGTCGGGAATAGCCACAAGAACCGAACGGTGAAGCTGGTCAGAGGCAAAGTGCTCGGGGGCTCCTCTTCCATCAACTACGAGCTCTATGCCAGGGGGGAGCCCCGAGACTACGACCAATGGGAGCAAGTAGCTCCAGGGTGGGGCTGGGACTCCGTGCTAAAGTATTTCAAAAAACTAGAAAACATGACCGACCCCACAGTCATAAACAACCCCTACACCTCACACCTTCATTCCACTGAAGGCCCAGTCAAAATATCTCGACCAATTCCAAATAAGTACTTTCAAACTGTTAACGAAATTATTCTTAAGTCTTACGAAGAAATGGGTTTAAAACGAACACTAGAAATGAATGGCCTGGAATCTCTTGGAGTATCCTTGCCTCATTTTACTTTTGCTGATGGCAGAAGATCAAGCACGGCTGAATGCTATTTGAAACCAACCAAAGGTAGACCAAATTTATTTATAGCGAAATATACTAGAGCTTTAAAAGTTTTAATAGACCCGTATACGTTAAATGCGTACGGCGTACAATTACTTACTAAGTCAGGAAAACTAGTCAAAGTGTATGCCAGTAAAGAAGTGATCTTATCAGCTGGGGCGATAGATACACCGAAACTACTTATGCTATCTGGGATTGGACCTAAAGAAGAATTACAAAATCATGACATAGATACTATAGTCGATCTTCCTGTGGGTAAAAATTTGCACGATCATCAGTTGGTTCCTCTCATATACTCTGGAAAAAAAGGACTGGGCACTATTGTGCAAAATTTAGTTACTTCAAGAGAATTAGGCGCAGTTCCTATACCAGCGCAGAATGGGTTTATTAACGTAGATAAGGAACAAAATCGTCAGTTGCAAATTTTCAATGTCCACGTCGGTGCTTTTGCTTCGCCTGTCATTCAGCTCACTTGCGAGTATATAAGCTATACGAGATCATTTTGCGCTTCAATAGCAAGAGCTAACCTTAGAGGGGCTATAGACTGGACCCTTTTAATACTTCTGCATCCACATTCCAGAGGTCAAGTTACTTTGAAAAGCAGAAACCCTTTAGACGATCCGATCATCGATCCAGGGTTTCTAAGAAGCGATGAAGATATCCGTTTACTAAACAAAGGAGTTAAATTCATGAAAAAATTGACCAAGACATCTTACTACAGACATGTTCAGGCTACGATGGAAAAATTAGATGTCCCTGGTTGTGACAAATCGAAACAGGGTTCTGATGAATATTGGAGTTGTTATGTTATGAATACAGTTGGATCTATGCAGCATCCTGTTGGGACTTGTGCCATGGGGCCCGATGGTGTGGTGAATGAGAGGCTCCAAGTTCATGGAGTTACAGGGCTTCGGGTCATCGATGCTTCAGTGATGCCTACTATACCCGGTGCTAATACAAACGCGCCCACTATGATGATTGGCGAAAAAGGTGCAGATATGATCAAGACCGATTACGGCTTCATGAATGAATTGCAGATGTTACATCAATTTCGTATGCGTGAGTGGCATGATTTAGTGCGAAATGCTTAATTACCTTGTTTAGTTACTGGAACTGCCTAATTTGATGCATACGGTCAAGAGCAGCGCATTCGGAATTAGGTTTAAGGCCAAGGTGCGGTATTCATGAATTAATGAATATTAAGTTACGAACAAGGTTTGAAGAAAGGCATTAGTTGTTAACGTAAAGAAGTTTTTTAACGACTAAATTTGTGATTTAATTGAATTTTTTGGTTGTTTTCTTTTTCTGTTTGTACATAAAGAGTATCCGTCTTTCTTATGTAAGTGAATGCTATAAGTGCATACAAGACAAGTATTAGGTGTGTTATTTATGTTTATTTATCAAGTGTAAGATTTTTGGGAACCTTACATTTATAGTGCGCACCACATCCGATAGGTTTACATTTAATTGTAAGTGAAATTTGTTAGTCATCAAATATCTACTTATTAAAATGATCGTTTTTCAATAAAGCGTTTTTATAATATCTACTTATTCTTTAAAAACATACGTTCTTGAGTATTTACAAAATAGTTATGTGTTGCATTACTTGCATTATTTCCCGTTTAGTTTATGATATTAGATAAACTGGCTAAGTGCGAGTCGGACTGGTGCACCGAGGGTCCTGTACAAACTTCTTAATAATTCGTCCAACGGTAATCGAGTTTCGAAGATTATTACCGCTTTTTCCGGATTTTTTTTTGCGAAATATTTAATTTTCGGACTTTTTAACTTTATTTTTGCTTTAAGACATAGCTTCTTGCCAAATTTAATGATTCTGGGTCCACAGGAAATACCCTATAGGTTTTATTGTAATGTTTTGAAAAAGGCGGCATTAACAGCCGTATCTTCTGATTGTTTTGACTTAGAAGTTAAAGGTTTTCACAGCTTCATGGGATTGCAGAGCTTTGCAATCGCAATCAGGAGATAATGATTTTTATTTTAACTGTGCCTACACCGCCACGTGTTTCTGGTAAAAAGGATCTTGACAAACAGACAAAAATACAAAGAATTCATTCTATAAAGGTTCTTTTTTACTTTTAGAGGTACAGAACCCTAAAATCGCAACAAGAAAGTTTTGAAAAATACATGTTATGCAAGTTGTTCACAATTTAAGTCTAGTCAAATTGCATGATTTTGTAATACAGATATTTGCATGCGATAATAAACCTTGAGGTTAATTTTCTGACCACGACTGTAACCGTGATCCAAAAATTCAATTCATTTTTGCAAATGTTCGTCACGGCAATTTGTTACGTGTTGTTTTTTATTTTATGATAACAATACTTCGAGACAAAGTATAAGTTATATTGTCTTGAAGAAGCTATACAGTAGATAATTATACAAGTCCAATACAAGAATTAGAGTTCCTAGGTTTCATACATTTCCAGAAACACATTTAAATACTAAGCCTGGGTTGCACCATCTTACTTTAACTTTAACAAACGTCAAGTCTGTCAAAATCCATACAAAAACACCGGTTATAGTTACAGTTATGGTTAAAGTTAAGGTGGTGCAACTCAGCCTAAGTATAAAAGTCTGAAGTCAGATTCTTTTAACTACATTTCTTATAACTATAAAACTAATAGGGAATTAATTTAGTTAAATAATCGAATTGTTAAGGTATTACTTAATTCATATCAAATTCTGCAGTTTTCAATTAACCACATTCATTTTTATTTTCACGTCGAAAAATTCTGCATTTTTGATGTAATTAGGCTTATCTCAGACCCTATTACACAGATCCTTGCTCGTTTTGGACGCAAATTTGAATAATTTGGTGCATATTAAATCCCTATACCGCAGATAAATTAAGCTTTGGCCAAATTCCGCGCGATCTAATTATTGTTTTACTAAAGGCTATTTAGAGGCTTAGCGGGTGTTTAGATGGGGAGAAAATTGCTTATTTATGCGACTAATTGTATTTGTTGTTTTGTATTTTTAAAGCGCCGATAGCTACAGAATTCTCGTAAGCACTCGAGAGTAGGTACGCACTTGACTGTAACTCTAGATGTGGCAAATTTAGTTGTTATGAAAGCTTTGATTATAAACATGTCTGGATAGAGTGTGGTGCTGCAATTGTCACCAAAAGAACAGGTCTGATTTGAGTGGTAACAGCTATGGTTACTATGGTAACAATTATGGGTTGCTATGGTAACAAGCTCGCCACTGAGCGGGCGAAACCAACTTTGGCGCCAATTGGCTGATATATTTTTTTACGTTTATGACACTCGAACAGGGAATTGAGACATGTATATAATCAAAGTATGAAAGCGATAGAGTAAAATACGTGTTATACGAAAGGGGGCGATTGCGTTCATTAATACACTTTTTAGGGTGCTAAAATGATTTATATTAGTAAAACTCATCTTTTATGTTTTGTGAGGTAGAAAGTTGATTTGTATTACTTATCAGTTTTTTTTAAAAGCAAGTGTACCTACAATAAATAATGATTAAAGAATACTATACTTAAAAATTAGCGAAAATAACTGTAAAGTTCGCAATATACAGTCTGCACCTCCTATAGAAACAGCAAAACGTAATCGTCATAATAAGCTGTGTTCCCCTTCGGGCTGTGATTCGAACTCATTACGCGGATAGAGTCAAATGTCTGCGTTAAACAGTATTCCACGACATTACACCCTGCTCCACATAAACTTGGTCGCGCCATTAAACCCGGGCCGGTACTATGAGGAACAAGCTCACAAGTTTTTCACGAAGCTCGATTAAATCGTTTTATAAGACGATAAAAGGTCGATACATATTGGAAACGTTAATACATTGCTTTAATTATAAGGGCAGTGGCTAAAGCACTTGTGTAATAGAAATCAGAAACAACGGTACCACAACAGCCAGACCCGAGACAATGTTATAAAGTTCGTTTTCTACGTTCCTCGACTGTAATCGAACCTGGGACCTCAGAACCGACGACGCCAAGTCCGGTTCTCTAAGCCACTCTGCTACGGAGGTCGTCACAATACGATGCGCGATGCGACTGGATGCCAAGTAACGAATAAAAAAATGTTTTGTTCGTTTGGACGTATAAACTTAACAGATTAAAATTACCTGACTTTTTAAACTCTTTATATGTTTTTTATTTGTGTTGTTTTGTAATTTTTAACTTGTATCAAATAAAGGTTTCTTATGCCAAGAGGCGAGCATGCCGGACTAGGCGTCGCAATCTCTACGGTCCCGGGTTGGATTCCCGGTCGGGTCAATATAGAAAACGAACATTTCTATATGTAACATAAGTGCTTTCGCTACTTACCATAGGATCAGAGCAATGTATGTGATGTCCAATATTTAATTTATTTATTTTTTATTCATAAGAATAAGTAACCATTAAACGTCTTCCTACAGATCACAAGCCTCAGCTCAATTTGAAGATGGTTTGGGCCTTACTTCAGTATAAGGGCAAATATTTCTCTTAGTTCTTTGCATTTTTATTTATTAGGGTCCCATGGGTCCCATGGTAGCGTTTGACCACAGATAATCATGTTCTAACAGCTTTCAACGTGGCTTTGTCATGTAAACGACCGCGGCCAGAGCTTTAGCGACACACTTCGTTTGGGCCCGACGTAAATGTAATGTAATTATTATTAGATGCACTGAAATTTTCATTAGTACAGTAATATTTTAATTTTATTTCGCTTATAAAGTTAAAGGACAAGTATTTCTTGTCTACTTTCTTGTCTTAATACAATTGTAAAGAATAATTTTCCTTCCTAATATACCTAAATAGGTATAAAGTCCATTTTTATTTGCTTATTTTAGATTGGAAACAATCTTTGCATGTCTACAAAAATATCAGTGCAAAAATCAATGAACTGTTAAACTAATAAAAAAATGTGTAAATTAATTACAAAAGCAGGTTATTATTTCGTTTCTATCTCATTTTAAATGCATAATTTCGTTAGAGGAATTTTAAGATTGTTCATCTATAATTTTGTACAATCAAACCACCTCTTAAACTAAACGCATATTACGCATAAAAACGGATTAAACCGTATGCCTACTCTTATTAAAGCAGTTAAGTATTTTCTGGTGATTTGTAACACAGATTTTTTTAAACCCATCTCAGGCACCAGACTCTCACACCTTATGACACATTTTGTACCTTCGTAATATAATTTGCTCTAGAGTTTAAGAGTTTTTTTGTGAGATAAATGAATTGATTATTTATAGACTACAAAATAACAGGTAGATAAGTATTATTTCTCAGTATAAGAATTTTTCAACAGGAATTATGACCATGTTTTAATCACAACATAGTCATTGTAGGCCCATGACCAGAAAATGTTTACGTTAAAATACATGAAAATTTATCTTTTCCTCGGCACTTGAAGACAAATGAAAAGCGATCCAAAACATCAATGCAGTCAAGACAACGAAACCTTCGGAGCGAAGGTGAGTACATCAAAGCCCTCCGATTCACTGCTGCTCATTACCATAGGAATGTGCTTCTCAAACTATTGGTTAAACGCATCCCCCCCTAAGACGAAAGCCTTTGGACGATTTTAAAGCCACTTTCCGTTAGTTAGATTGTTTGAGCCTTGCACTTTGATAAGGTCCCATACCTAAAGGGTGCCAACAAACCTTATTACTAGTAAAGCTATGCTGTCTAACCCCACACAAAAAAACGGCTTTTCTGCTCGACGGTTTAACGACCTAGTAATATGCTGTACACTCTTGTTGGGTAAAACAAAAAATAGATAAAACAAGCCAAGTGCAAGCCAAACTTTTCGTGGGCGAGTTCGACTGGCACTTGCCGGTTTTTTTTATTTGGCTCAGCATATTTCGTGATGTTCTGAAATCAATAATATAGACATTTCGTTTTTTTTACATTTACCAGTGCCAACCAGCTCACAGAAATTTGCGAGAAAACCTTCCTTTTTAGGGTTCCATACCCAGGGTAAAACGGGACCCTATTACTAAGACTCCTCTGTCCATCTGTCTGTTTGTCTGTCTGTCCGTCCGTCTGTTACTAGGCTGTATCTCGTAAACCGTGATAGTTAGGCAGTTGACATTTTCACAGATGATGTATTTCTGTTGCCACTATAACAACAAATACTAAAAAACAGAATAAAGTAAATATTGAAGGAACTCCCATACAACAAACGTGTTTTTTGCCGTTTTTATAGACAATTGTACAGTACCCTTCGTGCGCGAGTCCGACCGCACTTGGCCGGTTTTTCCCCTAAATTACTAAGTCCTTATCACCGTCAAACACTACACTGAATGTGTCCCTATTCTTCGAGTGTAACTTAAGTAAGTCAACTTATATGAACTACATGAAACTAGCGTCGGGACTTTTACTATAGCTTACTTTACTATGGCACGGTTGGGTGGCAATGTTGGGAACCACTGTCACAGCTCTAGGGAACCTTTGTCATGGTAATGGGACCATCGCGATCGTAACGATAATGACCCTTTTAGCCCCACCACTCTAATTACTACGTCTTCTTGGCTTGGCCCTTGACTTTCATGTAAATAACTCACAAAAATCTCGACAGTAAATAATTGTTTGTAGAAATGACTGCAAAATGTGTTATTATGACAAAGACAAAGATCAGTTTCACTTGAAATTTGAATACAGAAAATGTGAATAGGACTTACACTTACAGATAAACACATCTTTGATTTTGTACAAAACGTTATTAATACTTGCTTTAATTACTTACTTACTTTAATTAATAAAAAGTTATAACTTCCCAGCCGCTATGGTGATTGGTGACCGCTACTAATTATTTGTAGTGGAGCTAGGATAATCAGCTCTTACATGTGGCATTTGATGGCTACAGTATCCTATTCGGTAAGTACGTGCGCGAACATTGACTGCACGTGAGGATACCGTCAACATAGTTATTAAAGATGGCTATTGGTGGTTTAGCCTTAAGAGCATCGCGTTTGGCATCAGTTCGGATTTCCTCAGCTCTTCGAAGTCATAAACTTTGTACCTCACAAAGCGCCTCCACTCAGGGCGGCAACTGACTTTTTTCTCCCATTTATGCGGATCAATTTACACCTCTTCATGTGCCTTTTCTTAATATCCTTGAAGCGTGAGAATTGGTCTTGTTTAATTTTGCTTGACATACAAATGCATGGTGCAGGCATTCTTTGACGAAAAAAGACCCATTTTGCCATTCTCCTTCAGAGTATCCTTCTGAAAGCCGTGTATATCCATACAGGGTGACAAGTCGGTGGATTAGATCGTTTATGCGTTTTAATCCGAGATAAGCGAGATCGTGCGACGTGCTCCCGGCGGGAGATTACCTCGTAAAGTCATCTGATGGCTGATACATGCCGGTACACATGTTAAGTGAAGTTTATACAGGGTGCTTTTGAGATAAGTCGTCTTATCACAAAATACAATACTTATTCGGTACTTGGTATCCTTTATAGAGAAAACCACTCATTATGAAACCAATGTTTCTCAATTTACGTCGTGGTTAAAAGATTTAATTAGAATGGTCAAAGCGTTAATTTACTAACGGGAAAGTTAATATAAAGTAGAAATAACGAGAAGATAGTTTATGCAGAACTAAAGTCATGAAAATTGTTTAGCAAAAATCAATCAAATAATGTAATATGGACGACTGTCTAGTCTAGTGGGTCGTGCTCCGGACTACAAACTTAGTTGGTTGCGGGTTCAAATCCCGGAAAATGCGATTAATTTTTGTGTGATGAGCATAAGCCATAGCTGTTTATGTATGTTATAATGTAATTTTATCCTATAACTTAGTACTTTGCTTATTTTGGGAAACTTTGGTACTAGATATACCTAGGTACTTCATTGGTGTAATTTTTGAAAGTATTTAGTTTTTATTTAATTAGTTCATCAATAAATAAATGTTTGTACGATGTCGACAATTACGTAAATCAAGTACGTAATTTTTATCCGTATATCTACACAATTCTACGTAGTTTTTGGGGCTGGTTGCTTGTTTTTTTAAACTAGACAAAGTCACCAAATAAAGCTAGTCTGCCAAATAGAAAGGATTTTTCCAATCGATACCAGGAAAGTAGGTGAGCGTAAACAGGGCGTCAATAAAATACATTGTGTTAAAGATATTTGAGCACCGCGTCACATGCGACTGTAATATGAGCTAGGGTTGTCACAACCCAGAATATTTTCCCGAAGACTGCTTTGGGAAAATATTCTGGTAAGGAATAAAAAAACAAAATTGGAACAAGTAAAAATGAATTTAAATAATAATTGTCATATTTTGCGAATCCTTAGTTTTAAAATTAGTCCGAGTTTAAACGGTGACTTGCTAATTACTTTTTTGGTAGGCTTATTTTTGTGTTTCGTAGCGTTGCAAAATTATGTAATTTGACTGAAAAGTAAAATTTCGCTGTATGTTGAGTAAATTCCCGGTTATTTTGAATGTTTCCGTTTTTTTTAATGTAGAAGAAAAAACGATTTCCTCTGACGGTTTGTTAAGTTTCCTTGTTGATTTGTTGTTTTTTTAAAATATATCAAAAAAGACAAATCATTGTATCGTTTTTATTTGTATTCTTTAATTGCTTTTATGTACATTTCTTCTACGTTCATCATCGTTCATGCATGTTATTCAGCATTTATACGCAGGTTAACGCTTAGAAAAGACGGATAGAAAACCAATATCTTTCTGGCATCTAGACTATTTTAAAATTTATACATAAATATTTTTTATTTAATAAAGTTTAGACTAAAGAAATTTGCTACAGCCTTGTTCAAGTAAATTCTTACACAAAACTTTTTACTTTTATTTTTGAACACTGATTTTCCTCTTATATTTGAGGGGCAACCCTAAACGGACCTTTAGGGTTCCGTCGTAAACGGCACCTGCATTTGTCACCTCGCCGGCCGTGATTGAGTTTACCGACACTGGCTTCGGACTGCGAGTTCGTTCGTGTTTTTATTAAATACTAGCTGTTACCCGTGACTTCGCTCGCGTGGTCTTTAGTTTATTTAGTATATCCCACAGGAGGATTTAACCGGGATGAAACGTATCCTATATGTTAATCCAGATCATATTCTATGTGTGTGCAAAATTTCATCCAAATCCGGTCAGTAGTTTATGCGTGAAAGAGTAACACTTTTGCATTTATAAAATGAGTAGGATTTTACAGCTGGCTTACACTATGACATGCTGGTAGTTGCTACACTCAAAATATTTAATTTATACACTGACACTGACCTGTGACTATCTCGGGCTGTTTTGATTACAAAATAAAGTTGTATAGTTAAAGTCTGATTGAAACCTAGCTTTTTAAATACCAAATTACTTCGTTTGATTGGCTACACATTTGAGTATATTTTTTCCCCAATAGTGCAGTGACTAAGGCTGCTTTCATGCTACAGCGTGCAGCGGTGGCGTTTTCTGACTGTGCTGACACGATAGGACGAGCACCTATCAATACTGCAGTACCTGCAAGCATAGGCATTATTATGCGGCTGATGCGCTCGCTGCGTGGCTAGGTGCCCTAGGTTCTATACCATTTCATACAAAGAACTCTAAAATACAAAGAGTGCAGTGGTTGCAGGTTCTGCAGTGTTTTACTGCCCGATAAAGTTGTTTAATTAAGTAGTACAGTGAGGCGTAGTATCTCCTACGCCATTCGTAGTGACTGTCACCGCTGGCCCGGGATTGGTGTTATATCTCGGTTTACATATTACTACACATTTTTAGATATAAGCCGTGAAAAGTTTGAAACATTCATTAAAACTAGTACAAAAATTTTAAGATTAAGGTACTGGAAAATCTTTTACGTTCTTAAAATGTATACGTATATCAGTATTCCTAACGTGTCATATTAACAAATGTCAATCGCACAAATCCCGTGGATCCTACAGTTCTAAACCCACAGTGAGTGTGACTGAAAAATCATGATCTCGGTCAGCACTACTCCTGAAGTAAGCGTGACTGAAAAATCATACGGGATCACGGTTTACCGAAATTTGAACATTACAACTTTCCGCCAAACGCTCCGCTTGTCGCTTCGCGCGCCAACTAGCGCATCCTTAAGCCGCCCTGGCTGGGATTCGCAATCGATCACGCACTAAGTATATTGTTCTTCGCTCATTTGTCTGGCCTTGCCCCGATTGACGGTAATGCGCTCGCAAGTCTCGTTGGCCTGACGGCAGACATTTGTTGTCAAGAGATGGGATGGCTGTGTTAAGGTGAGGTGGGGTAGGTCTATCACCCAGCCAAAACTATCAAGTTTAAATATATTGCAAAGTATTGCTTTATTTTCTGATTTGCTATTATGAAAAACACAAATAGCTACTGTTGAACAAAATAAAAAAAAATCGAGAAAATAAATGATTCTGTTAGACAACACTAAATAATTATACAATAAATTACTTGTGCTTAAATTTAATATTATTGATGGTGATGATTTGCGGTTGGGATCAATTAAAAACTCGAGATTTTATAAATGGGTTTGACTGTTGTGTTTTGAGACCAAAACACATTGTCAATAACCTCGTAACACGTTAATTTCGCACATCATTGCCAAGACCATATCAATTATCAGGGTATAAGGTTATAATAATCATATTAAACAAAAAAAAGGTATGTGTAGGTGTGCTTACTTAGGCATATAAACACTACAGTGAAGTCAGAAAATTGATATCATCATTGTTAATTATATTTTAAAAAAACATGATATTAAATTTCCTACTTTACTAGTACTTATAGCATATGTAAGTTAAGAAAGAACATCCCTTTTTCGGCGTTAGAGGTCATTAACCTAACACCCTGTTTTATAATATACAAATAAAACATACCTAATTTTCTGCTACCTGCAATGCAAGGAATACGTTTACTTACCATAGAAAGTGAATCTATCTATAAACAGAAACCTCTGACTCAATCGTACGGCAACCGATCCATCACGTCGCTCGCAATAAGAGAGTCGGGAAACGCAGAAAAACGCGCCCTCGTTATTTATGCACGCGCCCTTAGACGCGGGATCACCTTGCGGCCGAACTGATTCAAAAATCAAAATCAAAAAAATCAAAATCATTTATTTCTGTAAATTGGCCATAAAAGGCACTTTTACATGTCCCAATTTTTTACCTACCACTGCTTCGGGACTATTGTGGGCTAGTGCCGAGAAGAAGCAGCGCAAGAAACTCGGTCACTATTGTCAGCCTCTTTTAAAAATAAATAAATATTTTACAAGATTTGTTGTGAGCTAAGCAGTTTTAAATCCACACATTTTTATCATTTATATAATCACTAACGGTGTAATAGCCCTTTTTCATTAGAGTCCTTTTAACATGCAATTTGAATTCATATACAGGCATTTCAACAATGGATTGTGGTAATTTATTAAAAAAACGAATACAATTGCCCATGAAAGAACTTCCTACCTTGTGCAATCTAAACATTGGAACGGCAAGTTTATCTTTATGCCTGGTATTATACTTATGTATGTCATTTTTCTTAGTAAACAAGTCCAGATTTTTGCGAACATACATAATATTTTCAAAAATATATTGTGAAGCTACTGTAAGTACGTTAATTTCTTTAAATAGCTCTCTTAGCGAATCTCGGGGTCTAAGATTGTAAATAGCCCGAACAGCTCTCTTTTGCAGGACAAATATGGTTTCAATATCTGCAGCTGAGCCCCATAAAAGTATGCCGTATGACATTAAACTGTGAAAATAACTAAAATACACTAATCTTGCCGTTTCAACATCAGTCAGTTGTCTTATCTTTCTCACGGCATAAGCAGCTGAACTAAGTCTTCCCGATAAAGCCTCAATATGAGCACCCCACTGCAAACGGGAATCTAAAGTTATTCCCAAGAACGTTGAGGAATTGGTCGTATCTAGTTGTTCATCTTTTACAATAATATGCGTTGAGACCTGTCTTACATTAGGCATTGTAAATTTAATGCATTTAGTTTTGTTCGCATTGAGCAAAAGATTGTTGGTAGTAAACCAATGCAATACTTGCGAGAGGGCATAATTGACATCATCGAAAGATTCCTGGCCCCTTTTGATTTTGAAAATTATTGATGTATCATCTGCAAACAATACCATCTCACATAGATCTTTTGTAAAGTAAGGAAGGTCATTTATATATATAAGAAACAACAGCGGTCCTAATATCGATCCCTGCGGTACACCCATAGTTAGAGGTGATCCGGAAGACTCAGCTCTATTTATACATACTTTTTGCGTTCTACCTGTGAGATATGAATTTATTAAATCTAAAGACTTCTCTGATACACCATAATGTCTCAGTTTTTTAAGTAAAGTTTGATGATCTACACAATCAAAAGCTTTTGAAAGATCACAAAAGACACCTAAAGCGTCTTGCTTACTCCCCCAAGCATCAAATATATGTTTCAAGAGTGCAACTCCAGCATCGGTTGTGCTTCTACCTTTCGTGAAACCATATTGTTTATTATGTAGTAATTTATTCAGAAAAAAATGAGATAATAGTTGATTGAACATAATTTTTTCAAATATTTTACTAAGAACTGGTAAGATAGATATTGGTCGAAAATTGGAGGGGTCACTTTTCTCACCAGATTTAAATAAAGGAATTATTTTAATAAATAAATAAATATTACCAATATTATAAATGTTAAAGATTTAAGGTATGGATATTTGTTAATAAAACTTGCTTTAGGCTCAAAGAAATTAGCTGAGGTATACATACAGTGTGAATCTTTTATCCGTAACAAATAAAACCTACTTTCATAGAGCTAAAAAACCATGAACCACCCTCGCTAAACGCCTGTTCGATTTAACACCCTGTAAAAAGTGAGGTTTATCTAGTTTATTACAGTATTAGTATAATTTATCCTGTTTTTTTGCGCTGGATGATTTTGGCCGTCTTTGGCTAATTTCTGAAGAAAAATCAGTCAAAGTCGCGGGCACTAGTAAGGAACATTACTGAAGTATCGTTTGATACTAATATGATAAAACAACGCTCTTCAGCAAACATTATCTACTAATAAATAATGACACTACTTGAAAATTATCGTGAAGTACCTCTAGTCATTTCAGTGTTATCAGTTTACCATAATATACTAATGTTTTAAATGTGAACGTATGTTTGTTATTCAATCACGCTTAGCTGTAAATCATACAAATTATAGAATTGACCTATCTTAACACGTATTATAATTTATACTTACTTATAATGTTTTTGTATTCCTGTCCTGACCCTGTCTCGTAGTATTTTATTTTTGACTTTATTGAGTCTATTTTGATGAAGTCACGGAAATAAGCTAGTAACGAAATAAAAGTCACTCTATTCTCATACAAAATCGGCCGAACGTGACATAGTGTTGTTGCATGTAATGTATGTTTTTTTCGAATGTTATTTCTGAGTTATCCTAAAATAACTGGTTCGTATTTGTTGTAGAGGATTATTAGTGACGAGTAAAACCAGGTAAGGTCTCTTTTTAAATGTTATTGTCTTATTCTAATGTTATTATTTAAAGTCCAAACGTTTTTCCACTAGACTGCAAGAACGTGACGCTTTTCTGCCAGCAACTTTGTGTAGCGCTCTGTCGCTCAATTTTGGCTTGATCTATACAAACTCGTTTAAAAAAATACCAATCCAATACCAATCTGAAACTAGCCCATGTCAATGTAAAAACTATAGTGAAATTACTTTATTAGAATAGTTTTCGCCTATATCAAAGGTATATTAAAATTGTTTGCTGAGCCCAACAGGGTCCATAAATGTTTTCTTCTTCGTACAGTTGTAAAATGATTACTAATAAGCTATTATTATTAATACTGTATATTATGCTCCTATGCTAATCGAGTCCAACCGATTCCCGAAACTAATGATCACATAAGATATCAATTCTTATGATCTTATCTAATTGTGGAACAAAAAATTTTTTTTTATTTCTTGTTTTTTTTCTATAGATCTCTATAACAGCTTACGGTTAAACATAACCATTTATTACTTGCTCTTAAATAAAATATTAAAAATAACAGATATAAATATGTTATTTTTGTTAAATGACTAGTTCTATTTAACGAGTCGTTAACAGAATTCGTCCGCTCCGTTCATCGCTCCGCTTATCATTGTGTACTGCGATCGTGATATGTATTGGGTTCATGATGTACATCATTCAACCTCGGCCCACTAGTTAAGGGCTTTGTCTCCGTCCTCTTGAGGTAAAGGCATTGGATTATTCTTATACGATTACATTTCACTCGTTTTCCGAGAATATAATATTCAACCATTCTAGTCTTTCTAGTACTAAACTTATCGACTTATTGAGTCAATAAGTCGATACGCCGAGCACGCCGGAATGACGTCTCTTGCGTTTCATCTCTGACGTCCGAGGGGGTCTAGCGCGAAGTGACAAATCCGATTTATCGGCCGATTGTTCGGGCATTTCCTAATATGAAATGCAATCGGTCGCTCGGTTGGATCGGGCATTTCAGTCGATTCGACCGATCATCATTTGACATTAGTGGCATCGTAAACCCTACTCCGAAGTGTATCGGTCCGACCGAACATTTGAGTTTGACAAGAGTTTTATCGGAGATCTAATGTCAAATTTTACGACATCTAAATAGCTATCGTTTGACCATCGTAAATGGACATATTTTTTAACATGCTTAGAAATCTTGCTAGGCCCCCAGGTTCGATTCAAGGTTGAGTCTATGTAGAAAACGAACTTTTCTATATTTCTCGGGTATCGGTGTTGTTGGTATCATCGTTGTTTCTGATTTCTATTAACACAAGTGCTTTAGCTACTTAGCTTAGATCAGAGAAAGTATGTGATTTTGTCCAATAATTACACATATTTATTAGCTCTAAACGAATAATTATAGGTAGGTAGGGATCAAAATCAATCGTCTTCCTATACTAAATCGCCGATCAGGCGACATCATTTTTGTATGGAGAGCTGTTTTTTTGAGATTTTGATGTTTGTCTTATAGAAAAAGTTGTTGTTTTTGTGCAGTAGAATCACTCCATTTTGGATCATACAGGGTTCTTGTTACACCTTGTATGTATTAAATGAAAACTTATTGTCGCTTTGTGAGCTATTCCACGCTAATTGGTTAACTTGAGCTACTGTTTACTGAAATGTTTACTGTCTCTGCTAAATCTTAATATTTTTAACAAAGTCGAGTTTGTTACGACACTTATAACTCGAAAAACGGCTGGACCGATTTTCATGGCTTATGATTTGTTGGATTTGTTTTGAATGTGGCGAAAGGCGAAATAATAAAACATACAAAAAGCTGTCGAAAAAAAAATACTGTTACGGAGTACTATAGTAGTAATATATTTTATTTATAATATTTTATATTTACTTATTACTATTTTAATACATAATTTTGGCTTTTGTCTAGCATTTTCCTTGCGTGGACTTTTCGTATTCTATGACCTCGTATCTTAACTGTATAATTTATCAGTTGCTAAACGTACGTTGGTACCTCATTTGCGTAGATAGCTAAGTTGAATTGTAAAGTGAAGACAGCAGTATTTTATTTCGCAAACAAAGTAACCAAATACATATTAATATTGCATGATCAGTGGTATTATGTATTTTTTGTGAATTGATATGTGCTTGCTAATAAAATTGGTGAAATGTAAGTTCATATGATATTAGATTAGAGCAATGTGTGGCTTCAGATCGTGAGAGAGCGAAGCCGCTTCCTGCTGGAAAAGTTGCAACAGGAAATGTGAACTGGGTATTACTATTTTATTTTATTTTACACAAAATCTAAAGCCTTTGAATTACAGAGTTATAAAAACTTACATTATAGACCAACGGCCAATAACGGATTTACATTATGATTACGCGATTAGACGCATTTGCTACAGCGAAAATATGCACATAAGCAGTATGTCAGCCTCATAAAGCTTGAATTGAAGTATAAGTAGTAGTATTAAAGAAAGAAGTGGCTAATACTATTACGAGAACCTATTTCCTAAGTCCTTAATTAAAAACTCTGTTGTGGGTGTTAGTGAGATATTTTAAATAACAATATATCTACTGTAAGCATAATGGTCGTCTGCGCATCTTTTGCCCAGCGCTCACATCGGTGCCGCTACAATATCAATATCTGTTTGGACACTGCTTGGTTAGTATTTCATCATAATCTGAGCACGTAAGTACACTGCTGGACAAAGGCGTTTCCCAGTACAGGCCACTGAGCCAGATATTCTTAGAGTACGCGGTAGCATCGTTGAGCGCTAGGCAAAGAGTGGGATCGCTTTGTGCATCTTACGAGACGATCTTTGAATCAGAGACGTGTGCGCGGAGCTAACAACCAATCACGGCCGGCGGTGCAGGCGAGTCGCGCCTGCGTCGCGTCTGCGACGCGCCCGCATCTTGCTCAGTGCTCAGCATCGGAGACGCTAGTTGAACAATATTATTAACTCTTTGGACACTGGTTCGTTAGTCTTTCATCATAATCAGCAGTCTAGCAGCGTATATGCTCAGTATACGGTGCTAGACATAGGCCTCTTTCAAGGTACGCTACTGAGCATCTTATTCTTTATCATTCGCTGCCTGCAGCAGCAGCTGCAGCGTATATTCGTCACTCCACCTTCTTAAAGAGCATTGCATTTGAAAAGTCTGTGAATCAATAGAGACTACTCCATTAAAGAACATGTCTACCGTTTATCAGTTCTACACATAGTAAGCGTAGCGTATCCTAAGTCTTTGGTTCAACACATAGATAGGGTAAAACCGGGATAGATGCCACACTTTTTGAAAATATGTTATATCTCCCTGTACAATTATTTCATTCTTTTGATTGTAAAACTGGCAAGTACTTTGGTCTTTTATCTATGAATTAATGAAAGGGAAAAAATATTACATTTAACATTTCCAGAGTATTACCGATTATTGCGGACCTCTAAATTTTGAGACACCTGTCCCATATAGGGGATAGTTGCCAAGTCCATATAAATAACATTAAGGATAGACGACCCGCTGAGAAATAGGGCATCTATCCCGAAAAAACTTTGATCGCACCTAGCCGTCCGATGCAATCGCACAGAGACATGAGACACGATCCATTTGGTGGTAGTTAGAAAGTCTCTCGACAGATAAATAAAACAACACGCTATGTATTTTCGAAACTAGAGTAATTACAATCGGGGCATCTATACCACTGGGGCGTCAATCCCGGTTTTACCCTATACGAGTATAAGCATAGCGAATCTAAGTCTATGGTTCTACAGCAAACCTGACCAGCTCACTGCCACTTCAGTTTGCGCTATCATTTGAAGTATATCGATTACGTTAGTTCTAAGTAGAATTTCATCCTACCGATAATTTCATTAAAGCTATTTTTCATTTTTTTATTTGGAGGTTAAGAGGGCATGCGATTTTGGCGCCGGCCTTTTGTTAAAAGTAAGTCATTACGACAAATGTTTTTACTTAATTTAAAAAAAAACGATCTGAACCGTGAAAAAGAATTTTTACATATTTAATAAGTAAGTACACGCTTTGTGTTCATTGTCTCTATACAAGGATGAAAATTTTAAATTATTTTTTAAGGCCACTTACACAATAATCAAGATTCCGACTACAAATATAATAATATAATATTATTCTAGACAGTTTTTTAAAACGCTAATCTACATATTGCACTAGAGAGGGTTTTTAATTAAACGTTCAATTTTACCTAATTAACATAAAACATAATAGCAGCACTGTATGAATTTGACGATTTATAAATTGAGGTTATTTTGGTAGATATTTAGTATTTTGTAATCTTGTGCTGAAACTATTACTTATTTTGTAGGTATACTGTTTTATAGATAATCAATTTCACAAACAAACATTCTTTTGCGACGACCGCCGTAGCCAAGAGGCGAGCATACCGGACTTGGCGTAACCGTCTCTGTGGTCCCAAGTTCGATTTCCGGTCAGGTCAATTTAGAAAAGAAACTTTTCTATATGACGGGTCTGGGTGTTGTGGTACCGTCGTTGTTTCTAATTTTTGTAACACAAATGCTTTAATAATTTAACTTAGGATCAGAGCAACGTTTGTGTTGTCGTACAATATTAATTATTATATTTGAACTTCATATGACTCTTTTAGGGATAAATACATAGTAATAGTAACATGCCCATTTTCACCCAAAACAAAGCTGCCGTCTAGCATCCCACCCTCAAACAGTTACAACCGGTTACTGGCAGTTTATCTGGAACTTCGCACATTCGCGCAACATGTCGTCGGATCGCGAATTTTATTGCCAGACTTTTCAATAAATTATGTCATAACATGTGAAGGGTGTTTGGGCAATCGTAAGGTTAGACCTATAACATGAAAATGGTTTTTCCTTTTAAGTCAATGTTTTTGATAAAAATAATTACAAACTAAATAATTAACATTCTTGTTTTAGGAGTAATTTTGCCTGTCGCATTTCTCATACTCATAGTTTAGAAAAGTGCGATTGACACAAACCGGGAACAGAACTCCAGAAGTCCAGACCTTTTGCGTTGAAAGCAAGACCTTTTAGTAAAAACAGGTTGTTGCTCACTTCATGTGGGATAATCGTAATTGTGCCTGGGATACAATAGATCCTCTCAATTCACCCTACTTGCGTACTATTTAACTCTAAACCCTTACCTAAGGGTAGGTAATAGCAGTTAAGTGCCCTCTACACATCTCTAATAATTATCATGTGCTAGACTAGCTAGATGTAGCTCGTGGAAAAAAAAACTGGCCAAGTGCGAGTTGCACTCGCGCACGAAGGGTTCCGTACCGTTCGTTATAAAAACAGCAAAAAAAAAACACGTATGTTGTATGGGAGCCCCCTTAAATACTAATTTTATTCTGCTTTTTAGTATTTGTTGTAGGTATATGCTTAGTAATAGGGTCCCGTTTTACCCTTTTGGCTACGGAACCCTAAAAATAGATGAGTGTGTATCGGACAAAGCAACACAAGTTTTCTGAATCCTGAAATAACGATACTGAATAATTAGGACCACAAAAGTCAAAGGTACCATAGATTTGATACACTTTTGTACTAGGCCTTCTTAACCGTTTGCATTCAGATTATGAGCATTCTTAATTTTTTTATAAAAAATAACTTCTCAACCTCAATAAAATTGCTCGACACATAGGACATGAGTAGTTAATATATTTTTTAGATTCCGAATTTGCGATGTTTAAGTTTGGTATCATTTCGATCAAGAGAATTATTGTCATTTGTTAGATACAAATAGAGTCATGAAGCTTATGTCAATCTAAAGCCTTCCTGGCCACTGGACCGGGTCCTCCTAGCTCTGCACTTTTGCCGCAAAAGATAGCGCGGTAATCTGGCTTTACTCCGAACGCTGACTGAGACTTGTACTAGTAGTGGGACCATAATACCAAGTAGTTTGGGACATTTTCCTCTTCATATCAGCCTGTTGCAGTCCACTGCTGGACAAAGGCCTCCCCCAAGGAGCGCCACGGCGCACGATCTCCCGCCCTTTGCATCCAGTCGCTACCAGTTGCCATCTTCAGGTCATCGGTACATTTTCCCTATTTAAAAAGCTCCAGGCTTTTTCTAGGCGCTCAGCCTGAGAGTTTTAACAACATTTTCCTTTTACACGTATTTTTTTTGATAAGCCCCAGTCTTCAGGTGTTGAGCCGAAGCGTTTTAACCAAAGATCTATAATATAACATTCATCATCATCATTTTAGCCACAGGACGTCCACTGCTGAACAAAGGCCTCCATCACTGACTTCCAGATTGGCCGGTTGGAAGCGACCTGCATCCAGAGGCTTCCTGCAACCTTTACCAGGTCGTATGTCCACCTTGTGGATGGACGTCCCACGCTGCGCTTGCCGGTACGTGGCCTTCATTCCAGAACCTTTCTGCCCCATCGGCCGTCCGTTCTACGTTAATACCTTTAACATTACACTTTTTAAAATTCGATTATCTCAGGCGAACCCGTTTTGAAGAAACGGGAAACGTCACTACTTGCTTTTCCAACTGAGATATTTAGGGCATTTACTAACCAGATATATGTTTAATGCTTTTCGCTGTTGGAAATACACTTTCAAAAAGGTTTGTCGGGTCAATGTAAAGAACGAACTTTTCTATATTGTCTCGGGTCTGGGTTTTGTGGTACCTATACCTACCGCCCTTGTTTCTGATTTCTATACAGTTGAGGCATCTCTAAGTACTGCAATTACAATGCCAAGAAATGATTTGCTGTTCGTTAGTCTCGCTAAAAACGGCTGGACCAATTTGGAAAATTTTAGTCTTAAAATATTTGTGGAAGTCGAAGGTTTATGAGAACATATGAAACATTGCGAGGAAGACAATAAAAACGTCAATTTTATTTTTCCATCTAAACTTTTCGTATTTCTCAAGTACCCACGTAGGCGAGTCATACTTTAAAATAAAAAACAGCCAAGTGCGAGTCGGACTCGCGCACGAAGGGTTCCGTACCGTTATCTAATTGCGGTTTACGATTTATGACGTATTAAAAAAAACTTACTAGATCTTGTTCAAACCAATTTTCGGTGGAAGTTTGCATGGTGATGTACATCATATATATTTGTTAGTTTTATCATTCTCTTATTTTAGAAGTTACAGGGACACACACACACACACACACTTTAGAAAAAAATGATTAGGAACCTCAATATCATTCATATCAAAAAAAAAAGAGTTTTAGTTCAAGTATGGGAAACCCCCAAAATATATTGTTTTTTTTTCCATTTTTGTGTGATAATCTTAATGCGGTTTACAGAATACATCTACATACTTACCAAGTTTCAACAGTATAGTTCTTACAGTTTCGAAAAAAAGTGGCTGTGACATACGGACGGACCGACAGACAGGCATAACGAATCCATAAGGGTTCCGTTTTTTGCCATTCGGCTACGGAACCCTAAAAATGCTTAATGTGGGAATCGTATGTAACTTTGGTCACCCTAGTAGCAATGGACAACATAATAAATCTTTGTAGGGATAATCCTGTATCGGGCTCGCTTGCGGCTCTTTGTCCACGGAACATGAAGTGCCTATTGACGTTGTTTGAGATTTGTGACGACGCGGATTGGAACTGGACAATGGATCTAAATGTATGTACTATGTACATCATTATTTTTTATTACTTCGTCTCATAAAAAGGATGAAAATCACTAGCCCATGTAAACATACGCTTAAAAATAGTATGGTGAAGTCAGAGACATCGTCAATTTAAAAAAAAATAAAAAAACGGGTATAAAGTTTTTGTTTTGTATGAAAATAAAAAATATATACCAAATGAAAATGTCAATTAAATATTTTGATTAAAATAAGACCAATAAACAATTAATCTTGCTAGAATTTCGTTTTTATCCATGCCTTGGTGTCCTTCATGTAAAATATCTATTATTTCTTGTCTTTAGGAATCAGAAGTACAGTCGGATCTAAAAAAAACATTGATAACATGTATTTCTTTTCGTATATTCCAATATTTTATAATTCTACGCGTATTTACAGGTTGCTGGATAACCCATAATAAATAAATATTTGACAACAGCACATACATTGCTCTGATCCTAAGGTAAGTAGCGAAAGCACTTGTGTTATAGAAATCAGAAACAACGACGGTTCCACAACACCCAGACCCGAGCCAATATAGAAAAGTTCGTTTTCTACATTGACCCGACCGGGGATCGAACCCGGAACCTCAGAGATGGCGGCGCCATTTAAAGTCCGGCGTGCTCGCCTCTCGGCTACGGAGGTCGTCAAATAATAACCACTTACCAAAGGAAAGTTTTATTATAATTTCATTTGTCCAGCGCCTACATTTTCGCTCTTAGCAACAATGCCTATCCGTCAATAAGCGCGCTAATATCGGACAGGAAGTGACGAATGGTGACAGTTATGGCGGCCGGAAGTGGTCTCGGCTGCGTGGCCGTTGGCGGCGCGCGCTGTCACTGCACCGGAACTTGCGAAATGTATCCATCCCTTTTCAGTGATATATCGACAATATTGATTTATATCTGCAACTAAAACTTCTACAGCAATTATTCTGTGATAGAGCAGATTCTTATAGCTGTATAATTAAAAATTATTGCCATTTTGTGGCTTCGTTAACAGCGACCTCTGGGTTGCAATCTTATTAAAATAGAAATGTTTTTTTAAGCGCTAACTAACTTGACGATAGTGTCGTTCCAATTCGTTATTGATTTTATCAAAATACACAAATATCAAGAGGTACAGCGTTCTGCACTAAGATCGCAAGCCTTTTCATGACATGCGATGATAGTTAGATCAATTGATACGCATTGAATTACGATTTGACTATATCAAAAAGTTTTTAATGTCATTATTTTGGGCTAGCAATTTCATCATCAAAATCAAACCCACCACATTTGGCGTTCAATCTGGCATGTTCTACTTACAATAAACCAACCAATACAATTAATTATACCTACTATATATAGGTAATACCTACGGCATATTTCATCACGAATTGCAATAAAATTTAAGGCCCCCTTCAGATCGCACCGGCAGCTATCACAAAGGAGGCGTTATTTTTTATTGTTATTCCTTTTATTTCGCCGCCAGCAGGACGTCCGTCGTAATGCAGACCCTTAATTGTGACAGAATCTGTGTTTTCCACTTGTTTTGCGGTCATTTTTGCGTGTAAAGCTAAGATTTTATGTTAAACGGCAGAGGGTAATCGGTTTTTAGGTCTGTTTTGGTTTTGTTTTCTTAGATTTTGTTATTATTTTTACATAACCATCGCCTAACTTGAATACTGTTTCGTAGTTATCTTAAAATACCTACTTATAATCTGTAAAGAGTAGTTTAGCTCATAGGTTCAGCCCTACTACGGTTTTACTAGTAGTACCGCCGCGCTCATCTGCACCAAAACCAAATAAATGTCACCTTTGACAACCTTCTTCTTCTTTTTTTATTGGCCAATCCGTGTTTCCACGTTCGCCAGTGTCTAGTGAGTACTTAGAGCATGTTGGTTGAATGCTCTAATAAGGTATACTCGTAGTATAGCACTGTTTTTGGTAATAAGTCATAACAACCTTCCTGCTTGTTTTGTCCGCCAGTCATAAATAAACTGTATCTGTCTATGTCTGCCGTTTACCACAAAGAAATTTCTATTAAAAGTTTTAGAGCAATAAAAGACGATAGATTCCATTTATGCATCCATTATCGCAGCTCAGCTGATATAGCGTTTATGAATCATCAAGTACCAGGTACTTGAATAATACTGATTCATTCCTCATTCTATTTGAATAAAAGTTTATCTACGGCTCTTTACGTATAATGTGTCAGAAAGTTTTAGTAATAAATATGAGTCAAAAAGACACTTATGTTCCGTAAGGAATCAACATCCTTGTGTAACCACGCTACGAGCCAGGGGGCCTACTACTACGAAAATATTTAGTTTGTTCGGAGGTATTATTAACCTATCAAATTAAATTAACCATTCACTTGTATCAAACCTTTGATAACGTGTGAATAATTAAAAATGGCCGTTTTTTACACGGCAAACTTGAGTTGGTCATATTTTGTCAAAGTTCAAGTGAATGGTTATTTTAATTTGATAGGTTAGTACGTCCAAACTCCGAACGAACGATACATTCTCGTAGTAGGTCTTCAGACACTTATTTCTAATTTAGAGAATTTGGTTCTCTGAACTGAGTGAAACAAAAGGGCGGTAACCACGAACTCTTAAAACAATCTCAAATCTGTCAAACATTATCAAATTGAGATTGTTTTAGGAGTTTATGGTTACCCTGCTAAAATAAAAGGTATTAATTCCGAGACGAGGATGATCGCCTATGAGGTGGACTGAACTGAAGCGGCTGTAAATGGGTCATCATCACTATATGAATGTACGAGGAAGGCAGCCATCAGAGAGGAGTGGCGGCGTGTTGTGAAGCTACCTGAAGTGAATCAACCACAACACCTGAAGGGATGACCACGACCACTCTGTCAAGAGTGATACCGACAAAGAAGAATAAACCCGAGACACTGGGTGGCCCGTTAATTCGCCTTGGCCACGAAGTGTCTCGGGATAAGTAATTAATAAATCTATGGAAATCCGAAAAATTGGTTACTATATCGCCGCCGCTATACGTAATTTGTGCTATATCTTAGTATAAGCATAACAGTTGCAATTCACTATCTTTGTCACAAAGCATTTTGTGTTTAAGATAAAGTAAGGTCACCCTCATTATCAGTCATCATTATTACTTAAAAGTATAATGATGACTTTATTATATATAGTACTAGCGACCCGCCCCGGCTTCGCACGGGTGCAATGCTGATACTAAATACTGAAACCTCAAAAATAACAGCACTTCTCCACTATTTAATGAATGTTATTATACATTATAAACCTTCCTCTTCAATCACTCTATCTATTGAAAAAACCGCATCAAAATCCGTTGCGTAGTTTTAAAGATTTAAGCATACATAGGGATTTTATACTATTAAAGGGATCTTCTAAATAAAACGTTATAATTACTAATAAAAATATATTGATACGGATTAGAGCGCGAAAGCACAAGGACGATGCGTAGTAGAGTGACGTCCCGATGACAGATGACCGCTAGTGTCGGGAACCGCTCATAGGGATGCTCCCATCAATCGATTCCTAGCTAACAGTTCGGCCATCCTGCAGCTCCTTCGTCCCGAAGGAGAACTCGGTCCGCCACGACGTGAAGTTGCGTCTTCCTCCGATGTATCCGTGGGCGCCTGGTTGTTCGGTTACCATAGCCACCACGATAAAGTTGTTCTCTTCTTCTCTCACCAAAAGGCGGCGGTTATTTATCACAAAGTGAAATTCGGAGACTACACTTAGCGTAGTTGCTCAACCACGAAATACGACAACAAGCGCCTCAGATAGCATGTTTGTTTACTCACATGGTTAGACTTTGTACTTTAACATAGTCAAAAGTAGATTAACTAACATCTCATTCAGCTCATTATTCACCCGACAACAAGAAAGCGTAGGTTAAGTTATCATCAACAAGATTAATCATTCTACCAGGCGAAATCTCACACACATGGAGCGTCACATCACTCATTAAGTTAACTCAAATGTTACATATCCTTGATATTGAACTGAATTCGTTTTACTCCACATACACTAACCTGAGCATAGAGTTACGTCAAGTATTCATCTAAAGTCACAAAACCCTATTATTGGACCAATTCAGGTTCTACTCCCCATTCACTAACCTACCCCCAAAAGTAATTGCTTTACGCCTTCATTCAGTCATAGTGTTATTGGTTACCTCATACCTGTTGTGTTTAACATAAGTTGACTTTCAACTGTCCTTGGTTAAACTTGAATGTCTTGAGCGACACAGACACCCTCAACAATAACATTGTTAAGGTTCAGCGCGGTTCCAGTTAGGGGTGTGGAACTGCCGGCACCTTCTCAGTATTCTCACGTCATGATTGTGATGACTGATACAACATCCACCATACCCCATCAGTGAAACGACATCGCTGGTATATGTCACCTCTAGATAATATTTTAAGTAACTTACAGTCATCGAATCAAGTTTTCTGTCAACAAGTCCTTTGTCGGCCATCCGATATCTATAGTATAAATGCGTTCCCCTGTGGGCAGACATTGTTACACTGTGGCTACTGATGCAATCCCCTCGCGGCCATCATCAGAGCTAAGTTCTAGTACGAGTATAAATGCGTTCCCCTGTGGGCAGTCATTGTTACACTGTGGCTACTGATGCAATCCCCTCGCGGCCATCATCAGAGCTAAGTTCTAGTACGAGTATAAATGCGTTCCCCTGTGGGCAGTCATTGTTACACTGTGGCTACTGATGCAATCCCCTCGCGGCCATCATCAGAGCTAAGTTCAAGTACGAGTATAAATGCGTTCCCCTGTGGGCAGTCATTGTTACACTGTGGCTACTGATGCAATCCCCTCGCGGCCATCATCAGAGCTAAGTTCTAGTACGAGTATAAATGCGTTCCCCTGTGGGCAGTCATTGTTACACTGTGGCTACTGATGCAATCCCCTCGCGGCAATCATCAGAGCAACGTTCTAGTTGGATGTAGTGTTAATGCATTCCCCTGTGGGCAGTCATTGTTACACTGTGGCTACTGATGCAATCCCCTCGCGGCCATCATCAGAGCAACGTTCTAGTTGGATGTAGTGTTAATGCATTCCCCTGTGGGCAGTCATTGTTACACTGTGGCTACTGATGCAATCCCCTCGCGGCCATCATCAGAGCAACGTTCTAGTTGGATGTAGTGTTAATGCATTCCCCTGTGGGCAGTCATTGTTACACTGTGGCTACTGATGCAATCCCCTCGCGGCCATCATCAGAGCAACGTTCTAGTTGGATGTAGTGTTAATGCATTCCCCTGTGGGCAGTCATTGTTACACTATATTTGCTGATGCGGTCCAAAGCTCTACCAAAAACATCGCGACCATCGCCCCGCTCGGCAGTCGCATAGTCGGAGCTATACTCCGGCTCTGGCCCCGCAGTCAGCCACGCAGCCGCGACATCCCAGCTTAGCCCCTGAGGCAGCTGGCGAGCCACGACTGCTCCACACCAAGACATCTGTTCACATAATAATAGCATGGATAGTATATTACGACATTAACTTTACAGTTAACAGATAAAGTAGACTTTATTGGCAATACACATTTCGTATCATCATGACCATTAACCTTACTGTTTAAATGACAATATGTCAAATGTCAATGCAAGTATTTGCGACAACTAGCCAACAGTACAAAGTGATTGTTCTCATACACCACAGCTACTCACCCTGTATCTATCAATGTATGTTATTCACCAGATTTTCCAATAGTCCACATAACAACACATGTTGTATGCTGGCAATACAAACATGAGAAACATAATAGTTCAACATGATAGCTACTCACCCTGTATCTATCAATGTATGTTATTCACCAGATTTTCCAATAGTCCACATAACAACACATGTTGTATGCTGGCAATACAAACATGAGAAACATAATAGTTCAACATGATAACCATAATGTGTATCATTAAAATTAACTTGTACTGCCATCCTCCAATACTCAAAATATATGTTTAGCATCATGAAAAGATGCATGCTCCCAACATACATGAAAATGACAACTCATAAGCCATGAAGGAATCCGAATGACATTACTGACCTGTTTATGTTTTCATACCAAACCATTTTACTGTAATAGGTCTTAACTGCATCAGACCTCATATCCGTCACTCCACCAAGGTGGTCTTCTTAGTCAGCTAGTCATAGATCAGAGCTCTTTCATGCAAACAGGACTCCATCCCATGCATTTATTTTTGTCGTAATACATATGCTTCTAATACTGTTTGTCTTTGTCCATGCCATTGCCTGCAAGCCACAACAATAAAACACAGAAACAAGATCTTTATTTGGTCTGCTTCCCCCTTAAAGCAGTAAACCCAACATCCATCACAGATACTTTATTCTAGTTTCCTTTACGTTCAATCAACATGTTATTTCACAGTAGTTATGAATGACACAGCCTATAATAATTAACTTGTTTAGCTCAAAGTTCTATTAGGTTATTCATTTCCTCATATAGTCACTTTACATAGAATTAAGCTCTGAGCAGTTTTCAGTCAGTCAGCAGTATCAGTGGTTGACTGGTAGAGGACCTGGTAGGTCCTTCTGATACAAAAATGGTGTCATTAATCATTCGTCAATATTTGACCAGTAAAGCCAAAAGTCAGTATATCCAAACCTAGTAAAATTCATCATGCTAATTAAGAATGTTATAGTGTTTAATAACTTCAACAATAGATAACATAACTTTCAAAGACAGGTGAACACTTTGTTTTTAACTTGCTCAACTTGATGACTAACAAAACCAAGATCAAGTCCTCACTATCATAATCTGGCAGGAGCAATGTTTGTTTTCCATTCTTTGTCAAACTTTAATAAGGATATTGCAGATCATTACAAGATCTAGTAATAAGACATCAATATTTAATGATACTGACCATGCATTGCGCTTCTCTTTTTCAAAACTTACTTACAATAAGTTTGAGTGTCCTCACATTAACTATGTGCCAACCTTCAATGAATTCCTGTACAGTGTTAAAATCAGCTGCAGGTGTAAGTCATCATCCATGCAGATGCAGCATCACAGTGCAGTTGCACATGCACAACTAAAACTTAACATTTATCATTAAAATATGCACAGAATATTTATGCTAGCAATCACCTGTCAGTGTACAATATTGGCTACCAGCACTTCCAAAGCAGCCAAGGGGTGGATGCCTATGGAGCTGACACACTACAAAACAGACCCAGGAGGAGAGAATAATTTAGAAATTAATTCACTGCTTGTGAATCTTACAATTACTTTATTTCAACAATGCAATAAGATTTACCTTGCAGAAACTTTATTAAGTTTAGGATTCATTTAGTTTGCATTTTGTAACTGATCAAGTTGTTAAATTAACCAATACCTCATGTCCTTACACTCTGATGCTGTTCCTTACACAATTATTTAGTATGATCAACAATTGATGTTTACCAGTAGAAACTGCAACTCACAGTAAGCATCAACATTGCTTACTTCAGTAACAACCTCTGTTTCCTATTTCAACCTCTAACCCGTATGCTTAACATGTATTGTATAAATGCTCACATACCATAAAATCTTGTTACTTCTGCGCATCTGGTATCAGAAGTTCAGAACCCATCTGGCATTTCCCAACTACCATCATTAATACTGTATGCTAAGAAATAAGCATTAGATAAAGGTTTACTAAGCTGAGAGCTCGGCTCATTTAAACATCAACCATCAGCATCATCAAATATTAGTAAAAGACACAATCTGTTATTTCACCATAATGTTAGTAAAGTTATAAAATAATTCAGTCTCTGAAGCAGATTGCAATTCAAGACAGTACACACACACATGAACGACCATTATATGACCCCAAGTGCAGCCCAGGCATATAATTAACTATTAATTTATTACAAATGCATGTTGGTGTCCCCCAACACACACTCACACAACATAATTTAATTCCACACTGCACTGCCTGTTTTAAATAAAATAAAGAAATAATAAAGTCAAAGCAAGAACACCTTGATGCCAAAATCATATTCATGTTTAGTGCCAATTTTGGTGCAAATCACAAACCCTTTACACAGATATTCTTTTAGCTTTTAAGTTAATTAAGCTCAGCAGCTGATAGAACAGTATGTCATGAATACATTGTCCTTCAGCCACTGCTTTTCACACACTTATTTGTTTACTAAATATTTCACTTATCTTGGTTACTTAGCTCAAAACCTCATGCAACATAACCATAATTAAATATTTAAACCTTCGTTTCGTACAGACAACTTCAATTTGTCTACAAAAGGCGCGGTGTTTGCGTCTACGCAGTTAACAATAAAAGGTACTTACAGTCGATATTTTTCGTTTTACCTGCGGGTAACTTGGGTTCTCGGTTTACCTTTCAGTAAGTTTTACATCCCATCACCCTTCCATTGCACATGCATTTGTATTTCCAATGTTTTTAGATGGCATAGCGTCACAACAAATAACGCTATCGGACGCCGGGTTTTAATCTGAAATATCACTAAAAGGGCGCGTAAACACTCGCGTCGCGTGAGTAACTATCTCACTTCTGAACTATTAAAGGGATCTTCTAAATAAAACGTTATAATTACTAATAAAAATATATTGATACGGATTAGAGCGCGAAAGCACAAGGACGATGCGTAGTAGAGTGACGTCCCGATGACAGATGACCGCTAGTGTCGGGAACCGCTCATAGGGATGCTCCCATCAATCGATTCCTAGCTAACAATACTATATAGTGATTCCTTCAAAGGCTGTTTTTAGACGAAATTTTTGAGTAAACTAATTACTAGGGCAGCCATTGTGATGTGAATACGAAAGTAAAAGAGGTCTAGTTTGTAGTTAAAGACAGATTTTTATTCAAGTCACTTTTTTTATTGAAGTTAAAAGTTGCTTAACTGATTATTGACGGGAATAAGCTTTATGAGGATGATAGCTATTTATTTTTTTAACTCGTCTAAACACTTGCCCAATGGTCCCACTCTTGTGTCTGCACGATCCGAAAGCCGATTAGTGTTGTCCACGCCACTATAGGGTGACAATGATTCATTTTACTAGATTCGATACACATGAAAACGTTGAGGGACTATTCTGCGATGAGCGAATGAGTTTTGCGAGTATGGAGAGGAGACATGAGCTTAAGTTAGACCTTTACCACACTAGCGTCTTTCGAGCGTCGACGTCGAGGCAGTGTCCAATCAGCGTTAAGTAATTTCTGCTGCGCAAGCGTTGCGTCGACTCTGATTGGATGCTGCCACGACGTCGACGCTCGAGAGACGTCTTTAGACGAAGTGACGTCGTTGAATTTAGAATGTCGTCGGGGGCAATGTACGGTTAAGGCTAATGATGAGATAGCGTTAGGCCTATGGCGGAACCCGTAGTCCCGACTCACATAGCACTTTAGTTTAGTTTTGTGGGTAAACGGGCCTTATTTTATTGTCCGGAGTCCTACATGCCCCCAGCCGCCCCTGCAGCTAGTGTGGTAAAGCAGCGGTTCTCAAGCTGTTTTGCTGACGGAACCGTTTTAAAAAACGTAATATTTGACGGATTCCCAAATAACAAAAAATGTTAAACTACTAAGTGTTGAACTATGGACCAGACATTATAGAACAGCAGTTTTTTTCTTATTATTAGTGCTTGCGCGGAGCCCCTACGTAAGCTTACGGAGCCACAGGGCTCCGCGGAGTACACTTTCACACACGGACAAAAAATGGCAAATATACTTATACTTATATTGGACAACATCACTCACATACATTGTTCTGATCCTAAGGTAAGTAGCTAGAGCACTTGTGTAATAGAAATCAGAAACAATGACGGTACCACAACACCACCCGAGGCAATATAGAAAAGTTCGTTTTCCATATTGACCCCACCGGGGATCGAACCCGGAACCTTAGAGATGGCGGCGCCTTAAAGTCTGGCGTGCTCGCCTCTCGGCTACGGAGGTCGTCAATGATGAAGTAGGGTGTGTCGTATACTCGTACCCGAGACTTTCAAGACAAATTACAGCATCACAGCAATTAAATAAGTAATGTGTATTTATTCAATATCCATGAAAACTTAATAGATTGGCTACTCTAGCTTAGTGTAACCGCTAGAGTCACAATTCACTAACTTTGTCACAAAGCCGACTCCGATCTCGTTGAACGACAAATTAAATTAGCGTGGGTTTCCATAAGTCCAGAATGACAACATTATCTAGCGCTCAGTAACAATTCACTTTTGGACAGGAAAACGAGGATTACATCACAATTACGGGTCACCTGTCTAATAATTGGTTGACTAAGGAATGACGTCATCCTTACCTACTTACGGACATGTGTATTGGGTGTGTATGAAGTCTGTTTTTCTTTCCTTGTCCAGATGGTCAACAATCTTGATGGTTCGTTTTAACAAAAAACAACACACTTAATAATAAGGTCTTAGACACACAAATAATAACACTATTATTTTTAATAATTTAAAACTGAATCCGGAATCAGAATATTACAGTGACAGAAGACCTTAAATATCATGTGAGCACCACCAAAATACTATTGGTAGTAGTCGTTACATTATTGGCACTGGCAGGTCTGTTCTGTTTTTATTCGAAGCATGACAAAAATAGTTATAAAAAATGAATGCGCCGAGAAATCACGTTCAATGATCTGAGGAGGTCCTTTCGCTGGCGTCCAGGACTTGCTGTTCCAGAACAACCTACGACAGACGGCTCCGTCGGCGACCAAGGAAACAGTTGAGTTTTGTGAAAAAAAAAGGTTAACTTCAGTGCGTAAAATCGCGAATATACAGGGTTATAAAAAAACCCTTAGCTATTTTTATTCCAGAGAATCAGTATCAGTAATAGAACATTTCTGTGAGGAAAATAAAAAAAAATTCCCCATTTTTACTTACCTCACTGTCCCAAATAATTCAAACGAAATTTTGAAAAACAAAAAATTGCATGGCTAGGGGCGCATGTTTTACACAAGGTGATACCCCCACACTGCTGAGAGTAGATAATAGCGATACGCGGCCGATGACCTCGGCGGGCGACGAAAATTTTGGATTTTATTGCAAAAGATTGACAAGTCACATTTTTTTATTTTGATAAAATCATTTTTTTTCTTTACGAATGAGTTCTATTACTGGTACTGATTCATAACAACAAAAATAGCTAATGCTTTATTTATAACCCTGTATAGTGTTCAGTGTTATTTTTCGGCATCTCGTATCCTGAACTGATATTAAAACTAATTAGGAACATTAAGTTCCTTATAATTATGCAGGTAAAGTAGTTAATATTATATTTTTGTGTTTATAAAATACATTTAATCAATATAATCTATTATTAGAATTAGGTAGCTTTGACGTATGAAAATTAGTCGCGTTCCGATGTAATATAATACGACGCGCGCGATAATCGCACCGTGTCCCCTACTTTAGTAACTCACGCAGTAAATATAATGGTAAGTTAAATAAAATTCTTTTATTGTGTACTTATTTAAAGGAAAAAGAGTTATTAGAGTGTTTAACAGAAATAACAATAATAAGGAAATATTTAGTTATAAAAGGACAATCTAGATTTAAAGGAAAAGTTATTAATAAATAATAAATAAATATTGGACTACATCACATACATTACTCTGAAGTAGTAAGTAGTTAAAGCACTTGTGTTATAGAAATGAGAAACAACGGCGGTACCACAACACCCAGACCCGAGGCAATACAGAAAGTTCGTTTTTTATATTGACGCGACCGGGGATCGAACCCGAAACCTCAACGATGGCGACGCCATATAGTCCGGCGTGCTCGCCTCTCGGCTACGGAGGTCGTTATTGAAAATAAATTATATATACGAAACAAAAATTATTTAAACTATTTATGTAACTATAATTTGTTGAATTAATAATACACCAGCATCTATCGAAGGCACTTATTTCACTTAAATCCTCTCCCTTCAATCCATAGCTCGTTTAATATGGTCGTTTTTGAACGGATTCTTGCAGATTCTGACGAAGTCCCGGCTGGTTATAGTCCGAACCTTAAGCCAATTTAGATGAGATCGTTTCCTTAACTGATCCGGACCGAGAATCGAATCCGGGGCCCTTTGCGTTTGAGAAACATCATCGTGCCACAACTGCCACACAGTGATCGAGTTGTTACTACTCAAATAATTATTTTTATTACTCTATTCACACACATATTATTTTTTCTTTGCTTCATCTTACACAATTTCTATAATAACTTGGTTGGTAATTTAAAATGGTGTAGGGAATAAATAGTTGATTGTACAACAAGTGCATAAAACCCGAGACGACGTATATCTGTCGCAGACGGATTGCATAATTTGCCGTATTACAAACTAACTAGCTGTTTTACAAAACGGAGGCGTTTTGCCATACGGCGGATTGCATAACGCCTAAATAAAAGTCCGCCGCATTAAATACAAACTTTCATGTTAGTCAATACTTCTAGGCGTTTTGCAATTTGGCGGATCACTAAGCTGCCGCTTTGCCAGTTTAAAGTACCAATTTTCAACACTCGCGGCGTTGCCAGTCATAACAACAAAAATGGCGCCGGACACAGAAATTACGGTGTATAAAAGTGGATTAAATAGATAACGAAAATATTCTAATTGAACGAAAATCAATGATTGTGCAGCAAAATAATTAATATTCGTCGTAATATTTAACTGAAGTCGTAGATAATAACTACATTCACGGGTTATAATGCACGTCAAAACCACTAAGTTGTTTATCATTCGACTTCGTTTAACCTTTTTATTAGTGATGTCAAAAGTATAATCTCGTTTCGACAACTCATAAAAATCAGTCAATTGATGTCATCATCAATATTTCCGATTTTTTTTTATTTTGATATAACATTGTAATCAATGTTTTGTAGAGGTTTTGGCCACCTATTTAAAGTAAAAATACCTTTTTAACACTCCAAAAATAACCATTACATCATTACTCCATAGACTTAATAAATACGGAGTATAATAACCACATATCAGTAAAAAAAAAGCTAAGACTAATGCTGTTGTCTTTTATTTACGCGAACACGATACATTTAAATGAAACTACTTTTACGGATTATTTCGCGATTTATTAACATTATATTTAACCTGACGTTTCGAACACTTTACAGCGTTCGTGGTCACAGGTAGACTAAGGTGTTATTCGTCTTTACAATATTTTGAAAAATGTAAACTACCGTCACTCAGTTAATATTAATTTGTGTTCCTATCTACGCAAAAAGAGCTAACTGTATCTAGAGGTCTTGCAGTGCGGGGCCTAGCATGGGATTTCGTTAAAACAGGATCCCATGCTGGTGGTATTTTCCAACCATCTTCTCTGTTGAAATTCGGGTGTCTTCTAATTTCAATTGCCTCCCGTAACATGCGAGGAACAAATCGTCGTTCTCTTGCAAGGACTTTAGGCTGGTCAAATCGTATGAAATGGTTCAAATAGGCGTGCGGGTAAAAGAACATATAGCCGACATCAAACATAGACGGAATACTAAGTCTGCAGTGTGTGAACATGCCTTAGATACACCCAACCATTTCATACGATTTGACCAGCCTAAAGTCCTTGCAAGAGAACGACGATTTGTTCCTCGCATGTTACGGGAGGCAATTGAAATTAGAAGACACCCGAATTTCAACAGAGAAGATGGTTGGAAAATACCACCAGCATGGGATCCTGTTTTAACGAAATCCCATGCTAGGCCCCGCACTGCAAGACCTCTAGATACAGTTAGCTCTTTTTGCTTAGATAGGAACACAAATTAATATTAACTGAGTGACGGTAGTTTATATTTTTCAAAATATTGTAAAGACGAATAACACCTTAGTCTACCTGTGATCACGAACGCTGTAAAGTGTTCGAAACGTCAGGTTAAATATAATGTTAATAAATCGCGAAATAATCCGTAAAAGTAGTTTCATTTAAGACTAATGCACTGAAAAATGCAGAAAACATTTTTATTTATATCAAATTAACTCTATGTACCTAAAGTTTTTCTTCACGTCGTTTCTTTACTGTTTTAGGTATTATTTTATTATGTTTAAGCCTCTAACCATTTTGTTTACTCAGCATTACCGTAATTACGAATTGTCTGTCCTGTCACAAAATTACATACTCGGTTCTAAGTTCATGACATTGATCAGCCTGTACACCGATCAAATTTCGGCCTTAACACATTGTAATAGAGGTCAGTCATCTCATACACAGTGTTTGCCGACCTTGTATGCTAGCAGTCTCAGGGCGTACTCTGCCCTCGTTACGCGTCCCTCCGCGCGCGGGTTTGCGAAAGAAATCGTTTTCTAAATCACCTATTCCGTTAAATTATGTGTGGTGAATATCAGACGATATAACAATTTCATATTACATTTTTAAAATAGTATTTTTCTTTTAGAATAGGCGGCTAGAACTGTAAAACAAAATACGATCGTTGCCGCACTCACGCATCTTGCTTCAGTGCGCATGTGCTACATCCGACCAAATAAAAAACATGGGTGTTCCGATGCAAGCAATGATCAAGTGCGGCTTTCATTATTTACTGGGTTATCGTAACTCGGGATCGTAAGAAGAAAGTGTGCGTCTTTGGTGTAAGGTTTATTTTGCATTAACAAAGTATTTTCCTTTAGTTAACTTGAATGAAAACCTGTTCGATCAGCTGTGTGTTCATGTGTAGTTACATAATTACTGTGTTTTGAATGAACGGTGAACAATTGGCGGCTGACCTAACGGGAGGGTACCGTTTTGCTGTTTGTAAACAATGACTGCAACTTAATTCACAAAGATAGCTCAAGTACCTAATGAATATTTAGGTTATTATAACAAAACACAAATTAATGAATGCTGGCACTGGCACCCCAGTGATATTTGGAAAGGATCTAAAATAGTCAGCATCATATACAAAACTTACAGTAACTTACAGTAAATTCTATTGATTAACGATTTAACATAGACTGGCGCAAACCAATTAACTCGTTTTGATTTTAGACCGATATCCGCTATCGTAGTAGGTATCTAATTTCACAATCACACAGTAAAAACAAAAAAATATAGTTATTTTTATTAAAGTAAATACATTTTGCGCACAAAAGATGTAAGTATTTAAATCTGTGCGTCATAGTTGAATGACAAAACAAACGCTGTTATTTATTGTTTTTTATCGTTGATGGTCTTACAAGTTGTAAGTACCTACGTGCATACATTAAAGTACGTGCACACCATCACAAACTTAAGGAAGGAGTAGAAATGTAATTTATTTTGTTTGACTCAATTCCGCCGTTTAAATACAATTCTGAGACTGTACTGTTTTGGTATGGTTTAGAGTTCACAGTACTTGTCATTTCACAGTAGATAGAAATTAAAAGATAAATCACTTTGAAAGCATAAAACGCTAATTGTTGTGAATGCAAAAAAGCCACACTTCATATTGAATTTATTTACTAAATTTTTTTTTTATTTCAGGTCAAATTCCACACTACGACGAACCCGAAATAAACTAATGCATATTCATGTTTAATCGTTGAAGAATCACAAAAAATGCGCCGACAAAATGGCGAGACGCTTAAATTACCACTTGATTCTAAAACGGATGTTAACAGTTCGATTCTTGCTCCTCATCAGCTGTTTCAGTTTCCTTTCTGTGCTCTGGATCCAACCAGTCAATAAAGAAGAAAGTATTATCCAAGAAGCCCTCGAAGATGTGGCTAGAGACATCAGGTATATAAATGTGTACAGGAAGCAAAATCGCCAGCCCAGAGATCTCAAATACATTCTTCTATGGACACCTCAGGATTACTCTCCATTTTACTTCTTCGGCAAAGGTCAACGAGCTTTCCTCAAAAACAATTGCTCGGTCATCAACTGCTATGTCACCGCTAACAAGTCTTTCTTGGGAGGCGATACGACTCGTTTCGACGCGATCGCATTCAACGGCCGCAACTTGAAGGCCATGAAGAAATCTCAGCTCCCCAAAAAGAGGTCACCTCACCAGAAATTTATATTTTTCAATCTAGAATCCGCTGACAACTACCCAGTCTGCCACAGCATGTTCGATGGATTCTTTAATTGGACGGCAACGTACAGACTCGATTCTGACATTCCATATCCCTATATAATCATAAAAGACAGAATAGGAAAGCCTGTAGGACCGAAATCGAAAATGGAGTGGGTTTCTAACATGACACAAGTAGATAAAGACTTCTCAATTCGGCTAACGAGTAAAAAAAAGGCAGCTGCTTGGTTTGTGTCCTCCTGTTCAGATAGAAATGGAAGAAGGGAGTTTGTAGGGACATTACAAACTAGTTTGGCATCTTATGGCCTTAGTGTCGATGTGTTTGGTGCCTGTGGAACGATGAAATGTCCGATAGAAAAGAAATCTGAATGCGATTCGATGTTAGAAAAACAATACTACTTTTACCTCTCGCTAGAGAATTCTTTCGCAAAAGACTACGTTTCGGAAAAACTACTTACGGCATTGCAACATGATACCGTGCCCATAGTTTACGGAGCAGCCAATTATTCGAGGTAATTTCTTAATCTGTTCGTTAATTAACATAGCAATTTGAGCTGTTATTTTTTATTATAAGTAAGCATTCCACTTCAGTTTCACTTTAAAATGGCGATGAAGTCTACTCAACGCTTACTCAGCTGGTAATTTTACCTTTCTTGCTTTCCTTTTATATTTTTTGCAAGCAAATGAAGTAATTAAAAGTATTTACTAAAATTACTTTATTTTAAAATGTGGATTGTTATATGATCTTGGTATCTATTAGGACTTCATCTATTGGTACGAAGTTGTTTTATGTGAGCACTATAATCAGTCCTTAAAATAATCAACCATCTCCTCTCTCTATTGAAACTCCTTTTTATATTAGCCAAAGTCAGTTATAACAATTATTTTAAACTTCCACGTTGCATAATTAAACGCACTGAAACGGTCATTAACGCGATCATAATTCAAGTGTAAACGGTACATTTTATTTGCCTTTGCTTTGATCAGTTCTGTTATATTATTTTTTAGTGCCATCGTTTTGTAATATCAGTCTACTGTACCAAGGTTCTGACCCGCGGATGCTGATATGATATCAATGCAATTTTAATATTCACTTATCACTTTAAACAAAATATTATTAATTGAGTATCATGTTATCCGTTAAATGTGTGTCATCATAAGTTTCTCCTTCGTTCACGATTTGGTTGCCAAGTAATAAAGTTTTTTTAAATTTGGAAAACGAATTTAAACAGTACTTTAGAATAGTTCTTTAGTCTTTTGCCTCGAGAAATAAGTTTAATATAATTAATCCTTACGATTTTTAAAAATGTATCAACGAAGTGCTCACTTTTTAATCGAATAGGTATAGTGTTTTGTATAAGGTAGGTACTTTATTTTCGTTAAAAAAGTAAACAGTATTATGGGTCGAACGAGGTATAACAATTTTTTATGGGGTGCCTAAAGGACATGGTAGTGTGCACTTTTAAGATTTGTATTGGCCATATTATTTAGATACTGTTTTCCAATTTAGTCCATTGCGTGTCTGACAACAACCATAGTACAGTGTGTTTGATAATAACGTAACCGGCATTTAGATTAAAAATATTTATATTGCTACTGTACGAGTACTTTGTGTATTTGTCACAGTTACGTAACAGTTGTGTAACAGTTAAGGAAGTATCTGCACATGAGCCGGCGAGTTTTCATTTTTCTTAACCTAATTTAGTGACTGTTTTGCCGGTTACGATCTTGTCGTACATAGTGTACAGGTTGCAAGCAATGACTGAATGCAGGCCGCTTCCAACCAGATAATCTGGAAGTCATTGGGGGAGGCCTATGCATAGCAGTGGACATCCTATGGCTGAAATGATGAAGATAATTGCACATCTTTCTTTTATTCAGGTTCCTTCCCCCTGGCTCGTATTTAGACGCTCTAAGACAGAGTCCCGACGACCTGGCTGCTGAGATATCTCGTCTCATCGTCACCCCTGATCAGTACCGTAATTTTTTTAACTGGCGACAGCACTACACTTATCACGATGCAACGAACGCTGAAAATGTATGTGCGGTTTGCGAAGCCCTAAATAACAAAACTATGGTGGAGACTCCGACTTCGTACCAGAATTTCCGAAAGTGGTGGAATCCTTTGCACAAGGAACGGTGTTTGCGGGGTTAATGGTCTCTGGTCTTTGAATTATAAGTTTCGAAAATATTTGTGTCTTATGAAAAATGCTGCGTAAAATATAGTCCGCTTAACAGAATTTAAGGTTCAAATGGCCGAGTTCTGAGTAGAGAAATTAAAAATATAATACCAAAAAAATAATATCTTCTTTATTTAAAAGTCTAAGTAATTGTATATGTCGTGGAAATATGTATAAGTATTATTTTCTTCTTTAGGCTTAAATGGTCTGTGATGAAGGAGTTTCAGACTGTATACTTATTTGGTAATAATTTTTAGAAGGTACTTATCCAAGTATTTATTTAGATGATGATGAAGTATTTAGTGTGTACAGGGCCCTAACCATGAACTGTTAAAACAATAACAAATCTGTCAAACATTATCATTTCTGTCAAATTTTGTATGAAATGACGTACCAAAATTGACAGATTAGACAACTTTGAGATTGTTTTAAGAGTTCATGGTTATGGCCCAGATCTTATGCTAGGTACAAAATTAGAATAGTTTGTTACGGGATTGCTACCATGTACCTTATTTTTAAATTCCCGATATTTCGGCACTGTTGCAAGCGCCATGATCACGGATCGCTTGCAACAGTGCCGAAATATCGGGAACTCAAAAATAAGGTACATGGTAGCAATCCCGTAACAAACTATTCTAATGTTAGTGACCATGATAGGTACAAAATGCTTAAGACTTAGTAACTTTATATAAAAGTTGCAAAATATAGTGAGAGTGCTACTGTTTATTATTATTTTAAAACCAAGAAATTAACAATATTTTAAATTACATTTTGTTTACAATACCTAATTGTCTTTGTCTCAGAACGCAGTATTTGAATATAAGTGGTTTTCTTAGATTTCGTTTTAATATCTCCATTATAAGAAAGTATACGTACATTTTTGTAGTAAGTTATTTATTGTATAAAATATTTATTGTGGTTTAGTACAATTTTCATCCAGTTTATAAAAAATATATTATTGTAACTGTTGGACAACTAAATATATAAATATAAAATATTGTGTATTTGTTCGTTTTTGATATAAATCAATATCAAAAATGAACAAATATACACAACATAATATGGGCTTGTATTCAAAATTTTTATTCTGTACTAGCTGACCCGGCGAACTTCGTACCGCCTAACAGTAAATTTATTTTGGTCAGCTTTTTAATTTTGTTTTTATTTATTCTGCTATTCGGGGCAAAGAAAAATCCAACAAATTATAAACCATGAAAATCGGTCCAGCCGTTCTCAAGTTATTAAGTGTTGGAACAAACCGGACTTTGTTTTATATTAACATAATCACAGCACAGATACATTATTCCTCTATGTTGCGTGCTTACGATATGTGTATTGCATTTTTGTAAATGAATTTATATTTTTTTATGTACATATGTTATGTATGAATATTGAAGTTAATGACATTTGTTTGCATTGTATGAAGTATGGATTAGTTATGGGGTAATTGATTTGGGTTATTTATTACCCCATAACTAATCCATACTTCATATAATTTCTTGTGTTTTAGGGGAAAATCGTTGGAATTTACACCGTCACCCCATATATCTGATGTTAAAAATACGCTTATGAATTTTAGGCTGTGAGTGCTGTTTCTATGCTTGCTCTGTGTTTGATTCCAAAAAGGATCCAAAATATGTGAACTTGTGATAATTTTGATTTTATTTGGTATTTGTGTTTCCAATGACGTCTGTGTCGATCGCAGTCCAAGTAAATTAAATGTATCAGTGTTTATCTGTGTATTTTGTAATACTAGTTATAAAATTGCGTTCTCTATCTGTGTATTTTGTTATACTAGTATAATTAAGTTCTCTGTGTATTTTGTAATATAAGTATTATTACGTTCTCTATCTTCGTATTTTTTAATACTAGTTTAATTACGTTCTCTATCTGTGTATTTTTTAATACTAGTATAATTACGTTCTCTATCTGTGTATTTTGTAATACCAATATTTACCTACGTATTTTAAATGGTCGTAATTTATGATTTTTATTATATTTATTTCTAGGTTGTGTAGTTTTAGCTAAAGTGCAATATTTTCTAATATATTGTTGTTGTATTTGAATTTGATTTTTCTTAGCCAATTACAATTGACAAATCATTTCTAAATTAATAAGAAATAATATTTCTTATTTCAGAATTTTGGGGAGATTATTGACATATTATAAAACAAAGGCACAGTTTGACTGCAGAATTGTTTAATTATCGTGGGTTATTTATATTTAATATTGTACCTGTACCACATACAATGTGTTTTCAGATTTTATGTTTAATTTAGATAGTATTTTGGGAATGTATATGATCTCTTCACATGACAAAGTCTGAAATTTAAAAGAGAATCCGATAATATTGTTCCTATGTATATCTATGTGTATTTAGATTTTATGTTTAATTTAGACAGTATTTTGGGAATGTATAAATGATCTTCTCATATGACAGTCTGAAATTTAAAAAAAAAATCTGATACGTACTAATATAATAAAAAAGGGCCATGTAACTGTAATACTATAGCCAGTTGTAGGCTTAGTCACAGTACAGGGTTCCGCCGGGTAATAAAACATGTAAATGTGCCTTTAATGGCCAAATTGCAGAAATAAATGATTGTGATTTTGTCGCTAGACAAGTCAGGCAACTTATGTATCTGGACGTTGACGTACCCAGATAGCAGACGTGGTGACTAGACTCACGACCTTTTAGACCAAAGACTGCATTTCAATTGGAGTTCACTTTTCAGTAACGTCTTAACCAATATTTATCCATGTGATATTTATGTTATGATGTTATTTGAGAAAAGTAGGTAATTTCACAGTTTAGCATCTTATATCATTTGGTTTATAGAACAACCAAAAGAGAAATTGTGGTCTTTTGCCCGATTGAGGGTCGGTTTGACCAAACTGAAGTATGTTTTTACTCGAGATTAAACCACTGTTTATTATTCTCGTAATCGCTAAACTAGGAAAAATCAATTCTTGGTCGAATCGGGCCTTAATGAAGTTCCACAGAACTAAATGGGACTGTCGCGACCAAAAGACTGAGGCCTTAGGACAGGTAGGACGAAAGACAACGTCCGTTCCTAGCGACTCATGTAAGGCAGTTTCTCCTGGTGAATGCTAGTCTTTAGGCCTCCACCAAACTACCGTCTTTCAAGCTTCAACGTCGTGGCAGTGTCCAATCAGCGTTAAGTAAATGCTGCTGCGCGAGCGTTGCGTCAACTTTAAATCCCCCTAAATGTCCGAATAAGTCCGATAAGGTCCCTAAATGTCCGATTTAATTGTGCCAAATAACCTACTTATACTAGCTCCAATCTTAATAGATAACTTCCTACAAGAGTGTGATTTTTCTGCTCAAATACAGTTCTTACGATGTGAAAAACATCAAATTTAAAAAAAACCTTCCAAACCCGTAACAGCTATCGGTTATTTATTAAAGGGGAGTTTTTTTGCGACTTCGATATTCGGGTTAGTTTAAGTATTTAGTGTATTTGGGCTGTTAAATCTGACTGAAATTACGCCCTTCAAAGGAATTGAACTAATAAATAACCATAAAATATTTATTCATTGATTATGTTTACTCTTATTTATTTATTTATTTGTTAGTGATAAACCTATTCCATAAGGTATGTAGACGTTGTAGTGTAGATTGTATTAACTATTGTAAAGATGCCTATTTGACAAACAAATTACCTAAATGTAGTGTAATGTAGTTTATGTGTTTTAAATGCCATTGACATAGATGTAAATGTTTAATAATAAAAAAACAACAACATTTGACGCTTAAGTGACGATGATAGAAAATACCAAATAAATTGTTTGATAATAATATGGAAATAATTGTATTGTATATAGTAAATAAATGATTTGAGTTGAAATTTATTTTCTTTTTTTGTACATTATTTACCAAGAAATATATTAATTTCCAGGTAAGTCTGTGCAAATTTTACCCTTAAATAAAGTGAATCAATACAGTGTTTCTTAACAAATGTGGATAGAGAACCCCCCTGTATTTTTAACAAATAAAATTATTGTACCTCTACATCACATACATTGCTCTGATAGTAGAAGGTAAGTAGTGAAAGCATTTGTGTTATAGAAATCAGAAATAACTACGGTACTACAACACCCAATATATTGTGTTGATAGCTAGTATTAATGTAGGTTGTTCCTCGTTTTTTTTACTAATCAAGTTTTGATTTTCATAAAGTGAACGGTATTTTATAAAAACACTCTGCAGTGCAATGCGTATATTTGGTTTGTAGGGTTCCGTACCCAAAAGGTAAAACGGGACCCTTACTAAGGCTCAGCTGTCCGTCTGTCTGTCTGTCTGTTTGTCTGTTTGTCTGTTTGTCTATCCGTCCGTCTGTTACCAGGCTGTATCTCATGAGCCGTGATAGTTAAAGAGTTGAAATTTTCACAGATGATGTATTTCTGTTGCCGCTATAACAACAAATAACAAAAAAACAGAATACAATAAATATTTAAGGGGGCTCCCATATACAACAGACGTGATTTTTTTGCTGCTTTTATAGATAATGGTACGGAACCCTTCAGTCCGACTCGCGCTTAGCCGGTTTTATAAAATTTTCTTAATTTTTATTATTAAAATTCAAGTATAACACGGACAACAGATAATATTTATCAATGCCAGCTAGCTTCCCGTGATATTGCGCGTGTTTTAAACTCGTGCAGTGCAAACTTATTGCAGTATCATACGCTATATTACAGTAAGGGTTTTACAAAAAAAAATATTTGCTTAAAATTTCATTTTTTAAATTTATCATTTCTTAACTCGTGTTCTATAAGTGGTCATACATCTTTTTAGTGAATACTGCTCAGATTGAAATCTACATCCTGTATATTATTGTGCTTCATATATTCGAGAGAGGAGAATTTTAATTGTAATTGCCTAGTTTAATTAGCAATGCCGTGCTGTTACGCCTATTATTGCGCCACTCCGAAGCTTGTTGACTAGTTTGCATGTCAAACTCGTAAACCCACGTCTCGTCAACAGTAACAATGCGTTTTATGAATGTTGGGTCGGAATTGACTCGTTCTAGCATGTCCTCAGCGACTCTTTTGCGATTGAGTTTTTGGAAAAAATTCCTTCATTCATTACGTAATCGACTCGTGTTAGACAGAAAGTTCGACGGCTTGCTCTTTCAAACTTGATGATTTTTAGTCACTATTTCCTTCACTTTTCTAATCTTCCATCACATTTTGACCGCTTTTGAACGCTTTGTACTTACCACTCATAAACACGTGTTTTTGATAAAGTCGATTCACCGTAACCTTTCTGTAACATTTTCAGAGACTCCGAACACGAAATCCCATTGGCGATGCAAAATTTAAGACAAACTCTTTGTTCGATGTTTTTGTCCATTATGAAATTCACAATACACACTAGATATGGTATGGTATGATATATCACTAAAAACAATACTGTATTTAATCTCATTATCAGATGTAACTCAAACTTCGCGCCAAAATGGAAAACAGTTGTGCCAATTTAACAACAACAAAAAAAATATAATTTTGAATTTGGAACCATAAACAAATCATCAATTCCCGAAACATTTTTGACAGAATGTACATTGCTCTGATCCTAAGGCAAGTAGCTAGATCACTTGTGTCATTGTTGTGTTGAATGTTTTTATCTCTATGCGCATCGCATCGTACGCGTCGCGCGCGCCGCTTTTTCGTAGTGAATAAAACATAGATTTACAAATGTCACAACAACAGTACAATAAAAGCTTGGAAAATATTTTTTAAATAATGTAATGAGTTATGATAAAACTCGTAGAAGAAATGTTGTTGTTTATGAGTTTAGCTACCGGGTCGTGTGAGGTTTTTTTTTTTCAAATAACCCTGTATATAAAAATTTATTGCTGTTCGTTAGTCTCGCAAACACTTGACCGATTTGGCTAATTTTGGTCTTGAAATTTTCGTGGAAGTCTAGGGAAGGTTTCTACTATGAGATAATATGGAAAAAATTGCAGAAAAATACTAAAAACTACCATATTATTTTCTTATAAGTACAAAGTTTACCTACCTGTCAAACTGGTCTAAATCGGTACGAAGTTCGCCGGGTCAGCTAGAAAAAAATATGATTTCATTTAATTTATCTTTCTCTCTCTTACTTCTTACACAGCAGGTTCCATTGATTGACTTACTCTGTGAAGATAGTTAACGCGTTCACAAAACTAAGACAACAAAGCCTCTTCGGCCGAAGGCGAAAACTTGTGCTGAAGTTAATTAGAAAAGTTTCCCTCATCTATGGTACGTGCCACGTGGAGGGAATGCTTTTTTTGTTACACTCTTTTGGGAACTCGTAAATTAAAAGTCGAGTATACAGGGCTACTGACAAAACCTTTTAGAAGTTATATAAAGGTGAAAAATATTCGATTTTAGAGGGTAATTTTAGGGATAAGTCAAATTATTTTTGAGGGTTGATTCTACTACGCAAAAACAGCGAATTTTATTATTAGGCTAATATTGACAGCTCAAAAAAATGATTAAATTTTTCCCACACAACCCGTAACCCTATATTTAATTATTTTTTTTATATCAAAAGCTAATGTATTTAATCAGTAGAATCATTTCATAAAAATAAGGTTTATAATAAAATAGGACTTCTAAATATAAAGTTATGGTCATATTAATCAGGGCCCTGGGCCCTAACCATGAACTGTTAAAACAATCACAAATCTGTCAAACATTATCATTTCTGTCAAATTTTGTATGAAATGACGTACCAAAATTGACAGATTTGACAACTTTGAGATTGTTTTAAGAGTTCATGGCTATGGCCCAGGACTTAGTTGAGTTTATAAAACCAAACAACTTTGCGGGAGAAACATGAACAGAAATATGAAAATGAACTAATCAATAGTTGACCAAGTAGTATAGAGGGCATTTTTATTCTTTTTCATATAGACGACAAACTTGCTTCAACAACAAATCTGACTTAACATGCAAACTACAAGAATTTCTTCACTTTCTTACTTAAATCACAATGGCTGTCCAAGTAATAAGTTTACGCGAAAATTCCGTCCCAGACTTTCTGCTGATAAATTTTATTCCAATTTGCTGTAACGGAAACACTGCACAGAAAAACCGTCACTCTTTTTCAATACATTAGCGCTGATTAAAGGAATAACAACAGTATTCCGTGACCGAAGAAAAACTCGCTGACATAGCCCGACGGATTAGCACGATGAATTGGCAGTAGGTGGGGCACATAGCTCGTAGAACTGAGGTTCGATGGGGCAGAAAGGTTCTGGAATGGAGGCCACGTATCGGCAGCGCAGCGAGGGGCATCCACTCTCAAGGTGGACAGACGACCTGGTAAAGGTTGGAGGAAGCATGATGCAGGCCGCTTCTAACCGGAAAATCTAGAAGTCACTGGTTGAGGTCTGTTCAGCAGTCGACGTCCTGTGCCTAAAATGATGATGATGAGAGGTACACCAGCGACGGTATTTTAATGACCGTCTGGCGTAGTGGCCTGCGCACCAGAATACAAAGCCAGGAAAAGGTTGCGGGTTCGAATCCTGCAAGGGGCAAATTTTAATGTTTGGCTGATAAGCACGAGCATCGGTTCCTAAGCCATGGATAGTATGCTTATCTGTTATCTTAGACGCTATTCGAGCAATACCTACAGTTGCTAAGTTTAGGGCTAGATAATAGTGTGATTGTAAAAAGAAAAAAAACTAATGTTTTCAGTAAATGCCCTTTTCCAGGCACCTAAAATGCCCCAAAATTATAGCATGCCCTTTGGGGCTACGCCTCGGCTGGATATGAATAGAAGCGATTTTCCATAACAAAGGTTATTTTAATTTTAAAAAATACAGGTTTCAAAAAATGATTTATATTGCTTGATTTAAAATCAGTGGATTTGCGGACAGATATTATTAATACCTGTAAACAACCCTTATGTTTATGAAGTATAAATAGGCTGTGCACTTGGATAAAAATCTCTCTCAGAAGCGCGAGTGCCTATCGCTCAGTGATGTCATTATGGGCCCCGGGCGCACAAGCGGCGTACGATGATGTACGAAGGAGTCAACAAGGTAAATCATATTCTAATTTATTGACTGGTATCTTTATATTCAACTGCAGATATGCATTAAAAAAACGAAGTCACATAGCCCGACTTGGAAAGTCAAAGTGGCAGTGGGCGGGGCACAACACGTAGAACTGACAGCCGCTATGGCAGAAAGGTTCTAGAAAAGAGGCAAGTGCAGTGTAGGACATTCACACAAAGGTAAAGGTTGCAGAAAGCCGCTGGATGCAGGCCCTTTCAGTTGCTGAAATGATGATGATGATTTGATCGATACTTGATACGGATCGGATACGCAACTTTTTGCATAGGTTGAAATCGCAAAAAATAACAAATTCACTATTCTAAATCGCCGACCAGCTGACATCAGTTTGTATGGAGAAGTAAACTTTTTGAGATTGTTATCTATTAGTGGTGTGTAATCCTAATAAAGGAACATTATTTCCTGTGTTTGTTGTCTGTTGTCGGTTTTTTCTAAATTTGGTGTGAATTTTATTTTAATAATGTTAACACCTTTATCACGCCATGTTTTGTGCAAATTAATATATTTCATTACATTTCAATAAGCGAAACGAACGAAAGAATTTATCACATAATGCCAAAAAAGCAATAATCATATAAGTTTGATCATTAGTACAACGCCTATTGGAGCTAATCACCAGTCCAAAATCAGAAAAATCAAAAAAACTCCTATTTATTGTCATTTTCTAAGTTTAGTAGCTCTAGGGCCCCGATCGTCAATACAAAGAGGCAGTAAGTAGATTTGAAGGGCCCCCGCGGGGGCGCCTAGGGGCCCCGCATTCAATTACACTATTATACACATGCTTGGGAGCTACAAGAACTAAGCTCTAGTTTTGTATTATGTAGAACTGTTTTATATTTAAAATGCGCGTTTATTTTGAATTATGTGAAACTTGAAAAAGTACAAACATTAACTTCATTTGCCGAATATTTAACATTTTTTGTCTTTAATAGAGCTGTTGGACATAACTTGCTGTTTTTAAAATTGATTTGGGCAGCTGGTAAATCTTGTCGGGCTTGACTTGACTTGTTTGACATTCTGTTCTAAGGTCCGGGCAAAAACTTATTAAAGAATACAATTGTTGCGATGCCTAAACCGGATTTAGTTTAGGAATCACAACAATCGTATACGAATCCTAATTTTCTTGTGAATGCGATTTGAATCCCAATTCTTAAAAAATAAGTGTCTAGTATTGTGTGTTGTTGTTACTATTATACTTACTAACATAGTCTCTATATATATTCTCTATATATTGTTACTAATAATCTATGGATCTTTGGTCTGATAATAAATAATTTTTAATTTAATTTTATTTATTGTAAATTGTTGCATAATTAAAAAAAAACCGGCCAAATGCGAGTCGGACTCGCGCACAAAGGGTTCCGTACAATTATCTATAAAAACAGCAAACACGGAATTTCTTTTAATATAGTCAACCTAACAAAAAGTTAGACGCGGATGTAGTACGTTAATGGTAATTTAACAGATTAATAATGACTTAAATAATAAACCTAACTTAACTTAATATGACCAAATAATAACGTAATGAGTAAATTGATTATTCAATGAGATTGTTTAGAACGCCATATTTGCCTTGGCTTGTATTTACTTAAAGAAAAAAATACAAAAGAAAATATGCAATTTTAATAAAACTAATAAACCTTGATTAAAAGTAATCTGAACATTTGGCATAAAACAAAACACGCACAACTATTTCCAGCCTACTAAATTAAATTAAATAACGTTGCATTTCGTATTTTCGCAAAGTGCTCCAATATCGGACGAAGTAATCCGGAGGCGTTAAATATAGAGCTTAGATTATCGAGCAATAGTCTGCGGCGCGGTGTCGTCGGTGCAGATTAAACAAATATTACTCCACCAGCCAGAAGGACACAGAATCTATTAGAAATGGCAAGCGACGAAATTAGTTATACTTCTTAAAACTCTGTCTGTAAAAATATTGGACAACATCACATGCATTGCTCTGATCCTACGGTAAGTAGCTAAAGCACTTGTGTTATAGAAATCAGAAACAACGACGGTACCACAACACCCAGACCCGAGAAAATATAGAAAAGTTCGTATTCTACATTGACCCGACCGGGGATCGAACCCGGAACCTCAGAGATGGCCAAGCCATATAGTCCGGCGTGCTCGCCTCTCGGCTACGGAGGTAGTCTTTGAAGATCCGCATGCCAAACATCATTGAATTTTGCGCATGAAGTATGTAAAAATCATTTATTTAAAACAGGCTACCAGATTTTCCCAAATTAGAAAATTATCTGTGAAATTTTTCTGTCTATCCGTCTGTCCGTCTGTCACCAGGCTGTATCTTATGAACCGTGATAGTTAGACAGTTGAAATTTTCACAGATGGTGTTTTTTTATTGCCGCTATAACAACAAATACTGAAACACCAAAAACAATAAGTATTTAAGGGAGGTCCCATACAACATACGTGATTTTTTTGCCATTTTTATAGATAATGGTACGGAACCCTTCGTGCGCGAGTCCGACTCGCACTTGGCCGGTTTTTTTTTAAAGCTATGAAGCGAAATATGGATATGGTTCTTATTTGTTTCGTTTGATGTTTATGGTTCTTCGCAACATCAGTGGGTGCAAGTTGTTTGTTTATGAGCTGTTCAGACTATCCTAAAAGATAACCTTTCGGAAACTATCGCTTACCAATTATCTGCTATTGTTTGTTTTCACGTGGATTCTTCAGGCGATTTTAAATACTGGGTTCATCCAGTCTTGCAGCACCAAACTTCTTTTATAGCCTTAAGGCAAAAGTGTTTATTAATCGGCTACAAAAGTGGTGACTGTACTCTGTCGTTTAAGTACGGTCAACAGCTCGTCAACCTACCACAAAATGTCAAATTTCCTCATTTGAAAATGATCTTTATATGTCGGGCTTAAAGTTGAAAATCTGTTGGAGAATTTTTGACTTTTGGGGTAGGTCGACGTGCTGTTGACTGTACTAGGTACTGACAAGCTAATCCACAAAGTTGTTTAGCCAGATATGGAACGACCTACATACAGTCGGAGTCTCTTTGAAGGATAAAATCAGCAACGGCGTAAAAGGACTAAACCGACTGGTACACTTGTACCGACCAGGCGAATAGGCTTGTTATTTACGGCTCATAGGTAGTTCCTGCCTAAGCAAGACAAGCCGTAGCCTTACTTACACAAATTAATCATTTCAAATCAAGAAGTTTTTAAATAAAAATATTTAGGTACTGCTTATGTATTAAACGACTCTTTCAAATAAGACGTTCTGAGCCGGACGTAAGCCGTGCGTTTGCAGGACCGCACACTTAACTGTTGATATTGGTCCTTTTTTTCAACGCAGTTGTCATTAAATTTTCCGTGTACGGTGGGGCAAACGCACGTTAGCGGTCCGTTTCAAAGCGTCTAAATTGAACGCACCCTAAATTCTGTTTATAAATGGCTGAAAATTTTCGACGTATCGTGGCTTTTTAAACAATATTTGACATACAAACTAAAAACAAAGGTTTAAAAACTTCTTCATTTTATAAATCAGTCAGCTCTAGCCATTTCATAGTACTTAGACGGCAGCAGCTTTCGGCGCGTAATACCCAGCAATATCAATACTGAAGTCGAACCTGAGAAATGAGCGTCACCCCCCCTCCTCTACCCCCACCCTACCAATATTATTGTAAACTGTATGCACTAGACAGTTATCAGGGGCTCTGTTTTATTGCACTGGTATAGTCCAATCAATTTTGTAGTATAAAGGGATTTATTTTGTTTTTATTTTATTTATTAAAGTTTACCAACGCTTGTATAATATACTTATTCCAATTTTATACTTCTACTTAGTTTTCTGGCTAATTACCACAAACAATTATAGGCAAACACAACTTGCACTGTAACTCAAAACACAAAAATATTTTTTTATCAGAATGTTGTCTCGAAACAAATAAATTGATGTTTTAAGAAGATGTGAAAAAGGGAAGATATCTCTAGATTTTGACGTGCTGTTTTTGAGTTTTCACTTTGTTATTTCACTTTGCTGGCTGTTTACTATTTAATACTTAGATGTAAAACTATTCCCTAAATAAACAAGCTGTAAAACCTATTGACGTTATTTATGTATTTTATAGTAGGTACTGCAGCTTAGTTCATATGAAGTGCAACAATAATTTAAAACAAGACAAACATTTTCACATTAAAGTTATGACCTAATATGAAATAGTACGCGATGTTCTTGCCAAGTTTTTTTAATTTTGACTAAGTAGTCATGCTTTACATCAATCATGTTTAACATACAAAAAAATCATAATATTTATAGTAGAGTAAGTTGATAAGAAAAATGATTTAAAACTTTTTAATTTAGACATTTTCAATCTACAATTATACAGGATGTAAAAAAAGTCTTAACGAAGCCTTAAACTACGAATTCTATACATTAAACCAAGTAGAATGCAAAAAAAATAATTGCTGGGAAATGACTTTTATTTTTGGGTATCAAAAAAATAACTTATTTCTAACCCGCAATGTATAGCGCACACGCCACAGACTATGCCTGTGTGTGTAAGCGGATCATGTTTCTTTGTAAAAAAAGTTTAGTATTATCAAACAGAAGTCAATTTTGTAAAAAACTTAAAAAAAAATTTTTTTACTTTGACTTTCAATAACTCGGTAACCCGTTATTTCCCAGGTATAGTGTAAAAGAAAAAAATGATCGTAATAATCCGTAGAATATGTGGTATTCGGCTTCGTTAAGCCTTTTTTTACATCCGATATATGCTTTATATGCATGGCAGAACTTTTCGGTACTAATTTTGTAACTATGTATAGTGGGATCGTGGCATACGGGGCATATGTAGTCACACAATCCCGCTAAAAAAATAATTTGTTGGACTGAGAGAAAAAAGGAACTAAATAAATTAAAAATATTTATAACAAAGTAGAAACAAATCCAAGCATTTTACACGGAGTTATACGAAATGAAAACCGTGCGTGCGCTATCGGATGAGTGGAATGCCGTTACTTGCAGGAAATGAGATTTTTGTCTGATCCTCGCGAGGCCATTTAGCGAGTGTGCTATCAGTCCTTATTTAAATACACTGAGCTTGTTTCTTAGATAAAAAGAGCTTGTTAAGGCCTTTTCTTGCAAAAATCTTAGTAACATTAATATTAGTCAACCTTCAGTCTTGAGTTCAGGTTTTTGTGTAATTCGAAAATTTTGAAAGATTTTTTTTTTGCTAATTATTTTTTTTATAATATATAGATTGTTTTTGTCATTCGAATAAAAACCTGTCAGAACTTTACGACATAATACTAGACAAACCCTGTCGTATTTTGATAAAAAAAGTTCTACTGAATATCAAGCCGTCAGTTTGACTCTTTTGCTTGGAATTCAACATTATCATCATTTCAGCCACATAGGTTCAACGTCCACCGCTGAACATAGATCCCCCAATGGCCCCAATGATTTCCAGATTGGCCAGTTAAAAGCGGCCTGCATCAATCGGCTTGCTGTAACCTCTACTAGGTTGTCCTTGAACGGGTCTTTGATTAAATTATAACAAAAAAAATTAAAACAAGGTTTAAAACTGAGGGAGAGTTTAGTCCCTAACTTCTCGGACATCATAATATTATGTACCACATTTTGACTCCAAAACAGCTTACCAAGTATGTGATGTTTTTGCGCTTGCCTGCTCGAGACAAGTGCTCAGTAATGGATATCTATTAACCGCAGACGCACCGAGGCTGGCAGGGCTGCGTCTTCTCTGAAAACCTATTTGATTTAGACGTGGATTTAATTTCCTTTACAACGGTATTAAACATTATTTTCCCAGAAGCGATATCTTCCAGAGAAACGTCTCTGGAAGAGATAACGCTTCTGGGAAAATAATGTTTTATACATACTTACATATTGTGTCTTGTTTGTATAAACCTTCTATGGTATCGATTTTAATACTTAGCAAGGCCTGGGGTCATGATTATTATAAATTTTGTATATAATGGACATTCGTTTAGAAATGGAATACATTTTATAGCAACTTCTGTTTCTTAATTATCTACATACAGTTTCTATTATCCTTTTCAGCCACAGGACGTCCACTGCTGAACATAGGCCTCCCCCAATGACTTCCAGATCGGCCGGTTCGAAGCGGCTTGCATCCAGCATAGTCCTGCAACCTTTACCAGGTCGTCTGCCTACTTTCCCACGTCCGGTCGCTGACGTCGACGTCGTCCGATGTCCCACGCTGCGCCTGCCGGTACGTGTCCTCCATTCCAGAACCTTTCTGCCCCATCACTATAAAATGATAATGATGATGAGTTTCTATCATTTGAATATTGTAATTCACAATCATAGTTTTACATTTTTTGTAACTATTATTGTGTAATTACCTAATAAACATGTAGGGATGTACCTAAGTTTGCATGATTTATTTTTCTCTGATTTGAGAGAAGTGAGAATTTTATCAAATAAAATAGTATTTGTTTATTCAAAATTGTATAGCCATTACTTTATGACTATTAGCTTACTATTTAAGGGCTGAATCTAAAAACTGTTACCCACTAAACATATTTTCCGGCTATTGCCAGCCCTACATTTTAGTCCCCCATCCATTACAGTGATTTCCGACACTCCACCCTGACGCAGCGGCCTCTTACGTTAAGATCAAAGAATCTTACTTGCTTTAAGGAAAGGTACAAGTACCTGCTGCCTGTTTAAGGGCTATCGTTGTTTGCGTAAACTTTGCAAACGTTTTGGGGGGTTTCGGACGTCCTCTAGTACTTTTGTGAATTGACAATGTGTGGTATATTTTTATTAATATTTGCTTAATTTTGTCTTGCTCGCATCCCTGGGTCGTGAGTTTAAATCTTTAAATCCTGAGGTATGTGGTGTACCACGTTTCTAAAATTGGTCATATCTCAAAGCTCATGAAACTTTTCTATGGAAATGTTAAGCTTGTTTGATTCGCCTTACGCCCATCTACCTTCAGTGTCAGTGTGATATGATATTTTTTGGACACCATGCATAATAAGATAATTATTTAAAAAAAAAATGAGTGAGTTTTCATAAAGTTAAGCAGTTGGGTCATCTCAATTTTGAGACTAAGAATTTGCTTGCTTTGTTTGCCATATATCGTCTTACTTTAATTGTAATATTAACAACTAAAGCTCTTTGTCAAATCAATAATTTGACGTTTCATAGTTTTACAGTCTGTCGCTTTTATTTCTTTTTAGAATAGAAAGAGAGACGCACCCAAATTAAGGTTTAGAGGAATCGTACCCATTAGCAAGCAGCCGTCAATCAAGTCCAAACAATCCCGGATAATCGGCTAATCGAACCGCGATCCCGAAACAATGGAACGCTCTTACCGTAATTCCCTTTTTACAGAGACAGATACCCCCCTTGATCCGACCTTATTTACTGCAATTACTTCAAGTTGAGAGCCGCAAGCGAGTGATGGCATAGTCAAGTTATAGACCAGTAGCTTATGCTTGGACGCATGGATTTAATACGCATTCAATTGCTAGATAAATGTTTACGAATAAATTATTATTATTTTTTTATGCTAAGGGCGTTCGAAAACGATAAAAAAAAATATGCGTAATGTTTGCCGGTAGATTTGAAACTTTTATCACTGACCTATTACGTATCACTATAATGATATTTTATTGAAGGTGTCACGTCTTGCTTTTGACATGCGTGCTGTTATGTAGTGAAATCTTTTCAGATGTGTTACTTAAGCGTTTTTTTTAAAACCAGAAATGAACATTTATCTTTCCCCATAACTTGTCTAGCAATATTAAATTAGTTCACATACAGGGGCGTGCGGTGCATATAAGCAATAAGGCAGTGCCTACCTCATAATAAAACCAATGCACGCCTGCACCTACTAATCGTGCCGTAAGTATCCACTCTTCAGCTCTTGTAAGTCAAGTATCAAGTGCTTGAACATTTTGTTGCAAACATACCATCTCAAGTTATCCTGTGGTCATCCATTAAGTTTAGCAAAACGTAGGTCGTATGCTGTCCGTTGATATTAGCTGTAACTTATCACTCTTGACATCTTTGTCTCAAGCAATAGGCTTTTACTATACATAACTGTCTTCTTTTAGACACAAGACTGAATTACACAATTTGTTTATTTCACACGGGTCTTACTATTAATTCAATTACGTTTATGCTTTTTGTAAATATATTAATTGATTGACTTAATAATTAGTAGGTCTACTTAATAATAGAGGGATCCATTAAGTCCATATGGTGTAAAGCGACAAAAGACCTTGTAATTTTGTTTTTGTTTTGTAAGAAAAAATAAGTCCAGCGGGGTAACCATGAACTCTTAAAACAATCTCAAATCTATCAAATCTGTCAATCTCGTACGTCTTTACATACGAAATTTGACAGATTTGACAAGATTTGAGATTGTTTTAGGAGTTCATGGTTACCCCCCAAGTGGTATTTTGCGGCTGAATAACATTAGATAGTCGAATTTTATGGGTACTTAAAAATGTTAACTGAACATACCTATCATGAAGATTGTTTTGATAAAGATAGCTTAAAGCGATTAGATCGCCTAAATTGTGCATCTATAAGAAACATCAATAACGACTCCATCAAGTAACATTATATCAGTCTCTATCATTTTCTTTCAACTAACAGGTGAATAATATTACGATTAATTGAATATTTTTAGTATGAAAAACTTTGTTACACCTAATATTCACAGTGAATCAAAAAGAATTCACGTGAAATCAATACCCAACGAGAGGTTTCGCCCGCCCATCGGTCTGTCGCGGAAATAGTAGCGCGAGTATTTACAACTTCCGGCCGATGGCGATTAATAACTTTTATCGCTTCCTGCGCGCGCGCCCAATTAGAAGCCCAATAAAAACCCTCACGGCTGATTGAGCCGAATGGCTGATACACTGCGGTCGGAAAGGTCTCGATGTAGTTCGACACACTATTCTTTGAGTCTATACTTTTACAGCAGTAGTTATTAACCTTTTTTCGTGTGGGTTCCCATTTTGAGGGGACGTGGCGCATTGCAATTTTGAATTATGTGTTTTTACTTACATGCCTTGTTATAAAAACCAGCCAAGTGCGAGTCGGACTCGCGCACGAAGGGTTCAGTACCATAATCTATTAAAACGGCAAAAAATATTATTGTTGTATGCTAGCCCCCTTAAATATTTAGTTTATTCTGTTTTTCAGTATTTGTTGTTTAGGGGCAATAAATATACATCATCTGTGAAAATTTCAATTGTATAACTATCACGGCTTATGAGATACACGGTGACAAATGGACAGACAAACAAACGGACAGCGGAGCCTTAGTAATTGGGCCCCGTTTTACCCTTTGGGTACGGAACCCTAAAATGTTTTGTAAATCCTGTCACTTAACAAGATGGCAGCCTACTTGATTCGAGTCAGCCAAGACTTAAAATCAACTATATCGTGTCTGATAGTTAACCAAAGCAAAGAGGACAAGATCAAAAAGGGTAGCCTATCCAAAACGGGTAATAATTTTAAATTTGTGCGTGTAGAGGGATGGCGAGCGTTACAATACATACTTGAACATGCTGAAGCACACATTGGAACTACAGCAAAGAGACAAAATAAAAAACGTTTACCGTTCTGCGCGGGCTAGCTGGTTTTGGGCTTGTTTATCCTACCTCATAATTTAATATAATTTTGCAACTTCACCATTACCACTTACCACTTTTAGTAAATATCTATAAAATTAACTTGTTATAATAATAACAATATATTCTAATAAGCAGATTGAAGCTTTTCCTTTTACTGAATAAAAATAACAAGTATGCAGAATTTGGTCTTATAATAAATCACGTTCGCGTGACTCGTGAGTGGGGGGACAACATAGTTTTAAATTTTCTGAATGGGTCTAGCTTTACTAGAAAAGGTCATGAATTTGCAATTCTTCTTTTCACTTCTAGAAAGGTATGTGTGGAATGGAACGTAAGCTGTTTGAAAAAGAACAAAGACGGAGTGAGCGAGAGGAGAAACGAATGCGGATTTGAATGTGATGACGGGCCTTTTTCTATGGTTTTACGGGAGATTGTCATACAAAGAGTTGGAGTAGAAAGTTGTGCTGGTGCTGCTAACTAAACCTTGAATATACTGAGAATCCGATCTGAGCTTGCCTTACTAGAAGTTCTTAAACAATGACAAATTCATGACCTTTGTAAAACTAGCCAACGTAAAAGTTGCAATAGGTTTAAGATACCGCCTTTACCATATTATTATTAAAGTAGCAGTTAAAAGGTTAATAGCGAGGGAATGCTTTAGCATAAGGCCAGGTATTTGAGATTTTTTTCCCCGAAATGAAGAAAAAATAATCTTGTTAGTACAAAAAAGGTTGAAACATGTCGCAGGCTTACTAGGACAAACTAATTTAAAGGACTGTGGGACATGAAATCCACTTTTAGTAATTTAATCAATCAAAAGAGTTGAATATACAGACATTGCTGAATTTGGTTTTATTTCTGTAAGTATGTAATTTTTACATAAATTATCATGACCGCAATTTCAAAAAACGAAGTTAGCGAAAACTGGCAGGTTTGCATCTGGGAAACAATTACTTAGGTCCACATCCGGACTCTTGGGAAATTACAGGCACGACCGGCTCATGTAGCGTCCCAGCCTGCACTGGTAATCTAGCTAAAAGTCCCACCGAAATTGTCTAATAGAAACTTTAAAAAATGAGCTGCGAGTCTCTGGAATTCTCTGGATCTAAGGAAGTGCATTATGGACGGTTAGATTTTTTTTTTCGTTTGAATAGGGGTCTTTGGAATATTATGTGAATGTGAATACTGGCCAGAAAAGAAATGAGTAGTTTGGAACGAAATTGTCAAATAGAAGCCTTTGATTAATCAAAATCAACAACATTTGGTACGTTTAATCATGTGATTATTGTCTTATTCCTTCCCCTTGTAAAGAGCGAGAAAGAGTTGAAGATAGGACGAGTTTATGCAATATGAAGTCGATGTTGTTATTTTGTATTTTTATTTTTAACTTTTTTAGTTTTTATGATAGACATTTGAAAGTTGGTTTTTACGATTGCTTTTCACCTATATAGTCACAGGTTAACAGGATTTTATTAGTGTACACTAATAAAATCGGACCTTATATACATGGATTCCCTGTTCGAGTGTCATAAACGTTAAAAAAAATAAAGGCCAACTGTTGGTTTGTTTCGCCTGCTCAGTGGCGCGCTTGTTACCATAGAAACCCATAATTGTTTCCATAGTAATCATAGTTGCTACTCACTCAAATCTGGCCTGTTCTTTTGGTGATGACAATTGCAGCAACACACTATCTTATTCGCAATAAACGCATTTGAATTTGAATTATCTAGACATGTTTATAATCAAAGATAGAACCAAGCTTAAAAAAAGACATTTCCAATGATGTCAAAACTTAAACCCGACTATACAGGGTGTACAAAAAAATGGGACACTCCTTAAAACCACGTGATCAGCTGGTCATAGACAACAACTTTTCCTATGGGAGCAACATCGAAATCGTGATTTTATTTTCAGGTGCTCAATACATTATCATCGAGGTACGCGAGTAGGTTTGTATGGAGAAGCTGAAAAAAAATTCTCCATTTCGATGTTGCTACTATAGAAAAAGTTGTTGTATATGACCAGCTGATCACGTGGTTTTAAGGAGTGTCCTATTCTCTTGGATACCCTGTATAGAAAGGGGTCTAAAAAGGACGAAGCAAGAATATTATTCTGTAAGTATGTTTTAAAATGTAGTGACAAAATAATCGCTAGGCGACCGAAGAGCTGATAAACATAAAACGATAACAAAACAACAATCAGTAGCTCTGTAATTGGCATTAAATAAATAAACTATTGGTATAGCAACAGTTTTTAATATTTAACTAAACAGTCTGTAGTAACTTTATTTAAACGTTTTATTCATGATGGAAATTAAGTTTTATTTTTAATACCAAATACTGTAAACCTCAAACTAGACTATACATATACTTATATCGTACGCAGGTAGAAAAATCGATTTATCGTTGTGTAAAGATCATAATGCTCCTATCCACTCAGGTTGGTTAAGGCTTAAAGTTTAGAAAAAAAATTCAGCCCTGCATATCAGAATTTTAAAAGTAAAACAGATAAAATAATCATCTCAATTGTAGAACACTCTGTAATGACTGAAGATAAATAACACTTGAAAAAAAAAACATCGACCTCCGGTGGGACCACCTGTTGTCGATGATTTTTTTTCTTCAATTAAACCTTGCATGGAATTGCTAAAAACAAAAATTTTCAATACTGTAATGTTATTAGGGCGAAATCTCGCAATCACCCGTAATACAGGCTTACAAGACGGCATTATTAAATTGCCGATGGCGGGTCGAGTGCAGACATTCGCAGCTCTATTCGAATCGGGAAAAATACAGCGGAATTACAGACATTCAAGGCTACCCCTACTATATGTGTTTTTGTTATATAATGGGTACTGAATTTGGGCTTCAGATTTTCTTTTGGAGTCGCCATCTCTGAGATCCCGGGTTCTATTCCCGGCCGGGTCTAAGTAGAAATGAATTTCATTTCAAAACAGTTTTTCATTTTTCCATAGATTTAATTAATTTTAATTAAATTTTATACTATCTCGGGTCTTTGTGTTGTGGTAGATACCGTTGTTCTTTCTGATTTCTATGTCAAAAGTGCTTTAGCTAGGTAAAGGTTAAAGTTGCCTTAAAATCAGTGCAATGTTTGTAATGCTGCCCAATATTTATATTTTTAATATTATCATCTTGGGCAGCGTTATAATAATGCAACGTCTTCTCGTCCAAAATACCTCAGTGCCTATGGACGAAAGACTATAATAATACCGCCAGTGTGTGCTGCTGATGACATATATGGAACTGAAACTGGGCCTCTCACTAAGGGCTCATGATAAGGCTCAAGGCTGCACAGCGCTCTATGGAAAGGGCAGTGCTAGGTGTTATCTTGCGAGATCGAAACTGAAATAAGGAGATCCGTAAACTAACAAAATTCGTTTCGTAAAAAACATTTGCCTGATGGATTAGCCAGCTAAAATGGCAGTAGCCGCACACGTAAAACTGATAGCCGATGAGGCAGATTTTTCCTTAAACACTCTGCATCAGATTACAAATTTTGATAAAAAAAATATCCATTCCATATTTTATTTACCGATAATGTAATTAGAAACTTTAATTACCGATCAGTTCATTCTACACCGGTAAAAAAGTGAAAAAAGAAAGTTTACAATTGTTTTTTCGTATGGTAGGGTTTTGGTAACAAGAAAATAGTACTATTTGAATTTTAATATTGAAGATATTAAAGCTAAATTCAAATGTTCACAGCGCATTGAATGTAAGAAATTGTTTATGGATGTTCATGAAAGCGATCTTATCTACATTCATAAATATATTTTTCTAAAATCATTATTACCACTTTCACTGCTTGCTGTTTGTGTACGCGTTCAAAAAATACGGAATCTTAAAGATCTTTATAACAAATCTCTCGAGTTAAGGCTGTGTTATAGTCTGTCATACGAGACATACCTTAATTGAGCAATCCCTAAAAAGAAACGTTTCCAAGCCTACGACCGCTAATCAGCCATTTAGTAGCAAAAGTCAAAGAACAAAGGCGAAATCGTATTTACTAAATATTTTAACGTTTAGAACTACATATGATTGTTTATATGTTTTATTCTTAATTAAAATATATTTTACGATTTTTAAGCACATAAACTTTTGTTGTAAAAGAGCATAAAAATATTTTAAAATATTGAAACAACTCAATTGACATTAATGAAAGCCCACTGAGCAATTGCTGCAATGTTTGTAAACGACTACTTACTGCCGCATTTGAGATTATTCCTACTTTATTTTTGAGATTTCGATGTAGGTCCTAAAAAAGATAACGAACATTCCGAAAAATTCTGGCAAGTGCTGGGATCCAATCAAATTTGAGTAGTAAATACTTCGGTTAATGGAGCTTAAAATAAACAAAGAAATATTTCATTACTATAATACAAAGTCGCAATTATCTTTTAAACATTTTGTTTATCGCTCTATTTCGTCTGTTACGCGGCTGTAAAAATTCAATCCAAAAATTGCGCAGAGCCCACCGCCCGTAAAACCTACGGAGCCGTTTCGCGCAATCAAAACGCGAAAGTCGCGAATGAAAATTTTATCAACACGAAAATGCGTTTCGTTATTCCAGAGAACGAGTGTTTTGTTTAACTGATGTAATAAAATCGTTGGGTTTTTATTTGAGTTTTTTATGTGCTTGTTTATTTTCGATAGTGTTGTAAAAGTTTGCAACTACTCGTAGTATGTAGTGCGTTAATCTAAAAAGACAAATGTTGACACATCAGACATTCCAGACATATTATTAAGAAACATTTAAAATTGATTGCCTGTCTTTTTGCAGTAAGGCCATACATCTTTTACAACTGATTTATATAAATTAAAAAAATATTGAAAAGACAATTGAAATAGGGTTTATAAAAATTTGCATCTGACTTTTAAGATTTCAGATCAGAGATATTTCAATGTTTAAAACATATAAAAGTAAAGATCTCATTGTCAGCTTTATGTACATTTAATCATTGAAAGCGTTCATGTTATTTAATTATGTAAAGCTGAATTTCCACAGCAATAATTTACGGAAAGGCATTTCTGATATTATTACCATTTTACCAGATGTGTTACCATTTCTGACAACGAGCCTGCTACAAGTATCTTACCACCAAAATATCTTAAAAATTTCCAATTCTTTCTTACTATTCTCGAATTCCGAGCACCTATAAAATTCGCTGGCGTATTTCCTTGTCACCTTTTAAATATACTGTTCAGTGTGAATGATAAAAGCTTAGAAATATAATAATAATTATTTGACGAATGAAAAATGTGTTCATCGGTCTACTCTGTTATTTATTTCGCACCATAGTTATGCTAGATTTTTTTCCCTGTTGTTGTCAGTTGAGTTTTTTTGTACTGATCAAGGTATAGGAATAAAATAATGTAGAGTATTTGATTATTGGTACTGTCCAAGCCAAGGTCCTAGCTAGGTGACTAACTGTCAAAAAAGAAGTGGAATGAGTATGCTATGCTGAATTTGGTTGGAATGAGTATGCTAAGCATGACGTCACTCCTGTGAGCTGTGATTATAAAATCAAAAAGGATCTGACACATGATTCAAAATTCTTCGAGAACTTAAAAAACCGATAAAACACGTGAAACTGGTGCTAAATTATAGTGTCAAGTGGTTTAACGGTCGATTATTTGCCCGGTTTTGCTTATAGTAGGTACCTACTGTTTCCCATAAAAAAAACAAAATGTACAAAAATGAACAAACTTACAAAAACACATAATCAGTATAAGGAGGGTATAAAAATACAAATAAGAACTTAAATTTTGCATCATATGCATATTCATATTTATTTATTCACATATTCATCGCTTACCATCGTTGCAATCAGAGATGCTTCGGCGCTTTTGTCGTTTGCTAACTGCCGATCGTATTCTATTTGCGCTGATTTATATGGGAGTGTGTGTACTTTGGGAATAAGCCTCTTGACAAATAGCTAGATGCGGAGATAAGAGGGAAACGTCTAGTTTTGTGATTTTCAAAAGCGCAGGTAAGTTCGTCTTATCGTGTCTTGAAGACGTACAATTTGACTACTAAAAGTTGGTTTAGCTTAGTATTAATATAAAAAAATCTCACAAATCAATTTCATAAATTGTAAGGATTTTTATGTGAAACGTCTTAGAATTAAGCGCTCTCGTAAGTATCACTATGTTTATAATTGGTTTCTTATAACCAAGACGTCTAAGATTTTATTTTAACTACTTAGTTCTGTAACAACATTTTCTAAAAAAAGGACTAACTTTATTACTCAAAATTAAAGGAATTTTAATTAATAGGTTTTTTTTATGTGACTTTTCATAAATGTTTTGAAATTCTTGACTTTGTATATTATTAATATTTTTTTTTACATTTCGAAGATCTTGGAGTTAAATTTTGTATGAGAGGCTGTGCGGTCCTTACGCTGTTATTTATCGTCATTCGTCTTTAACCCTAAGAAAGCGTGTTTATCGTCTCCTATTCTCTTAACACGATACAGTCACAATAAAGAAACGAAAAGTAAGTTCGCATCATGCACATGCATTAAAGGGTGCTTGCGACCTGTGAGCTACACCTATTTCCTGGGGATGTATGTGAAAAGATTAGCGGTAGCATCCTAGTGTGATCCATTAGGTATTGGTAGTACTTTCGATTCATTAAGTTTAATTTTGAAAGTAACACAATTTTGATTTCGAAAAAAAAATTCACCATCTCGAAAGCTAGAAAAAAAGAAGTAAATCACGGCCGTTCACCCCGCACCCGTCTCGACGGCGCTCGGGGTTACTAGGTACTGTTTCTTGTCGATTTCGAGTCTCATTTCTCCCAATTTGTAAATCAGGCATTATTAGACTTTCAGGACAAAAGTATTTACGGATGGATTGTAATATTGAGACCAAATGTTTACGCTGCGAAAAAAAATAAGCAGAAAATTCACGGTGTATATGTCGCAGCCGGATTGTATAATTCGCCGTATTACAAACCAACTAGCTGTTTTACAAAACGGAGGCGTTTTGCCATAAGGCGGATCGACGATACGGCGGATTGCATAACGCCTGCATGAAAGTCCGTCGCATTGAATACGAGCTTTCACGTTATTCAATACGTCTAGGCGTTTTGTAATTCGGCAGGTCACTAAGTCGCCGCTCTGGCAATTTATAGTACCAATTTTCAACACTCGCGGCGCTGCCAGTCATAACAACAAAAAAGTGAACTAAATAGTGGTTTATGATACGAAAATATTCTAAATGATTGTAAAATCGATGATTGTGCAAGTAAATTATTCGTTGCAATTTAGAACTGAAAGTCGTAAATTTATTAACAAGATTTACAGGTTATAATGCACGTCAAAAGCCACTAAGTTGGTTATAGGAGTATTGTGTATGGCGAAACATTATTATTGGTGTAACAATAATTAACAAAAAACGTTAAGTTTGTTAAGAAAAGAAACCCGTTACCCTACAAAATGCGAATTGTACAATGCGGCTAAACGTGAGACGTCATATCGGAGAACACATCGTAATGACAATCCGCCGTATCGTCGATCCTCCGTATTGCAAAACGCCTCCGTTTTGTAAAACAGCTAGTTGGTTTGTAATACGGTGGCTCGTACTATCCAACTGCGACATAAACATTATGAGCAAGCCTTCTGTACGCTTTTATTTAATGTCTCATGTTAGTAGACGACAGGAAATACGGAAAATCCACCGTTTTCAATCAAGCGCGTGTTGGGTTGCTCAGGGTTTCGAATGACTGCAGTGGAACCCCAATAAACACTGACAAAGGGTTACGATGGCTATTTGTACCCGAGATCGAGGCGTACGTATTTTGTTCCAACGGAATTGGAAGGGTTAAATGTTTTCTTTTTCCGTAAGGAAGTTGAGAAGTGTTGTTTGGCGAAACTGTTGACAATGTATGTTTTTTATTTCTTTTATTTTATAAAATCTAGACCTATTTAATAAAAGTAGAGGATCATCATCATCATTATCATCTCAGCCATTTTCAGTCCACTGTTTGTATGCCCTTTGGGCACTCCCGCTTTTTTCATCCAGAGACTGCCATCCATATTCCAAAGGTCGTCAGTCCATGGAGCTTGGGGGCATCCTACACTACGTTTGCCGAGACGTAGTCTCCACTTGAGAAAACGTTTTTACTCCGCGTTTCATCGCCATTACGACAGATGAAGCCTTTTCAGAGATAAAATAAAATATATTCTCATAAAGTTTGTCTTTTAATGATTTATGCTTGCAACAGTACAAAATAAATTGTTTATATTTTAACAATTATACAATCATCCCGTGTTCGGAATGAAAAAAATACGGAAAAAATTAATATCGCCACGTCAGATAGTCAGTTGTTTCATTTTACGGTGCTTTTTACAGTCAGTTGGTAACAAGGAACAAAATTGTTGTGAAAAAGATATTCGGTACCCTGATTTCGTATCTTGAAACAGCAATGCGATAGCCAAAATTGTCTAGTTCTGGCTTTAAAATCGCAAATTGACAGCAAAAAACAAAAACAAAGCAATGTACTTTCAGTGCTGCCCCTAGATTTTGACACTAAGTATCAATCGGGCGATAACTTCGCGATTATCGTTGATTGCAAATTTTAAGGGAATAAGGGTACCGAAGTATCTGCATACAATTTTGATATACAGTCAACGGCAGGTCAACCCACCTAAAAAGTTAAAGGTCATCAAACCAATTTTTAACTTTAATTCCGACAGACAGAGATCAATTTCAATTGAGAAAATTTGGTGTTTTGTGGTGGGTTGACGAGCTGTTGTCGTACTTATCTGGTTCAAAGGGGTAACGAAATAAGTAGATTGTTTACGTAATGGCCGTCCATGCCTATGGCACGTATGTTTACCCTTCGCTAGTTACTAGTCGGTTCGTTTGCGAAGCGGGGTATGTTTGGCTAAACAATAAATAGATTGCCTCCTTTTATTTGGGTCGGTTTAACGTCTGTAAATTGAATCAACGATGATAAGGTCTGCAGAACAAAGGTCGCGATTATTCTTTTATTAGCAACTTTAAGTGGTAATATAAATTACCTACATCATTATCATTATTTTAGATTGCAGGTTCGTGTCCTGTCACTATTTGTTAAATAAATAACAAACGTGGTATGCTTGATACATTTACTGTTTCAAAACATAAGTTACAATGTTTTTATCTTGAAAATGAATTAATTTGTGAATAACAGTGCGTTTGCGCGTCTCATTAGGGATGGCGGCCGTCACGGAAGAGGAGAGTGTCACCAGGGGGCGCCACAGCGTCGGTCTTGTGCGTTCCGTTTCAAGCGTGAACAACAGGCCTCCCCCAATGACTTTCAGATTGACCGGTTGGAAGCGGCGGAATGTAGGTACGTTGAAAAAAAAAGTCTTTGATCAATTGAAACTATTGCCCCAAACTAAGCAATAAAGCTTGTACTATGGCGTCTAGGTAAATGACTTACGTACATAAATTCATATACAGACATTTATGATTTCAGCTTCGGTACTGCTCGTGCTCATCATACAAACATTTGCCCCTTGCAAGATTCAAACTCCAACCGCCTAGCTTTGTAGTCCGGTACGCAAACCACTGGTCTAGACTAATCCATCCCTCTTAATATTAATAATGAACTTATTTTTATACTTGGAATAACTTTAAAAAAATTTAAGGTTATTCAGAAATAAAAACATTTTTGATAAGATACCGATAAAGTTTTGTGGCACTATTCTTTTACGGTGATAATATTAGTGTGCGGTAGTTTTGAGCCAAGTTGTGAAGTCTTTTGTCACAGTGCCCGTCGATGAGAGACCCTAATAAAACGGAATGTTCTCGCTCGGCCAAGAACGGCGATTATTTTTATCTCGGCTCGTTTGGTTTCTACACCATTTCCAATATAGAACAGCAAGTCAAGTAAGTAAAACAGCAGTTTTAAGCAGTATAAGAACATATAAAATTCACCATCAACTCAATTATACCACTTTTCTTACCTTTTAACAGAATTACTTAAGTTTATTTATTTTCTTAAGTAAAAAATTGTTTCAATAGAAAAGTATCGTCACTTTAAACAAAGCGATATTCTTTCAATAGAAAATCATTAGTTCGTTTAAAGTGTTTACTGTTACGACAAATGCTAAGCTTTTTTCCCACATGCCCCACTACTATAATATTTTCTTGTAATGTATTTTTTTTTTGTAATAATACCGACAGTGTAAAATGAACCATTTCCTGTTTCGGTACGAAAATAAGAGTAAAAATATACATGGATGTCGTAAATGTAGGGAGATGCAATGAATAACACGTCTTTAGACAAAAATTTAGCTTTTATTCAATCCTTAAAAAAAAACATACTTCAGTCATTCTTTCTATACTCGCCAGTCGCTAGCGTACTTTCTTATCTTTCAGATTTATAGCACTGGAAATAGCATTTCAAATAATGAATACTTTGTCTAGGCGCTCTAGCTGTTCTTTTTTAACTACATCAGTAAAGTTTTTCGGTGCTGAGATCGATTTTACGAGCGATAAATTTGTATCGCGCCTACTGAAGGGTTCCAGCCCTTACGATGTGATGCCAAGATCTCCACACTATCAACATTTTAGGTCAAGTCGTTAAGCTAAAAAAGAATACTAGTAAAAATTACCTTAATTCCAATGTTTCACAGTAAATAAAACGGCTGTATATTAAAAAAAAAAATATGCTCGCCATCCAAGTCCCGCACTAAAATTACAAATAATGTACAGTGTGGAATAATACAGGGTGCATTATCAACAACTTTTTCAAAGGGACGGGAAGAGTTAAGATAATCACTTCATTACACAAACAGCTGAAATAAGTTACAGTGCATGGAGAAGTGATTTCATTAATTCAAAATAATTTATTACTTTATAAAATTCTCTTTGGGTGGCACTCTATAATCGATTCTGAAGCCAAAACTGTTTTTTTTTCATTTTCATCAGTCTGTCAGCCTGTCTGTATCTTGGAAGCGCACACACATCACCAGCCTATATCAGTCCACTGCTGGACACAGGCCTCTCCAAACGGAGGATTTTGCCATAATCGCCACGCTTGGCAGGCGGGTTGGCGATCGCAGTTTGGCCAATGGTGTAGAGTAGAGGAGACGCTGCTGTCCGTCTTCTTGGTGGTTCTACTGTAGTCGCCTCTTACGACACCCATAGGAAGAGAAGGAGTGATGCAATTCTTTTCACGTGCCGGCACCACACACCACACACTTCCAAGCGCAAGCGCATCACGCCGAAACTACTATCTAATTAAAGTAAGCAAATATAAATACAGGGTGTAAAAAAAGGCTTAACGAAGCCTTAAACCACGAATTCAATACATAAAACCAAGTAGAATGCAAAAAAAATAATTGCTGGGAAATGACTTTTATTTTTGGGTATCAAAAAAATAACTTATTTCTAACCCGCAATGTATAGCGCGCACGCCACAGACTATGCCTGTGTGTGTAAGCGGTCGGCGGGCGAGCGGGTGGCGCGAGAGCACTGCGCACGATTCATTGCCGGCTGTGCCCTTTAAAGGCCTTTTATGAAAGAAGCACTGAAATTTTTTATCATGTTTCTTTGTAAAAAAGTTTAGCATTATCAAACAGAAGTCAATTTTGTAAAAATCTTTGAAAAAAAATTGTAACTTTGACTGTCAATAACTCGGTAACCCGTCATTTCCCAGGTATAGTATAAAAGAAAAAAATGATCGTAATAATACGTAGAATATGTGGTATTCGGCTTGGTTAAGCCTTTTTTTACACCCGATATACAAGTACACTAATTGTCATAGTCCAAGCTATCTATTTTTGTACTTTCTTTTCATACTTACACGTGTGAATTACGTAAACGTTCAACTAAAAGAGTTGTTGAGAATTCAGTCACAATGTTAACCGGCGGAATCTAGTTACCATAGTATTGTAACCCTAGTTTGGGCTCATTCGGTTGCGGGTCACGTGCGCCCATTGACAATTTTATCAAGATATCAGACTTAGGCTGCATAAAAAGAAATTCATAAGACCGTCTACTTGAAAAAATCTTGTGTACTTACAATTTAGAAAAGCTGTTTAGATCAAAGTCGGCCTTTTTGCCCTACTTGAAACGCCAAAGTTGTAAGGGATTTCATAGCTGGTAAGTTTAAGCGACGAGCAATTTCCTTTGAAAATCTATTATTGTCGAGTAAATATATTTTTATGTCGTGTCCAGTTAAGTCCGGTTAAGCCTAATTTATTCTGGTGTAAGTAAGTAAGCGTAAGTTAACCAAAGAATTAGGTTTAGCGTTCAATACTTAAGTCAATTGAGAAACGAGCTTTTCTAATTTGACTCGTTTCTGGGTGTCCTGGTTTGCTCCCTAGTAAATATAATTACTGATGGTACTTCGTAAGCGCCACGTCTGCTCAAAATACTACATACTGAGTGGTAATTTGAGTCATGGTCCAGGCAATGCATTTCCGTAGTTTATTTTTAAGGTTCCTCACCCAAAGGGTAAAACAGGACCTATTACTAAGGCTCCGCTGATTGTCTGTCTGTTCCTCTGTCACCAGGCTGTATCTTATGAACCGTGGTAGTTAGACAGTTGAAATTTTCACAGATGATGTATTTCTGTTGCCGCTATAACAACAAATACTAAAAAACAGATTAAAATGGCCAGTTTTTATATTTATATGTGTGAATAATGTTACCGGCCACCTTGACGAGTTGTTGAGAATTCAGTCTCAATACTTACTGATGTAATTCAGTTACCATTGTAACCCTGTATGAGCCCATTTGGTGGCGGGTCACGTGCATCTATTGAAGATGTTATCTGGATATCAGGCTAAGGCTGCTTGAACGAGGTAAATAAGAACTTCTACTTAAAATTGCTTGTGTACTCATTATTTTTACAAGTTATATGCAAAGTCGACCTTTGCGCGCTACTTGAATAGGCCCAGAAATAATTTTCTTAAAAGAGTCATTATTGTCGAGTTCCTGAAAAGTTAAGGTAGCTACAATTTAGCCAAATTCTGAGTGTAAAAATATTACACTCAGAATTTGACTGAATAGTCCAAAAAAATTGCATAATAAAAAATATGTCTATGCCATTTTTTTCCTGCCATGTTACTTTAAAGAAATTTACTCTAATAAGCTGATTTTATTATAATTACTTGCATTGTTTGAGTAAAGCACTCTAAAATACTTACCTTAGCTTCGCCTTCGCCCCTCGGTCTTGAAGAACGGTCATCGTTGGCCCTTGTCGATATTATTGTTTTATACCATTTTTGTGTTATGTGTGTTTTTTTTGCTTAATTTTTAAGTCTAATTAGAAGCATAGTTATTCCGTTATGATGCTGGAATACGTTAAGTTTTCAAACGAAAGTATGGGTCTTATTCACGAAATGTAAATTTGTTGACAGAACTATACAAAACGGTGCATGTAAAGTCTGAATAATGCATTATAATAGCTCAAAGCGAAATATTATTAAATTCTTGCGGTACATCTTCGTGAGTTCCTGCACTTTTAAGATATTGAGCTTTCCCCCTCCTTTAGGAGGTGGGGTGTGTTTGTCGGACAAGGGCTTGAAATGGTTATTGAAATTCATCCGCTAAAATTGATTGTGTGCCCCTTTAAGTAAGGTAACAAAAAATCTTACATCTTATTTTTTTTTATTTAAAGATGTACAAAACAGGTTACAACCATTGAAAATTAAAGTTACAAGTAATTAAGACTTAAGAACTAGGTTGCTACCCTTAATATGTACATACTAAGTATTATAACTTTTAAGCAGACAATAATTATGTGTACTACAAGATTTTGAAAATTATTAACATTTTATAAGACAGTAATAGTTAACTGACAACATAAAAGTGGACAATGCAAAACTAGAAGTGCAAAACTCTATACAAAAACAAAGACGAGGAATGTCCTAGGAAACATAAAAAAGTGAATTGCTCTATGACATATCTGTTACAATACTTAAGATGCTTTTCCTAAATTTAGACTGGCTGCAATTGAAAATGTCAATGTCTGCGCTACCACTGACGAGCTCATTATACTGACGGCACATTCGCGTTAAGGGATTAAAATAAGAAATATTATTGACATAGACATTAAGGCTAAAATTTTGGTTTCCGAACACGATAATTCAAATTCAAATTTATTTGTGACAATACTTAAAAGAGTGTAGTTTATACTTAAGCTCATCTTTGTATAGGATGGAACGTAGTCAAATAAGTTTTTTTGTACATTACCAGGGTACCTATCAACATAGTTACGCTTAGCACAAAGTAGTCCTAACTTTTAACAAAATTAACCCCTTATCGCTGATCCTGTTCGTCGCTCACGTCGAGCCTCGTCCGTACACATACGGCTGTAATACAATACTGGAGGCTAACACTAAACTGCTATAAGTATTGCAACTCGGTCCGGCATTTGGGAGTCGCGCCGCGAATACTGATGCATCCTTTTCATAGGAACCGAGATGCATGAGAGGGTTGGAATGGATGTGGTAAGTTTTTTTTGTGAAATAGTCGTGAAACTCTATCGGAATTTCATCTAAGTACTTGAATATTGAATAGTACTTAAATTAATCAATTGACGATACTAAAAAAATTATTAAAGTGGTTTGTGACATCATAATATTATGTTCTCTTCTTCTATCCTTTTTATGATGTGTCGTGGCCCGATCTTTAAATTGAACAATTCATGATGTGGCCAGCTTTTGTATAAAATGGCCAGCTTAAACTGGCCATATCGTTCGTTAAAACGTCAAAGTTTAATGATAATTTCTCAATCCACGTTTATCCAAAATATCATCAAGAAAGTAAAGAAAAGATTCCTAAGTAAAGACGTAAGAATCAAATAAAATTTTAACTCTATGCATACAATACTATAGTATATTAGAAATTGTTCATGTAAGGTATGTACCTACTACAGTACTTACTCGTAAGTCTCGCAACCCACTAGCTAAATAGAGATACCTACAAATAATGCTACCGTCATAGAATTATGTATTCTATTGGAATAGTTAATTCAATGTTTAATTAACCCTCTAGCTCAGTTCGCGCGCACATGTGTGACGGGGCCATTGTTATTCAATTGTTATTTTTTTCCGAGCATACCCGTTAATAAAAAACAATTGCCACATCCATTCACCGATACTTCGTCCATGTGAGTAACTTCAGTACTTTATTTGTGCGAGGTGAGACTCACTGAAAGTGAGATAGTTCACTCCACTTTAGTGAGCGCTAGTTGGCGCCCCGGACACGTCGCCGGACTTTTTAACTTCTCCACACTTTTTAGGATTGTTGTGCCACAATGTAAGGAGATGTAGACGGCTCATTGTTAGCAAGCGGCTTTTTCTGTTAACGATTCTAAAAAGCCGCGAATCCACTAAAGACAGCCTCGGGTCGAGCAGCTGCCTCCCTCCGAAGTGGATTCGCGGCTTATTAGAATCGCAAACAGAACGAGCCGCTTGCTAACAATGAGCCGTTTTCATTTACTTATACTTTCTAACATACACTTTGTTGATACATTGATAATACCAATGGAAAGTACCTTGACTCTCGCAATATCTGCGTCTAGCGCATTTGTCCTACAATTAAATAGTCACCAAAACATAGACACCGAGTGTTAGATCCACAAAAAAACTCTGAACTTCTTAAAACACTATCACACTGAGTGTACTTAGAAAAGTACACTCAGGTAGTGTTTTAAGAAGTTCAGGGTGAACAAAATGGCCGACAATTAACTCTGAGGAATGAGGTGTTTTCTTCCTGTGATTTCGATGTTGGTCTTAAAGAGAGTTGTCTCGGTTGTTTAGCAGAATTATTCCTTAAAATCACAAATAAAATATGCTCTGATTACAGACATTAGTGACTAGTGATGTAGGGAAATACTGGAGATTCGTTTTATTAATTGTTTACCCTCTGATTTTAAAAGTTAGAATACATTTAAAAAATCTACCTTTACATAGCAGTGGTGAAAAAGTAACCACCAAACTTTAATTCCTTAATTAAAGTTCGATTTCCAATCAAATTTATTTCATGCTGTGCCGCAAAAGATAGAAACTTTAAGTTTTAATAAATATAATAGTACTAAGGAAAGGCGTGTTTTCAGGCTTGTTTGATTCCTTATTTTTATTACATGACGTGTTTTTACGGGCTGATTTTTCTGCACAAATAAAAACAAAACTATAAACCACATTATCAACAATAATGTCTCTATTAATGCCCGTCAAAATACCGTCGGTTAAGACTGAATATTGTTGGCAATAGCAAAAGCGCCCGGGGCGGGCAAATATTTGATCAGTGATCCGCTAAACCTTATTAGCTAATAGCCCGACCTTCCATTTTAGCCTTATTTGTTTTCGTGTGTTGTACCAAGGACCGAGTAACTAGGTTTGTCGTCATAAAGTCCATCTATCTCCAAAACTGTACTTTTTCACCAAAAAGTATGTATAACGATCAGTTGACGAGTCCATACAAGGCTTAGCTTAGTGACTTTTAGTACTAAAACGTAATATGTCAAGGGTAGCAATACTAACTGCAACAAACTGCCCCGTGCATGAATGTACTAGGAAGGCTGAGGTTCGACAAGAATGGCGCTGAATGACGAAACTTGTCACTCAACGTGCTCCTGACTGACGACCACGACCGCTCTGCCAAGAGTGTAACGACTAAGAAGAGAACAATACTAACTACATCGACATCATCATCATCATTTTAGCCACAGGACGTCTACTGCTGAACATAGGCCCCGTGACTTCCAGATAAGCCAGTTCGAAGCGGTCTGCATCCAAACAAAGGACAAAGTCTCCAAAACAATTAAGAAAACCGACCAAGTGCGAGTCGCGCACGTAGGGTTCCGTACCATTATTTTATTATCCGTACCATTATTAAAAACGGCGAAAAAATCACGTTTGTTGTACGGAAGCCCCCTTTGATATTTATTGTATTGTTTTTTAGTATTTGTTGTTATAGCGGCAACAGAAATACATCATCTGCGTAAATTTCAACTATCTAACTATCACGGTTCATGCATAGATATAGAATGTACGTAGAATGTATGTAGATATGTAATGTGAATGTATGAATGTAATATATAGAATGTAAGCGACGGATAGACAGACAGACTGACAGCGGACTCTTAGTAATAGGGTCCCGTTTTACCCTTTGGGTATGGAACCCTAAAAAGTACCTACTTTTTAGGGTTTCGTGGTGGCCCTGTTTTTTTTAATTATTTATTTAGAGTATAATATGTTTTAAAAAAATATTGTAATATTGTAAATTTTTGTTTTTAGCAATTCCATGCAAGGTTTAATTGAAGATAAATAACACTTGAAAAAAATCATTGACCTCAGGTGGGACTCGAACAGACAGGTGGGTTCGACCTGTCTGGGTGGGTGAATTAAACCTTGCATGGAATTGCTAAAAACAAAAATTTACAATGTTTAAGCATTTCTGATCTTAACCAATAGTCAAATATTTGTAAAAATATTTCTATAGGGTGTTGACGGTAGTATACTCTTACTACTCAGCTATACATATAGCTACAATATTGATCAGAATACGCTGGTTTTGACAGCGAGAAAAAACACTTGAGGAATTTCATCTTGTCACGTGACGTCCTCGGTAGCTTAGTGGTCAAAGCACTCGCCCGGTATGCGATGGGACGTGGGTTCGAGTCCCACCTGAGGTCGATGATTTTTTTCAAGTGTTATTTATTGTAATATTTCTTTTCTTTGTTAGGGTTGACTTGTAACCGTACACAGAATAGTCAGTATCATCAGAGCGCGCCCGGGGCGGGACGGAGGAGTCTGATCACGCGCTCGTGTGCGGTAACCTTATTAGCTAATAGACTCTTCTTAGTTTTGTTTCAGTTAGTTAGATGATATTGTGGATTGCAGTCTGAGACAAATTTAATATCCACAGTATATTGCAGTGGTGCTTTAAGCGTATGGTTTTCGTTTTTTCTATATTATATAGCCAATAGGCTAGTGTGTGTTTGCTGAGCATCTTATGTGCAATGATAACGGTTTTAAGAATAACATACCTCAAAAAAAAGGTATAAAAGGCACTCTTATCGATATTTCGTTGTCCGTCCGTCTGTCTGTTGAGAACAGTTTTACCCGGAACGCATTGAGGTAACAAGTTAAAATTAATACAACTAACGGCATGGAAGTTGAGCGCTGGGCGAAAGTTGTGCAGAAGACCATTACGATTACGTGATTGGCTAGTTTCGCGCCGCGCCTGCACCGCCGGCCGTAATTAGTTGTTAGCTCCGCTCACACGTATCTCTGATACGCTGATTGTCTAGTAAGATGCGCAAAGAAAATGCCCCAGCGCTAAACCACGATGCCGCGCACTGTATTAAGCTTGATGGACCGACGGCCTAGGAAAATGCCTGGCAGCGGCTGGATAAAAAAAACGAAATATCGTAGTGGCGCTTATTGGGAGAGGCTTACGTCCAGCTTTGGACTCTTCTTCTTCTCAATCGTTCCCCCATCACTGAGGATCGTGACTCCTGAGACGCTTTATGGTCTGCCGCCAACTGATACGGTCCGTCACCCGGTGAAGGGCGGCGCTGACTAGTAGCTTTAGCTGTTCGAGGATCTGGTCCGACTATCTCTTCGGGCTGCGGCCTCTGGGTCTTTTTCCTTCAATTTTTCCTTTTTCTACCAGCTTTTCTAGATTGTTGGCCTCTCTTCGTGCGATATGGCCAAAATAGCTCACAACACGGTGTAGGCAAATCGAGGACAGACGTCGACAGCTTTAGACTACACTGTTTTAAAAACGCTCAACCACAACACCAATCCTAACGACTTTATAAGAGATTGCATCAAGCATCATCGCACTTAACCCTCAAACATCAGGTACTCCTGATGGCGGCCAATCTCCAGATTGGATATTTATGAGTCCTGCAGTGTGCACTTCATAAATAAATCCGCGATGGCCGCCACGGTACGGGTTATTGCCGATAACACAGGATAGATATACCCAGTAGGCATGAACAGTAATTTGTGGGTGATATTTGATTTTGAAGCTACAAAAAAATTCTTGTTTTTAATTACAGCTAGTTCCTGATCATGCATCATCATAATTTGAGCCATAGGTCCACTGCCTGCTAAACATAAGCCTTCCTCAATTATTTCTAGATTAGTCGGTTGGAAGCGGCTTACTGCAACCCTAACCAGGTCGTCTGTGCACTTTGTGGGTGGGCGTTCTACGCTGCGCTTGCCGGTAAGTAGCCTCAAATTCTAAAACTTTTCTGCCCCATTTTACCCCAAGGTATTTTGCTTTGCCCCAGCTGCTTCAACTTTTGCTTGCTAATCCGTCGGGCTATGTCAATGACTTTTATTAGTTAATAGATTTCCTCATTTCCAAGTCGATCTCACAAAGAAACATCAAGCATACGATCTGCTGTACCTAACTGTAATGTGACGATACGACCCGAATTCTGGATTGGGGTAGAAGAAGTAATCGAAGTATGAGTAGATTTTATTAGTGTTTTGTAATAAACTTGCGATAAAGCGAACAAATTATGAGTACGTTCATTTTTTACTAGCAGCACTATAGAGATGTTATTTGTAATGGTAGAGTTCCGTAAGACAAGTTTTTTACCAGTACTTACCTTATAATATTATTGTTCATTATCTTACAAAGTTCATTTCTATAAATTATTTTTCTTATGTAAGACTTCATTTTCGAAACCATGATAATACATATAGATACTGGTCACATACTTGTACAACAGTTTGCTTTTTAAAACCATTCTTGTAATTGCAAGAATATCCATACCAAATATCCAATCAGCAGTTCGAATATCATAAAGGAAATAGCGTTTTTAAGACTAATGTTAATCTTTGTTTATAGACCATGAAACGTCATTTCTAATAGCTATACCAAATATCGAATAGAAATTCTCGTCTTTTTCCACGCAGTCATAAAAGTCGGTCGGTATTAAGAGGGCAGTCGGTCCTCGCCCGCGGCGCTCCCTGATCCATTGCCTGCCTCCTTATGAGATAACTTATGTACACTCAATACAGGGTTGTGTGTAAACCTGCTTGGAATCTAAAATCGGAATATCTTCAAGAATGTTGATTTCTGACTCGATTTTCCTGTTAGTCTGTCAAAAAAGATAATGGCTTTACTACAAAAAGATAGACTTGTTGAACACTTGTCTAAAGATAAGTCGACCAATTTGAAATGTTGACACATCAGATATTCGAGACATATTATTAGGAACATTTCAAATTGGTTGACTTATCTTTAGACAAGTGTTCAACACTAGTCTATCTTTTTGTAGTAAGGCCATAGTTAAGTGTTATTACTTTCATTTGTTTGTCATCACTTTTACATTTTATTACTATTTTAAATGGCAAAGTTTGGATAAATGAATGTTTGTGACTTAATCACGCCAGAACGGCTGAATGGATCTGAATAATTTGGTATAGAGACAGAACTTAAATCAAATAGGTTACTTCGTCCTGGAAAAATGGACGGTTACTATGGGATAACATTAAAAATGTATAAAAAGATATTCTTGGGAACAATTAGGCCTCTGTAGGCTACTATTTTGAACTTACTAATAAGGAAGTAAAATAGAGCTTGACAAGTTATATCCTAAGCTGGCTAAGTCACGGGCAAAGCTGTTAACAATAAACTATCGTCTCTCCATTATTTGGGCTCGCCTCACAGATGGTAAATGTCACGAGATTCAAACCCAAAGTAATTGAACTGATAGTGTAAGTGAAATAGTGCAACCGATTGTCTTGTTGGCTAAGTCTGCGGAGTGATCCGACAATATTGACAATCGCAGGCTAGTCGGAATCCGATGACCATTGTACAGATCTACACGTAGATAGGTACTTTAAATTGTTCAGAACTGTAACTTTAAATTGAATTGATAAATAGACCCGGTCGGGTCAATGTAGAAACAAACTTTTCTATATTGTCTCGGGTCTGTGTGTTGTACCGTCGTTGTTTCGGGTTTCTATAACATCTATTCTTTAGAATCAGATTGTCCAGTATTATTATTATTTATTATACGTTCATCTTCCTCTTTAGCTTGTTATGCCTCAAACAGGGTGATAATTTATTAGCTGACTAAGTATCTTCTAAGGGATGATTCTACTGCTCATATACAAAAACTTTTTCTATGGGACCAACTTCGAAATTTCACTTTGCCGTACTGGATTAGTATGGCAAAGTGTATTTTTTGCAATTTAGATTTGCAATTTTCTATTTTGCAATTTTCGCAAATCAGCTGACATCTTGATATGACGTTTGTATGGAGTTTTTTTTAAATTTGGTAGTTACTTTCATAGTGCAGACTCCTAAAATGTAATACCTACAACTTTGTTGCCACCCCGCTAAAAACATGTTCGCATCGCAACGCTACGCAGCGTGCTCGAGTGGACGGCAAACATCGATGCCCGGACGGACATATTAGTAAGGGCCGATTCTTGTTGTACAGATTTCAAAATGAATTGTATAGCCGGGGACAGATTTAAATATAAAGCGTAAGAATAAGCACCGAGGTTGTTGCTCTTTCTCCTTAGTGCTGAATATGGTTTCTTGTTTATTTCACTATGTATCGTCATCATCCTATCAGCCTTTATCCACTACTAAGGCCACCACCAGGCCACACAGGCCTACCAGAATGACTTCCAGATTGGCCGGTTGGTAGCGTAGCGGCCCGCATCTGCAACCATTACTAGAACTACCCCGACATCTGTCTTCCTTGTGGGTGGACGTCCTACACTGCGCTTGCTGGTACGTGGCCATAATTCTAGAACCTATAACCTCTCTAAGGAATCAGTAATTGCTAAACATAGTGACGATATTTTAGATTTGTAGGTATTTCATTATAATTTGTAAACAAATCAAAGTAGTGCTCTTTCAGAATAAGTGAATGTCCCTCATATAAACAGAGATATTAAAGCAGCAGCCTTCAGTCAACTCACGTCAAAAGCGAGGTTTTATTTATTTATTTTGAGCGCGGAAAAGTGAAAAATGACACACTTTATGTTTGGCTAGTGTTAGGTTTGGCTAACACAGCGAAGCTAGGCGAAAAAAATTACTTAGGCTGGGTTGCACCATCTTACTTTAACTTTAACAGACGTCAAAAGTCTGTCAAAATCCATACATATACACCGGTTAAACTTATAGTTATGGTTAAAGATAAGGTGGTGCAACTCATTTTCAGATTTTTAATGAGCTAATAACACTAACATACAAATACATTTTGACAAAACCCCAATTTTCTTCTTCTACCGTGTTAATGGCGTCTCTGGATTTATTTCGACCGAAACTTGTCATTTTCTTCTATTTTGTCTCGGTCTATTTAAGTTATCCTTTTTGCAGGTCTAGGGGCACACAATGGGCACGAGATATTTGAGCCAAAGAAGCATTCTCTCTGCCGATCGATTCTCATCCACCACTTCATCGTGTTCACAGCGGCAAACCTCTGTACGAAACTTAAGTGCTAAAATATCATAAAATATGCTTATAACTATATAATATGTCTTAAAACTATATAATTAACAACGGAATACCTAACAAAGATAGAGAGTTCCTCAAAAATAGAAGTACCGTCTTACCCTACAGCAAATAACTTAAAAATATCTAAGTCTATAAAGTATTAAAGTCTAGTTTTTTTTAAATTATACATGCTACTTGAAAACAAAAAAAAACAACTGCCTAAGGTGGAACTCGAACACGTTTTAACGCATAAGTATCGGGCGCTTGTTAATTCGTAGAAAGTCATGTGTTTGTTGCAACAAACACTTGATATTCATAATGAAGATATTTATTTTTACAAACAATTATCTCCTACAGTGTGCTCTATCTCAAAGCATCCAGTTTTTAGTTGTCCATGTCACGCGCGCCGTATTCCGTCAATAAAACGCCAATAAACCGCTGCGATATCGCAGCGTGATCGTAAAGCCGGACTCACCCTCCAGCGTTATAATGTGCCAAATAAAAACGGCACTCCAATACAATTGCCTTTATTATTTCGGTGAACTATCCCCGAATGTGACGGATTTTATGAAACGGCCAGTGACAGGGTTTTATGTTTTGGATATTTTAATATCTACTTTATATTGTAAAAGTTAATAAAGTATAGACATTTGAAGTCCGAATTGGCTAAGGGCCTTTTTCACAATTTACGGAAAAGTTCTGTATTAGTTCTGATTAAGCTATATTTTAGGTACTCATCTGAAGGATAAACACGATTTTTGACACGATTTTCAAGCTCTCTTATCCTCGACATATTTTTATCTTTTACATAACTTTATCCGTACATTGTGAAACAGGCCAATTAGTGTTGTAGCAATGTTTTTGACTTAAACCCCGAAATTATGTTAGTTTCGAAAATAATTTATCATCAAGCCGCTTATTAAATAGCAAAATGTTAGGTAAAACAGTTGACAATAGCATAGAAAATAGCAAAAGCAGTATTCCTAGTCTGAGATAGTCTAAGTAAAGACTCTAATAAAATTCCGATATCACTAAAGGAATTCTGCAAGCATACGGTATGCGGTTTGATAATATCGCACGGACCGCGTACCTGCTCGCTATAAAAACTAAATCTAATATCCAGTTTAAACCAGATCCTTTGAATGTGCACAAGTATTAACTTTTCTAACAGTTCCATGATAAAAATCTATTTCGAAACAAAGTCGGGTTAGTAACACATTTATAATCTCAAAAACGGCAACATTTTATGATATTTGATTTGTTAAATTTTTCTCGGCCCTAAATAGCAAAATAACTTTCAATATTTTATAATTTTGAAAATTATTTACAATTTCAAATACAATTTGCGGGTTATCTAAGTTGGAAAACTGAAATAGGTTTTAGTAAAACGATGACACAACAAAGTCATCTGAAACTTTCAAATTGATACGACATGCTAAGTAGTAAAACGACTTCAATGATTTCATGAGTTACCTATTCGTTATTTGTAGTTATAAGTGGAACTAATAAATACATATATGTTAAAAAAGGATTGTACATATAATGCAACCATTTGCAGTCATTCAAAATCGGGTCAAATAAGAAAACGACGATCTTTTATAAATTAACGTGTACCGAGAGACTATTCTGATACCTCGTAACGTAACACAAGAATATGAATTCCTTAGTTATTCCGAAAGAGTCCATTGACTCTACTATATTAGTAATCGGTTTTATGGCGCATCAAAATTTTATGCTGAATCGTACAACGAACAAAGGAACATTCTGGATGAATCGAAGCACTATAGGTAAGAGTCATGTCTTATTAAAAAGGTATTCTCAAATTTCGAGCTTCATACTAAACAAAGTGGTTCGCAGATCTTTTATCCGTTTATTTACATATTTTGGAGCGTTCATAGAAATTCAGGGATCCATTGCATTCGGATTCGGATCATTGGAGAGACGTACAGTTTGTATGCAGTCTGCACTCGCATTCACTCTCCAAAGAGGTCTGGGCACTACGACGTTGTATGTCTCCATACATAGTACAACAAATGCATTTGACTACCTACCTTAATCTTATTTGTAATATATAATATATAATTTCACCTTTTACCAAAAAAGTAACATTTAGGTAAAATGTTAAATTTTATTAGTGTGAAATACTAAGGGTTTGTATACTCATGATAACAAAAACCTTGCACAAGAAACTAGTTATCTATCTCAACCTAATTTTAATTATTACAACCTAAATAGTTAGGTTTGTTAGTTGCATGCGAAGTTAATAAAAGTATGAATAATATTTGGCAAGGAGTTATCTTTTAAACATTCGCGTTGCATAATTTAAAACCCGATCGAAACGTCAGGCAAAAGAGGTAACATAATTTTGTACCTAAATTATGATCGCGTTAATTCCCGTTTCATTGAGTTTTAAAGGAGTTATCGTCAATAAATTAATTAAATCGGTTAGTTTAGGATTTGTGGGTAAAGATGATTACTTTAGTAAGCTATTTAAAGTATCAAATTCGATTGGTGCTTGGTACCTTAATCAAAAGCATCATTTCACACTGCCTCAGATTGCATTCAACCCGCACGTACATTCAGTTCGCAGTAAAGTGCATCCACTGTTATTAGCAGGGCGTTCGACAAATCGTGTTGTGTGTACCGAAGCTGAGATACTGGAGACTATTGGGGAGTTGGATTTAGTGTTCGCTGAAACTATTTTATGGTCAGGGAATTCAATTCTTCTTGCTCGTGGGAAATATTCATGTATATCGGTGTGAAACGTGTAAGCTAAAGTGGCATAGCTTAGGATGTCCTACATCTATACTAGCCCAGCCTTTTAAGTCATTCAGAATCGAGTGTGGTATCCTAATACAGGAAAAATATCCATTCATTGTTCTTAATTTTTCAAAATCACACCCAGAACCATAAGGTTAACGCTCGTTATGGCAAGGGTTTCTCATCGTAGGAGGCGTGAATGATGAGCCGGGATTTTGAACATTATATCATGAAATCTTCTGAATAATTCACCCTCTGTGTATATTTCAGTTATAAAAATCGATACAATGCCTCTTATTAAAATGCAATCACTTAAAATAACCTAAAAAACAGATAAATCTCTTTTTTCCTCCGACTTTAAAATCGTGAGTGACCGTTAAAGTTTTACGAGCGTGTCACCAGCGCCATCTCGCTGCGGAGATTGGCAACGCTAAGCCGGCAGCGCCATCTAGAACCGCGTTAAACTAGGACTTTACGGCCACGTTTGAGTGAACGGAAAAAGTATAGAATACAAGCTGATCAAAAAGGCTCTGACCAAAAATTACAATCAATGGTCGATCATTTGCAAATGCAGTAACAGAAATTAGGGCAAATAATTTCAAGAACGTTTGAGTCGTTGAGACAATTTGGGGGTGCCTAAAACTTAGCTGAAGCAGACGGGTGTTGCTAGTGGAGCTCTAAAAGAGACAAAGGAAATTATAACACTTTATTAATGACTTATGAAACACACAGGGCACGCGTAATTAAATGTAAGGGCCAGTAAATGCACTCAATGACCGCTTTTAGTATTGTGCTGCAAAGAAAAAAATATCAAGACTGTTGACTTAAATAATTTTAAATAAAAAAAATGTTTGCGTGCTCTCTATCTCCCTCATAAACTTTAGCATTTAAAATCAGACTAAATGTAGCGGTGACTGATCATTGCTCTCAGAAGATTGAAGGCAAGCAGAGAGTTATTAAGTGATCGTGGTCAGCATCCTCAATTGCCCAAAAATTCAACGCTAAAAACATGTTTATGTTACTGCATTTGTGTGCATGTCACACATACACACAAACAGTATGAATTTGTGTGTTACAAGATCTAAATGTGAGTGAGGGACGTGGTATAAAATGTTGTGCAGTTTCTATGTTTATTTCATTCATTGGATAAGGTGAGTAAAACTTAAACGACCTTGTGGTTTGTTAAACGTTTAGAGCACTATTCCTAAGACAGTAAACATTCTTGGTTGATTTAGTTCGACTCTTTAAAGTCTTACATTGAAATACGAAATGAAATAGAATAGTGGCGGACGGCCTGATGACCTGCTTTGTCAACAATAAATAAATTACGTGACACTTATGCAAAATCATGACGTCATCATCATCATTGACGACCTCCGTCCGTAGCCGAGAGTAGAGCACGCCAAAATATATGGCATCGCGCCATCTCTGAGGTTTGATTCCCGGTCGGGTCGAAGTAGAAAACGAACTTTACTATATCTCTGGTCTGGGTGTTGTGGTACCGTCGTTGTTTCTGATTTCTTAACACAAGTTCTCTAGCTACTAACATTAGATCCGAGCAATTTATGCGATGTGATGTTCTCTTACAAATATTTATTTAATTATCTAAATCAGTGATTTCACTGGCGTAGTGGTGCAACGATTCGCGTTGAAGGCGGATTTCAGGTGGGGACGAATCGGAAAACAAACTTTAGAAAATGTTCAAGTCTGGGTGTACTGGAGATTTGGAACATTCTCTTATAACCAAGATTATCACTGAAAAAGGAAGCAAAAAGTAGGTTCTTAAAATTGATTTCAAGAAGTAAATACATGATATGTCGATATGTCCTACACAACACTGAAACGTAAACCAACTGTCTAACATTGACAGCTGACACTGACACTGACACTGACATAAACAGCTCAAACTACTAACTCCCAGAAATGAGTCTCATCATTTCCTTACCAGGTGAAGCCATATTTACACACATGTTGCGTAACTTTAAACCAAGACCGCCGGTATTACTATTAAAGCCACAACCACAAACAGCCATCAATATTTCATTTTCGAGAAAGAAATCCCTACACTATTATTCAAACATGGCCGGCACTTTATCCGGAGTTGCTCACACAAGTCGGTCGGTGTAAAGACAAATACAGAAGTGACCGCGGTCAGCCTTCATAAAGTAGACTTTTATATCGGACCCGCGAAACACGAACTCTCTGTAAAGTATACTTATGTAGATGTAAAGCCACTGGAAGAGACACAATTTTCAAATCACAAAATTACCCGGCACCCTTATATTACCTAAAAATTAGCAATTAGAAATATTTGTGCAGTCATCGCCCGTTGATGCTTAGTGTCAAAATCTATTGGCGCACTTTCAATAGATTGCTTTGTTTTTGTTTTTGCTGTCAATTTGCGATTTTAAAGCCAGAATTTCTCAATTTCCGCTGTCGCATTGCTTTTGCAATATACGTAATAAGGGTGCCGAGCTCTTTTTGTGCACAGTAATTGTATCGAATGTTAAAATTATATCAGATTTGGGAACAGAGTTTCTGTCAACAGCGCAAGACCTCCTCCTAAATATGGATGAGCAGTTAACAGATTGCATGCATTTCCCGCCTGTAACACCGCCGCACGCACTCGTATTATTGTTTTGCCGAAGTATTTATATTTTAAAAGAAAATCCTTCTTACGGAAACACATAATTCTTAGGAAAATCAGCGTTAGTTTATAAAGCCTAGTCTGCTTAAAACCTTTATCTTGTACTTTATTTTTCTTCTTTTAGTATCAGCTTCGCAATTAGCTGATTAAACACAAGAAGACTAGTTACTGATTTGACATTGTCGTTAAGACTTATAATTCTAATTGTTTTCTTTTGTCTTGATGATAAAATTATTGCACCACCGCTCTTATGGGTCATTCATGAAAAAAACCGTCTACATGCTTCATCGATAATTTCTTAAATAGTTTTAACGCTAAAGGTTGGGCATTTGTGTCAAGTTATTACATCCAAGAACTGTGTTATTTGTACCCAAATAATCTTACTTTAAGAAATAATAAAATAACGATGTCTCTTCCATGAGGAAATAAGTCTGTGTTTCGCCTCCGGAGATTGAATAAGGCCGAGAAAAGTCGGCGGCGGATTTATGGGGCTTCGCCGACGCCGCACTCCGCCCTGATTGCCCGTTTATATCGTGTCGGTGCGTGAGCTTTCGGCCTGCGCGAAAAGCTCCATTAATAGCCATTTTAAAGTAACACTTCCGTTTGTTTTAGGGAGTTGCAATTGAGAGACTGCGGGACGAGATAATTTTGTTGTCTTGGAGAAAATCGTTAGAGATTTAACTTTTCTGTACAGGGTAAATCTATTGATGTTATGTCTCTGTTATAATGTCATATAATGATGTAGATAAGTAATGCTGCTGATGATGTATTTGTATACTGTAAGAGGCTAACATCGAAATTGCTAAATAATATTCAGCTTCATACTTTTTTTAAGGTATGAATTTGGCTGCCTTCCGAAGCTGATTGAAGATTGTAATCATTTATTAAAGAAAAATTTGCTGCTTCATATTTTAGTCAAAAAAATAATTAAGCAAGCTTGAATATCGAAATGGTGACAAGCTCAGTTTATCTGTACCTTTTCTTGTTGTTTTAAAACAACCCCTCAGTTCTAACTACCATTTTAATTATCTTTATAAGTTTTGTAACTACTTACATGCAGTGTAGTTTACGAATAAACCGCAGATTTTTAAAAATTTAAAGTCAAAGTTATTGACTTATATGTTACAATGGTCAAAGTATCTAACTGCAACTGCGAGAAAACATACAACTTGTTGACCGTTTCCACTTACAAACTTTATTGACGAGTGCTTTCACGTCAAAGACTGAGTAATATTGGCTCCGAGCAAAGGTGCGATCGCCTTCAATGCTTCAATTTTATGAAGTCTATAAACTCCGCGCTCAAACGTGGTGCAACTTTTATACGTATTGTCGAGTTTAATATTGTCTTCGCTGAATCGGAGTTCTATTCACATCCATTTTAAATAGACTTACTTTATTTTTATTGATTTCTAATTTTATTGTTTAATTGGTTGACTCAAGCACGCTTAAGCAGAAGCTTCTTTCGATCCTCGCTCGATCGCTGTAGATGATGATGTTGATGATTGTTATTCAATCAATGTCAGAGGGGTAGCCATGAACTCTTAAAACAATCTCAAATCTGTCAAATTTCGTACCGTAATGACGTACGAAATTTGACAGATTTGACAAGTTTTGACAGATTTGAGATTGTTTTAAGAGTTCATGGTTACCCCCCTGACGTTGATTGAAAAAACAATCATCAACATCATCATATACAGCGATCGAGCGAGGATCAAAATAAGCTTCTGCTTGAGTCAACCAAGATTTGAGATTGTTAGTTCATGGTTACCCCGCTGAGCACATTTAGTTTTTTTTTGTACCAATTATCTAGCGGTAGCATCATTCGCACTACACGAGTCAGTAAAAGATTTTGCAGCTAATTACAACCAGTGCTATATCTGTGCATTTGATATTCTAAATCTTACTATATTGGCACAAAAAACAAGTTTTGGCGACCTCCGTAGCCGAGAGGCAAGCATGCCGGACTTAGCGTCGCCATCTCTGAGGTTCCGGTTTCGATTCCCGGGTAGATCAATGTGGAAAACGAACTTTTCTATATTGTCTCGGGACTGGGTGTTGTGATACCTTCGTTTTTTCTGATTTCTATCAAGGGCTTTAGCTACTTTAGGATCAGATGTATGTGATGTTGTCCAATATTTATTTATTTAATTATCTATCTTGCAAGGAGTAAGTAGGTTCAATGGTTCAAAACTTTTTCCCTCGGAGACTCAGCACACATTTACCCGGTTCAACCCAAAAATATTGCTGACACACCATTCCAGGACTGCTGTCGCCAATATCCCGGTTATCTAATCTCCAAACACATAGGGTGGGACTCGTCATGTCGTCGCATATTTTTTTATCTGTCCCAAACGATCCACTCGACGGATATCGGACATTTTTCGGGTAATTTCAGAGCTAAGAGGGTATCAGGCTGTTGAGAATGCACAATATTTTTTATGACGGTTTTGTAAGTGGTCGGAGGAATTTTCGTTCGAACGGTTGAGGGTCATGGACAGTTTTCTTTATTAACCGTTTTATGTTTGCGAAGACCGCTTCCAAGCCTAAGAATTCCGGACTATCTCTGGTGTGTTTAATCTTCTTGACCAATAATAATACCTATTCTTGTCAACTGCATCTACTTCTAGTGTAATAATATAACAGTTAACTGTGTGTATTGTTATGCTTCCTAAATGCTTGTTTAAGCATATTTTCTTTAAAACAAACTCTAGAGTTCAGTTTTACAAAGCGAAATGAACAATTAATGTCGATTCATAGTTATAACCATTTAATACAGAGGGACTATTTACTTTGTCATATTTTTGTACTTTGCCTTAAATATCTTTCAGTAGTTTGCCGACAATTATAGATTCGTTCACACTTTGTTAAGCTTCCGGCAGACATACAAGTAATACATTATATACACATGCAGAGAATAGTCGTGTTGACATAAAGTGGTTCCGGGTGACTCAGCGGTCACTCTAACTTTGTTGCGCGTTCATGTTATTAGTTGCGACTTGCGAGGCTTCAGTCACACCCTGAAGATAAACAGTATCCTCACTCCGCACAAATTCCGTTTGAGGTTAACCGATAGGACCGATAGGTTTGATAGGTTGAATTAGCAGTGCACACAAAGCAACTTAAATTGACGCAACTGTCTTTTTTTTTAGCAGTTGCCGGTATCATCATAATTTCAGCCATAGGCCGTCCACTGCTGATAACTATAGGCATTCTCCAGTGACTTCCAGATTGGCCGGTTGGAAACGGCTAGCTTTAACTACTAGCTTTTGCCCGCGACTTCGCTCGCGTGGTCTTTAGTTAATTCAATATATTCCACAGGAACATTTAAGCTTTCTATGTTTACATCCACTGTGTTATAGTTTCGAGCTTTAGAAACAAGGCTAGTTCTGCCACTATAAAAAGACAGTGAAAAATCGCATAAAATTGAATGGTTAATACATTCGGTTTTTATCTTCGGCTCTGTCTCTGACGAATTTCAATTATATATTCGAAATAAAAAAGGTGTAACAAAAACTCAAAACTAATTCTACACCGTAGGAATAAGCTATCGAAATAATTCTGTTTCTCACATTTGGTTTGTAGGAGAAACTTTAGATTGGTTCTGCCGGTGCATTGTAAATGGGGCACGTTGCATAAGATGACGAGGTGATGGTACAGACTGATAGTATTTCAAACTTATCCGTCTACGCACTAAAAGCCTAAGTGAGTCGACACGCAAAGGAGAAGAAGAAGAAGATCTACGCACTGTAGGTCCTCTACCTATTCAAAATCATTCACCTATCATCAAAATCATAATCTATAATTACATATTACCTAATACGATAGAGAGATGCAAAGCGTAAATGAAATAACGCAAAACCTTTTAGCGAGTGATACTGATGCTCCATAGAAAAAGTTTTTTAATGGAACCAACAACGAAATCACAACATAATGATTCTTCATACAACTGGTCAGCCAGTAGAAGAAGTATTTTTTGGTCGGTGTTTTAGTATGAGAATTTATTTTTTACAGTTCAATTAACATCTGCTGGATTACCAAGTTAAAGTGGCAGTGGGTGGGTGCCCCCCCCCCCCACATGTCAATGATTATTGACATGGGCACATGTCAATAACTCACGGTCGATGTCTCAGAAATAGTACGGAGTAGAAACAGTATGTAGACCACATATCGGCAAGCGGAGGAAACAACGTTCACTCACAAGGTACAGCCTAGTACAAGTTGCAGCAAGCCGCTGGATACAGCAAGTTCTATCCAGCCAACCTGGAAATCATTTGAAGAAACCTGTATTCGACAATGGACCTGGACGTTTTATGGCTGAGATACGATGATGATGAACTGCAACCTCCATGCAACGAAGGGGCAATCCAATCCACGTTACGCAAAATAGGTATCGTCATTTTGTATCCCCTCCATAGCATAGGGAACTATAACACGCTTTTCCACACACTGTCATATTTGGCATGACCGCGTGACGTAACATGTAAACGACCCTTAACGAGTGATGCGTTTCATGCGTTCCTCCTATAACCTATAACAATAATATTGACATGTATGCGGAGAGTCATTTGAAAGTCATTCTAGTTACGTCACTGCCTCATCAGTAAAGCTGGCCTAAAATGGTTGGACCGAATTATTGGACTCAAATCGCGAATTTCACTGAAGAGATTACCGCACGCACCGATTGATGCCAATGCGTCCGTGGTCCAGGTGGACACATATCGGTTTAATTTCAGTGATCTAGTTCGCGAAATACATGAAATACGAAAATTAGGGGCTATTTATAAAATAAAGGAAGTTTTGAAGCAAAAAGAACAAAGCGAGCTGGACTTGCACACGAAACATTTATGCATGTAGGTATGCATGCATTCATACATGGGGTTTGAATACTATTATGCGAAATCAGCTGTTCCGCTTGGTATGTGGATTTTTTTTGTGGTTTTGTACTGGTCCCGTACAAATAGTTGTTGTATTTGATAATCAGAATAACCGATGTGCATTAATTAGATTACCAACACCAATAAACACCATGTATTCAAATCGGATTAATAAAAAAAAAAAGTTTTGTATGAAAATTTAACAAATCGGCAGATAGAGGCAAGGCATCTTAGGAAGTAGCTGTATATTGTCTTCTGTTCACATAAATAGTTGACTACAAACTCCTCTTAATAAGTGGCTACCAAGGGGTCTGGTTAAATGAGAGCCAAATGGGTTGTATAGCGTGATAAAATAATTTGCTGCTTGATTAGTTGCCCAATTGGGCAGTAAATTGTCTTATTTGATACTGTATCAACGACATTACCCGTTGACCAGATTGGCCTAAAGGCTCGGGTTCATGGCCTGGGGTATGGCTATGCTGGGAGGTGTTTCTGAAAAAAAAAATGGCTCATAGTTGTAAGTAGCTTAAGCAATTGCTTACACACACAATTAACTGCGAACACAATTGTGTAAAAGAAATCAGAAACAACGATGGTAAGTACTACCACAACACCTACACCCGAGACAATATATAACAGTTCGTAGGTATTCTTCATTGACCCAACCGGGAATCAAATGTAACCACAGAGCGATACGGCGTGATTTAAGATCCTAATTAATTACTTAAGTTCCTAATGATGGTGCTTCTCACCTAGAATAGATGTTTATATACCTACAGGATGTACAAGAGGATATGTTACTCTTCAAACCACGTGATCTGCTGGTCATATAAAACATTTTTTTTTCTATTGGAGCAACATGGATATTGAGAATTTTAAGCTGCTCCATACAAACTTACTTGCATACCTTGATGATAATATTATTCTGTATGTAGGCCCTCCTCCGGACACTTATACACGTCCCAAAATATAGCTTAGCCCTACCACCGCTTCGGGACTACATAAAGGCTGGTGATGAGAAGAAACGGCGCAACAAACTCAGTCACCTTTGTCAGCCTGATTTGACAGGAAATACATTTTACAAGACAATAGTAAGTGCGAGCTAGGCAGTTTAAGTCCATACACTCTTGTCGTTTAAATAATCTTCTAATTTGTAATATACTTTTGTCATAAGGACTTTTTTAATGTTGATTTTGAACTCATGGATCGGTAGTTCAACAAGAGTTTGTGGTAATTTATTGAAAAATTTTATACCATTCCCCATAAATGAATTACTAACTTTTTTTAATCTGAAGCACGGATACTACTAGCACGGAAACGGAGCACGGACACGGACCAATAATAAAATCAAGCCTAAAAATATTATTTTCTTGTAGGTACATGTCTCGCTATCAAAAATAGCATGCAAAATTTAAACAATCAAGTAAATAAAACAATCTGAACAAATATAAATAACAATAATATTTATAACATTAATTCATAAATTATGTCAATAAATTATTTTTAATTAATTACAGCAAAATGTCAGGAAAAAAATGTAATTAGTTATTTAAAATCTATAGTCAATAAACAAAAATATGTCATAAATTCTCTTTTCTATAATTTTGAATTCTTTGTAACTTCTTTAGGGTGCGTTCGCGTTGGACGCCCGTAGAGGTAATTACATATTTTTATATTAATGCAATGCAAAGCAACAAGACAGAAAAACGTAATACTGCTCTTAATTCTTAACCTTTCTTCATAAAAAAATAATTTAATTTAAAATGTAAATTAATGAAAATTTCATATATTATTTTAAACAATTATAATATATATAAATAATAATGCGTTTGAAAAATAATAAACTCTAACTGTATGAAGAGTCGGACTCGCGCACGAAGGGTTCCGTACCATTTTCTATACACACGACAAAAAACACGTTTGTTGTATGGGAGCCCCCTTAAATATTTATTGTATTCCGTTGTTTAGTATTTGTTGTTATAGCGGCATCAGAAATACATTATCTGTAAAAATTTCGACTCTCTAGCTATCACGGTCAATGAGATACAGACAGACAGACAGACGGACAGCGGAGCCTTAGTAAAAGGGTCCCGTTTTACCCTTTGGGTAGGAAACGATTTCGATGTCGCTTCCATAGAAAAAGTTGTTGTATATCACGTGGTTTTGAGGAGTGTCCTATTCTCTTGTACACCCTGTAGATGTCAAGTAGTTGTCGAGATTTAGTTCAGTAATGTTGTAAGTAACAAGTTGTAAGTAACAGCGATGCGGCCGGTCCGGCTAACCGGCCGCGACGCGCTAAGTGCGCCTAACTCGCTTACCGTAATGGGACGGCCTTTAACGGCACAAACCGAATTACTAACTTGTTTAATGTTAATAAGACTAGCAGGAGAAATAGCTATGTTTTTGTAGGAGATTATAATTTGTGTTTTTTCTAATCATCGGTTTTGAAGTTGCTAGTTCTTTATGAAAAACGAAAAATGTCTCAATTCTATAAAACAGAAAAAAATAAGATATCTATTTTTTTTATTTTTTGTTACTTGCCTTAAGTTCAGAATAATAATGTATTTAATGTTGATTAATATTTATGATTAATTAATTAATAGTTTTGAAATTAGGGGATTAAAATTGTAATCCATTATGTAAATGTAAATAAAAAAAAAGTTTTTTTTTTATTTTCAGAAATCACCCCAATCAGATAGACTGAGCGAAAGCACTACAACTAAACTAGCTTGAAGGTACTTTAGTGACTAGAAATATAATTATTATAATTGACAAACAAAATATATTCTTGCTTATCACACAAACTCTTGCCCCTTGAGGTATTCGAACCTGCGACTGATGAAGTTATTATCAGTAGCGCGAACCATTAGTCTCAACTGTTGTCCAATGATAAAATAAACAAGAGTTAAAATACGATTTACCAATATGACGGTTTTATCCCGTCAATTAAATAGCTTTAACATCTGTCTGCATTTTAATATCAACTGCAGTTAAACCGGAACGAAATCTCGCTAAAACATTTACGCAGTAAACAAAAACACGTGTACAGTCAGCAAAACAATGCTCATGTAAAAATGTCAGATAGCGTCACTTGCATGCGGGTGCTGACGGTACTATCTTGTGCTTTTGCACTCTGACTTTGAAAAATGCGCTGCATTTGACGGGCTAGCGGAAAAATATGTAAGGTGACTTTGATATGATAACCAAGCGTTTCAGTGGTTTAGTTTTTCATTATTGTTTAAGGCCGGATTCGACCAATCTGGAGTAAGTCGTAACTCGGGGGTAAACCACTGCTTAATCTAGAAATAAGTAAATTTTTCATGTTCCAACCACAAATCTAAGAATAAGGTATTAAACGAACATATTTATTTACGGTTAATGTCAAAGGTGGCTCTCGCCAAATCGACACTGGTCGCATAGAAACTGTCAATAATTGGCATTGACGCTCTCTAACCCTACACAATTTAATGGTTGAGACATTTTAATATAACCCAGAAGAAAATGGATTGCATAAATTTTGGTAGGTTTATGCACTTGAACCATACAATAATAATATTAAGTGCAGTGTGTGCCATAACTAATTTGGAAAAACGCAAACAAAAGGAGTTAAGCTATTCTCATAATAGCTAAACTAGGATAACTTAATGTTTCGTCGAATCCAGCCTAAGTAATTTTAATTAGAAGTGTAATTGTTTTTTGTATTAAAAATAATGTTTAATAGGTGTATTGTTATCGAGTAGTTTTAAGAAAAGTGCATGGATAATTTTTTGCTTTATCTAGGTACCTATGCCATTCAATCATTTCCAAATATAGAATGGCCAGTAATTTACACCTAGACAGTATTAATTAATGAGTTCGTGCTAAAAACTCCAATGTATCCATAAAATAGCTGTCTACATGGTAATCAACGAGAAATATATGCAGTATTAATCCGAAGCCGGTCTAAGCGGCCGAATTTATAGAGTACAAGCGCGCAATTTTTAACCAATCCCTCTAGCTTGTTAGCTGGTGAAATATCGCAGGGCTAGAACGAAAATGTCCTAACTCAAGAAATAGTTAAAAGACAATTACTGACATACTAACTAAAACTACAAATCGTGTCGTAGTGTAAAAACGGAAAAAAGTATTAGCCCTAATTTTAAGATTTAATCGTTATTTTAATAGTTTTTCCATTTCTCATGTGGGGCAACATACACTAACGGGCGAAATATAGTAGGTATCAGCGGCGGTAAGTTAGATAAGATAATATCAATAATTTATCGCTTTATAAGTATATAAGTTATAACATTAAAACAATCTATAATGTCAAAAAGAGCCAAGTCATGATCTTTGGGGCCGGGAGTAAACGACCTATCAAGTATCCACCTATCACGCTAAATAACTGTTTACTCCCAAGAGTGTATGCATTTAAATATCTTGGCCATATGTTGACTCCAGACCTTAAGGACGATGATGACATAGAAAGAGAGAGGAGGGCGTTGTCAGTGAGGGCTAACATGCTGGCTCGCAGGTTCGCTCGGAGTTAACGGGAAGTTAAAATCACGCTATTAGAGCTTCTTGTACAACATTTTACACGTGTAGCTTATGGGCTAATTACACGCAAAAAGCTTATAACGCCTTCAGAGTGCAATACAATAACGCGCTCAGGGTGCTGCTGAGGTTGCCACGCTTCTGCAGCGCATCAGGGATGTTCGCGGAAGCCCGAGTAATGCCCGAAAACACCCTGCGCACCAGGGACGCGCCCCTGGTGCGCAGGGTGAGGGGGAGCCCCAACAACATCCTGAGCATGATCGCGAGCAGGCTAGACTGCTTATACATAAGTCATTGTTGTACCAAATCAAATGGGTTGGTGTTAAAATGACTTTTGTAATATAGGTAACTTAAAAAATAATAATATTGATAATAACTATTTTAATATTATACTCACCTAGTTGTAAGTAATTACTAACAAAATGTAAGTCTTTGTTACTTAAATAAAAAAATATTCATTCATTAGCCATTCCGTGATAATACCTAGCGTATGTCTTTTTAGACAACGTCTGTCACCTCGAATAAGTTTCGCGCACGAAGTTGATGAGCTATGTTATCTACTCAGCCTACTGTTGCATGTAGGCTTCTTTCCCAGCCACTCGCATTATATCATTGTACTTGAGGGCTGATGGTCTACCCTTTGTCCTTCTTCCTTCTCTTGGTCACCAGCCATCTTCTCTTCTCCTTCTCTTGGTCCAGCACTCTCTAACTTTATAAGCCAGTAGGTTGGTAAAACTTAAAGTTATCAAAAAAGTAAAGTCAAGGAGTAAAGTTATACTCGTCGTTAGCTCGTAATAGCTAAACTGGGGTAAGATATTAAGGCCTTAAGATATTACTTATAACATAAGCTACATTGATACATATCCTATAAATATCAAGTAACGACGATTTAATCCGACGCTAAAATGGCGGTATTCGAAGTTACGGCACTTTTCATTCCACCCGCTACGGGAAATTGAATGCTGTAGATGTAAGCACCAAGGAATGGCCCAGATAAAAATATTCATGAAAACCGAGCAAAAAGTTATTTATGATCAAAATGCTGGCATGTCTTGCCGTGCTCTATTTATAAAGGCTGGCTTTAATGAAAGTCCCTTTGAGTTTATTTGCAAAAAAACTTACGTGAAGGTTGTATATTTTTTCCGGCTATTTTAAGAATATGTGCTGCTTAGACATAAGATGATTTTAAAATCAGGTTCGTAATTATGTTAATTACGCAACATAAATAGACATAAGATAATATTAGATCTTAAAATCATGTTCCTACTTTTGTTAATTACGAAAAATAAAATATAAGATTTAAGGAGTAGATTTACGACCTCGTTAAAATACTTTTTTAAATGACCTTTTTTACTCGCATGCATAAAATTAACAAACTTGTACTTTCAAAAACATGTATACCTTAAGCACATAATACTTCTTATAAATTCTAGATTTATCAAGAAAGATAATAGGTTCTCTTTATTGCACATCTTACGAAAAACGAAACGAACAAACAGTTTAACAGTACAAAAAGTAAATAACATTTGAAATTAAAGTACTATCGTTAAAATAGTTGAGAGGAGGATGAGTCTAAAGATATTAAAGGGAGAAAATAATAGTAAATGCATAAAAATGTAACCTAATAATATACGTAATACATGACTCTGCTACTGTAGTTCGAAGGTCACTATTTCGACGTACGTTAGTTCGAAAGTATACGAGTACGACGTACGTTAGTTCGAAAGTATACGAGTACGATGTACGCTAGTTCGAAAGTGCACGGCAGCGAAGTATGAAATGGCGGCGTACATTTATTACAAAGTTATCGAGTGCGATGTATATTTAATCAAAAGTACACAGTTGCGAAATACGAAATTACAAAGAACGTTGGTTCCAAAGTATGAGAGTACGATGTACGCAAGCTAATTAAAAAAATAACTACATGGTAGCAAAGCATAAAATTCCGACTTACCACTTATTTAAACTCAAAAGTAAGACATACACATCCAGCAACCTAAAACAGAACTTTAGTTTTATCTAAAAAAAATTACGTTTTTCAAAATAATAAAATTCTTTAAAAAAGTCAGAAAAAAAATGCTTGTAGTGCATTAACTTCATGTTGATTTCAGAATAAACGTGTAACTTAATGTTGTTATTTTTTTTAATTAGCTTAGGTACATCGTACTCTCATACTTTGGAACCAACGTTCTTTGTAATTTCGTATTTCGCAACTGTGTACTTTTGATTAAATATACATCGCACTCGATAACTTTGTAATAAATGTACGCCGCCATTTCATACTTCGCTGCCGTGCACTTTCGAACTAGCGTACATCGTACTCGTATACTTTCGAACTAACGTACGTCGTACTCGTATACTTTCGAACTAACGTACGTCGAAATAGTGACCTTCGAACTACAGTAGCAGAGTCGTAATACATAGCCTATTAAAATCAATATGGATTCCATAACCAAAAATGTTGAAAAAAGTTTAGGAATGTACAAGAAAAAACAGGAGAAACTAAGCTCACTTAACTGCAAGGACATAGTTTATATGGATTTTAAATCTACCCACTTTTAAACTTTTAAGTTAAATGCCGAATAATACCGGCAAGGAGTTCCATAGAGTTAAATAAGAAATAAATAAATATTGAAAAACATCACATACATTGCTCTGATCCTATGGTAAGTAGCTAAAGCATTTGTGTTATAGAAATCAGAAACAAAGACGGTACCACAACACCCAGACCCGAGCCAATATAGAAAAGTTCGTTTTCTACATTGACCCGACCGAGGATCGAACCCGGAACCTCAGAGATGGCGGCGCCATTTAATGTCCTGCATGCTCGCCTCTTGGCCACGGAGGTCGTCAAGTTCAATATATTCGAAATCCATTATTTGTAAACTGGTATCATCATCCACGCGAATCATTCAGCCCGTTCCCGATTTAATTTCCTCTACACCGCAGCGCGGATATAATCCAAATGCACCATATTCATATTCACTCGTCTATTGTCGATTGATGCCTAATCTGTGCATCTGCGATTATGTGACGACTATATTGTATGCAGGTACATTCAGGGGCGTGCTGTGCTTATAGGCAATAAGGCAGTGCCTACCTAAAAAAATGAATTAGATAGGCAGTGGGTACTTAAAAATTTGTTTTATTGAAGAAGACCACAGATTTCATTAATAATGCTCATAAGTAAGTATCTACTGCTACCTCGAAATAAAACCAATTTCCGCCACTAGGTAAATTGTAAATATCCGATAGATATTTTTTTAGTGTTTCAAACCTCGAAAAGGACACTGGCTACGCTCATGCAAGTCAAAGTAAAAAAAAAATAGTTTTCTGTAAAGTTGTTTACGGACGATAATTCTACGTAATAAAATTTGAAATATTGATACTACTCGGACGCATCGGCAGATGAAGTGGAAGAGAGATCGATGTGTCACAAGCGTTCGATTAGGCCGATCGTGCCTCTCTATCGCTTGTTGCGATCTCGCTCGCACGCGGAACGTGACACTTTCGTGCTTGCAGTCGAGGTTCATCGATTTATATGACGTTATCACGTTAAAAAATCCTCAAAAAAAAAAACTACTTTGGATCACTCGTTTTACTGCCAGTACACAGCTGGAAAATCTTCTCTTGCTGCTTGACGCTAGATCAGTAACTAGTAACTCTATAATTTATGACTGACGACGCGGTAGACAGACAACTTAGTAAAAGTTGCAGGACGCCTATAAATGGTCATTGGTCACTTCCAACCAGCCAATCTTGAAATCACTGGGGGAGGGCTATGTTTAGGAGTGGACGTTCTATGGCTAAAATGATAACAACCTCATTAAGGCAGCTCTGCGGTTTGCCTCGACTTCTAGAGTTCGATTCGAGTCATTTAATAAATGGGCTTACTTCTGGGGGTATTGAAAAGAAAAGCTTTTCTTTTACGTCGAGAGAGACCATGAAATCTTGTGTGCATTTTCCAAAAAATACTTTATAACTATTTTTAACGAGTAATTGATGACATATTATTACAGTCACATGTATGTGACTGTAATAGTATGTAAATTTAAGTCGTTATTTAATTTCGAGACCCACAAGATCCAACTACAGAATATATACGGCGGGCGCTGTTTGCGTTAACTTTTTGCGTTAGAAAACAAAAAAACAAAACTTGTTTTTTCATCTGTGCCGCCTTTCCCGCCATTTTCTCAATATTTATTTTCTGCCATAGATTCGCAAAAAACACTCGCTAAAGTAACACTTCCATTCGGTTTGGCTTCATTTCCTGCAAGCCGCGTCCAAGCATTTATCGGGTAGATAAATATTTTGCAGAGCCACCATAAATAACCAATAATGGATTCCTATTTCGAAACGCGGGGAGTCTTGAACGCGGGTGTAAGGAGTTTGGCCATAGAGTTTTTATTTAATTTTAGTCCAATGAAATTATATGTATATTGCAATAAAAAAGTTAAGGGTTTTTTTTTCTTAGCAAAAATAAGTATCGATCAGCCTCATCGCACATGAGCAACTTTTTTTAAAAAAAAGAACGAATATATATTTTTTCTAAATCTAATAGGTTTTATAGACTGTCGACTGTCGAATTTTCCTTGCTTTGCGCAATTTTTTTTATATCATAAAAATATTAAATACCATTTTATTTTCTTTAAAAGGAAAAAATGCTATTATTTATATTTCTGTTAAAAAATCATGAAAATTATTTTTCATCTCATGTCATCACCCACATGTCATACCCATTTTCAGATGGACTCGTCCGAACCGGTACCTAATCCGGACATTTCAATGTGAAACTGATTTAGTCGATCGAGGTCCGCCATTGTTATTTAAATGGGATACATTGAATGGATCTTTTTTGAGAGTGATAATGTTTTCTTGGGCACATTTTATTGAATATATTCTTGGGGCGAATATCAATTACTTTTCTAATCTACTTTTATTTATGTATGGGGTATAATGGTCGCAAATACTTAAATGAAGCGGCCGTTTCAAGAGATTTATTTTTATCAAAACAAAGAGGATATAAACAAGAATTCTTTCCACAACCACACCAATTATATTATTAATTATATATGTTTACGATGTCTATTATAGCATAACCATACTCAAATACGTTTAAAAACATCCCTGACTTAGAAAAAAATGCTCGTGCTCATCACACTAATTTGCCCTTTGCAAGATTCAAACCCGCAACCTTTGCTGTAGGCTGGACCGAGAACAACTATCCCAGATGATCGTCCTAAAAGTAAAAAAACCATCCAAATACTTTCACAAGCAGTTAGTTTTACTGAACTCAGTTAATCAAGAAGAGTGGTCGGGGGCAGATCTCTAAATCATTTATAAAGACGTCGCAGTCCCGGTTGTACGGGAATTTTTCTTGTCTTAAGTAAATAAAAATCCAATCAGAGGCAAATCCAATTTTCATTCCGCCCGTTGGATTCACCCGGGATTCGAGTTCATTTTTTACTTTTTTTCCCGACATTTTCACACTATTCGTTTCTTTAGGACAGCTCGAGCTGTCGTAGGCTTTGATTGCATTTCTGTCTGACCTTTCGGGGTTCAAATCCTACGTAATGCTTAAACGGCTTTGATAATGTATACTTAACTATAACTTATAATCACGGTTCTAAACGCGAAGTACTATAGTATGGAGTAGTCGTATTGATACTACTTACATTCCTCGACGTTTCGACGTTTCGACGGTCGTGGTCACGAGGGGAAAAAAATGTATAACTATTTTTTTTTAATTTTCATTTAAACTTAACTTTTTTGTTTTATTTTCTGGATTTTTTAAAAATTTACTTGTACAGTTTGTACTCTGACATTGTTTAAACAATGATTTCTATTTTTAAAAATCCATATTTCTGGTGCATGACAATATTGGAAATAATTTATTAAACTCTTTAAAGAAGAAAACTTAGGGTCGGTTATAGAGGTGGAGTGTAATGGCCATGTCTTTAACTGCATGATTAAATATCTCGATTTAAGAAAGGCATACATTTTTTTTTTATCAAATATTTTGATTTAGTAAAAAAAAATGTGTGTTACCAGTGATGACATACGGAACTGAAACGTGGCCTCTTACTATGGGCCTTATTAAGAAGCTTAAAGTTGCACAGCGCGCTATGGAAAGGGCTATGCTCGGTGTTTCTTTGCGAGATCAAATCAGAAATGAGGAGATCCGTGAACGAACCAAAGTCGCTGACATAGCCCGACGGATTAGCCGGCTGAAGTGGCAGTGGGCGGGGCACATAGCACGTAGAACTGACGGCCGATGGGGCAGAAAGGTTCTGGAATGGAGGCCGCGTATCGGCAAGCGCAGCGTAGGACGCCCACCCACAAGGTGGGCAGACGACCTGGTAAAGGTTGCAGGACGACGCTGGATGCAGGCCGCTTCCAATCGGCCGATCTGGAAGTCACTGGGGGAGGCCTATGTTCAGCAGTGGACGTCCTGTGGCTGAGATGATGATGATGAAAAAAAAATGCCAGATTATAACTGTATACAACACGGGTATTGATGCAAGATACCACTTTTTATTTATTATTGTTGTGTACAGTGTTATAATTAAAAAATGCAACAAGAAAGTTTAAAATGTTTTTAATTGCCAGATGTTGCAAAAATTTTGACATTCTGTATTCTTGCAAAATCTGACTAAAACTAATTTACCAATACAAGAAGAGTATTGACTCATCTGTACTCATACCAACAAATTTTAATGTCCTGTATAAAAAAACTTATAAAATTTATTTTAAAATCTCAAGTAGGTACACGATGTTACTCTGAAAATTGTACTGACACGGCACGCATAAGTTCTGCTTACAATTCCGGCGGAGGCAAAACCCGGCGGGGCGCAAGTTCCCGCAAATTTCAATTGATCGGCGGCGAGTCCGGCCCGCGGGGGCCGGCGCCGCCGGATTTAATAATTCACATGCCACCATTGCTTCCAAGTGTGCATTCGAAGTATAAGTTTGAAGTTAACATAATCGTAACAAACGATAACTATAATAATTTTATATGCCAAACAAGGACAGTAAATTTTAATAACAAGTATGTAAATGTTTTGAAATCAATCATGACTATCAACAGCCCTTTTTTTTGATTTTCGTAAAATAAGAATTTAAAGTGACAAAAACAAGGACAGCAAATATCAAGTATGAAATTAATGAAATAATTTTTTCAATCGATATTAAATAAATTTGACAGGTATGAAAGTTTTGGGAATCAAAAAGCCAATTTTCTTAACGATAATTTCGTGAACACAATAGAAAATCTGATAGTTGGAGGTTAAGTAAAGGATCAAGTACATTTATCATCATTATCAGCCCTTGCAAGCCCACTGCTGGACGCTCTGCCGCCCGAAATAGCTAAATTGACAAGCAAAAAAGAATTTGGCACTAAGCTTAAACAGCACTACATAGACATGTTGTAGCATATATTATATAAATGCGTATGTGTGTGTTGTGGCGTGTTTGTGTGTGTACATAAATATGCTGAATTTGTTTACATACACAAATATGCTACTTATGCTTATATGAGTCAGTATAGTTAAATTAAATCTAACTAAGTGAGATTCGCACCCGCAGTCAACCACGGAAGTGGTTTGCGAGGCAATTTATTAAATTATTTTTTTTGTAAAAGAATAATAATAAATAAATAATAAATAAATAACAACACACATTAATTCGAAAAGAATAGGCCTCCCCTACAGAACGCCACAGCGAGCAGCTCTGGGCTGTTTGCATCCAGCGGCTGCCCGCAGCCATGACGTGTTCGTCAGTCCACCATGTAAGGGCCTGTCTGCCTACGCTGCGTCCCCCAGTTTATGATCGCCACTCAAGAACCTTTGGCTCCCAATGGTTATCAGTTACCAGTTTCAAGTGCCTTAATGGCGCAAAACTTTTAAGCGCTGGGGCAAAGAGTGGGGATCGCTTTGCGCATCTTCCAAGACGATCATCGTATCAGAGACGCGTGTACGCGGAGGTAACAACCAATCACGGCCGGCGGTGCAGGTGCGGCGAGCGACTAGCCAATCACGTAATCGTAATGGTCTTCTGCGCAACTTTCACCTAGCGCTCAACTTCCGTGCCGCTAGTGGTAATAAGCCATCGTAATGTTTACAGACAACAAACGGCGCGCTTGACTTGTATCAATATCAACAGATTAGCAGCGGCGGGCGAGGCGCCGAAATTCGTCAAAAGGGCGGAAAAATACCAGACGGGTGGCAAGAGTGACTGTATTTGTAACGGGGTGTTCCGTGCATTTGTTTTTGTAGTTGTAACATGGAATTGGGTATTAGTGATATGATCTTGTGCAATTATTGACATGTAATAGTACCATTGAATTTTACCCTAATATGATACATGGGAAATTGCTAGTGATAAATGGAATTCTTTTAATAATCGTTTTGGTGACAATGATGATATATGATTAGATCTGTAAATATTTTTTTAATAATGTTTAAACCGTTCATATCGACGTAGACTGCGTAAAATACTTTGGGAGTGTTCTTAGAAAGAAAAGCATGTTCATATGTCACGATTATTTATCGTCTTGTACTTGACTTTTATTAACTATTTTTTTTATTATTCAAGATGTAAAAACCAAAAACCAAATCCGTCCGTAGTTTTCCATATCATTTTAACTGTAGACAGAAGAGTTTTGTTAAAGCAAAACAGCTACCTAACTCGTATTAAGCGGCATGTATCGGGAATTTCACCTTGCCATAGAAAGTTAATAGGTTCGCCGGCGCAGTCTCGTTAACAGTTTGCTGTAGCCATCAAAACTATCCTCTACTGTACTAAACATCGAGTTGTGTATTTGACGTGAGTTCACAACCACTTGGAAGATTAAAATCAAGCTGATTTACAAACTACTTGTAACTCCTTTTAACTATAGACAACAACAACGGTATGTCTAGTTATAACATTTAAAGCGATTCCCATAAGTTTCTTAACTCATAAGCAGACTATGGCTTTTGATCATGTATACTTGGCAACACTAGTGTATCTAAATATTACATCAGAGAGTAGAAAAAATATATTATGACTTACTTGCTGTAACATCTGAAAGAGATTTAATGCAATACATTTCTAAAAAAGGAAATTGCATTTGATTTCATAAGCATTATGTTGTGATAAATATAAAAAAAAATCTGTTTGTGCGTCATTTTTTTTTGATATTATTACTACTGAACCCTAAAAGCGAGAAAAATTGTCGGTATTCGGCGCGCAACTTTCGAAGGGGAGCCTATGAATACATTCGGCAAACGTCGGCATGAATATAAAATGAATAAAAAGGAATAAAAAGGAATAAAAATGAATAAAACCATGCTGAGGCACGGTTAATCATCCAGTTTGAATATATTTAGTTCCTTGGTCTTTAGACTAATATTTACTTTTGATATTTTAAGAACTAGAAGGGATACAAAGTTTGATATATTCAAGTCGTATCAGTGAAATAAAACTTGTTAAAATTTTATTTAACCAATGAAATCTACGACTACTGCAGCCAAGATTGTTCTTGGACTAGTGGTTCGTGCTTCCGACTACAAAAGCGTGTCGCAGGTTCTAATATCAAGAGTTGTGTAATGAGGACGAGCATTTGTTTCTAGTCATTTATATTGGATGTGATATTTAATATTTATGTAAAAATAGGTTTGTCAATCCGTTCTATTAGTAGACTAGTACGTAAGTTATTTATTGTGAATTTAAAACAAAGTTACAAGATGATCTTAAAATAATCACAAAAGTATCACTTGATTGACTATCCTAAATCATCTCTTAAAAGGCTGGTACTTGACATTCTATTATCATTATGTCAGCCTACTTATATCAGTCCACTGCTAGACGTTAACCTCCCCAAACAGCGCGAAAGAGCACGATCGTCCATTTATTTTTATCCAGCCACTGCCAGCCATCTTTCTAAGGTCGTCGGTCCATCGAACTAACTTTGATATTTAATTATAATATTGAATTCATAAATAGTACTTTAATGGTAATTTGTATGGTTTTAGGTTTTATGGAGCATTTTTTGGTTTTTATTCTTAACAGCTTTATATTTAAGTAATCTCTTTTAAGAGTTCAGAACGTTACTCGACTTGATTCCTCAACCCGCATTTATTCGTCGATATTCACAGATATCAAAACCTCATTATGCAGCATTCTTATTCCTCTATCGGGCGATACTCCAAGGAATATATTACAAAAATATTATTCTCCCAACATTAATGCGAAAACTGTGTATTGTGGTGCTAATATGATGGATCGGCTCGAGTTATTTTAAAGGATGGTGTAGGATCGAAGGTCGGGGATGATGAATCGGTGGCTATGAATTATACTGTTAGCTGTTTATAATTTGACGGTTATTGAAACACATGATTTTGGGGATTTTGTAAATGGGAACCACGGGGCATCTTGGCATAGTGAAAAGTAAAGTTAGCCTAATATCCCACTTCTGAAGCCCAATTCCTGTAATTTTTCAGTAGTCGGCTCGTTCCCAGTAACATAATAATCAGTAACGGTATTCTCGTAAAAAAAAAAACTGAAAATAAAAGGAACTAATATTATTATTCTCGATTGGAGACCACGCCTAGGCAAGCGTAGTGTAGGACGACCCCCAGCTCGATGGACCGACGACCTTAGGAAGATGGCTGGCAGTGGATGGATGAAAAAAGCGGGAGATCGTACGGGCGGGCGCTCTTTGGGGGGAGGCCTACGTCCAGCAGTGGACTGCAATAGGCTGACATGAATATTATTAATGTTTTTTTGTCCAATTTTCGGTCGCATTACGATAATTTTAAACTTTTAATGTAAAAGCTAAAGATTACAAGAATACCGTTTTAAATAATAATGTCAGTGGGGATTGACGTGATTGTGGCTATTGTTAAAATACGAGCTTTGGGCTTCTGGGCACCAGCCTCAAGTAAAGTAAGTAAGCGTTATTAATACATCCCAGTATATGCCTGCGATACTGGAATGTAATGCAAATGTAGCAAGCTTAAGTGTCCACTGACACTTAAGCTTGCTACATTTGCAGACGGCTGGCCACATTCGTCGCAGAACCGATGAAAGGTGGAGTAAACGGACCGACGACCTTAGGAAGATGGCTGGCAGTGGATGGAAAAAGCGGGAGATCGCGCTCTTTGGGTGAGGCTTTGCAATAGCTGAGATGATGAGCAATATGCCTTAACCTCGACTATGGGTGGTTTGATTGGGCTATTTTCCACCTCATGAGTCCAGTGCGAATTTGTGGTGTCTGTAATCCCAGCGACTAAGCCATTACTTATCCTATCAAGCTTCATCTACCCACCGGTGGCCGTGTACCAATAAAATTTTCATTGGGTCTCTTTGCTGTGGGTACAAGTTTCCTCAAAACAAGAACTTTATAGACTTTCTATAAAACGACTTTATGAGTTTAAAGGTTTCTTCAACCATAGTTTCTACTCGTATAGGATGTAACAAGTTTTCGAAATAAATAGTTTAGCTCTAATTTTAGTGCTCAAGTAGGTAAACACATTTTTTATGTGACCAATATTTTACCAATAAAATACTCGCAATAAAGCTTTAACGTTGTGAACGATGTAGAAAAGTGAAAACTCAAAATAATTATTTTTAACTCCAATAGACTAATAAGTGATAAATTTCTATTAACAGGTGTAATAGACTAATTAATAATGCGTAGTTTCAGGCTTGGTTATGCCCTTTTCACCTTACTTTAAAAAAAATTTGCATTTACATAAGACACAGAACTATAAAAAGTTGTAATAACACAATTTTTATTATTCATTTTTAACAATATTTTTGTAGAGCAGTAGAAGTTAACGAACACACTGTGTACACACCTCATGAATACATTTGTTCGAAAGCGAGTTAATGCAACGGAAAAATTGAATAGAACGAGAAAAACACGGCAATGTTCAAATTAACATTTCTGGTATTTTCCGCGGAGTCTTGCGGGGTTCTCTTGAATGAAAAGTATTAAAACCTTTTTCCTAAAAATTGCAGCATTGGAAATAAGTTTAATTTTAATTGCCACACTAGAAAAAAAAACACAAGCATTAATTAGAAAAATATAATTTGAGTCATTAATGAATTGTGTAACTTTTACATCCATGTAACATTAGCATATTTTTTTTGGATAAAAATTAAGTATGCTAGAAAATTAAGAAGTTTTGAAATCTTACAGTTATCAATAATTTATAAAAAACCTTATAAAACCAATGTTATCAGTAACAGAGCAAAAGTAAAAACCTAGTTTGTAGAATTGACAATATTATAATTTTACCACATAAATTGACCAGTTTTATTGCAACACGGGTCAGTCTTATGACTGTCGTCACTAAATTGTTTTCATACGAATTAAATTTATTAAAACGTAATTTTCCACATCGCAATGATAGTAACACGGCTAACATTCCACACCGCCAAAACTCTTACAAGACCATTTTTTTCCTATTATTTTGGCGGTAGATTGCAATTTTACGCGGCCCGAGCTCGAATATTAAAAATTAAAGTTAATAAGCAAAAGGCTACTACCCACGCTTTGTGTTGCGATGTGAAATAATTCATATAAACAATAATTCAAATTAACATTTCTGGTATTTTCCGCGGAGTCTTGCGGGGTTCTCTTGAATGAAAAGTATTAAAACAATATTAAAACCTTTTTCCTAAAAATTGCAGCATGGGAAATAAGTTTTATTTTAATTGCCACAATAGAAAACAAAACACAAGCATTAGAAAAATATAATTTGAGTCATTAATGAATTGTGTAACTTTTACATCCATGTTACATTAGCATATTTTATTAGAATGAAATTAAGTATGCTAAAAAATTAAGAAGTTTTGAAATCTTACAATTATTATCAATAATTTATAAAAAACCTTATAACACCAATGTTATCAGTAACAGAGCAAAAGAGAAAACCTAGTTTGTAGAATTGACAATATTATAATTTTACCACATAAATTGACCAGTTTTGTTGAAACACAGGTCAGTCTTATGACTGTCGTCACTAAATTGTTTTCATTCGAATTTAATTTATTAAAACGTAATTTTCCGCATCGCAATGATAGTAATACGGCTAACATTCCACATCGCCAAAATTCTTACAAAACCATTTTTTTCCTATTATTTTGGCGGTAGATTGCAATTTTACGCGCGCCGAGCTCGAATATTAAAAATTAAAGTTAATAAGCAAAAGGCTACTACCCACGCTTTGTGTTGCGATGTGAAATAATTCATTTTGATAACGCCCGTAATATTTCTGCTCGCGACTGTACCGAGAAGTGGTAGTGGAACAAATGATATTACACTGAATTACGTTCTAAGCTGTAGTTTCTTTGAAAGGCAGTGTAATTACAAAGGCTAGAAACAAATAGTATTCTGTACTGAAGAAACTGGAATTCGGATTTCACACAAAGGTGCACTAGTTCATTTTAACGGATATAAAGAAGAAAACAGGGTTAATGAAAAAAATTATTTCAGTACTTACACGATAAAATTATAATATAAGGCGATAAAGTAGTTAATTGAAAAAAAATAAGTGCGAAAGGAAGTAGTCATTAATATCGTAAAGTGCCCAATAACAAAAATTCACTGTTAAAAAATCCCAGCTAGTTTCCTAGTTAGGATTAAGTTCATATAGTAGGAAATAATTTCAATCCAAATAGAATCGTCCGAACAACCCAGTCATTAATAAAATTCCTCGGAGCAAATGTCCGGAACATTAACGGTTATTTTCCGGAGTCCATATCGCTTACTCGAGTCCGCAGTTTTTCCGCAATAAAACGGAGCACTGACGTGTCAAGTGCGATAACTCGGCAGTCAGCCGCACGCGGCGCCACAGTCGCCGCACTCCGAGCAATGTATGGCCACTTGAGCGCGACTGTACTTGAGTTGTCCGATTTAAAATGGGGATTATCTTTCTTACTCAAATCCTCTATATTTCATTATGCGGATTTTTATTACATTTAAGTATAGTGAAATGATTTGCATGCTTACTTTTAGATTTAACAAAGAAAATAAAACTGATTAAACTTATTAAATAACCAAGTTTTGGAAATAATCTTAAAAAGCCATTGAATTTTTAGTAACTATTATTTGGAATAGTAACATATCCCTGTTAAACGTATCTACTTTCCTTCCTTGCGTAAGACAGGCGGTAGGAGGATGAAAGTTAAGTTACTAACTTATCTATTTTCAACATTATTATGTAGTTCAGGCCAGTTTTTTTTATTGGACAACATCACATACATTGCTCTGATCCTAATGTAAGTAGCTTAAGCACTTGTGTTATAGAAATCAGAAACAACGACTGTGCCAAAACACCCAGACCCGAGACAATATAAAGTTCGTTTTCTACATTGATCGAACCCAGAACCTCAGAGATGGGACTCCGCGCCGTATAGTCCGGTCCGCTCGCCCCTCAGCTATGGAGGTCGTCAATGGATATGTATGGAGTTTAATGCTGGATTTTAGCCTCGCCATTGCACATGACTAAAACCATTACTTTGCGATTATCTTAGCTCCACCTTTTCGGAGGTCGTTCTAATTTTATCATGTCTTAAGCAACCTTGAAACCATTAACAAATAAAAGATACTCAAGCATTTGTACATTAACAGTAAACTGTGAAAGCTTTCTTAGCGATGCCATTTTTCATTTCTTTATAAACGGAAAAGGCAAGGCAGTGACTGTCGCCGGCTGTACATTAGCGGTACAGTCGTCATCAATATCAATATCGCGCGGCCGTTTCGTATCGCACTGTCTTGTTTCGTCCGCTTGAATTATTCGGACAGTCGAAGACAAAAATTGAAATTTTGTATATTAAAAAGTTTAAAGGTTGCTCTTCATACGTTTTTTCGTAATTTAACGAAATGTCTATATTGTTATTTGTACTATGTCATGTACATTACAATTTATTACAGATACTATAATTTTTTAACATTGCGATGTGTTGAGTCTTGTCCAAAGGACATGGAGAGCTCACTGAGGAGGATGCCTAAGATAGAGCGAAGTAGAGAAAAGAGAGTAGAAAAGCACACCCTGTCATAAGACGAGAAGAACGCTAGGAAGAAGAAGAAGACTATAAATCTTTAACATTTTTGAAATAATTATTCTGTATCAGATTTATACAAAAGAAAAGTGGTGGATTCCTAGATACGTGTTTAGTATCTTATCCAAAGAAAAATCCTTCTTTAACGCTCAGCCCATAATACGAAACTTAATAGTAAATTTTATTGTTACGCGGTTTCAAGGAATCTTTTAGCATTACATAATGCTTTCATCTTTCGGTAGTGATTTAGTGGTTATCTGACCAGCAGTCACAACACACTTTACTTTAAATAATGTTTATTTTAATCCCAGCCGTTTGTGTTCGTGACTGTCCGCGCTCCCTCGAGTGGTGACTCGTACAATAAAAAAGAGTCATCTGTGATTTTTCATCTCGTCCACGGCCCGCCTATATTCACTGTTAGTACTACTTAGTTGTATACAGCGATCAGGGTATATTGATACTTGATTGGAAAAACTTTTGTTGCTAAATGCCTATCGTGGCCTCATTTGAGATTTGGAAGGTATGTTACTCTATTTTGGTCTATAGTTTTTGCGTTTAAATACCTATTTTATAGAAAGTTCAAAAGCTGCAGCTTCTAATATTCGAGTACACAACCACATACTAAAAGACCAACATCAAAATCACATAAAAATTACATTAAAAGTGCTTATATTTTTTTAGTGCTTTAGATCTTATTTATATTTAATAGCTGATTGACTGGACCTGTTATTAGCTCATCAGATTTAATAGTTCTCAATAAATACCTACATAAAATATTTTTCGCAGGACCGTTACAATACGAACTGAAAAATATAAAAACACAACTTTGACTCTCCACATGTTTAACAAGGCGTATGCACAAGGTAGGCGTTTGACTAGGTAAATATATTTTAAGAAAAAGCGTATAATCCAATGCTGCCTTAAAACAAGCAAATAAAGTGAAAGTTCCAGCTCACTTTCTTCTAAAACCGTAAAAACGAAACCGTCAACGCATAATCTCCGGAAATCCGGAACTTGTTTATGTTTTTCCGTCGCTTTCCATTCCTTCATTAACACAGACCGAATGGCAAATCGACCGCGAGCATTCCGTCGGCTGTCTTCAAAGCTTGCTTATTGTTTATTCACTTAAAAATCCATTACACGCAAAAAAGCAACACTAATAAATATGAAGAAAAACGCCTCGCCAGTCGGAAAAATGGCACTCAAAACTGAACTTTATCTTTGAAATCTAAGGTTTAATATCACAGGGCATGCGCCCGAGTCACTTTGCCGGTTGCAAAGTGGGTGAAGGAGGTGTCAAAATCAATTGTTGCCGCCATTTCTCAGTCAGGAGGAGAGGCAACACGTGCATCGGGGCTTTTAAACTTTGACATGTACGGAGTCTGTTGAGGCAAAAATACGACGAAGTTTGGTTATGTTAAACGGTGAGTACCTACTAAGAATTGTGGGAGTAAATATTATCTTACTTACGTAATAATGAAATTTTGAAAATTCAAATGTTTATTACTCGACCACGCTTTTAGTGATAAACAAAATTAGCTGAAAGTCACACATTTAGATATTATTATTATATCTTACTTATTTTTATCTCTTATTGAAGTACTGTTATTGTTGTCTGTTTATTGATTTTAATTTGTTGCATTTTTTTTCACATTTTTCCGAGTTAGGGGAATACAACTTTCATAAATAGACGTGAAAATTAACATAATCCTGTTATGATATGTGTTATAAAAGTTTTTTTGTTTAAATGGATAGTACCTATATCCGTAATATAAATCCGTAAATAGGAGGATGTAGGCAAGCATACTAATACTACTACATACTAAACACTATACATACACGACCCTTTTCATTCCGAATTGATTTTGCCAACGTTTTTGCCCAATTGCAAGTATGATACTGTTACACAAGCATCAGAATTTAGAGCATTTTTAAAAACAATATAAAAATGTGGTTTGATCCGGGTTTTATCATTTTAAATCTTTTAAGTCGGTAATTTCACTACAAATAATAATGTTACGGAATTCCGACATTTTCGAAATTGCTGTAGATCTTTCGCTAGCAGCAAACTAGGAACGTTAGCAGCAAACTATGCCTGTGTGTTGCATAGAGTATTTTTTTATTTAAATATTGGACAACATCACATCCATTGCTCTGATCCTAAGGCAAGTAGCTTGTGTTATAGAAATCAGAAACAACAATGGTACCATATAACACCCAGACCCGAAACAATATAAAAAAGCTCGTTTTCTACATTGACCCGACCGGGGATCGAACCCGGAACCTCAAAGATGGCGGCGCCATATTATAGTCTGGCAAGCTCGCCTCTCGGCTACGGAGGTCGAGGAGGAAGTTTAAGTAGCTTATTCTCAAAATCGTGTAAAATAAAATAAAGTAAAGTAAACCTATTGATATCCCACCGGTTGGGGCACACTGGACACAGGCGCCTTATCTTACCTAAACCATAATAAGATCGTTGAAGTACAAGTTCGTTGAGGTTTGAATAGAAATAAAATCGCTAGAAATAAAAAAAATATTCAAGCTTTGGGCAGAAAAGAAGTAATCTGAGTTTAATTACAGAGATTAACAAAACTCCGAGCACGCATCGTCCTAACAACACAAAATATCATCACACATCTTTAATCTTCCGGATTTTGTCCCCCAATCAAATGGGGACATAATTACATTTTTTGCTGATGTACCACACTCGGTTAGGGAACAATAAAGGAAGAAAGCAGTAAGACCACTCCGGTACCCTGATTCCGTATCTTGCATAAGCAATTCGATAGCGATAATTGAGCAATTCTGGCTTTAAAATCGCAAATTGGAGAAAAAAACAAAGCAATCTATTGTCAGTGACTGCGCGAGTATTGTTGATTGCAATTTTTTTGGGAATAAGGGTGCCGATTCCCAAACCACTAACGACATTAGCTGGATTCTTTTGTCGCAGTATAAAATCAAAACATATGAAATACGACTTCTTCTTCTTCTGTCGTGACAAAGACGACTTTAAATGGACTTCGACCAAAACTTGGCAACTTTTAAGGCATTTTGTGTTGCTCATTTAGGTAATCCTTCGTGCAGCGGAGTAACCATGAACTCTAAAAACAATCTCAAAGTTGTCAAATCTGCCAATTTTGGTACGTCATTTTATACAAAATTTGATAGAAATGATAATGTTTTGAGATTTGAGATTGTTTTAAGGGTTCGTGGTTACCGCCCAGGTATAGGGACACAAAAGGCAGCCACAATTTTATTCAACATTAGACCGTAGTTTTTATCTCGAGTGCTAGTTTTATTGCACGGTATCATAAACTCTAATACGTCAATAGTTTATGCCTAGATACGACAATAATGCTTCTGGCAAAGAAGAATCCTTCGAGGTGTGAACCGGCCTTAATCTCTGTCTCGCCCCATGGTTGATTGGTAGAGAATGGTTTTGGCGTTAAGTTAAGCTATATGTGGAATAAAGTTTAAGTAAATTTTTGTCTGTGCAATAAAGTTTAAGTAAATAAAATAAATAAACTGGTTAAAACGGAGTTAGTCTTAATTAAACATGTAATGAGTAAATGCAAAGATACCAATCTTTATTAGCGAAATAAAATATGTTACTTTCAATACAGCCTTGAACGGTCGGGTCGCTCTAACAGCAAGTTTCTTTTTCAAGGTATGCTTGTCGTTTTTTAGCCAAAGTAGGTACTAGAAGTAGTTTTTCAAGATATTCTGTAACTCCAAGCAGAAATGTATGCAAATCTTACCCTGTGTAAAAATGGCACGTGTATGTCTGTATACACGCATACACATTGACGCTTTCACACATTGTAATGGCACGATATGGCATAAACTGCACACGTCTTTATAGCGAGTCTCCTCTCCACGACATGTTTCATTGACTCCCTGAGCTAGCTGGACATGTCTTGGTTTCCAGTAGTATATTTACTAACTTACCGTATCTACTTCTATTATAAATAGGGACGCAACTGAGATTTTTCCCGACCCGGGGCGTAACGGGACCGCCCAGTGGCCCGAATTGTAAGTTACGACTCTATACGCGGATGGCGTGGTCTTGATACTCAAATTTATGAGTGCGGGAAATTATCACGCCTTTGTTGGGATTGCGTATTTTTATAACCCAGTTTTTGGAAGTTAAACGAAAATTATTATATAATATATAATGTCATTTATTTTAATCATCAAAAGGATCATTCAATTACAATTAAATTAAATAAGTGTTAAAATAATATAAATTAAAAATAATAATTTAGAAAAGAATATTGACTGAGGTCGCGTGAACCATATCACATGGTTCAGGTAAACACATTAAAATCGCTCTACGAATGCCTTATTATTTGTCTGATTTTTTGTTTAATCGAAAAATGGTGATTTGCTGCTCGGTAAAAGTGTGTGGGCATTGTAAACGTTTACTCTTACAAGACTTTTTGCACTAGGCCATAGTAAAATAATACTGGATGAAACGAAAGGTTATACTCGTACAACCTAGAACCACCCAGAACATACACAGAGATCCGATTTCAACGGTCGTATTTTAGGTTTGAGTTATTTTTTTTTACAAATTTGGTCGAGTTTAGTGTACGAAGAGACGCCACTGGCAAAAATAACTGACTCGAAACTCGTAATACAAGTCGTAAACGTTAATTCACTACTTAAAGACACGCAAATTGGTGTGTTGTCGAATTATTGACATTCAATGCTAAGGGATCCTCGAACAAGATGCATCGTCCATTTTTGTTAGAAAATAATAGGGATCGTGCTCTGTGGCCTGTATTACTCTGGATTTGCTACGTTGCTTACACTTATTTAGAGGTCAATCAATCAAGTGTCTTAAACATAACACCTTTATACAGGGTCATTTGTCAATAAAAAAAAAACAGTTTTCACTAGTCTATATAAGCATCATTGATTATAAAAGCAATGTGCAAATTAACAAAAATATAGGTACTGTCTATCTATACAAAATCGTTGATGTAAACCAATTGGTACGAAGGAAAATGTATATGTTTGTTAGCTTTGTTAAACCTCATTTTCACTAGAGCTATGATAATAGTAATGGTAATCTATAATTAAGATTTTTAATACATGAAAAATAATAATCTATAAATTAAAACCACTCTTTATTAGTTGGTTTGATACACACGTAGAGTCGTTTGAATTTATAGATAACCTTTATTTTTATCTTAGCTCAAAGAAAATGAGGTTAACGAAGCTAGCACAAATTACAATTTTCTCCGTACCTGTTTGTTTACATCGATGATTTTGTATGGATAAACAATTTATTTGTTTCGTTTTTCATATTGCTTTCATAGTAAATGATTAGTTTTTTGTCGAATGACCCTGTATTAATATGGATGTTTAAGAGAATTGATTGACCTTTATTTAAGTCTTAACATAAAATACGTCGACGACCGTCTGGTGTAGTGGTTCGCGCTCCGGACTGCAATGCCTGGCGGTTGCGGGTTCGAATCCCGCGAGGGGCAAATGTTAGTGTGATGAGCACGAGCATTTGTACCTAAGTCATGGATGTTTATAAACGTAGTTAAGTATGTTTATCTAGTCGCCATAGCACAAGCTTTGCTTAGTTTGGGGCTAGATAATTGGTGTGATTGTGGAAACAATTTATTTATTTATTTAATAATGATTCAAAGAACCTTAAAAGCGAGCACAGTTATGGAATCATACCACTAAGTAATATAATCAAAGAAGAAACTAAGATTTAAAAATCAGCTCAAAAGTTTTCCCTAATTAAGAATAACTGTCATAATTACGCGAAATCCAACGGGTTAACCCCACAAGCCTTTGAAACAACAATTACAGATCTTCAATACAATTTAAATAAACCCCGGAATGGTACAAAGGCAGTACCAATTAGTAACTGAGATGCTCCTCTCGGATTCCGTAGAAGGGTTACACCCTACTCGTCAGGTTTCGATTAGTATAAAATTTTAAAATACTATAAAAATATTTTGTTGACTTACAATAAACAACAAAAAAACATTGTTACATACTGCTATGTAGAAAAAAAAAGGGTTTCGGTTAACAAAATTAGCGGGGCTTTCAAATGATAGAAGCCATTTCTACGCTACTACAGACTACGAACCGTAGCTGCTACGAATGTTTACGTAGCAGCGATGTGAGTCTACGAGAGGGAGCGACTACGAAATCCTGGCTTGCGAGCGAATCTGTCTTGTGCCCTCCCTTTTCTCCTTGTTTTTATTTTCCTTTCTTCTATATTTAACTGAAACATACTTATTTATCTTTGAAATTCCACGAAAAAGACAAACATAACATTTTCTAACAGAAATAACGTGATTAAACTTTTTTTTAAGTACCATAAATCATTGTGTAAAGATTGTTAGTGTACTCACAAAACTGACTAACAAATCTATTCATTTTATTTTTAAAAACTATCTATTGGTACTTTGTTGAAAATATCTTAGTGTTAAGTACATTTCCACAAAAAAATAAACAAATACCTACAAAAAAAAGCAGAAAATTAAGACCAATTGAATAGAAATGCACCGAGTGGGAACAACCCGTTCTCACGGGAGTAGTAAAAATATGTATAAGTACGCCTTTGCCGAGGTTTAGAGTTCCTTCCCGTAATTGCTGCGCCTCGGGCCTTGTTCGCGGAGATTCGATTTTTCTCGATACAGACAGCCCATTAAGTGTAAATAAACTCACTTTACCGTTTTTTCGAGAAAACAATTCAGAGGTTGACAAAAAATTTTGGGTGAATTTATGTAGTGTAAAAAACATAGGCTTATAGGATACTCAGGAAACAACAACAAGAAATAAGATACCTGTTTTATCTCAATTTTGTTAGTATACGAAAACTATTTTACACTATTGATAAATAGGATATACTAACAAAATTAAGTTAAGATAGGAAAACAGTTACCAGGAAGCATTATTTGTGATTATGAGTATACAGGATATAACAAAAAAAAAAGTAAAAATAAACAAACAGTAGGTATTCTGCACAAATGTCGCCTTAAAGATTCGCCATTTTTTTATTTCAAGAAAGTCTTTGTTAGATTTCAGTATTCTAGTAGGTTTTAACTACCTGATTGGTTTTGTGGGCTTTGAACTCGCAACCGAAGGCTTAGTAGCCCGAGTGCATCACTAGACGTCTTAAATTTTTTTCCATTTTGAGACTGACGTTTATTATTATTTTGTCTGCCGCATAAATATTTTATTAAATACTTTTCAACAGCTTCCCTCTCTAAAATGACTCTCAAATGATTTTAAACCTAAGAAGGTCCTAAGTTGACAAACCATTACCTCGTTGCGTCCGAGCCGATAGTGACGTCACGATGCACTCCCCACCGGATGTCGGCTAAAAGCCTTCGCCTGCATTTGTCTAGGAGTTTCGTGTGATGTAAAATCAATAGATTGGTGCCGGGAATTTGGGGCACTTGATTTAAACGGGAATTAGACGTATCATGCGTTACGTAGGACGCTAGATGCTTTGTGATCGTACTTCTAAAGTATGACTTTCTAGTAATGTGAAGTTACTTTCACCAGATTTATTTTTAAATCAAACCCTTTACAAGAAAACCGGCCAAGTACGAGTCGGACTCGCGCTCCGAGGGTCCATTACAAACGTGCATGTGTTTATAGATCGTCCATAGCGAAAATCGAGTCTCGATTTTATTTACTTGTAAGTACTATGATTTTGCAATTTTCATGATTTAAGTTCAGCGGGATACTCTTTAGGTTTTGATTTTCTTGTGAGTTTGTCTTTTGATTGTGTTGACATTATAAGTTAGTTTTTTTTACAGCCTATTTGATATTAATTTCAACTTGATATCTCTACGCCTGCTTGATGGAAAGGGTTTTCAGTTTTCACAGATAGACAGTAATGAAAATGACCCGTAACTTGAATATTAAATAAACTTTAAATCCTATATTATTTATGACCACACATGTTTTTTTTTAATTTGTGAGATGTAATGGCGTTCTACTTTGCCCTTAGAGCATCTAAGACTTTGCCATTTTGGTAAATCGAGACTTAAGAATCCAAAGCAATTCCGGTTAATATATTGTATTTTCACAAACTAAACAAGATTTAATATTGTAAACGGTCATTTACAACTGTAACTTTACAAGAAAGTGAATAACCTGAAAAAATAATAAACCAAGGTGAGCCGAATAAAATATTCAGTGATGACAAACGACGGAGCGCGGCCGACAAGTGGCCAACATCCGTCAGATCTGCGCGCGGAATTTGTAACATCTGAGTGCGGATGTGGTGGCCATACGACGGGTTTTTGACGGGACAGTCTTACTTATAAATAGCAAGGACCTAGGATAGTATTATTACCATAATATCGGAGGTATAAGTATAATACTATAGTTTGACTACAAGCGCTGTAAGGTAGCTGCGCGCGCTAAGGTATTTTGTTGTATTATTCTGACAATTTGATGTCGACTATAAATTGCAGCGGTAAGACGTGTTACTTGCTTACTTTGTTACGTCATATGAACATAAGAAAAACAAAGAAAGTGAAAACCTTATTCTTCCTTATAAAGCTATGAACCTATCCTAGTCCGATTCTGCCAGTTTGTATATTTTAATAATACATAATAAAAAACATATACTGACTGGACTGAAGTCCTCGGCTCGATCCCCGGTCGGGTGAATGTAGAGAAATTTTCTATATTGTCTCGGGTCTGGATGTTGTGGTACCATCGTTATTTCTGATTTCTATATAGCAAGAGCTTTATCTACTAACCTTAGGATCAGAGCAATGTGTGTGATGTTGTCCAATATTTTTATTTATTTATTTTTATAATGTAAGCGAATAAAAAACCCTTTATACCTAAAACACTAACGTATGAAAAGGTTTTACCATATTTTACCCTTATCATGTCCCTAAGATGCAAAAATATGGACACCCCAAGTATGGAAGTCACGACATCTTGTAGAGGGGGGCAGTTTCTCATTTCGGGTCGTTTCGTGACAGTGGCCATTTTTTTCGGAGATTTGTGGCCAGGATCTTTGGGTAATCGTGTAATATTGTCAAGTCCTCGTGAATTTGTAGATTTTTTGTGTCAATTTTTAAAAGCATGTCTTTGTAAGACTGTAAATTATCCGCAATTATAATATTTCTGGTTTATGTCAATCTGACTCAGTTTCATTAAAAATAAAAAGTTATAGGAAGAGTAGAGTGAAGAGAGGAGTGCTAAATATTTGTATATTGTTTCAAAAATTAAATAAAATCTCCTATATACGTATCATGTGATGCTTTTATCTTTAAAGTTTTAGTCTTGGGACAGCTATTATTATCAAATGCGCATAAAAATAAATGTGTTTCCAAAAAAAAACCAGTTAAGTATTTTAAATTAATTTCAATTTATCTTTATTTAAAAAGAAACGGGAATAAGTGATTAGTGTGGTAAATGGACCACAATATTGTTTGAACATTTAAAAAAATAACACGTTATAGAGATCAAGCTTAATATCGAACAATAATTTCACAACAAACATTTCCACGGTGTTTATTTTCAATACATTACCATTTAAATAGCTTTGAAAAGAACATAATTAATTGTGTAATATAAATTAGTTTCTCGAAGACAAGTAAACGAGTTAGTAATAGATGCTCGGATCGCGTGTTCTTTGCACCTAGATCTATATCCGCGCAAGTGAACGAGGAATACTAACAAACTAAGTACGCTAAACTAAATAAATACTGAACAACATCACATAATATTGCTTTGATAGCTAAATCACTTATTTTATAAAAAAAATAAGAAACAACGACAGTATCAAGGTACGGACAACAGCACGTCGACCTACCACAAAATGTCAAATTTTCTCAATTGAAAATGAATTCTATATGTCAGGCTTAAAGTTGAAAATCTATTGGAGAATTTTTGACTTTTGGGGTAGGTCGACGTGCTGTTGACTGTACCACAAGCTGAGAGAGCAGAGATAATAAAGAAAATACGTATCTAGCTTATTTTGTTGCACCGCCCAAACCATCTCTGGCCCTATGGTTGTCTGGTGGAGAATGCTTTTGGCATTAAGTCCGCCATTTGTACCAAATATTTTTTGTCTGTGTAAGTTTAAATACATAAAAAAATATTAATATCGCTCTTAGCGATAAGACTGCCTAAATCGTACATAAATCTTTTTATAAATATTATCTGTAACTTCCTTGTTTGGTGTGCAATAAAGAGAATATCTATCTATCGTTTTTTCATAGCCAATAGTATCTTCGCCTCTCGGCGGTAGCTATGTCAAGAAAATAAAACCGGCCAAGTGCGTTCCGTACATTATACAATATCTATAAAAACGGCATAAAACCACGTTTGTTGTATGGAAGCCCCCTTAAATATTTATTATATTCTGTTTTTTGTATTTGTTGTTATAGCGGCAACAGAAATACATCATCTATGAAAATTTCACTCACTCTCTAACTATCACGGTTCATGAGATACAGCCTGGTGACAGACGGAGAGACAGACGGACAGCGGAGTCTTAGTAATAGGATCCCGTTTTACCCTCTGGGTACGGAACCCTAAAAACAAGGGTCTTTGAAAACTTAGGGAAGACAAGCCTATAACGGTTAGGTTATGTTTTTAAAAAGGGTGAAAGTTTTGAATATTTTGCCTTTCACATTTGTTTCCACACAGAAAACGGAGTGTAGCTTGATCTGTAAGTTTCCATATGTGTGTGTTTTGAAAAAAATTAGTAATTCCCCGTTTTGAACCTACAGAAATAGTGGTTGTTTTTAAGCACTCAGTACACCAATACCAAGGTTTTGAGTTATTTCAGTAAAGTACAATTACGTTAATTGTTTTATGACTAACAATTCCTGATCAATTTACCGGATCGCGGTGCAAAAAGTTGTAAAAAGCTATGCAATGGACAGACGTCACTTCCGGCCCGATGCCTCGCCCGGTTTATGCGGAAGTGAGCAACAACAATAAAAATATTACTCGTTAAATCTCCGCAGTAGAGTGAACGTAAACTATATTGAAATATCTGAATACACGACGTATATACACTGTCAGTTCTTGTAGTGACTGACAGTATTATACTGGGTGAATTTTAAATATAAATAATGAATATTGGACAGCATAACATACATTGCTCTGAACCTAAGGTGAGTAGCTAAAGCATTTGTCATTTGTGTTATAGAAATCCGAAACAACGATATTACCACAGCCACAGACCCGAGACATTATCGTTAAGTTCGTTTTCTACATTGACCCGACCAGGAATCAAACCTGGGACCTCAGAGATGTCGCCACCACGGCGTGCGTGGCTCTTGGCTACGGAGTTCGTAAATTTTTAATGGCTTTCCAAATTTTAATGACCTCCGTAGCCGCGAGGCGAACACGCAGGACCTTAAATGGCACCGCCATCTCTGAGGTTCCGGGTTCGATCCCCGGTCGGGTCAATGTAGAAAACGAACTTTTCTATATTTTCTCGAGTCTGGGTGTTGTGATACCGTCGTTGCTTCTGATTTCTAATAACACAAGTGCTGTAGCTACTTACCTTAGGATCAGAGCAATGTATGTGATGTTGTTCAATATTTATTTTTATTTTAACGTACAAGCCTCATTTTAATGAAAAAGTCAAATCCTAGAAAAACAAACACTAAATAGAGCATTAATAATGTGTTATGGACTCTTTAGCGTCATAACTGAAAAAAACATACTCAGGGCCATAACCATGAACTCTTAAAACAATCTCAAAGTTGTCAAATCTGTCAATTTTGGTACGTCATTTCATACAAAATTTGACAGAAATGATAATGTTTGACAGATTTGTGATTGTTTTAACAGTTCATGGTTACAGCCCAGTTCTTATGAGTTAAGACTCTTTAACTTTACCTTAGGTAGTTAAAGTATTGTTTATACTGTATTCAAATATATGACATTTAAGAAACATTGTAATTCTCTATCATAATTATGGTTTTTCCATAAAGACAAAAATCACAAAATTTTACAATCTTACTAAGCTTCGATAAATTCTCGTAGAGATTCCACAACTTATGTATATTGCTTACTGAAATTAATCCCTATCGAAGATTATTATCTCAGTAATACTTCAAATTCCAATATATTTTCTTACAGAAGGAATTGCTGCAAAATTCATAAGCGAATTCCACCCCGACTTGTTATGATACATGTAAAAATACGTAATTTGCTTTCAAGATTTTGTAGTACAATTCTCGGCAGATACTCCAGTGTATTTCGACCTCCCGCTCCCCGCGCTTTCGCAAGACGTAATTGAAGAAGAAGAGCATTGTTAAGGACTTGTATGGGTCTGATGTAGCTGGTTATATTATAAATAATGATGCCAGTGCATGCGCGGCCCCATTCGTCATGTCTAAACGATTCGCTCATTACGCATTCGTTTAAGTGCCCATTATGTATTTAGTTAGATTTTTTAAAGGAAAAGTTTTGAGGGGCATTTTTAAGATAATGTTTCAGGTCTAATACAAGAGGCTGATGAGCAACAACAACATTTTGTTAAAGTTTCACTACAGATGCAGTCATCTACATAAAACACGTATTTTAATCCTAATGAAAAAATATTTTTTTCAGAAACTAGACCCTAGTAAATTCCTGAAACTCTGCAAATGTCCAGAGTAATCCTAAAGTGCCTTATATTAGTTTACGTCTGTTTGTTCCTACGCGACGCAAATAAAATTACACTCGAAATTCATTCTTCTGTCGATCCACCAACACTTAAACTTAACTTACAACTTACATGCAATTTACTGATATCGATTTTTTCATATTTCATTGAACATATTTAAGCAAAAACTGAATAATATATTAATTAGTAAAACATGAATTACATAATTATGTAAAATCAAATTTTAATATTTAGCTTATATTATATATATGCTATATTTTAGGTTTACTTTATTGTTCTCACTAACTTTATCATGTCCGATCATGTAAGAAATATGTATTAAATGTTAATAGCATGTTACTTTTAGGCACTATTAGGTCTATTATTGTAATTAATTTTTACCTACCAAATGTGAATATACATGTTTATTGCCAAAATAAAGGAAAAAAAAAACTAGTTACTAGGTAAGATACAATCAGATAGACAAAACGAAATACTTGCGCAAGTTAAGTGTGCACAGCGCCATCTATTGGTTGCTACAGGGAAGCTGAACATTATTGAATTGGGATTGAATACTTTGTTTTATTTATAGTATCCGACGACCTTATGAGGATGGCTGGCAGTGGCTGGATGAAAGAAGCGGGAAATTTTGCTCTTTGACTTTTACGTTCAGCTGTATACAGACTGCAATTGGTTGACATGATGATTTATAGTAGTAGTTATGCCTATTGCCATCTCGTGGTCAGGGAATTAAAAATAATCCGTTATGAGTAATAGGGATGTTGACCTCATTCATAAATAATTCTAAGGCATCATTTATTAAAACAGACACTTTATTTTAGGCCTAATAACTCAGTACAATTTCATTTAAGAAGCAAACTGATTTTTGATTGCTTTAAAATCGTAAAAAATTAAGGCAGTTGAGTTTATCGGATAGTGACGTCATAATCCGATATCGCCATACAAATTATAAGGAAGAATCTGTTTTGACAGCTCATAAAAAGTATGTCAATTGATTGGTGGTGTCAACTAGCCTATTACAATTATAATTAAGCACCAGAGGTTAGGAAAATATTGTATCCTAATAATTTACTGTATCTAATTCTAAGTGAAACTTTAATATTATTTATTAGAAATAACTTTATTTAACCTTAATCGATGCTATGAACATTTAATTAACATTAGAACTGTTAAACAGGTGGAGGGTAGTTACGAGGCCGCCGAGTGCAGTAGGTTAGGGCATGTCTGCTCGAACTTCGCATGCCGAACTCATCTCACTGTTTGCGACTAGCGTGTTACAAAGATGTAACACTATTTTAGATTTGCTGGATGAGGTAGGTACTTCCAAAATTAATCGTCAATAGATTAATAATAATCCGATAATCCTTAAATATCGAATTTTATCAAACTCTTACGAGTACAGTCATTTTAAAACTTAGGTTTGGCTAGTTGGATTGTAAACTGGTTATACTATAGATAGATTCTCTTTATTGCACACCACACAAAACAAACAGTACAAAGAAAAGAAAATACATTTAGAAGGGTACAATTTAGGCGGTCTTATCGCTAGAAGCGATCTCTTCCAGACAACCTTCAGGTAGAGGTACTATTGCATCATTGCATTTGTAAATACGCGTGATTCACACAAAAACTCATTTTACCTCATGGCTCCAACTCAGCCTGATAATGAACATGTCGTAAAACTTGTTACCACACTTAGTTATTCTGTGTATTGCTAAATTTATTACTTTAAATTTATAAACTTACTGTTTTTTTATTAGGTTTTAGAAACTTTGAACATGTATAATGTGTAAAGCTGGATGTTTTAGGTTATTGCAAGGTTTAAACACGACTTACTTGATGACTCAAATGTGGCTCAGGCTTAGTGGTGTACCTAAGTATTTTCTTCATTTTATTTAGTTATCTATCTAGTATTTTATTAGGTTTTGTAATAGAAATTAAAACTCTTTTCTTGTTCCTCAGTGATGCAGTTAATGCAAATTGCTTAGATGACAGTATTCATATCTGAGCTGCTAAAAATTCACAATACTGAGTCAGAATACACATTCGAAATTATTTTCCACTCTTCGCCACATTTCTGTCATTTTGTAAGCGTTAAATTTTATGAGAACAGTTTTGACAGCCGACTTTGATGAGTTACATAGGTACCGGCAAGCGCAGCGTGGAACGCATAAGGAGGATATACTTAGTAAAGGTTGTAAGAAGCCGCTGGATGCAGGCCGCTTCTAACCGGCCACTCTAAAAATCATTGGGTGAGGCCTATGATTAGCAGCAGACGTCCGAAATGATGATGATAAATATAAGTCTTATGACGTATTTTTTTGCAGTGTCAGATAATTTTGAAGTCGCTTTGAATTTGGACTCCAGTCACTTCCATTCTCTTTACGTCATGCATCGCCCAGTACGTAGTTCAATACAAATCGTCGGAACTCGCGAGACATGTGACAGAAGTTCCGTCGGACGAGCCTCCGGTTCCGTACAAATTGGACTCCGATCGGAACTTCGGGACGGACTGTAACGTAACGTGTAGCGTTGGAAGTTGGAACAAGTTTCAAGTTCAGTTTGCGATCGAAATTAATATTAGAATTTTTCTAAGACGTCAAACATTCTGCTGTATTATTTACGATATGAGTCTAGCTACTTTGAAAACTTGAACATGTATGTGTATAGCTGGATGGTTTAGGTTATTAAAAGATTTAAACATGCTTACTTGACGACTCAATTGGCTGTGGTGTAAGTTTATTTTTACTTTTTAATTAGTTTTGTTTCTTTCTTTGCTATCTCTTGCTGTAATTTCCATCAATCAGTTTCATTCACTTCATTTCAAAGTTAAATATTTATCTAACAAATCCATTCCAATATAACAATCAAATTGTCTGCAACTATCTCACAACTATCAAATTGTCATCGGATCGCTACCTAAATATTAACAATAACTGAGCTGACAGACAAGTTTGCTTTGTAATTAAATTACGTATTCACGACTACCGTCCTTTGAGACTCCGAGGTGAGACTAGACGGGACGTTATATAGATTCACCTCAAATTTACGACGGTGGAATGCAGTCTGATTACAAATAAATAAATAATGAACTAAAGAATAGAACACTCCTTAAAACCACGTAATCAGCTAGTCATTTACAACAACTTTTTCTATGGGAGCAACATCGAAATCGTTTTTTAGATGCCCTATAAAAAAATTGCGTATGCCTTGCTGATAATGTATAAATTCCCATACATTATCAGCTTGTTGTTGAAATCAGTTGTTAATCACGTGGTTTTTCATGAGTTTTCTATTATTTTGTACAACCTGTTTATTTCTTCAACGTGGACTTTTAGCGGTTGTCCTTCCGCAGCAACACCATTAGGTACCAGTGGTACTTTCGATTCACTAAATTTAGTAAATAACATATTTTTTATGTTTGAAAAATTTCCGGCCAACAAACGATTTATTTCGTATAAAAAGGTCCAAAATATTCTTAAAACCTCGGCCCGTTTTTCTTTGCCAAAGTTGTTGAGTTCTATGAGCACATCAAATAAAAAATCAAATATTGGTGAACTTGTATGTTGTACTTATTTCTTGTAATACTGTACTCTAATTCTACTCTGCATTTTTTTTTAAACGAGGAAAACCTCTTTAAAATTTACGTAGAAAACAAATTATGCAAACCGCTAACATTCCTGTTTTCGACAATATATTTAGCATTTGAAACAGAGTTGTAACGGAACGAACGACCGCCGCAGGCACGTCCGTCCGCTTCGCACGCCACTCACGAACTGATTTGAATTTGGAATTTTCTCGCTCCGTTGGCGCTGTTGTTGCGTTTTTGTAAACATTACATTTTGGTAATAGACTCATTAACTTTACAGGGTTTAAAATTGTAAAAGGCTGTTGTAATTATGTTACTTTTCTTTTTTAGCTATGTTCCCAGATGTGATTGTAGCAATATTATATAAAATAAAATAAATACTATCCTACGGAAACGGAGGTATAATCACGAGCATATATCCTTCCCTAACCGGGCTACTGCTCTTCCAATTGGTATATAGGGTAATAATAAATTCTCGTTGAATTCTTTTTGTACATAGTAAGTCATCTTTGTACCAGCAATATTTAAGTAACTTACTCTTAATTAAAATCCCTGTAGACGTTAATAGGCGTGGTTTCTATAGTTCTATATCTGTACAGTTACAGCAGTTTTTTTAAAGTGAAAATAGTCTTCTTATTAATAAATTCTCCCAACAATTATAAAAACTAACTAGCCTTTAAACCAGAGCTTGTATTATGGAATAACGGATAGATATACACAAAGTATAGTATGTATGATATCCATGCTCGTGTTTGTCACACAAATATTCGCCCCTTTCGAGATTCTACTCACGACCGATTTGTAGTTCATAGTGTAAGTAAACCAAGGTGACGGTAGTCTTTTTAAAACTAGTCCCAAGGAAATCTGATTTTCTTATCCTGGATCTGATCCGGGGACTTTTCACTGCTATACGGCTAAAACAAACAGTTTTATCGGACCTTGCACAGCACTATTGTTGAGCGTTATATAAACCAAGACATTGCGAAGAAACTTTCTTTGTACAACACAATCAGTTTAAAAAACAACCTAATCTTTGTTGTTTGTATACATAGAAATGCTAAAGAGATTCCGCCAAGGAATGTTAATGTGGCGACCTCTTTTACCAACCAAAAGAAACTATGTTTCAATTTTCGGGCATTGAACATTGAACTTTAAGTTTAGGATCATAGAGCTCAGATTGGATCTGGTGATATTTAATGAGGTTAAAATTAATGGAGTGTTCCCAGCATTTTATTTCCCGTTCACTGTTTGACTCGGAAGATTTGCGAAGGAACTGTCGACTGCTTTGTATTTGGTATTTAGATTTCAAGATTAACGCCCCTAAACTTTTTCTAGGGGTGAATTTTTTAAGTCTTTACGCAAACGGAATCACAAAAGAGATAAATAAGGTTTGTGAATTACGCTGACCTCCAATTCGGAGTGACAGTATAGGACATTAGTAGGTACAAAAAACCCGGCCAAGTGCGAGTCGTACTCGCGCACGAAGGGTTCCGTACCATTTAAAAACGGCAAAAAATCACGTTTGTTGTATGGGAGCCCCCTTAAATAATATTGTTTCTGTCTTTTAGTAATTGTTTTTATTGCGGCAACTAAAATCATCATCTGTGAAAATTTCAATTCTCTAACTATCACGGTACATGAGATACAGCCTGGTGACAGACGGACAGCGGAGCCTCAGTACTAGGGTCCCGTTTTACCCTTTGGGTACGGAGCCCTAAAAACTGAGTTACTATATTTCAACATTAAACCAATTCGTCAAGATGAAACTTAGGAAGACGGAACTCTAGATTTCATATTAGCATCAAGTTATTTTTATTTATGCGTCTGACAAAACTACTACTGTTTTAAAATAAGGTACTAAGTAATATAGGTAGTTATGTAACAGGGTACAAAGAATATTTTTTGACAGAGGCGTATCCCAGCCCAGCATAACCAGTTCGAGTCCATTTAGAAAAAAAAAACTGCTTTATAAATTAACTCGAACGGGGAGTTGTACCTGGAAAACTTTGTGTTCAAAAGGAATAACTGCGCCATGTCACGAGAGTCGTCAAACTTAGAAACAATGAAAATCATGATTGAATAGTATTTTATACTAAAATGAAACTATAAACAACTATGTCGGGACTCGCAGAATAGAATTTCTTCACTTTTTCTTTCACGGGGCTCACCGTTTCTGTCTGCCTATTTCAGTTTTTTTTTCTTTTTTTGGTAATATGCCAAAAGCCACATAGGCCAAGTGGCATGCATTGGGAGTGGCCTATGTCCAGCAGTGGCAACATGGTTTGATTATCATGATAATTAATAATCTTAAATTTTTATAAAGAAGTAATTATACCTCTAGAACTCTCTGAGTTCTAGAGGTATAATTACTTCTTTCATCAAGAATTATTTAATATACACAATAATTTGTTTAATGTTACCGCTAACAAGAGAAAAATGAGATGCAACATTAAACTTCAAAGCGCCAGGGGCGGCCAACAATTTCATACTGCAGTTTAAATAAAACTCACGTCTACAGTCGCAAAATGTTTACAACTACATTCCTAGGTCCGGCGATGTCCCGAAGTTAATTCCCAACTTCTTCCGCTCGGTTTTTATTAAGTTACACTGAAACAAACTAGAGGCGACTCTGGGAAAGTTCGCCACGACATGCCAACGTTGCTGTGTGTACAGTCAGTCACGAATATTGTAAAGGGGTAAAGTTTGTGAGTTTAAGAAGTAAACCCCGAAATAATTTAATTTTTCTTGTTGATAAATATGAAAAAATGCCAGTTGGACTCGACCTCCTAGGTAGGTAGTAAAACATAAAGATATGTAAATAGTTCTTCTACAGAGAGACTTGAGTCACATAGTTTTGTAGCATTTTTATTTTTATGTGATGTTAAGTACTTACAACAAATATTCAGTTTTCGGACATTTTATTTACTTGTGCTACAGAAAAACATTGATTTTTGCCAAATTTTATGATTTTGGGGCAACTAGCAGTACTTACCCTATTTTTTTTATTCCCTTGCAAGTATCAAAAATGCGACATAAAACAGCCGTATCTTTTCATTGCGATTACTTGGAAATTTGTTTTATTTAACAGCATTATAAGACTAATTACAGACTAAAGTAAACATCAGCAGCTGATATTACAAGAGGACACAGTATATAAAACTTTTTAGCACTTTTCCTAACCGACTGTACGACAAGTTCACCTCCAATTCAATTAGCAGAAACTTTGACCTGGCCGCGATTGGCTGATTCTGTTTTTTGAAAGTTGCGGTGAGAAATATGGAGGGTCGTTTTGTTTTTAAGGGGTTTATAAAACACTGTGCCATTAGAAAATTGGATAAAACCCTTTAGGATACGTTTGTCTCTCTAGCCGACTGTTACAGTCAATTTGCTTCGAATCTATTATTATGACCGATTAAATTGTAATTACTTAAGGTACACATTTTAACTCCTGTCCCCCTGATAAGGTCGGGTAACGTAAATAAATGAATTTTGGGTATTCTTTCATTTGGCCAAATTATTTTTCGCCAAATTTCACTACCCAAAAAACATATCGCCGATGTTTCATTTTCCAAATGAATCTTTAGCAAATTGAAGATAAATAACACTTGAAAAAAATCATCGACCTCAGGTGGGACTCGAACCCACGTCCCATCGCAAGCCGGGCGAGTGCTTTACCAACTAAGCTACCGAGGACGTCACGTGACAAGATGAAATTCCTCAAGTGTTTTTCTCGCTGTCAAAGCCAGCGTATTCTGATCAATGTTGTAGCTATATGTATAGCTGAGTAGTATTTTTACGTAGTATATTTTTTTCTCTATGGTAGTATACTACCGTCAACACCCTATAGAAATATTTTTACAAACATTTGACTATTGGTTAAGATCAGAAATGCTTAAACATTGTAAATTCTTGTTTTTAGCAATTCCATGCAAGGTTTTAATTGAAGATCTTCAATGGAATCTTGCATAGAATTGCTAAAAACAAAAATTTACAATCTTTAGCAAATATACATTTCGCACTTTATTCATTTGGTCAAATTATCATTTGGCAAAATTTTAGTTTGTCAATTTTTTAACATAGCAAATGTTTTATTTTGGCAAATATTATATCCCAAAAAATTGATTGGCCAAATTGCCATATATACACAGAAACGAACTGCTGCCGGAAAAGTTACATGGTTGTTGACTAAATACATAGATTAGGTAATAATAGTTACTTAATTTACCAAAACTTACTTTACAAACAGAGATCTTTCCAACAGAGTTTAGGTTAAGTTAGGTTAGAACAGTGACCATACAAAAAGCACGGCTGCCGCGGAAGCGGCCGGCGAGCGCTTCATTAAAATTTTTGCTTTCAATAGTATATTTTCGAAACTTAACTTGGCAATAAAGACTTTTTAAATGTTTTTTACTTATGTAAATCGCATGCCTTGCAATATTTTGGAAAGTGTAAGTTTTGCCAAACCATACATTTGACTAAATAATATTTGGTAAAATGAAACATTGCCAAGCAATTATTTGCTAAACAGTAACTTGCCATTATTAGTGTTTGCTAACTGAGAAGTTGCGAAAAGTTGTTTTGCCAAATGAAAATTTGGGAAAGATAGTTTGGGATGTGATACTTTGGGAAACGTTTTTTGGCCAAACATTAGTAATCCGAATTTTGTCTACTTTTGGTTTTGAAAACGTTTTTTTTATTCCACAGTCACACCAATAAGCTAGCCCCCAACTAAGCAAAGCTTTTACTATGGTGACTTATCTAGTCACGTACGAATAAACATACATAAATACGTTTTATAAACATCCATGACTTAGGTACAAATGCTTGTGCTCATCACACGGCTACCTAGGCCTCAAGGCCTATTTTATTTTATAGTTTGTTATGATGTGATAAATAAAAAAACATGAAAGTTTACCTTATCTTCGAAAGTACGGAAACATAAAATTAACACAAAATGTGTTCAATGCAACAACATTTTTATTTACTTACAAAAATAAGAAAAACAACAACAGTCTAAGAAAATAAATTTCAAACGACGCAACACTTCGCCACCTTTATTTTAGAGCTCTAGAATGTCGAACCGAATCAATTTACGAGTTTTCAATGGTGCAGTATAATTTTAAATCCGTTCTCCATTTTTATAGTGGCGCAAACGTTCAATGTCGAAGTCCGCCTTGCTCCCGAGAGCCGTGGCTTGCCAGCGATTAAAGGCTTCTAGGCTAGGAGATAGGCTGAAATATTCTCACCTGCACGATATGATAGTATTTATCTAATTTACAACCGAAAGTAAGACTATAACGATAGTTACATGACATTCAGTAAAACTATTAATTAAACATCATGATAAAGAGTCTTCTCAACCAAAACTTACTTTTATTGCAATTGACATATTTTAGACAAATTAAAAAAAAAAAAATGTTTACTAACCACTTTTCATTTTAATAAGGTAGCGGAAACAATTATGAAAAAGGAAAAGTTGTTCTTTTGAATGTTTCTTACTTAATCACGCTTAAGCGGTCAAATGATATTAATACACGACAGTCATTTCATTTTTGTAGATTTTATATAACTACGTATTTATTACTATCTATTTAAATCTTTGTTAGGCAATCCTATAATATTTTGTTTTTCAATTTATATCTTTAAAAGTAATAATTAAAATCTTTAAAAATCGAGTATTTATAAATTTTACAGCAGGGAGTAATGCTATAGAACGGTAGTTACCTGACATTTAAACGATTAAAAAATCGGCCAAGTGAGAGTCGACTCGCGCACGAAGAGTTCCGTACCATTATCTATAAAAACGGCAAAAAATTACGTTTGTTGTAAATATTTAAGGGGGCTCCCATAAATATGGTATTCTGTTTTGTAGTATTTGTTGTTATAGCGGCAACAGAAATAAATCATCTGTGAAAATTTCAACACTCTTACTATCACGGTTCATGAGATACAGCCTGGTGACAGACGGACAGACAGACAGACGAACAGCGGAGCCTTAGTAATAGGGTCCCGTTGTACCCTTTGGTACGGAACCCTAAAAAACAGCGCTAAAAAGTCTTTTCAACTAAAACTTACTTAACTTAACTAAACTTAACTTAACTAAACTTAAATAAAAAAAAATGAAACTAGTTATTCAAGTTACCAAGTTTCAAATTATTTGTGTAAAAAAAAAATTGTGTTTCACATCTTTTAGCCTATAAAGCTCGAACGCGTTTGATGTATTCATCCCGTTGAAGCCATGGTGGAAACTGGGAAGAGAGATAAAAGTCCCTTTTAATGCCCTCGCCGGATTTCAACCACTACGCTTCGATTTTGTTACGAACTCAACATTTTAATGGTTCTTAGTTACGGGCTTAGGTTTTGATTGTGGACTTTTGAATTATTTTATGAAGACCTCCGTAGCCAACAGGCGAGCTCACTGGACTCTGAGGTCCCGGTTAGGTTAATGTAGAAAACTAATTTCTGTTATGTCTTGGGTCTGGGTGTTGTAGTACCGTCGTTGTTTCTGATTTCTAAAACACAAGTGCTTTAGCTACTTACCTTAGGGCCAGAGCAATGTATGTGATTTTATTAAATATTTATTAAAATGTATGAAATCCTATTACAAAACAAATAAAAACAAAATACACAGAAAGTGTCAAAAAGGTCAGCATTTGTCGTTACAGCGAAAACCAAAACAACGCTGATTTTCAGCGGGAGCCCTGGGTCCATCTTGTTGATTACCTTTATTTTATGGGATTCTACAGCTCAAATATAACTACTTTTAAAATAAGACCAACATCGTACCCGTTAAAAACCTTTCCGAATTTCTGAAACAAAATTTTATAGCAGATTAATTTTTACGGCTAATCAGGTATGAGGTAATTTAAATTTTAGATTCCGATACTTTTCTTATAGTAAAAGTTATTAAGTTTGAACAGTAGAATCACTTGGCTTAAAGTGTAAATAATCAAATTGAACCAGAAGATTATTCAAATGGTAGATCTATTTAAAAGGCTTACTTTTCTCACTCTATTGCAGCACGTTCTGTGTCAATTTAGATCCAGTATGCAGCAGTTATTTTGCAAAACTAACAGACACACATAAGTATAGAACACAACACAATACTTTTTTTAGGATGTGTCTGGTAGTCTGACCGTAGGTCCACATTTCACATCGCCTATCTTCCTAATGTTGCTACCCTGGTCAAATTCAGTGAGGTATTTAACTAAAAATAAAACAATGTAACCCCAACTACATCACAACATTTATTATAATTATAATTTTATTTCTAAGTATGGCTAGTGCTTTTTGAGCATAGAGAGACACTCTCACTATGAAGTTAGGTTCCCTTCCCGATCATCTTAAATAAGTAATCTAGATAAATTTAGAAGCAAACTTAAAAGCATCTTCAAATGTATCTTCTAACCTACCAAATAAATCTCTGAAGTATTTCTGTTTCCATTAAGTTGGGCGCCAAAATACTTCACCAGGGCAAATTGACAGCGCCACCTTGCGTTGCGCGACGGAACCACGCAGCTAGCGGCACTCCGTGACTGGACTCCGCGAGAAGCGGACGTGCCGCGTTTACATCTAACGAAATGTATTGGTAATTCGTCTGCGCGAAGGCGACGTATATGAATGTAATTTACGTGAGGAATAGGAAGCGTGTTGCATTTTACAGAGGCTTTGTAATTTTAAGAATAAGGATATAACTTGATTTTATTTTAAAAGATGGTATTAAATAATAAGATAGATCGGCTTATTAAAACAAACAAAAATGTTGTATTTTTAACTTAAGTATTACCATGGCTTCTTTGCCTCTAAACTATTTACCGCGTGATCTATAAAAGTTTAATCTACATGTTTATTTTGAAAGTCAAGTCATTTTGATAAATAAGATTACCGCTTTCTGTGCTTTAAGTATGTCCTTTAGTACTACCTTATCATGTGTTATTTTGATTCAGTTACATGTATAAACATGAACACGCAAGAGTACAAAGGAAGCAAGCTTAAGTAACGCGCCAAATAAATTTAAAGATTTATTTGTTAGGCAACACCCAAAATAATCTCAAACTAATTAAAAATATTATGTAAAAATATTGGTAATGGCAGAAAAATTGGGGAAAGTAGAAATCTGCTGGACCAAAGCCTCCCCCAAAGTGTGCCAAAGAGCAGGATCTCCTGCTTTTTTCATCCATCTACTGGCAGCCATCTTCATGAGGTCGTCAGACCATCGGCCTTGGGGGCGTCCTACACAACGTTTGCTAAGGCGGTTTCTCCACTCGAGAACACGTTTACTCCACTTTTCATCGGTTTTGCGACAGATGTGGCCAGGCCACTGCCACTTAAGTTTGCTACATTTTCGAACTATGTCCGTTACTTTGGTCTTCTGTCTGATGATTTCGTTTCGGACAACTTCGAGCGGGAAATAGCTAGGAGAGTGCAGCTTGGCTGGGCAGTGTTTGGGAAGCTGCATCACATCTTCTCGTCATCACTGCCACAATGCCTGAAAAGTAAGGTATTTGATCAGTGCGTCATACCGCTGAGGACCTATGAAGCCGAAACGTGGAACATGACAATAAAGCCGGCCCTCCGACTTCACGTCACTCAGCGAGCTATAAAAAGGTCGATGCTTCGAATTTCGTTAAGGGATAAAATCCGAAACGAATTAAAGTAGTGACGAAATAATTCACTTAAAAAGTATAGGATTCCTAAACCATCGGAAAAATACATTAAAAACAATAACGAAAAATATTTTTTCCTATACTTTATGCTAGGTCGAGTTTAAAACGGACAACTCCGTATTTATTTAGCCCTTCTAGTCCTTGGCAAAAAAATATTTTCTAGTACCTAGTAGTAACACAATAAATAATAATAAAATAATAAATATAGGACAACATCACATACATTGCTCTAATCCTAAGGTAAGTAGCTCTTGTGTTATAGAAATCAGAAACAACGACGGTACCACAACACCCAGACCCGAGCCAATATAGAAAAGTTCGTTTTCTACATTGACCCGACCGGGGATCGAACCCGGAACCTCAGAGATGGCGACGCCAATTAAAGTCCGGCGTGCTCGCCTCTCGGCTATGGATGTCGTCGAACTCCAACAACAATACAAACTTCTTAACTTTGAGACTATGACAGTTAATGTGTTGTCTATTGAATATTTATTATTTAACTGACCTCCTCATTAATAATATAAATTTTTAATATAATTAACTAAAGTGTAATGATAACTAGATCAATTAGATAATTTCAAGATTAAAAGGTTATTAGTTCATACATTCTACTAAAGGTTATCAGAGGGTTTCATTTGTGTTATCTCAGAGGTCATTGTGTTTATATATTACATGAGCATAACATTGACCAATGTGCAATAGTTTAAACTTTATTCGAGTAGCTAATTAGTTTTTAATAAATAGTTTTAACAGAGTATAAGTACAAAAGGGAAAGAAGGCTTTAACAATAAAAATAGTAACAATACTTAAAACAGCAACCAAAAACCCAATTCAACAAAAATAATAATCAAAATTAGACGTTCAAACAAAATGTAGTTAATTTACACCGTGTATAGAACTTCTGGGCCATAACTATGAACTCTTAAAACAATTTCAAAGTTGTCAAATCTGTCAATTTTGGTACGTCATTTCATACAAAATTTGACAGAAATGATAATGTTTGACAGACTTGTGATTGTTTTAACAGTTCATGGTTAGGGCCCTGATCTATTTAATGACATTAGAGTTTCTATGTTTCTTTTTTCTATCAATGTAATGTTTCTTTTTATATTATGTTTGTTTTGTTATGTATAGAGCACTATCAAAGACAATACACTTTTGCAGTTCATCGTTAATTCGCTAACTTGAATCAGACATATGAGCCGAGATAAAGATCCCATTTCAGTCCTGTCCATTTCAAGGAGCCGTCCTATGTACTACTTATGTACTTAACTGTATATAACTGATGTATTATTGAGAAAGAACAAAAAGTCCTCTTCTTATTCTTAAGATTGCTGAAGTACGCATGCGTGTAGGACAAGCCACGCCTATAAAAGAAAGAGATAACGAATTTTCATCTATCCTTTATCAATTCAGTGGATTGACACTGATTTTTAGATGTCTTTAAATCGATACGAGTTTTTAAAACGCTTTTTTTGATCTCGTATTGCAGTTACATCAGAAGTTAATAAAATAAGTTGGCTTCTACCTCGTTAAAAAAACTTTGGAAAGTGCTTTCTATATAATGAGGGAAGTTTTGTTTTCCACACATTTTGCACGGTTTTAATGTGAATAAAGTTTGATATTTTTTATGCTGTATGAATTAATTTATTGAAATATATTTGTCTATCTTTACTTTGATTTTGGTCGACACTTTAAGTAATTTTAACTTTTTTATTTTGATTTTCGTTAACCTTTAATATCCCACTGCTATAGAAAGGTCTCTTCCAAACTATTGTTTTTTTTTCTAGTTTGTTCTTACTGAAATTGGTTTTAAACTCTCTTTTTTGATAATTGGTGGTACTGGTAATAAATTTCGAGTCTTGATTAGAACCAGGATGACTGATGTTAGATAATCCAACCCAAAAGGAGATGGAAAGTCGTAGGTGACCAAAATTAATACATTTGTATTATTAGTAGTAGAAAATAATAAATAAATATCGTTAACAGTAAAAATTAACAATAATAAAACAATAACATTTTCATGATTCGAAGTATAGCTTTCTCATTTGATCTACCGACGCACATTATACTTTTTTAAATCAAGGCAATAATAAAACTTTCAACATCCCATTATGATATTATGGTTTGTTTATACTCCAGTTTTTAATAACATCACAAGCCACTGGGTTCCAACTTTTAATTAAGAGTAACATGCATCAAAGCTATCATATTCCACACACGGAGAACCCAGGACTTTTCAAGGCTTTTTCCAATCTGGAAACTTCAATTCATTAAACGCAAAGTTGCCGTTTTAATTAAAGATAGAAGCTGAAAACCCGCCCCGATGCCTTAACTCACTGAGACGTGGTTGGCTTATTTTTTTTTCGACACACTCATTCCCGCCTCTGTGGCCCTCCCAAACAAACAGCCGGGTACTTTGAAAACAAATTTCGGTAACTTCAAAACCCAATCTTATAGCCCTAAATCCAGAACCTAAATTACGTTGGCACAGGATTTGATATAGGCCATTATGGGGTTGCGTTGTCCCTTTCAGTTCATTTCATGAAAGTGGAGACAGTGGCAAGGTTTGGAGTCAGTCTGCCGCGAGCTTCGCGAGAGTGTGCACGTTAGGGGGAGAATCGCTTTTATCCCGTTTTTCCGCGGAAAACTTTTCGACGAACGCGTCAGTGAATTGTGGTGGTGACGAATTTGTTGCTGTGTCGTGGTGTGTTGCTTTAACTTAAGGTAAGTTTACATTGTTGTTCTAAATTGTACACCCTTTCAGAGCTAAATAGATTAAGTTAGTTGCTGAAAATCGGGATTAAATACAAGGTACACAACTGCACAATTCAGACTATTACGTAATTCATTTGTTTTACTTATTTGATGTGTTCAAGACTGCCATTGTCATAACTGGGCCCTAACCATGAACTGTTAAAACAATCACAAATCTGTCAAACATTATCATTTCTGACAAATTTTGTATGAAATGACGTACCAAAAGTGACAGATGTGACAACTTTGAGATTGTTTTAAGAGTTCATGGTTATGGCCCTGAACTTTCTGTGACACTGTTTTGAGGAAAATTAATACTAACTATTTATGCGCCTCGCCTCGCTAATAAAATATTTGAATAGAATTGAATAACATATTTACTATTACTCCGGACTAAGTAAGCTCTAAAGCTATTCCAAAATACCAATGCCGAATCCGACTAAAGCTTTAAAGATTTATTTCAAAGCTATTGAAGCTAATGCGTTTCCAATTCAGCGAAAACGATATTAGTAAAATAAACTTAACTCACAATCAGAATCTCAAATAAAATAAACTTAATTTTACAATTGTAATGCATAAATATATTATGATCTCGCGATGTTTAAACATTTAAATACTAAAAAATTTAAAATAATGGACATTTTTTTTTCGACACACTCATTCACTAGTTAATTTCAATGAATGAATACTATTTTAACCTCTGTATTAATTAATATTTTTTATTAATTAATACTAGGTATTTTCAGCAGGATTTGAATATTAACTAAAGTTCAATGACAAGTATTGTGCTTGTATTAATTTTAAATTGCTTCTCGATTAAAAAACGTTATTTAAAAAACATTTTCTATTAGACCGTCCAAAGTGAAACTTGCATCGCTAGTTCAAAATATTCGCAGACTATAATCCTGGAATTCGAAGTGGATTAAATACCGGTGTATCTGAATAACGTGGAATATGCGCGGTTATTTCTGATAACATGTTAGTTTTCGTTATCAATAGTCGTATTGACAGTGATTTATGGCTTACTAGCCTCTGCCTGTGACTTTGTCTGAGTAGACTTTGAATGGATAATCATTCTATTCTATTTAATTAATATTCTAAGTTGTTCTATTTGCTGAGAGATAGCCTTTAAATATGCCAAATTTCAGCTAACTCCGCTAATCGGTTTAAGCCTAGTAACTAAATACCATTAAAACATTAAACTTTAAGATTTATAATAAGAAAGATCGTGCCCAAGGAAGGCTTGGACTAACCAATGAGTAATTACGTAAAATACTTAAGCACAAGTTTCTTGAAGATAACTGTGAATAAATAATCTTGAACTCCGTAAACTCGTTTAATTGAAATGTGTACAAAATTTAGGGAACTCTATTAAAATGGCCACAAGTAAAAAAAATTGACATATTATGCTTTAATTCACTTATATAGCCACCAGCCATGCATGAGAAAAAATAAATTATAAATTAAACTAGCGACCCGCCCTGGCTTCGCACGGTTGCAATGCTGATACTATTATTGCTGATAAATACACTACATTTTAAAAACCTTCCTCTTCAATCACTCCATCTATTTAAAAAAACCGCATCAAAATCCGTTACGATGTTTTAAAGATTTAGGCATACATAGGGATATAGGGACAGAGAAAGCGACTTTGTTTTATACTATGTAGTGATACATTCTGAAGTGTACACGGTGTGCTAAACCTTTGTAAGAGTGTGATTAAGGTAGTGGAACAGTAGTCTTAAAATTGTCTTCACTTTTTGTTTTAAATTGGACAACATCACATACATTGGTAAGTTAGAAAGCACTTGTGTTATAGAAATCAGAAACAACGACGGTACCACAACACCCAGACCCGATACAATATACAAAAGTTCGTTTTCTACATTGACCAGACCGGGGATCGAGCCCGGAACCTCAGAGATGGCGGCGCCATATTAAGTCCGGCGTGCTCGCCTCTCGGCTACGGAGGTGACGACCTCCGTAGCCAACAATATCACAAGATATTGTAAAATATAATAATTTAAGCGTGACTTGTAAAAAAACCGGCTGGATTATCTTATATGGATATGGATTTCTGTTAAAAGAGCCGCTAGAATTGTGGTTTCGACTTCAGTCGGACGTGGTTGATTTTTTAAAAGTGAAACATTATCTTAGTGTTAATATTTACATGTTTTTTGAACTGTTTTAGCATAATACATACATTAGAGATGCGCAAAATATATCACTGAAAAGCAAAGACAGATGTATATCATTGCGATCTACTGATATATATCACTCTTTTATATCTTCAGCTCTTTTAACTCATTGATCCACACGTCAATCAATTCATGAGTGATTTAATCGCTGAGCTAGGTGTGTGTAGTGTAGTCCATAGAGACTAGAGAAAGAGAATAGGTGGCTGCTACTCAGAGCTAAAGATGTGACCGTTTTTATTTACATAGGTTAAAAAAATAAATTTATAAATTATTATTTCATGTTTACTAGTAAAAACTAGCAGCACCTAAAGCCAATGATATAAGTTTAGTCGCTCGGAAAGGAGTCTTATCTCAAAAGATATAAAGATACATTTGAGATGCAAGTGAGTTAGTGTGTTAGTGATTCATTCTTTCGGAAAGATATATATCATTTTTGTCTTTCACTCACGAGTTACACAACTCTAACATACATAGCTCAAGATCTTAAAAACACAAGCAGAGAATATTGGAAAGTATATAAATGTTACTTGGTGTTGTAAAGGCATACCTACAATAAGTTCGAAGCCTACTCGTATTAAATTTGCTAGTCTAATGTTGTAAAAAAACCTTAGTAACTATTCATCGTGTAAGGTTCAGTGGTCTTAGGACAAGTTCTTACACTTATTTAATTACAAAACAGAAATTCAAACCTTTTTTTAAATTTTATTTTTACCCTGTAAGGCTCAGTGTTTTCATGATAAGCTCTTAAATGTATTTAAGACGTATATTTTAAAATCAGAAATCAAAACGCAAAAGTGCAAATCTCAAAACTTAACTGTACAAAACTCTTGACATCTTTAGACGTCCCTCCCTGTCCTCAACTTTCCAGCTTTACAGTTTAACACTTCCAAATTAACCAATTGTATTAAAAACTTTTTGTTCTTACCTCTTTACAAATGCGAGAGTTGAAAAGTTTGTTCTCGATTTCTTTTGTGCCGGTTACTTTTATTGGAACCTTCTTGATATTTTAGGAGAATTTTATTTCAAACAAAAGGCCAGAACTTTAATCTTTAAGTTATATCTCTTTAGGAATCAACAAGAATCTACAAGAATATTGTTTAGCATGAATAATCTCAGATTGGTGTTACTTTAAATTGTTTTATGACGAGCCTGTGAGTTTGTTTCGTCTCGTTTGTGCGACTTCCAAAAGATCGGGACTTCATAGTACCGAGATAGGAAAAAACTAAATAAATAAAAATTCTACCTAATGAAAAAACAATAATACATTTTTAAATTCTTCTTTTCATAGGACGTAAGAAACCAAAAAGTATCCGTCGGTGGCTGCTATTGTCTTGACTGAATTAAGAATAGGATAATATCCAGTAAATAATACAATATAAGAACCCCACGTAATTTCAAACAATTAGTTATCACCTTAAGAACTATCGCTGATATATCACCAACCTATAAAAGAAAACCACATTCTGTGTGTTAGTTGAGTGCGGACCCACTCACATAAACAAACAAACAACAAAAAATGAAAACAAATTTTAAAAAACTTAAAACAACTACTCTTTTTGAAATGTTATGTAATGTATAGTTTAACTGAATATTTAAATAATAAAATTATATAACCTTCACTTATTCATTAATAAAAAAAATGCTTCCTCTTTAATTAAAATGTAACACCTGAAATGTACATTATGGATGCAATAAAGTATTGAGTATTGAAAAAAAAAACCTCTCACCTTAAAAGCTATATACCTTCTCCGAGCCGTCGTAGGTGACAAGACTAACAAAAATAATAATAACCGACTGATATCATACCAAAACTTAAATGGTAAATAGCTGCAACGTATATATAAGGTCCGATTTTATTAGTGTTCATCCTGTTAACCTGTGACTATGTAGGTGAAAAGCAATTGTAAAAACCAACTTTCAAATGTCTATCATAAAAACTAAAAAAGTTAAAAATAAACTACAAAATAACAACATCGACTTCATATTGCATAAACTACCTATCTTCAACTCTTTCTTGCTCTGTACAAGGGGAAGGAATAAGACGGATAACCAGATGGTTAAACGTAGCAAAGATAGGACGAGTTTATGCAATATGAAGTCAATGTTGTTGATTTTTAACTATTTTAGTTTTTATGGTACACATCTGAAAATTGGTTTTTACGATTGCTTTTCACCTATACCTAGTCACAGGTTAACAGGATGAACACTAATAAAATCGGACCTTATATAAAGTTAGCTTTGGATGTGGTATGGCAAAACTTTTACCTATTGACACATTATATCAATGCAGATATAAGCTAATACTGACTTTAAATATATTATCACGAAAACGTTGTTTGATTTGTGTTTAAAGGCGAATTCAACTTTGAGATTTCGTTTAGATCTTTACCACCTTAAAATATATTAATTAGTATTAATCCGCTTATCTGAAGTCATAAGGAGACCTTTGCTTAGCATCGGATGTCCAATGGCTAAAATGATTTGATGATGATGAAAAAAGTTCAGTTGCATGTTATCATTTTGTCTAATCGGGTCTGATGAGTTAGTTACCTTACCATTACACATTTAAAATTTTTTGATTATTATGAATCCAAGCCTAGTATTTATTTCTCGAAAAAATGCATTTTTGACTATAAACAGCAGAGATTTAAACAGTTACCTAAGAAAGTCCAATTTTCTATAGATAATGCATATCATACCTAAATTGCAATGCCTCTCAATGTCCTGCTATTCGCCATAGTTGATTACGTAGGATTAACGTCGGCACGTTAACATTATCCTTGATTACTTGCGGTGATTGACACAAAGCCAAAGCCTAGAGGTACTAATTAAACATGTCCACAATGTTTAAGCTTCTGTCATCTGATTGATGAAAAATAAGTAAGTAGATTACGACGGTCGAATTCACAATTTTAAAACTTGCTGATTTATTTCAACGTTACATTAAATAAAAATTAATGACATATTCTCTGTCGTCTATTAGGCAAAGCAGTTTTTTTGGTAGACAGAATAACATAATCGATAAAATAAGATCAAGGCGTTCATTGTACAAAAAAATGTATACGGGCAATTTGTGGCACTACACCTGATGAGCCCTGTAGGCCACTATTTAAATCGCTTAAAATACTTACCCTTCCATGCCTGTATATCTTTGAAATTGCAAAGTTTGTAAAATTAAATATGTGCTAATTTAAGCAAGCTAAAAAGATATACACGCGAAATACCAGAAATGGTATTATACCGATTCAGAAAAAATCTGTTACTGGATGTGTATGCTCATATTTAATAAAATACCTCACAATATTAAAGACTTGCCATTTAATAGGTTTAAAGGTGCATTCAATAGGTGGCTAAATGAACATTGTTTTTACACTGTGAATGAATATTTAAATATGAAATAATTACTTAATTCTGTGTTTCGTTTCTTTATGTAACTACTTGACATTTTGACTATTTATTTTAATTATGCTCCATTATTGTGTTTGATGCATTGATTTTATTGCTTTTATAAAATTTGTAAACTTTGACATTCCAAGAAATAATTCAATTTAATTGCCTTCATAATATAATAATATTTTAACTTAAACTGTATTTGTATGCTATTCATAGATGACTGAAAAAGCTGAACTTCTCATGTATAACCACCTAAATGTACCCTTTTTCAAGAGCAAATAAATGATTATCTTATCTTATCAAGATTTTTAAACAAAAACAGCTTAAACTATACATATTTCTCAATGAATTCATGTTATAAATTGTTTACCAGTTTTGAAATTAGATTCTATATCACACTATCACGTCTTTTTTTAGCGCAATCCGTTCAGTGTCTTGAGCTGTGAGTCAGCGACTGCTGAGTCACAGCTCAAGACACTGTACACCGCACACTGCACACTCACAGCAAACCGTTACTGACTAGTAACGGTTGCCATATATAATATAACAACAAAGAAGACTAAAATGCTATCAACGCACAACTCAAACCACTGAACGGATTGCGCTGAAATTTGGCACGCTATTATAATGTAGGCGTGCGTTAAGAAAGGATTTTACAAAACTCACCACCTAAAGGAGTAAAACGGGAATTCAAAGTTTGAATGGACCACCAAGATCGCAAGGTTAATCCTTTACCTAAATAAGCAAATACCTGTTTCAAGATTTTGTTATTTACGGTGTTTGATATTTATTTATTCACTCAAAATCAAATCTAATGTAAGTGAAGCCGCGGGAAAAAGCTAGTAATAAATAAAGTAAAAGTGGGTTTTGAAAGGACCGCTGAAATATGCCAATTTTATACTTTCACTTATGACCGAACGGTTCTTTTAAAATAAAAACTAAAAAGTGATATTTTTAGAGAGTTATAAGTACTTTAATTCTGTGAACAGGCCAAAATTTGTATGAAAGTCCGTCAGTTTTAGAGTTAGGATCTCCAAATTTAGTGTTTACGCTTATGTAAAAAAATTAATTCATATGTATTCTTTGCGATTTATTTTTAAATCTAGATAAAGAACAAAAAATAAAGCTACTTATATTCCAAATAATATAAAAAATCCAAGTTGGTCGGTTTTGTCGCATGAAAAATTTAAAAAATGATTATTTAAACCTTGTTTTTTATTATTTGTGCTTATATTATCCAAACATGTAATGTACCACATTAATTTTCTAATTCAACATTATTTGCGAACTACAGGACTATTTTAAAATAATCAGCGCCATCTTTAATGAAATTTCTCGTATCCCTACGGAATAGTTCATTTTTCGGAATTTTAAAGTAGCCCATGTTATTCACAAATAATTTAGGATTGTAATGGTGAAATAATTTTTCAAATCGGTTTTGTAGTTTTGGAGCCTTTTCACTTGAAAAAAAAAAAGAAAAATATTGAAAAATATTTATTTGTTCAGATAGGTAAGTTAACAATATTAGTAGCTGACCCACTCCTTTTAAGTGTAAAAACACTTGTGCCAGGAGAGGTCACTCTCCCATATCATAACATAGGCTAGATTAGATACACTAATGATTACAATAATTACCAGTATAGAAACAACTTATCTATCGTAAGTAAAAATCTAAGGTTGCAAAATTAAAATAACAAATGTAAAACAGTGTAGTGTGTGTGTGTGTGTGTGTGTGTGTGTGTGTGTGTGTGTGTGTGTGTGTGTGTGTGTGTGTGTGTGTGTGTGTGTGTGTGTGTGTGTGTGTGTGTGTGTGTGTGTGTGTGTGTGTGTGTGTGTGTGTGTGTGTGTGTGTGTGTGTGTGGGTGGGTGGGTGGGTGTGTGTGCGCGTGTGCGTGCGTGCGTGTGTGCGCGCGCGTGTGTGTGTGTGTGTGTGTGTGTGTGTGTGTTTGTGTGTGTGTATGTGTATGAATAACAGTTTTGTCACTTGTGTATGGCAACAATGTTCTCAACATCATCATAGTTTAGATTCTTAATCCAGGTTGTTAGATTTTTTTTAAGTTCAACTCACTTCAAGTCACTTCAAACAAACAATCAAATCTTTCCTCTGTATAATATTAAGTATGGATCATCATAAGTAACCTTAATACTAGGGCCTCACCATAAACGTTAAACAGTACGTAAGCAGTATTACAAAACAAGGTTCAAAACAATGTTGTTTGAAATCCTAGGTAGTCATCTCGTCCTAGGCCTCAGATAGTGACTCTAACTTTAATTCATCTTCGCGTGGACTAAATAAGTAAATAAGTAATTTAGATTATAAATATAAACGAAAAATTTTGTGTTCAAAATTTTATTCTTCTATTTTGTACTAAATAAAAATTGTATTTCCCCAATTATAAGAAGATATATTTAACCAAAATCACATATGTATTTCTGTAGATACATCAAGAAGATATGTGGAGCACCAGTGAGGAAGATCTCTGAAGTGGCCGTAGGAACATCTGATATGAGGCCTTCGAGTGTGTTGACGATGACTGGATCTGAAAAAAATCAAATATCAAATGTACAGAATGATAGGTTAAATACGAAAACCACTTTAATAGAATATAAACGGCTATTAAAATGAGTTACACAAGAACTATACACATTTTTATTGAAACTTATGTGAGCACAGTTACAAAACAAAAAAAGCTCCAATTATTGTCCAATTATCCTCTTGCACCTCCGTCTTTTGTGATTAAACAAAGCAATGCAATACAATAATACGGCGTCGGGGTGTGAAGACCCCATTTTCGACTGGTTAAGCGACTAAGTGACGGATATAGAGATAGTTGCTCAACCAACGCCGTCAGTCAGAGTTAGCATGTGGTGACTGCCTAGCAACTGGCATGAGAGCGGTATCAGTCGCGTAACCAAGGGAAATGGGTGCTTATATGGTATCTCGCTCAAAAGCTTAATGATGGAGGAAAACAGAAAGCGCATAGGGCCGCTGTCTGAAGGTAATCGGCGGGGCGCGTCTGGTGCTGACGCTGTTGGCCGTGCATCACCTTCAGTGAACCCCAGCAATTTGTGCTTGCTACTGGAGGTTCAGGGCGCATGAGGTGGAATGAACTATGAATGCAAACCTCATGCGCGCTAACTACGGAGTATGAGAGGTAGAAACTGGCGAAACAGGCTATCGAGCACGGATGCATCGCCCATTTCTGCAGCAGCGGACCAGCCAACTTTGTTAGTTGCCGAACAAAACCTGTCAAATAGAGCTCGGTGGGTATTGCGTTCTAATATCTTTAGCACCACTGAGCTCGAACGATTGCGAAGCGAGGCTTTTTCCTGCGCGCCGCCCGCACCCACTAAGCAGACAGCCACTCCGCCTTCTGGTAGTGAGAATGTCACTGGTCAACGACGAGCCAGTGGTAGTCGTGAGCGCGTCGAATATAGTCGCCCAGGACTTAGAGCGAATTTAAGAGGAGACAATTTTGGAGTACAGTAATACTTCTTTGGAAGAGAGACCTAGGTTTCCGAGGCTACCACGTTCTGTGACGCGATCGAGCGCGGTTGTTGGACGTGATGGAGCGCGGTTGTTGGACGTGATAGAGCGCGGGGGGAGGAGGTTGGGAAGGAGACGAAAGAAGAAGAAGTGGGAGGGGCATCGGATTCCAGATGGAATGCAGAGATAGAGTGACCGAGTCGAAACAAATAGTACTTTAAAATATAAAATCATACTATTTTTATAGGTAACACAAATATGACCATAGCACAATAACCCCGGCACAGATTCTAATAGGACTTTGCCTAAATCATAAGACACGTTTGAAATTTCATTTCCACCAAGCCTCATTAGTGCAGGCTCTTGGACCAAGTTCCCTATATGTAATTTGCTTCTTGTCTTTTAATTAAAAAGATATAATATCGTAAACTGACTAATAGTTGATATATATCAACGCAGAGCCCAAATCACCCGATCTAGAGACTTGATATTTTGCACATAGATAAAATACAGTGTAGGAATTTTCGAAATTCTATATTTAAAGGAAACGTTTGTATGAAAGTCTGTCAGTTTCGATGATAGGCTCTTCAAATTTTGTGTTAAGGCTTTTGGTTAAACTTACGCTTAATGTTGATGGAATTTCAACCCATAAGGAGGTGATAAGGGGATAATTTTGTATTCGAAGTTCTTTATTTTCAACCTAAAAATAACGGAATTTTATATTTAGGCTTTAAGGTTGGAAAGGTTTTCTGAATTACAACACTTAAGGGAAGCCCCACTAAAGGTGTATTTAAATAAAAATAATATATCGCCTTTGCCACGTATATCGTGTTATTACTAATTCTCTACTGCCGAAAGTTTATCCTGTCTATCTGTCTGCCAAGAGCAAATATCTCAACTGTCTGAAAATAGTTGAGGGACTTTTGGATAGGTTTTATGGCATAGGGATTAATCCGACACTTCACATGATAATTTATGAAACGTAAAAGTTTACAAGTCGACAATACTGCATAACTTTTTAGAGGAACAAAGATCGAGAAATAAAAATAAAAATTGAATCGGACACTGTAGATAAACTGGCAAACTGACTGACTTGGTGATACATCAACGCAAAGTCCAAACCGTTGGACATAGGGACTTGGGGTTTTGCAAATAGATACCTTATAACTGAGCAAGAATTTTTGGAAATTAAAGGATTACATAAGATAACAACTTCAATACTAACTAATTAGATTTTATAAAGGCTTAAGTGACTTTGTTTAGTGTTTGTTATGCTTTCACGTCTTACTACTCAACCATTGCAACTTGTAACACAGACTTTGTCAACGATGAAGATAAGGAATTATAACCGAAAAAAAATAATGTTTTCCCGGGATGGAAAAGTATCTTTGAGATGATCATCCGGCACAACAAATCGGCTTACTGGATGTAAATAAATTGCATTATGATTGTCTGGTGCCATGTGGGAACGGCCGTAAAGAATACACTTCCCCACCGCCGACAGGAGGCGTGTCGTAAGCGGTGACTAAATCCTGTAGTGTAGCCCGAGACGGGGAGCAGCGTCTGCGTACGAAATAATATAAAATCTGCGCTCCAAGCGGAGCGAGTATGGCAACAACCCCCCAATGACAGACGACACTGGGGGAGGTCTATGTTCAGCAGGGGACGTCCTATGGCTGAAATGATGAATGATGATGATTGTCTGGAGTGCTGAAAAATTAAAAGAGCCTGCAAGGAGATCAACCAAATAAAATAAAATGAATCACAAGTTATCTTAGGCATATCTAAAAATAATGGGGATTTGTGCTAACCAGTTGTCGAGTGAGATCCTGAATAATATTTTTACCATCTAATTATGTGTGTGAATTTCTATTTTAATATTGTGATTAGATTACGTTTATACTGTCACTTATTTTTAAATCTAGATAAGCACGAGCGTAGCCGCGGGCAAATGCTAGTAATTATAATATATATTTATGTATACTTACTTTTGCTATTCGTTACTTTGGGTCCAATTAAAAATTCTGGGTACCCATTGGGCAAGTCCGCGGTGATGCCAGCTTGCTTTATCGAATCCGTATTAATGCCGCTGCGAATGATTGCGGTTAAAGTACAATCTAAAATAAAATACATATAAATTATATAAAAAAAAGTTAACACCTTATTAAAGCATCATTTACTTCGGTCCGATGCCAAGGAGTCCAGTCGATTCTCGTCATTCTCGTGACATCAATCATATCACCTTCTATTATTTAGCTGGAGGACACACTTATATCTTAATCAGCCTTGCAGGTATAAGTCCACTACTGGATATAGACTACACCCAGTGCGCGCTACAGAACCCTATCCTTAGCTATTGTATTCCATCCACAACTTCTTCTTGGCGCTAGCCCAAAATTGTCCCGTAGCATTGGTAGGGTAAAAAAATTGGGACGTGTAAAAGCGCTTAGTGTTAACTTATTTGCAGAAATATATTGGTTTTATTGGGTGTTCGGGGTGTAAGGGGTGCCAAATAACATCTTCGGCCCCCAAGCCAACCTCTCCTGCGCCTGGTACACCCTGCTGAACAACGAACAAGGCTCTGGCGTCCATATCCCCACCAACACGCACTGGGCCAGCGTGGTGGGTGACGGCCCAAAACCCCCCAAATGAAAAATACTCCCATTAAACGGCCCCAAGTGCCCGGCAGCCCCAGTGGCCGAGCCGACCGAGGCGGAAGTTGGGCTGGAGCCGAGACCTGGGTTGCCAAGAATCTCCGGGCGGCGAGGATCCCCCGTCAGACGACCTTGGCCCTGGCAACATATAACGTCCGTACCTTGCGGATAGAGGAGAATTTAGTCGAACTGGAGGAGTAATTGAGCAGGTTGCGCTGGGATATCGTGGGTCTCTCCGAAGTCCGAAGAGAGGGAGAGGACACGATCGTGCTTAAGTCTGGTAACTTGCTCTATTTCCGGGAGGGCGACCAACTGTTCCAAGGTGGTGTCGGGTTTATAGTCCACAGGTCCCTTGTGAACAACGTTGTATAAATCGGGAGCGTGTCGAACAGGGTGGCGTACCTTATACTCAGAGCATCTAAACGGTATTCGCTGAAGGTCATACAGGTTTACGCCCCGGCCTCGACAATTCGACATGCCCAGATGAGGACGTAAAGGTATACGGGTACGTAAGGTGTATGAGGATATATCCAAAGCCATACGTACCCCACGAACTCACTACACGGTGGTCATGGGGGACTTCAACGCAAAACTTGGCAAACGATGCGGCGACGAGCTGGTAGTTGGGCTATTTGTGATTGGGACACGAAACGCTTAAAGTCAAATGTTGGCCGGCTTCATGGAGAGGGAGGGACTCTCTATGATGAATTCCTTCTTCAGGAAGTCACCACATAGTAAATGGACCTGGCAGAGCCCCAACGGTGCTACTAAAAACGAATAGACTTCATCTTGACCGACAAAAGGCGAATATTCAATGATGTCTCCGTGATCAACTCAATTAAAACAGGAAGCGATCACTGAATGGTAAAAGGCACATTGAATCTTAATATAAAGTCTGAAAGAACGCGTCTAATGAAGTCTACGCTCCGACCTGACCATGACCTTCCCAAATAAAAAACCCTGAGAACTTCCAGCGCTGGAACTGCACAACCGCTTCGATTGCCTAGGGGAGTGTGTTGACGTGGACAAGTACAACAACAGGCTCGTGGACACTGTCCTTACGGTTGGGAAAAACTTTATAGGGCCCAAACGTACCAAAAGAACGAAGAAAATCTCCGATTACACTCTAGAGCTCATGAAGGAAAGACGCGCTATGGTTAGAATAGAATAGAATAACATTTATTTGGCACAAAATAAATAGAAACATAAAAAACAAAATACAGTTGGACAAAAAATAAAAATGAACAGAGTAATAATAATAAAATATCGTGCCAAAAAGGACCTCCGCTCAGTATTAGTCGTGGTTCTGCAGTCGTCGGCGGATATAGTTTAATATCGGCGGCTCAACAGACAGATCTATAAGTCTCTGACTCGCGACATACGCGACTTTAATACAAGCCGTATTAAAGAAGCAATCGAGCAAAACAAGGGCTCGAGAGTATTTGCACGAGATCTGGCCGTTGGGCAAAGCCAACTGACGCAGTTGAAAACCGACGACGACAGAATCGTATCGTCCAAACCTGAGCTCCTGAAAGATATTAAAACGTTCTATGGACACTTGTACGCGACAACGCAACCGCCTGTTAATAGTATAGCGGCAGATCCGAGAGCTAAATTAACCCAGCACTATACCGAAGATATCTCGGACGTCAGCCTGTACGAGATTAGTATGGCTCTCAAACAGCTTAAGAACAAAAAGGCGCCGGGGGACGACGGAGTTACGGCTGAGCTTTTGAAAGCTGGCGGTACGCCGATTCTAAAAGCTTTGCAGAGGCTCTTTAACTCCGTCATCCTCGAGGGCAAAACGCCACAGGCTTGGCACGGGGGCGTGGTGGTGCTGTTCTTCAAAAAGGGCGATAAGTCTTTGCTGAAGAATTACAGACCCATCACGCTTCTGAGTCATGTCGTTTTCGAGAGTCATTACGAACCGTCTCGCACGAAGGCTTGACGAATTCCAGCCTCCTGAACAAGCCGATTTCCGTAAAGGCTACAGTACCGTCAATCACATCCACACGCTCAGGCAAGTTATACAAAAAACAGAAAAGTATAACCGGCCACTATGCCTGGCATTCGTGGATTACGAAAAAGCCTTCGATTCGATCGAGACTTGGGCAGTGCTCCAATCTCTTCAGCGGTGCCAAACCGACTACCGGTGCATCGAAGTGCTGAAGTCTTTGTACACAAACGCCACCATGTCAGTACGTCTCCAAGACGAGAGCTCGGAACCGATTCAGCTGCAACGAGGTGCAAGACAGGGAGAAGTAATCTCCCCGAAACTATTCACCGCAGCGCTGGAAGATGCTTTCAAGCTCTTGGACTGGAGAGGACTTGGCACCAACATCAACGACGAGTGCCTGACTCACCTTTGCTTTGCCGATGATATCGTGGTCATTGCTGAGACCCTGGAGGATCTTGGGGCAATGCTCGATGACCTCAGTAGAGTCTCCCAACAAGTGGGTCTTAAAATGAACATGGAAAAGACGAAAATCATGTCTAACTCCCATGTCGCACCCACTCCTCTTATGGTTGCAGGCTCTACTCTGGAAGTCGTTGATCATTATATTTACCTCGGACAAACATTCCAGCTAGGTAAGTCCAACTTCCAGAAAGAGGTCGATCGACGAATCCTACAGCTTAAAATGCCAATTTAATTGAAGTAGACCAAGATTCAATCCATTAATAAGAATGCCTACTTGTCGCCATAGTACAAGCTATGCTTAGCTTGGAGTTAGCTAATTGGTGTGATGGTAGAAACAATTTCTGATTAAATAAGAGGTCCCTCTAACGAAATGTAAAGTGGTCCTTGTTGGTCTCTTTAATCTAGACAACAAAAAGTATAAAGCTTCTATTTCTCTCCATTATTAAATGTAGTCTATGAGTTCTTGTTGTCTAATGTGAATTAACTTAAGTTAATCGCACGCTAGTTATATTAAGGATGTTATTCAGATTCGGCGTGGCTCCACTTCTAAAAGCTTGTTACCTGACAAAATAAATTGCTTTTTCATATATTTTTTTCTTGAATTGTAATATCTATTAAGTGTGTTATGACTAAATTTAAAATGTATTGAATACTGTGCTTATCCTATACATTTTTAATCATTATAAAAAAAAACCTTAAAAGAATAGTTCTGGTTTCCCTACCTAAAAGTAACCGAGGTCAGATAACATAATCACTGCAAATGCAACGTATTAGGCTTTCTGCTTTTAGGATTATACGCCAGCGTACCTACCCTAAAAACAACAGGGAAATCGGAGACGCAAGTAAAAAAAGGGAAAAGTAAAATTAATTAAATCATAAACAACAGATGCAAACTAAGTTTTTATTTTTTTAGAGAAACAATTAACCATGCAAATAAAAGGATCATGGATCACCAGTTTATTAGTAGCCATATAAATAAATATAAGTCCAAAATCATCAGAAGTATCTAACTGACTTCGATTCTTAAAACAATGTTAGAAAAAAAAACAAGATAACATCAACAATAATGATTGTAAAAGCATGAATGATAAATGTAATTTCTAGATCAGGTAACCAGGGACATTGTCCAATGGTCCTATAGAATGGTCCCTCAACATTTTTTGATTACATAGAGATGGGAACACCAAAATTACACATGTTCGTCTGGAGATAACCGAATAAGTAACTCTGGGCGCTAGTGGAGATGATTTCTCGGGTAACCGCTAGCTTATTGTTCATCATTTCTTGGTGTGTCTGAGCAATGAGTTCATCTAAAATAAAGATAAAAACAATTTATTAAATCCAGTTATGACATGATACATATGTGGCTATTTACGAAAAACGATTTTGCCTTCTGTCAATCTCATCCAAAGTACATCGCAAGTTACAATTGCAAAACTATTTTCCGATCAAAGATCTTGGGAACAAATAGTAAATTAATATTTGACATTGTATATCTGGCCTTCTACCCCTCTTAAAGATAGTGTTCTCCAGTGCTTGTGGCCAGGCTCCAGTGAATGCCATGAGAGTAGCTGTGTAACGCAAACTTTATAATGGCATTTTATATGCAGTTTTTTGCTTTCCTAGTTAGGTATGTTTTTTTCAATAGTTAATATTTTTCCCATTGAGTAAATATCAATATGTTATAAACATTTGGACCAATCCTCGATAACTTATTAATGGTACAACAATGTTAAGGTTGGGTTACCTGAACTCTGCGAAAAATTTGGTCCTATATCAAATTCAGTATTAGCGTCCAATACGTAGGCACACACTGTTCCAGATCTCATCATCAGGCGCGTAGAGACCGGGATCACAGCAGTTAAAACGACAGCTGCAAAAAAACAGGTATTTAGTGTTCCAACACCTGTAGCACTCTTCAAGTGGTTTCTTTGGAGAAGCGGGAGCCGTAAATTTTAACATAAAATTATTTTTCTTTGTATCGTTTTGGCACTTTGACTCTCTTTAACCAGACCAAGCCATTGTTGCAGGCCGTTTGCCTGTTTTCACATGAAACCGTATTATTCTCTTCTCTGGTTGGTTTGAATCTTTACGCACTGTGCGGCGCTGGGCCTTAGGGGGTTCCAACAATACGACTAGTCAGATTGAGGGCTAGTTGCATAGTGCGTAGCGAATCTGTAGCTCTAGTGCACTTAATGATTATCGTTCTCGGACTGTAAAAGTTTAACCTCATCACCAGCCTTTGAAAGTTTTTTTTGCACATAGACCTTTTCTATAGAACGCTACAGATATATTAAACATAAAAACATGCAATACAATTAAAATGCAAAACACTTACAGTTGTAGGTGACATGGACGTAGTCATTTACTACCACGAATTGTTGAGCTCTCTTGCAGATAACGAAGTCTGCGCTCTTAGCGTAAATGCTGATGCTACTGAATTTGAGGGCCAGAACAAGAACCTTTGTTGTTTTGTTTATACTGAAAAGAAAATCTTTTTTTAGCACAGCCAGAAATATAAGTGTTAGTCTTCTTTGGCAGCTTCATCTTTGATTGCTGAAACCCAACTCAACTGCCACCGCGCATACTAATCGCTTGCCTCGTAGTGACTTCTCTATGAGGGGTTTTATGTGCTGTTTTATAATACAATATTATACAAATTTAGCTGTGAGTTATTTGTAAAAGAACGTGGCTAATCATATCTCATCATTATTACCATAGTTTAAGCAACAGAATGTCCACTGATGAACATAACCTCCTTTAGTGACTTCAAAATTTTTCGTTTGAAAGCGGATTTAAAACACCTAAGTTACCTACCTTAGCTTCAGCTTAGTTATTTTTTATCGTTGTAATATTTCCATTGCTTTAGTCAACAAAGCTAACGCAAAACATACTTTTGGGTAGCCAAAATTAATACTCACAACATCGCTTCAGCTTGGACATCGCCAAATTTCATTTTGCCATAGTGTGTTGTGACAGTAGTGTTGATGAATGGCACATGGACTGTATGTCTCCTTATGACAACAGTCTGGCCAGCGCCCAATGCTACTGGTATACATTGGCGGCTTTTGATGAAGAAATCACGAATGCATCCTAAGTCAGGTTGATCTCCGCAAGGGTAATAAACATCAGCCCCACCATTATCAGCTTCGTCGGTTGAACTTTCGTCGCTACCGCTGTTTTCTTCAGTACTGCCACTGCTACTGCTACTACCGCTGCAGCCGCTGCCGCCACTGCCACTGTCACCGCTGCCGCTTCCGGCGCTGCCAATGTTGCCGCTGCCGGCGCTGCCAATGTCTCCACTGCCGGCGCTGCCAATGTCGCCGCTGCCGCTGTCGTCACTACCGCTGACCCCGCTGCCGCTGTCCCCGCTGCCGCTGCCGCCGCTATCGCTTCCGCCACTGCCGCTGCTACCTATAAATAATCAAGTAATTGATTGATTATTTTATCGACTTACTCTGTTCGTAATTATTTAACAGTCAGTGATACTTGAAATCCTGAGTCAATGATTTAGGCAGTGCCAATGATTTATCCATCCGTGTTAGTGACAAGACAACATAGAGTCTTATTTTTAAATAAAATAAAATTTTGTAAAATCCTAAAACCTGACTTTAAAAATAAACTAAAAAGCGAAAAATAAATGCTTAGTAAAACATACCTAATGAGTTATTCTTTTAGCCGTTGCCAGCCATGGAGAATCAAAAAATAGCTGATCAGGTATATTTTACTACATATTATTTTTTTGCTTTTAAAGTTTATTTTTAAGTCGGTTTTTAGTTTTTTTTATACTTTATTTTATTTTAAAACATTTTGTGCTAATTTCTTAACACTCATGTAATTTAGAATCTATTGATAGAATTTAATTAGTAAGAGAAGCCGGGTCATGTAAAAAGGAAACCTACTTTATTCTGGTGTCGTAACCATGTCATAAGGTGGTGCGTTTAATACCTCTTGAAAGTCAATTTGAGAAACGTACTTTTGTATTTTTTTGTTTGTGAGTGGTGGTTAACCCCCTGTAATAAATTACTGCTCAGCAACCTACAAAAATTGAAGGTTGCCCTTGATTTCTCAAGGATCCCATCATCAGATTCTGACTTAGTGATAAATGGTTACATATGGATAATGGTTGGTAAACTCAGAAGTATACTTCTCTTTCGAAAAAAAACAGAATTTTGAAATTCGGTAATTAATTGGCAAAACTGTAAAAAATATACCGTCAAACAAAGAACCTCCTCCTTTTTGAAGTCGGTTAAAAAAAGTTTTTTAGTTTGCATTCCTTTTTACACTAAATTGACCTTTTTTTTTAATGTCTCAGTTAACCAAAAGAGTATTATTTTAATTAAAAATTACTTTTTTATAATAAGTCAGCCATAGGTGTTGTGTTACCATCGTTGTTTCTGGTTTCTATAACACAACTACTTATTTAGGATCAGAGCAATGTAATTGCGATTTTTTCAATATTTATTATTTATATTATATATAAAATTGGATATATTTACCTGAAGAGTTCTCCCCGTAGACGCAGTAACACAGGCCTGCCACCAATACCAACAAAAATATTTTACTATGCATCTTGAACTTCCTACTCCAAATTCACATCTGATGTAATTGATTATTTGCTAGTTGTTTTATACTCTTAAGTCACGTTTATTCACTGATAAGGGTAATAAAAATAGATTTCTTTTCACGATTAGGTAGGTTTTTTTTACTATTTTGTAGTCATTGCATATTAATTTATTTTAATTAAATGAAAAAAATAACAATGGAAATGTTGTTATGTTCAAAGTATTAGGTTTTTAAGAATCTATAGTTAACTCTATGAATAAACATTGTATATCGTGTTTTTTTTTTATTTTATTTATTATCTGATGGCATTGAGTTATTAAAAATTTTGATATCATTTTTTTTAATTGCAGGGAGAGTAAAAACATTGTCTGTAACATTCTGGCTTCTAATACTCTGGTCGACTTCTAAATATTACAGCCTTCAGATTGATTTTAAACGTCTAAATACTCATATCTTGTAAAACTCGTTAGTGAGTCTGAAATGACGACGATTAGCGGTAAGATAACATAAGCCATTTTTGGAAGAGTTCTAAGTTCAGCAGAGGACGTCGTCGTGTGGCTGAATTGATGATATAGATGGTTACAAAAAAGTGACCAAATATTGAATGTTGTTTTATATTTTCACGTAAGTCTGTCTTATCCACATTATAAGGCAGTCTGTAATAGTGGATGATCGTAAATTAAGCGAGTTTATCTAAATTTAGTTTAAATAGAATAATATTTCATAAGGAAAGATGTGCACACTTGTATCTCAGGTACCTATTCAGAATCCTATTTTAAAAACATATAAACACCTTTTTTGCATATGTACATATATAAGTAATAAACTAAAATTAAATGCAGTATTACTTCCACTTTGTTTTGTTTTTTCCGTAAAGTATTTGACGAAAACAACACTGCTTAGGAACTACTTACAGTAAGCGTAACCATGAACTGTAAGTAGTTCCAAAGCAGTGTTGTTTTCGTCAAATACTTTACGGAAAAAACAAAACAAAATGGAAGTAATACTGCGTTTAATTTTAGTTTATTAGTTATATACGTATGTACCTACATATGCAAAAAAGTTGTTTATATGTTTTTAAAATAGGATTCTTTACTATGTTTTATCCTACATGACGGGGAGTTATAATCTGTCAGTATTTAATAATTTAATAACATGGTAAACTCTGGTTAACTGACTGCCTGGGTGATTTATAAACGCTAGACCTAGAGACTTGAAATTTTTCACATACCTAAATACCTTATACCGTGTAAAACAGGTACTACCTACCTGCTGTTAAAAAACTAATATAAACCAAATTTTGATGGGTATATAAAAGTACTTATACGAACAAATAAAGTTATCGATAAATTAAAAACATATTATTTATATTTGCATTTCACTTATTTATTCCATTCAAATTTAAAACCAAATCTTAAAAAACAACTTAAAATTTTCGAAAAATCAAAATCACACGAAAAAATACATCAATGTTCAATATAATCTTTGATATAGCCGCTGTAGTTAAAATTTTGAACCAATCAATGCAACCACTGGTCCATTTGCCCATTATAATTGAAGCCAAAATCACAAATATAGGCTTGTATAAAATCAAGGATGATATGGCCACCTTTCGTAAGCATGAGCTCCTGGACTGCTATCGGAACGTTGCCAAGAAGAACTTGTACTGACCTCTGGACATGTTCATCTGAAATATAATACAAATAATGAGAATCACGGATTAGCGAAAGAAGCCTGCAGTAAAATGCCGATGTGATGACAAGGTTGGCCTTCTGCACATCATGTGGAATGTGATTAAGTGAGATCGAGAGCGAGATACTGCAAGAAGTGTATTTACAAGCTTATGCACACAAAATGTCGTCGGGAAGTCCGCGGAATTTCTGTATAGTGTGGCTCGGCCCGTGTCCACCCACAAGGTGGACAGACGAACTAGTAAAGGTTGCACAAAACTGCTAGGTGCAGCTCGCTTCCAACCAGCCAATCTGGAAGTCACTGGGAGAGGCCTATGTTCAGTAGTTGCCGTCCTATGGCTGAAATAATGATCTGGCTAAGTCTTTGTCATTGCCATCGGTGCAACATATTAAATGTAAAAGACAGAAGCCTAGGTGCTCAAGCGCAGCTTGGGAATGGTCTGTGTCAATCTTTATCATTATAAGACTGATTGATGAATTAGGTTAAAAGTGAAATAATATATTTTATCCAAGGTTCATAATTGTATTGGGCTCTACAAACGTAACTGGCCGAAGTCGGTTTTAGTTTTAAAATGCAAGAATAAATAAAAGCGTACCCGAACTTTCCATAACCTCAGGTCCGATCTCGAAATTAGGGTGTGAATCAGTGCTGTACGTTGTCACTCTAAAAGTCTTTATGGCAGCATGTGGGCCCCAGGGTATCTCAATGGAAATAATTGCAGCTGTTTAAAAAAATAAGTATTTTTAATGAACTTGTCTGTGGTAGTTTTCGCAGTCATATCACGATGTTGGTGATTAAATGACCTTGAAATAATTATAAAATTTCCAAGAAACGACGCATGTATTAACACAAAATTTGAGTAACTTAAACAGGTTCTGTTTTTGAACCGTAGCCAAATTTAATCTTCTCCCTTAGTTGACGCACACAAGTGTGTCGGGGCCATTGTTATTGAATTGTTATCTTTTTTTCTGAGCATTTGGGTTCAGGAGGTATATACTATGTATCAGCAAGAGCCTGGTGTTGGAGTTGGAGAATACTATCATCTGTTGATTTGACCCCTATGTACGAGTATGTGCAGTAAAATTGAATAATTCTCGACATGGTGGGAACTGATAGTCTAGTTGATACTGTTACACCCTGCTAAGAACACTCTGTATATAAAACCTAGTTAATAAAGGGTGTGTTAAATCATTTCAACCAAAAGATTAGCTTATATTTGTATCGTATCATACTTGTTACTAAATTTTTATTCAATAATAAATAAAATATTAGAATAGTTTGTTACGGGATTGCTACCATGTATCTTATTTTTATACAGTTACTCCGTGATCATGGCGCTTGCAACAGTGCCGAAATATCGGAAACTCAAAAATAAGGTACATGGTAGCAATCCCGTAACAAACTATTCTAATGTTAGTGACCATGAAAGTTTAAAACAATATATAAATAAAATAATATCAATAAAAAAAAAAAGTAGTAGATGGGTATTTAGTAACCTTATTTGTAAATAATATATAGATTATAAAATGAAATATATAAATGAAATGCAACAAAGGAACCAAAAATGTCTAAACTTGTCACATATCTCATCTAGGTTAGGTTAAGTTAGAACAGTGATCGCACTTGTAACATTTTTCGTTTAAAAATTGTGCCATTGTAAACCGTTAAGTATAGTATAGTGCTAGTACTGACTAGTAGTGCTAATTATTGTTAACTGTTATAGTTTGGTGCTAGTACTAGTACTTTACAATAATACAATTTTTGAGCTCACTACGCTCGCTCAGCTTCGCGCTTTGTGTGGTCACTGTTCTACTAACCTAACCTAACCCAGATGAGATTTGTGGCCACTTTAGACATAAATTGATTTTGATACCCTTAAGTGCTATTCCGTCGTGAGATGATTTGAATAGGACATTGTAAAAGTAGGTCTAACAACGGTTAGGTTTAATGACTATTAAATATTGTAAATTTTTGTTTTTAGCAATTCCATGCAAGGTTTAATTAAAGATAAATAACACTTGAAAAAATCATCGACCTCAGATGGGATTCGAACCCACGTCCCATCGCATATCGGGCGAGTGCTTTACCAACTAAGCTATCCCGGCATGCGATGAGACGTGGGTTCGAGTCCCACCTGAGGTCGATGTTTTTTTTTTATTTTAAAATTAGGCCTTTCGTCCGTTATGTCATTTAAACTTAGGTATAACAAAGGTTAGGTCTCATGACATTAGGTGTTTTGAAATTAGGTCTTTCGTCTATAGGTATAATGACCTTGTATTGTAATATGTAACCGTTAGATTAAATCATTATACTTACAGTAATAGACTACGACGGGGGTCACAATAACCTTAGGTGAGCACCCAATGCAGTAGAAAAACCAGTGAGAACGATCAGTCTCTATTTTAACTTTTTTGAACTGAATTGTAAGTACGAGTATGTTGGTCTTCTTGTTTAAACTGAAAAAGAAAAAGTTATTGTTTTATAAAATACAGGGTTATTCTGAGTAAAAATGTTCACGTGTCATGTGCCAACTTTAACGTGCCTTCCGAAGCATGGAGATGCTTGTGACAAATGTCACTAAATATGGTCGGAATCATCCATCCTCTCACAGCCGCGGCATGGTTTGCTTAACTTTAGGAATCACTAGCAAACAAAGAAATAACAAAAGCCAAAATACTTACTACATCGATAAAACTTTGTAATAAGGGTATGTAGCACGGTAATCAATGCAATGGACACTCGCATTCATGAAGGGCATGTGACCAGTTTGATTACCCATTTGTATCGGTTCACCATCTTCGTGTCTGACTGGTACGCATCGGTTACTGCTAGCTAAAAAGTCCCGAATACAGTCTAGGTCCAATTCTTTACAAGGGTACTCGTAATCATCATGGTCTTTCTCGCAGTTGCAATGGGTACTGCATTTGCCATTGCTATGGCCAGCGCATTCACCGCTACTATGGCCTTTGTTTGCGTCGCTGCCTTCGTCGCTGCCTTCATCACTGCCTTCATCGCTGCTGCCATCGCCACTGCTATCGCTGCCGCTGCTTTGACCGCTTCTGCCTTCGTCTGGAGTAAAAACAAAATCCAAATTCACCTGAGGAGTTGTTTTGAAACAAAAATCAAGGATTTTATTCCCAGTTGTCGTTTAGAATTTGAAAGTTAGCATTCAATAATTGCATCTTAGGATCGTAAAGCTGCGTATGGATAGCGCGTTTCTGTGCAATGCGTAATCGGGATACGGTGCCCACGCGTACATTGGATACGCGAGCTCCTGATCGCCGCGAACCTGAACGCGAAGTCAATCGATCCACAATGCCGTCTATCCATTTTGCCGTCCAAATATAGCGTATCCAGGCTTGCGCGTTCTGTTTGACGCGCGACCAAAAACCGACAGACGGCGCACGCGTTCCCCAAAAGTGTGCGCGTAGCTGCAAGTATGGACTTGGCGTTCCAGGACACGAATAGCGCGTGACTTCGCGTACCAATGTATAAGTACGCAGCTTTATATTCGGGCAAAAATTGCTAGAAGGAATTGACTGGGTAGATGGATTTTTCATACTGGCTAAATTAATAATGGGCGATTATTAATTTATCAAGAAAGAAATATGTATCATGAAATTACTTTTTAAAGCAGTTTTTCGGCTTAAGTTACCGTAAGCTACCTAATTTGGGAGGGAGAAAACATGGATTAACTGACAGGCGAGAAGAAAAGCCCTAAAGTATAGTAACATGTGCTCATAAAAACGGTTTTCTGTAGAAAGACATACCGATACTTTTTATTGCTAACCACACAAATAAGGTACAAAAATATCAGTTGGCAAATATATTAGTTCAACTCCCACATGACAGATAATTTTTTTCAAGTGAAATTTGTAGTGAGGTGGAAGATATGTACGCCGCACCACTTCTCTGGCAATTAGAGAGCGCTCAGGCAAAAACCTGTCATACTTATCCTACCATAACCGAACAGGGTACGAAGATCTGCCGCTGTAATGATCAAAGATAGTGGGGCTACACTGATGACACCAATGGCAAATGCGATTGTTGTGCTCCTCCTCAAAGCATAGGCCAACTCACTCTATGGTTCACTACATGGTTCCTTAACAATTTAAGAATTGGTTTCAGCACAAAAAGAAAAACCTTTCTGCATGACCCAATGGTTGACTGGCAGAGAATGCTTCCAGCATTTAGTCCATCTTTTAAACACTTCTTGTATGTTTGTATAATATTTTTTTAAATTAAATAAATAATTAAGTTGAATATAGTTTAATTATCTTCGATGTTACTGGTAAATATTATTACCTGTTATTAAGACTGCAAAAGTAAAAAGTTAAAATATTACCTTGTGCCCAAACACAGCATAGTCCGAGGAACAGAACCAATAAAAATGTTTTACCCTGCATCTTGAATAATCTTCCAAATCCTTTGCTGAACCTTAGTCGATTGATGCACCTTTAATTTCTCCTGCGGTTTATATACATTGCATCCTAAGTTAATTTATCACATATTTTAGAAGAAATTCTCAAAAAACTCTATTTTTGAAGGACAACTGAACGTTCTATTTAAATTAAAACACATCAACAATTAAAAAGATTAGCAACTTTCTCGCATCTCTATGAACATTTGTTATTTGTGTCACCTACAGCCTTCTGAAAATACTTGAAGGTGACCAGGTGATTGACACATTTAAACAAAACTTACTAATCTTATCTACTCTGTCTGCGTGGCAGAGTATTGGTCACATAAAAATAATAAGTTGCCTTTAGAACACGAAGAAGAAGAATCTAATAAGGTGTGACTAAGTGATCCTGGATAGTATTGCCTGCTTCTAGCCATGACGTCTAGTCAGAGACTATTATAGTGGCTTGATTACATCTAACAGACCCAGGTATGTTTCATTACCGGCTTTACAACAACCTTCCTCCAATCCGAACTTGGCCTATGGAGTGAAATGTTGCCCAAACCACCTCAGAGTTAAGGCAAGGCAGAACTGGAAAAATCCATAATAATAATTTGGATAAATTCAGTAAGTAGGTTTATATATTTTTTCGTTATCGCTTAAAATGAGAATCTAACATTAGGCTTATTGCGTGATGCTCTAGAAGTGAATGCCAATTTTAACATGAAGCTTTTTACACGTTCCTGGTAAAAAGACTTTTGAAAGACAGACAAACAGACAACTAAGTGATCCTATAAGGGTTTCTTTTTACCTTGAGGTACTTGGAACTGAATCTTTACGGTAAAAGCACTAAGAACTTTGCCTGGATGATTAGGCAGAGTAAGATGTCATTGAAAACAGGAAAGAGAAAATTAGTTATTAAAATTAATAAAGAACTAAGGACGTAACACTGCTGAGAGCGAATAAGGGAAGAAGTAAGTTTTAGGCGCCAAATGGACTACATAACCTCTAAAGTAGAAATAACATTTTGTTAGACAAAGTTTTCCGCCAACTGTTATTTCTTTCGTGCTGTTTTATATGTCCGACAATTATCAGGATCATTTCGTATTAAATTTATAGAATAGAATAGAAAAAAAATTAAGTGAAAAATCACTAACTAGTTTCGGGAAAAAGTCCGTATTGCTGCTCCTTATGGATGGTTTTGTGCGTTTAGTTATACAATTTAAAGGGCTAAATTAGCCTCTGACTAGCTGGCTGAAATAAATCTTTTTTTTTTTGAGCACAATATTAGATTTCATAAAAGGTAAGAATAACGTGATAATTTTTAGAGCTTTGCCGTTGTTACCATTAATAATCTTTTGTATTTAACAGCAGATTAACTTTTATCAGCCCCCTAACCATGAACTCTTAAAACAATCTCAAAGTTGTCAAATCTGTCAATTTTGGTACGTCATTTCATACAAAATTTGACAGAAATGATAATGTTTGACAGATTTGTGATTGTTTTAACAGTTCATGGTTAGGGCCCAGATGTCAAGTAAATGTGTGCCAGTAATAACGCCATGGTCCCCAAGCATTGACAATTTGACATCCCTTTGTCGGAACAAATGTCAATTTAGGAGAAGGAGGAAGAGTAAGGCCCAGCCAGACCCAAACCATCACTGAAGGCCTTCGTCCGTTCGGACGTATAACCTAACAATTCAAAATTACCATCTATTTGAGTCAAACCTTTGAAATTTTTTGAACAATCGAAAATGGTCGGGCTTTTTACACGGCTAGTTTAAATCGTTCATATTTTGTCAAAGGGTTGATATACAAGAAAATGATTATTTTAATCCATTGGGTTATTACGTCCAAACGAACGAAACACTTACGTAGTATCTACTTGTTTAATTTACCTAGCAACTATAGTTTAGAATTGTTGGTATTTGATTAAAGTTGATAATGTGCAATAAAATCTGTATATCTATGACAGCAAACCGAAGCGCAAACTAATTTCTTCAAAAAACTTTTTTTTTATTCTTCAGGCTTCAACCAAGTATTGAACGCGGAACCCTTTGCGTTCAAGGCAAATCACGAGCAAACTGCAACTACGCCAATCTAATCTACTAAATTTATGGATCTGACTACACGAAAAAATACTTTTATGACAAAATAACGCAATAGCTTAAAGTATTCGTCATTCGTAAAATAAAAACCATCACGATTAAATTGAAATAATTATGTTTAATAGATACTTAACAATAAATAAATCAACAATTTAATTTAACAGTTGCAACAATTGTTTGTACCTAGGTAGAACAAGAAAAACAAGTTAATTTTGGAGACTGATACATTATTTTGAGGCTGTTTAATTCTCAATTTTTAGTGGACAATCATTCCGGAGAATTCGATACCGTAGTTGCAAATGTATTCTTGCAGGTAAATGTAGAAGAAGAAGGGGGCTTTAGTCAGAAGAAGTTCTTGGACAGCCGTAGGAACGTCACTGATCAAGCCTTCAAAGAACTTGTTGACCACTTCATCAGAAACAAAAATGAAGGAAAAGGTAAAAAAAAAGTCAGACGGTTGCGGACGGAATTCGGATTTCGCAAGGACCAATGTTTGCGTGATGAGCACGATCGTTTTTCGTTGTTATTTTGTATAACAATACTTAAAAGGGAGAACATTGTAAAGATTGTAATTTATAACGAATTAAGATTTTTTTAAAATAAATAATATTGTTTAACATTTCTAGTCGCCATTGTACAAGCTTTGCTTAGTTTAGGTAGGCAAGTTTAGAGCTTGATAATTCGTGTGATTTTATGGAACTTGCAATTTAAATACAGTAAGATTTACACGACTTACTTTTCTTAGACAACTTCAAATGAGAGTCATAGTAAGTGACAAATATAATTTAGAATGAATGATAAAGCACTAGTGCACTTAGATTTGTGAAATAAATCTATGCTAGACATGTATGGTTTTGCAAAAATATCATAAACATGGCCTGAAACAGAGTTCCGGGTTTGTCTGTGCAAGAGCTATAATATGTTTATTTTTTTATTTATAATTATGATATCTAATTGGTCGTTTTTAAGGTTTGTTGAATTGGTGTGTTCGTAATTGCTTATGTAATATTTTGAAGAAGGTTCATGCCTTCTGTCATGGATATGACAGACCCGTGTAAAGATAGAAAAGTATAATTGTAATTACTTGAACTGTCAGTGATTTTAGGTCCCATCTCAAATGGTGGCATTGCTTCAGTGTTAAAGGAGGTTACAGCTGCACCAGCGACTCCTCTAAGTCCAGCGTTGGGGATGATTGCAGTCATTGCACCGGCTGAAACAGAGAGAAAAATAATGAGATTTCTTGCATTTTATTTGCCCTTGACATAGCGTGTCATTTTTTCTTTATTCTTTAAAATTGGACAACATCACATACATTGCTCTGATCCTATGGTAAGTAGCGAAAGCACTTGTGTTAAAGAAATCAGAAACAACGACGGTACCACAACACCCAGACCCGAGCCAATATAGAAAAGTTCGTTTTCTACATTGACCCGACCGGGGATCGAACCCGGAACCTCAGAGATGGCGGCGCCATTTATAGTCCGGCGTGCTCGCCTCTCGGCTACGGAGGTCGTCGACATTGAATGCGGGCTGCTTCCAACCAGCCAATCTGGATTTCATTGGGGGTGGCCTATGTTTAGATAATGATGACAGCGTGCAAGTGAATAGTGAGTGAATAGAGGCGATGATATTTTCAATTTGTGCGGGAACTTCATTTTAGTCTGTGCTTGTTAAAGCATCTGCTAATTCCCATTGTTTAGTAGTCTTTTCTCTAGTAGTTGGCTGTAATGAGTTAGAATGCTTGGAAATTTTACATAGTGGTTGTCAATAGTCACATGTTGCTAAGCTTAAAATTAAATAAAAAAGGCCTTAGTGCATTCATTTGTTAGGTACCGGCTGTGTCTAGATTTTACGGTGGGTATGCATGTTCAAAATATAAAAGACTCAGTGTATATGCCCCTTTGTGTCGTAGTAATACAAGCTTGCAGCGTCACACACGTACTTTACTATATTCACAAAAGTTATCCCTCTCCCTTCATATCCACAAGTGTGGGTAGTACTACAGAATACTTTTTTCTCTTTCTCATATAGATTAACCACAATGCACGACAGCTAAAGCAAAAAAAAGTTTTAAGAAAATCGCAGGACTAACAGTAAGTGACGTTGACGAACTCTTTAATGATCATCGGTTCCTCGCCCCTTTTGTGGAAGTGGAAGTTACAGTGTGGAGTGTTGATATTGATGCCATCGTAGTTAACAGTCATCACGAGGTTGTTGCTTTTTTTGTTTACGCTGAAATATTAAATCTTAAAAATTAAAAAATACTTTTAAAATCTATCTGTAAAGCTAAAGGAGTTGCGAGACGCATATCGTCTTTTATGGAAACCATTAAGATCAGACGAGTGTTTAAGTCGCTAGCTGTGTTCAATTTCAACCGGGAAACTACAAACTGTGTGCTCGTCCAAAATATCTCATTGCATAAAGACGAAAGTCTACAATCAGTGTGTGTTACCAGTGATGGAACTGAACGGTTCCAAAGTGTGCTTTGAAAAAAAACTATGCTCGGTGTTTTTTTGCGAATTCAAATCAGAAATGAGTCACAAAAGTCAGATTTTTCCGAAGGATTAGCAAGCTAAAGTGGCAGTGGATTAGGCGGAAAAGTTTTAGATTCGGTCGTAATCGTTCGCACACCTGGTAGCAGTAAGCCGCTAGATGTAAGCTGTTTTAAAATTGGCCTATGTTCAGCAGTGGACGTCCTATGACTAAAATAATGATGAAGTGTCCCAACAACAAAAAATACTCTTGTAGCTTAGGAAGACCATCGATCGATCTAAATTATTCCCTAAATGTTCTCTTGACCTTACTCCTAAATACAGAGGATTTTCACGGACTGTCAGTGATACTTGAAATAATCTAATCATTATAATTTATATTCATTTAATTGGGTAGGGTCTCCTACGTTCTGATAAAAATATAGTATTGTATAATGTGAATTAAAACTTACAAGAAAGTTTCGATAGATGTACCATACATGGTAATTGTATCTTCAAACGAATAAAGTGAGACATTCCATTTTGAGAGGTATGACACTTGAAAGTCCTTTACGATTGGGTCTCCATCTTCATGGTTGGCACTCGTGCACAGGTTTGTGTTCACGAAGTATTTTCGGATACAATCGAAGTCATCGAGTGAGCAAGGGTAAGACTTGTCACTGTCCTCGCTGCTACTCCTGCTTCTGTTGTCACTGCTGTCTGAAAAGGCAGATTGATGTTTGATTAATTCATTGCTGGTAGATTTGTAGTTGAAAGTCATCGTACAATTGCATAGAAAATGAATGAAAAAGACCAGCATGTCAGACAAGACAGAGTGTTTTCAAAAGATGGAAAAAAGACGTCACGTAGATATTTTATTGAATGTGGATGGCCATTTACGTGTCCTTCTTCTCTTTTCACATGTCCCCTTACAGGTCCGCACCAAGACAAACGAATTTAAATTAAGAGTAATTATTAGTTATGACAATAACGTTACACCTACTGGAAGTAACAGAGCAAAACACTAACTAAATCGTCCAAGTCAACCTCAACTGCTTTCAGTGCGCCATGCTTACTAATGGATGAGGCTTGACAAATAGCGGTTTAATCATTCTTATTAGCATCGTCCAAATACCTTACCTATAACGGCCAGCAACTCGATTGACCGACGACCTTATGAATATGGCTGGCAGAGGCTGGATGAAAAAAGCGGAAAATCGTGCTCTTTGGTGCTCTTCGGGTATAGTTTACGTCTAGCAGTGGACTGAAATAGGCTGACATGATAAGCAGTCAGCAGCATCACTGGTGTTATAAAGCCATGCGTCCAGCGTGGCGATTGTGGGCATATTCTCCATATCAAACAAAGATGGAATGTTTTGCAAAACCTGGGGATCACTGACTAGACTCTAGGTCCACCAGTGGGTTGACGTTGGCTGATTATAAAGTAATTTATTTACCTAGTCCAGCAGTATACGCGACACATACTAACAATAGCAAAAACACTAATTTACTCGCCATTTTGGGGACTGTGCAAACTTACTTCGACTATGATAGTTCTACTTGTGTTCATTAGTTTTAATGTTCAGAATGATATGCTAATTTTTATATGTCAAGATAAAGGAAGCTAATATGTGTTTATCTATTCGAATTGGTAACGTCTAGCATTTAAAGTGAGTGAGTAGTCCAATGAGTATAAATTGTTTTGTACGCTTTTTAACTTTATTTTATTTAAATTAAAAGTAGGTACCCAGTTACGCGTTTGTTTTCTTATAGATCAGGATGTGCTTCGCTAAGCTGTGTATTATCTCTGATACTGAAAAAGACAAAGTTGCCCTGTAATGAATCGCAGTTTGCTTTTGTTGATGATGATCAAAATATATAAATAAAGAATAAGAATTTTCTAAAATATACGATGCTATTAAATCACAATTCGGGAATCAAGCGAATATTTTTTTTCTTGACTTCTATAGTACAAATAAAGAAGTTTAACTACTGGTCCATGAAAGTTGTTGTAGGTACAGTATTCCCCAAACAAAGTTGAAAATATTTTAAGTAAGCGTGGCAGTATGTGTCTAGGTAATGTTTGAGCCAGTTAATAATAAATATTTTAAAATTTATTATGACGTATGTATTTAAAATATTTAATTTACAATTCAGACTGGGTTTTGGGTGATTTCACACTTTCCACTAGAATCTGAATTAGGTACACATCGAATGGACATCGTAGGTTATACGAGACACTCGGAAAGTTTTGCGGAAATAAAAATAAAAGTAATAGGCAAATATTTAACCAACTTTCTCAGCTGACTCGAAAGCATTTAACAGGAGTGATTAAATTGGACATGTTTGCTCATGCTACAGTTAAAATAGTACTTAGTAGCTCTACTACGCCATTTGTCAGGTATGACGACTTTTAATTTTCTGATTGATATTTTAGACTCAGGCGAAGGGTATAAGACAGAGTTCAGCAGTTTATTAATATTTGAATTCTAAAGTTTCGATGAGTCATCGTAATTGAACCAATAAAAACCAATAAATCAGTATTTACAAATTGACAACGTTTCTAGCCAAGAGGCCAGCATGCCAAATTTGGCATCGCCATCTCTGAGGTCCCGGTATCGATTCCCGGTACAACAATAACACTTTTTTTTATCACAGCGGGGTAACCATGAACTCTTAAAACAATCTCAAATCTGTCATATTTGTCAATTTGGTACGAAATTTGACAGATTTGACAAGATTTGAGATGGTTTTTAGAGTTCATGGTTACCCCCCAGGTCTAGGTATTGTGGTGCCCTCGTTGTTTATGTGTGTGACTTTTATACCACTACTTTTTGAGGATCAGACAGACTATATCCATTTTTTTTAACAAAAAAGGCTTAAAATATTTGGCGTACAACGCATAATTTTTTTTTGCGCGTATAGTCTAAAAGGCTTGTAGCAAAATAGGTTTTTGTTTAAACTGAAAATGATGTACCAACCAACATGTACCTACCAAATAGGCATATGCTCAACATTTGCCGGGGCACAGAGTGCCACAAAGCTAATTTACATTCAAATCGTCTTCTTAAAAGAAAGTACTATACTCTACCACGTAGGTAGAGTGTATGGTTTAAAAGCAGGACAAATCAAGGATCGTGTTTTTCAACTACTTTTGAATAACGGCATTAGTGTCGCATATGATTGGGTTTGGGAAATTCAATGAATATTAAAGAAACAAACTAACTCCTCCGCTTAAGGTATTTAATTTGTGAAAATAATACTTAACAGTGCTTATTTCTATGAAAAAATATTTCAAGGTTCCACTAATTTTCAAAATATTAATTACCAGCGCTTCCACAGGACACAGGCAAATTGAGAAGAAACGCCGCAAGAAACTCAGTTATGACTTTACAACATTCTTTTGTACAGACTTTTTATGAAATTAACAATGTCAAATGGCATGTTTCAATATTCTATACTTAACCTTGCGAAACCTCAGCTATCTACAATTCGATGATTACTGATCAAAAAGGCAGGTGCATATTGAAGTACGTACTTAAAGGTCAAATGTTGGATAATATAAAATGCGGAAAAAGACCGCATTTTCAAATTAGCGGGGTAAACATGAACACATAAGAAAATCTCCAATCTGTCAATCCGTACGTCATACCGTACCAAATTTGACATATTTGACAAGCTTTGACAGATTTGAGATTGTTTTAAGAGTTCATGGATATTCCCCAGAATGCTGTTCTGACATGACTAAAGAATTAAATGATCTTACCATCCCAGTATGCCAGAATACTTGTTGTTCACAAATTTATTCATAAAGAGTTTTAAAGTATGAATACTTTTACTGCTGTTTAAGGCAGCAACTGTACTTGATTTAAATGCACCTGAATTATATGATCACTAATAACAATATATCTTGTTAAAAAAGAAATATTTTAGTGCATAATCTCCCCGGTGAATTCAAAACCGTAGTTGCAAATGTATTCTTGCAGGTAAATGTAGAAGAAATAGGGGGCTTTGGTCAGAAGAAGTTCCTGGACTGCTGTGGGGATGTCACTGACCAAGGCATTAAAGAAGTTGCTGACAACTTCGTCTGAAACAGAAATTAAACTTTGTAGCATTTAAAGGTACAAGTGCAAACTACGTGTCGACACGCACTGTAGGTTCCGAAGAAACATCAAATTTCTTATTAAGTTTAGAGGATAGTATACAGGCCCATGTTACTATGGGCAGTCACTGGCTTGATCTTTAACTACATGCAGAAAGTCCGTCCAATCGTTAAGAAGTCAAATATTATCAACTTGGGGCTTCGTTTCATGAATAAGTGAAGAAACCTTTGTTCGCGCTTATATATATATGGCACATATTGTTATTTGTGGATGTATTTAATTATTTCAACTGTCGAAGGTCCTACCATCTATAGTCCAAACATTAAGTTGGCGATTTTTGAAAAGTGTCTTGTGTATCTACAACAACGCAAACATGACAGATCTGTAATAATTACCTGAACTGTTTGAGACTTTAGGGCCAATTTCAAATGGTGGCATAGATTCGGTATTGTATGCGGATACAGCTGCACTACCAATTCCTCGAAGTCCTTTGTGGGGGATGATTGCGGTCATAGCACCAGCTGAAACAAGTAGATTGAGAGATATGAAACTTAAACTTTAGTATGTATCTGCACAAATAAAGTATTTAAATTATGGCTTTTAAATCTCCAGAGTTTGCAAGCGCTGAAGACGGTCAACCTAGGCTTACACTACCGAGAGTCTCCAGAGAACATTTTCTCCAAGGTTAATCCTCATTTGCCAGAGCTCGATAAAAGCGGTCCGGATTAAACGGCATCTGCTAGCGAAAAATGCATCTTGCCGTGATAATAGTTAACAGCGTTGTAATTGTTTTTGATAGTATTATTTTAATCTGTAATACTATCTTAAAATAAAATTTTTCAATAAATGGGCCTAATCATCCTGGTAAACAATTATTTTTCTTGTAAGGTTACCAAAACATGAATAAATATAAACACATTCATAACGCAACTGCTGAAGCCTACAATTATTGCAAGAAAACCAATATATGTACTTACAGTAAGTGACGTTAACATAATCTTCGGCTACCTTCGGCTCCTCGCCCCTCAAGGATATGACGAAATTGGCGCGTTTGGTGAAAACGTTAATGCCCTCAAAGTTGACAGTCATCACGAGGTTTCCGCTTTCTTCGTTCACGCTGGAAGATTTAAATAAGTGCTATATCAAAATCACATACAATTTCAATCATATCTCCTAGAGCATGCATAGCTAAAACCGTAGGAAAAATATTTTTGCAGCAGTGTGATACTTTAATTTTTAGGTCGTTACATATTGACATATAATGTATTTAAAATGAATATACTTTATATATTCCATGAAAGGAATCTGTCCTTTAAACTCGAAAAATTAAACAAAATGTTGTGGGAACATTTTATTTATTTCTTCTGCAATTTGTTCGCTAGTCTGAGTACTACGCGTTACTAGGATTCTACGAGTAGACGCTGGATAAGCTAAATTTATACGCGTAATGACGGCGCTCTTATATAAAGTTCAATAATTCAACCAAATGTAAAAACTTACTAAAATGTCTCAATTGATGATCCAATTATCCTTATTGCATCTTCAATGCAGATTATAGTGCAGTTGAATTTGGGAACGTATGCCACCAGCAGGTCCCTTTTTATAGAGTCCCCATCTTCATGACTGGCTTTTGTGCACTGATTTGAGCTTGCGAAGTAGTCTCGGATACATTCCAAGTCATCGACTGAGCATGGTTCGGTCCTTCCGCTACCTTCACCTTCACTACTGTCTGAAAAACAATAAGACGATTGTACTTGTATGGGATAATACTCAGCAATACTTTTGCTCGTCCTACAATATCATCATCATCCTTTGCCTACTGCTGGACATAGGCACTCCTATGTCCCCCCTATACCCTACAGCATGCAACTTTGTGCCGTATCTAGCGGCTACCCGCAAATGTGAGTAGGTCGTCAGTTTACCGCATGGGAGGCCTGCCTACGCTGCGTTTTCATGGTCGCCTCTCGAAAACCTGAACGGTAGCCAGTTTTGCAAAAAATGTGGCCTGCCCACTGCCAGGATAGTTTTGCTATTTGTAAAGCTATGTAATTTGTAAGTTTTTATCATGAAACAAGTGTTTGGCAACTAAGCTGAATATTCTCAGTAGTTATAGATTGGATTGGTAATGATGACACACGGCCCACTGTAGGGCATAGGCCCCAACTCAACTATGTCGTGGTAAGGGTCTACAACGCAGGCCCTTACGGCAAAAAGCGGCAATTAGCCTGGACCAACTTTTAAACTGTCTTCCATAGGACGGAGATTCTGGTGATGAATGTACCTAAATATGGTTGAAAATTGGAATGTTCACCCATCAAAACCGCAGGGTTGCTTTGCTCAACTTTGAGAGTCGAGAACCTTATGATATTCTCGCTCTCTCTCTTTCTAGCTATTTATCCCTTTTGGTGGTAGGGTCAGCTTTTGACAACGTCTTCAAGAACCTTATTAAATAATATTGTTTTTTATATTTACCTTGTCCAACAGTATAAGACACACAGATCAGCAAAAGCAGGAACACTAACTTGCTTTCCATTTTGAGCTCTTCAATAACTTACTTCGACTATGCTAGTTCGGGTTGAGTTCATTATTTTATATGAACCGAATTGCACATTAACTTAAATATTTTAATTAAGGAAGCAATTTTGTTTATCTATTCTAATGAGAATGAGGTCTTCTTACTTTTTTTTTGGTTTTGTGCATAAATTGTCTATCTTTTTCAATGTTGAAATTGTTAGTAGGTATTTATTTTTTTCCCCATAGGCCAGGAAGCGTATTGTCAAACTACCAAGTAAATATCAGGAAGATGAAGTTTATCTACGCCATGTTTTTATTCTATAGCTCATTTAGTATAGTTAAAAAAAGTAAAAGGCGTTCTGCACCCCTTGTTTTCTTTTATTTTATTTGTTTACAAAATCCATAGCTCTTAAGTACAAAATACATTTTCTTAGTAACAAACCAGACAGCTTGTATGCATCCTACTCGCTGTTGGACAGGCGCATTTTGTAATAAAACCATAAAAATATAATACGCCTACAACCCGTTAAAAGTTGAAAGTTTTTGGGAGCGACTTTTTACAACAGTCAGTGGCAATACGGCATTTCCATGACACTCAGGTAAATGTTTGTGCTCATCACATAAATACAAAAATTATATTCCTGACTGTCGATTTAGAAAAAAAAACTTTGACACTAGTCATTCATCGACAATAAGTAATTTGAACTTATTTGTACGTGACGTGAGGAGGAAAGAGGAGGCTCAGGAAGAACTAAAAATATAATTAAACGCGAGCAAAAGGTAATCAAATTTCATCTATTCGCGTTTTTAAAGAGTAAAGACAAGAGCAAAAAAAATTAAATATCACAAGGTAAAATCATAAAAAAATATAAAACGTTACAAAGGGGTATGGTTTGCCACACAACTTCTTAGAAAAATAGGGTTAGTTTGTTTGTTAGGTTAGGTTAGGTTAATAGTAGAGCGAGTTTAGGTGTTTTCTTTCAGGATCAACGGGCTTAATACAGGTGTATGTGTGTGTATGTAACTGTTTTGGTGGATGTTGACGTATAGTTTGAGAATACGCGGCCATAATAATATTTGAGTCGGGTTTGGGGGAGTATATTATTATCTAATGCGAATATGCTCTTTGTCTTTTTGTTCATGCCTGATGTAAATAAAAAAATCCAGGATAATATATATAAATATTTTCTTATCGTTTTTGACTCGAAATAATAGAACAGCAAATAAAATAATTGTATTATGTATTTACTAAAGCTGGGAAATAATTGGCTTACTAATGAGTTTTAATTAACAATTTAAAACCAACTTGATAAGTTCTAGTAGGTAGGTTTCAGAAATTATTTAATGGTGAAAATATACAGGTTGTTTTATTTAAAAAGACAAAAATAGGAGCTTAATCAAAGCTAATAAAAGATCTTACTAAATCAAACAAAAACCTCTCAGCGTAAGCGCATAGGTTCATTTTTACGTTAAATTGTGGGTAAGAAAGTAGTAAAAAAATTACCTTACATTTTACTGAATATACGAGTAATATACCGAACTCTTAGACAGCAGGAGCAATCGTTATTAAGACACCTTTATTTGCAAGAAATACCATTTATAAGTGTAAATTTATTTTAAAATCAAAGCAAAACTGTCTGCATTTAATTTAGAAAATTAACTAACTGGCATAAGACATAAAATCCAGACGAAAAAAACAAAGACCCTGTCATTGACTTATATATTACTTCGTAAAGTAATTTTAGTTCAATTTTATATTTAATTTGCATGCCTCGTTTTGGCTAAACATACTTGGCACGTTCATTTTAAAACACATATGCATACCGTGTTTAAGCATATAAAGATTATTTTATTTTACTTTAATTTATGTTGACGTATTTAATTTGAAAAAGCAAAAAGTTATATTTACTCTGACACTACTTTAAATATAACATCTGTGCAATAAAAACTTTTTTCTTAGTTCCTCATTCGTTTTAAGCCGCTATTACAAGGTTGCTATTTGACAGTTGACATCAAAGTCTAACAGATGGGGTTTGTGTGTCATGTATGGAGGAAATGCAAGGCGATTTGTTCTGTCAGCCGTATCTTTACTTTTTACATCAATGGACCCTGTATTTAATTCTATCTCGTGTAAGGTTAAGAACGTATTCACATAATTTTAAGAGACAGAATTCAATGTACTAGCAGACTAGACACCGCTTGTTTTGGTTTTGAGTTTTAAATTAGGTACTAAGTTAGCAAGATTTTTTTTTTATGTTCTTTTATATAATCAGTAATTTTTTTGTGCAACTTTTTGTTTGACTACCTCCGTAGCCGAGAGGCGAGCACGCCGGACTGTATATGGCGCTGCCATCTCTGAGGTTCCGGGTTCGATCCCCGGTCGGGTCTGGAAATGTGGAAAACGAACTTTTCTATATTGTCTAGGGTCTGGGTGTTGTGGTACCGTCGTTGTTTCTGATTTCTATAACACGAGTGCTTTAGTTACTTTCCTTAGGAGCAATGTATGTGATGTTGTCCAATATTTATTATTATCTTGTTAAATCTAATTATTAACTAATTTGATTCTTCAATAACTATTTTTTTTTGTTTTGTTTTCAGGTACCTAGACTGTAGATAAATAAGGCTATAGTAAACATTACCTGCGTGGTGATGGTAACTAATGGTAAGCATAATGAACTTACTAATTTATTCACATGTTATTGAAGCCTATAGGTACCAAGTTTCCGATGGACTAATTACATTAAAACTACTTGCTCTCACATGGAAACTTCTGACGTTTATTAGTGTTGCCACTTGAATACACTACTCGATAGCCACTATCGATAGCGCTATCAATAGAGTATATTTCAAGGTCAACTATCTAGGTAAAAACCATAAAATCATTAATTTCTTGTAAACTGTCCCATCTCAAATTCTGCGGGCTTTTTCTGTGCACAAGAAATGCAAAAGTCAAGTTATCAGCGTATTTTGACTTTATCAGGTTGGAATTTTCTCCAGGAGATTATGGATGGATAGTGTACTTTAAGGTCAACTAATAACAGTTCGGCAATATTAGTTTACATCCAGCGGCTTCCCGGAACCTTAATTAACTAGGTCGCCACAAAACCGGTGGAAGGCCCACCGGTCCTCCACCAAGTCTTCCAATTCGTGGTCACAACTCAAAAACCTTTCTTCTCCAATGATTGTCAGCTCTGCAAGCAATGTGCCCACTGCCTACTGCCACTAGCTTAGCGATGCCTTATGCATGATCTACCTTGGGAAACTTTGAAGTCCTTAAATTAAATAGACTACGGATCGAAGGTGTCGTGTGGTGCCGGCACGTTAAAAGAATAGCACCATCCCTTCTCTTCCTATGGGTGTCGTAAGAGGCGACTACAGGAGAACCGCCACAAGAAGACGGGCAGCAGCGTCTCCTTTCCACCATTGGCTAAACTGCGATCGCCAACCCGCCTGCCAAGCGTGGCGATTATGGCAAAATCCTCGTTTTGGAGAGGCCTATGTCCAGCAGTGGACTGATATAGGCTGGTGATGATGATGATGATGACGGATCGAAGTAAGCCGAAGCAAGAAGAACTTGCACAGGTTACAGCTTGGAGATTGAATGTCTTTGCGGTATTTCCCCCTAGACCTGCACATGTGAAGATCTTTCCAAGGCCACTGAAAGTGCTATATCGGTGGCTCAGTTTTGGTCCTCACATGCTCGTAAGCATGAGTCGACACGCAAAGAAAAAGAAGCGAAAAGTAATGTTCTTTTTAATCCTTTAAGGCGGATTTTTCTCTCTCGACTCTCTTTGCAGGGAGTGCAAAAATAAATAATAATTTAATAAAAATGCAAGCGCGGTAACCGGTTACCGCTTGCGAGTTGAAGGATTAAGATAGTACTCATTACGGAATCGTATGTAGCAAGGAACGCCAATCATAGCTGCGTGACTTTGAGCTTATTGAAGAGGCTAACATATGACAATCGTTTCAAAAGTAATAGCTAGACTTGTGGCAACAAGAATCTTGGACAAACTAAATAAAACTTTGGGAGAAAGAATAAAAACGCAATGAATTGTAAGTACTTCTTCATTAAAATTAAAATGTGTGTGTGTGTGTGTGTGTCTGCTTAGTTATATTTATAGCCTAGATCGCAAATGTAGTTCTGCAAGTAGCCAAGGAATACATTTTCTGATAACCTGGAGAACCACTCTTGTAAAGCCGATGGTAAATCAGCAATGGTGATATTCTTGGGAGTTGTTGAACCTGAAACCATAATTTGTCAATTTGTCATATAATTCTTATCTTTATTACACCAGACAAAGAACTCTGCCGGAACTCTGACATTTCTGGGAGATTTCCCAAAAAATGCAGACACGGAACTGTTTAGCAAGTTTTTTTCCGAATGGACCGCGTGAATAAAAAACCGTGACAGTTAATTTTGTCGTTGAATCTACTAAAATACCCTGCTTGTACTTATGTAAATTAGGAGAATAAATAGATAATTACCTGATAGTGTCCTGCGTGGAACCAGCAATAGCTCAATATCAAGGTCAATCCTGTTGTCGATTATTATCTCTTGTGTTAGAGGAGGATCAATACAAAGTGTCACATTAATTACTGAAAATTTACATGCAATATTAATTCTGTGCATACAGCCTGTCATTGGAAGGAGGTGCTCGTAGCTTAGTGGCGGCAGCGCTTAGGTGTTGATTACTAAGGTAAAGCAACCAATGCCGCGGTTGTGAGTGGATGGGTGACCATTCCGACCATATTTAGTAACATTTATCACGAGCATCTCCTTGCTTCGCAAGGCACATTAAAAGTTGGTCCCGGCTAATATCGCTTAGTCGTGAAGCCTAGTCAGAGGCCTTAAGGCGGCTTGATTACATCTGACAGTAAAGTTTAGTAACTGGCCTTACAACACCCTTCCACCGATTTTGTCCTACTTTAAAAGGCGTCAGGGCGGGTTTAATTGGAGTTTGTTGACGGCAGCGCGACACGCTTCACACCTCCCCCCACCGTCACAGTTGTCCGGGTTCTGAAGTTCAAAATCCGGGGTTTTCATGCGTCTTGTCCTGGTTGCCAAATTTTAGAGATGGCAACCCTTCACCAAATCAATTATATTTCAACTTTATATTATGTGCTTATTGACTGGGGTTAACGCGGCTGTAGACGTTTGTGCGCTAAGCATGTCAGGCTAATCAATGTAAACCTAGCCAATCTAGTCTCGTTTGGTATGTATTTATTCAGCGACTTGGTAACGATGACCGCTGGACGGTATTGGTCATTGAATACGAACCTTTTAAGCTTGACGCCACTGACCTTCTTTAAGTTCTATAGTACTACCTGTCGGAGATACTTCAATTTCAAAACGCAACTAAAAAAACTGATTAAAGTTACCTACTTAACATTGGTGTGTCCCGGACAATCAACGATCCATAATCTCCTGGAGCAAGTTCCAAACTGATGGATCCAAAATAAGCTGATAGCGTGACTGAAGAATTTGCTTGTGCACTGCAATAAAAGCCCCCAGAATTTAGCAAGAGACAACTTCCGAGAAATGAATGAGTTTGTCTGGGTAAAGGTGCTCCCGATTCAGAACAATTTAATATTAATACTAGCTATATGATTTAACATTAGTTTCATTTAGGCCTCTTCTCGAATTTTGCGGGCAGCGGGGTGGCGACTGCGGCGGCGCGGCGGGCAACACGGACCCATTCTTGAAACCAGTAGGTCGATCACGCGGCACTACAGCTGCGCGTTGTATTGTCTTGTCACCCATAGAGACAATAAATTGTATGCTCGATTACTGATCAAAACTTTCTATTTTTGCATAACATTATCCGAGATAAGGACGTTGATAACAATTTTGACTGTAATAATGAAAATAACACTATCAATGCAGATGCACGGGTGGTCACCGCTTGACTGGAGCACTGGAGTACACCGCTCGTCGCCCGATTCCGCCCCGACGTCGCGCCGCTGTTGTAGAGGGCCGGTCTATTTGATTTTATGCAAAATCCAGCAACTCCCGCGTCGCCGCCGCCGCCGCCCCACTGCCCGCAGAATTCGAGACAGAGGCCTTAAACATCTTACAACCACTCGACTAATAAATAAAAAAAAAACAATACATACCCAAATGATAAAATTTCCGACCCAGAATATGTGACTTTGATGTCGTTTAATTTTAAGGGTAGTTTTGAGTGTGGTGCACGAATGACTATATCTGGCAGTAGCACTGGCTCGCCATCAACATGATAAGCAGGAGTACATTGTGTTTTAGCTGCTAAGTAGTTCCGTATGCAGATTATGTCAATGTGACCATTTCCGCAAGGATCTGCATCCGCATCTGTAATATAAATACAATCTGTAATAAATGTAGCAAATGGGAGGGACACATAGCACGAAGAACTGCTAGCCGATGAGGCAGAAAAGTTCTAGAATAGAAGCAAGCACAGCGTCCGCCTATAAAGTGGACAGATGACCAGGTGCAGGTTGCAAGAAGCCGCTGGATGCAGGCCGTTTACTACCGGTCAACCTGGAAGTCATTGGGACGCCTATTTTCAGCCGTGGCCGTCTTATGGTTGAAATTATAACCAAAAAATACTGTTTTTATTTGTAAATTTGACCTTAATGCACTAGCGACAAAGCATTTTGTGGCAGTAAATGAAGTCGATTGTAAGGTCACATTGATTTGAAAACTTTTATATTGGTTGCCATATAGTGAATTTTTATTAGTGTAAATTAATAACTTTACAAATTCTTAACATGAACGCGGATGGTAAACATATGTATACGAACAAAATTTGAAGAAGTCGAGACAGGTAATTAGTTTTTAGTCAAAGTTGTTAGTTATTATAAGCATAATTTTAATAAACCCTACGGTGATTATACTTATAAAATTTCACCCTGGATAGGTCCACATATGAAATCTCCGCCACATAACCTATCCCTGTCTCTTGTTCTCTCATCATCATCATCACACGTTGCAGCAAGATGTTCTGTCCTATAATTGCCTTTACAGGGCAACACTAAATGCCATAGAAATGACCGAGTCTCAACCGACTTCAAAAAAAGGAGGAGTTTCTCAATTCGACTGAATGTTGTTTTTTTATAATCTCCAATAAATTACACAACAGTATAAAATAAACAATGTAACGTGTACGTATATGTTTACGCAAAATCTCAAGTAAACATTACGTCAATTTGTGTATGAAAAATTTGCACTTGTATAAATTATTTCAACCTTGTCCGTAAGTTCCAATACTCAGCCCGACAAAAAGAATGAATAATAAAATTTATGCCGCACACGATTTGATTTTTAAGCCAAGGCCTGGCGACTACTTATTGCCGCAACTGCTTATGCACCAATTACAAAGCAATTTGTTTCTTATTTGAACTTCGAATTCATTTATAAAAAAAAACTGAAGTCTTTTTTTAATTATGCCAAGCTTTTTTTGGCGTTCTAAAGGTAAAATGACATTTTCGAAATGTTTTGACAATTTAATGGCAAAGTCCGAAAAGTTTATAGTATCATATCTATGAAAAAAAAAAAACTATACACAACACATCGACTTGGAAGAGTTCATGTTTTCTTCAATTTTACACTATTGGTTTCATAGTAAAAGTTGTTTATAATCATGAGTAGAGCAATATATTAAAATTTGTGTACTTCCTAAATGTACGCTTATATTAAAGCCTAAATAAATAATAAATAAAAAAATATTGGATAATATCACATACATTGCTCTGATCCTAAGGTAAATAGCTGAAGCACTTGTGTTATAGAAATCAGAAACAGCGACGGTACCACAACACCCAGACCCGACCCAATATAGAAAAGTTCGTTTTTAGGGTTCCGTACCCAAAGGGTAAAACGGGACCCTATTACTGAGGCTCCGCTGTCCGTCTGTCTGTCTGTCTGTCTGTCCGTCTGTCACCAGGCTGTATCTCATGAACAGTGGTAGCTAGACAGTTGAAATTTTCACAGATGATGTATTTCTGTTGCCGCTATAACAAGAAATACTGAAAACCAGAACAAAGTCAATATTTAAGGAGGCTCCTAAATACAACAAACGTGATATTTTTTTTGCTCGTTTTTATAGATAATGTTGCGGAACCCTTCGTGCGCGAGTCCGACTCGCACTTGGCCGGTTTTTCTACATTGACCCGACCGGCGATCGAACTCGGAACCTTAGAGATAGTGGCGCCATTTAAAGTCCGGCGTGCTCGCCTCTCGGCTACAGAGTTCGTCGCTAAAGATCGTAATATCTCGTCTATAGTAACATAAAAGGGTGTTAAACTATCATTAAATTCATAAACATTTATTGAATAAGTATATTTGTAACATTTTCAAATTACAACAATTTAAACCAAGATTTTACTGAAAAATTTCTCCAGTGAATTCATAGCCAAAATCACAAATGTAGTTCTGGAGATACACATAGAAGAAGTAGGGGGCTTTGGATAACAGAAGTTCCTGTACTATTGTAGGCACATCAGCTAGCAAGGCGTTAAAGGTCTTCGATATTACTGGATCTGAAATTGAGAATTCAATCATTAAAAAAACAGCCACACCGACAGAATAGGTTTTAAGTACTGTCATACGTCTAGTTGGATTACCTGAACTCTGTGAAATTTTGGGCCCAACAACGATTGGAGGGTAGGCGTTTGTGTTGAAGGAGCTCACACATGCTGCTTTGATGCCTTTAAGTCCAGCCGAAGGTATGATTGCTGTCAGCTCACCGGCTGAAAGAAAAGATATGTGAATTATTTTAATACTTAATTTAGTAGTTCTAGTTGTCTGATGTCTGAAAATTAAAGAAATAATTAAAATTAAAATTTTTCGATCGATTAAGTAACCTAGTTAGTTAGCTATACCTTGTATTGAAATCCTGTGTATGTATAAGTTATGCTGACAGTTGCATCGTGGTGCGTTTAGAAATAAAAGAGATTTTTAAATGCATTTTTACGATTACGGTAAATCTCCCATGGGTGGGTACAGATTAACAAATGTGCCGCGAATACGCGACACGCGTGCACCTTGCACTCAGCCGTGTCGTGCGCTCATTGTACATTTGACGGTACGGAAGTTGAGCGCCGGGCGAAAGTTGCGCAGAAGATCATTACGCACCGCCGCGACCGGGATTGGTTGTTAGCTCCGCGCACACGCGTCTCTGATACGATGATCTTCTCGTAAGATGCGCAAAGCGATCCCCACTCTTTGCCCCAGCGCTCAACATCGATGCCGCGTACTGCGCGGTAACCACGAACTCTTCAAACAATCTCAAATCTGTCAAACAATATCAAATCTGTCAAATTTTGTATGTAATGACATACCAAAATTGACAGATTTGAGATTGTTTTAAGAGTTCATGGTTACCCCGCTGTACACACACGGCAAAATGTTTGTGCCTCGCGCATGAAAGTTTGCAATCTGCGAGCACCAACTGTGCATTTGCAAAGTCTATCTACACACTCCTTTACGTTACTAGCCGCTTAGAGTGTATGTTAGTACCTAGGTATACAAAAAAAATACTCACAGTACGTGGCATTTACTTTATCTTCAACGTACATAGGCTCTTTGCTTCTCTGGACAATTTTTAAGTTGCCATGCGACGAAAAGATATTCATACCCTCGTAATTTATTGCAAACACAAGGTTGTTGGTCAGTTTGTTTACGCTAAAAAACATAAATAACAAAATTAAAGGGTGTTAATGATTAATTTTGTAAAAATAATGTTACCAAAACTACTAATCTAAGTTTATTAGTTTATTTAACTGACTTCAAAATAAAGAGAGAAGAAGGAGAAAAAAAGAACCTAGCATACTTTGAACCTTATAGGAACGAAACTTTTAATGGATAACACCTAGTAAAAGGTTAAAGAAATCTAAAAGGTTAAAACAAATAATAGTTTTTACCCAGTTTCAAAAATTGTAATACACAAATATCATTTATTATTTATAGTTTTCTGTTTATTACAAAAATAAACAAAAAAGTGGAAGTAAAAGCAGTAGATAGATAATTAATTCACGAAGTAATTAACAAAATTTGACCTCTAAATGTCTAGAGGGTGAATACCGCTTATAGAAAGTGGCGTAAAAAATTACCTTATAGCTATTTTACGGGTATAACAAAACATAGTTTTAATATTAACTAATACACTTTTATCAAATTTAATATATTATTATTGCACCTTTTTATTTTTAGTAATTTAAAATGTTTTTTTTGTGATACCTCCCGCCACGCATTGCTAATGAAAAGGGTTTTATTTATTTATTTAAGGAGAGCCAACAAAGCATACACCAAGACAATACAAAATACACTTATTTAAAATAATGTATACATATAAAATGCTTAGTCCTGAACGACTGACTGACTGACTGACGGATCAACGCACAGCCTAAACCGCTGATCGTAGAGTTCTGAAACTTGGAGGGTGTGTTCTTCGTATGACGTAGGCATCAGATAAGAAAGGATTTTTCGATATTCTACCCCTAAGGGTACATAAACATTTTACAGTGTTGCCTTAATTAAAGGCTAACACGGCATGACGGTATGCATAAAAAAAATTGACAAATAGACAGAGAAACCGTCGCGACGAGCAACGAAGCGATTCTAAAATTTTCCTATTATATTATTCGGGTACGGAACTCTAAAGAGAGAGGAACAGAACCATGAGAAAAAACAATAACTTACTAAAATTCTTTGACAGATGAGCCATAGAAAATACAGCCGACTTCAGAGGAGTAGAGAGTGGCGTTTATCGACGGCATATAAGCGACATTTCTATCCTTTTGTATTAGTTCCCCATCTGCATGGCTGACCTTCTTACAATGGCCAGTGTTTGCGAAATAATCCCGAATACAATCTAAGTCTTCAAGAGAGTCACATGGGTAGGAGAAGTAATTTTCGCCTTTGCCGCAACTGGTGTCTAGAAAAATACAACAATTACATATTGAAACGTCATAACTATAACTGACTAATCGGTAAGAGGATTATGCAGTACCCATACGCGTCGCGATTAGGTATTTGCAAAAATTCTATCTGTATCACACCGCTCTGCCTCCTTCATGCCTCGTGCGATAGAAAAAGTTGGAAGACTTAAAGGAGATTGCTTACTGTATTTTTTTAAATATTGTTTCGGGCGATAACATTTTCACCCCCCTAAACTTTTACGTACCTAATGAGGCAATTTTGGTCATTTCATTCAGTAAATCTTAATCTAGGGAGGGCTGTTCGTTTTTTTCTTAATTCGGTAAAACGCTCAAGGTAGTTTTTTTTTGTAAAAAATAATATACCTAAAATGTTATAATAAGATGATGACTATAAGATGTTTTGATAGGAGCAATATTTCTTGAAAAAAAACAAATGGCCCTTCTTATCCAATATTTCAACTATGTTTAAGGGGAGGGGGTAAACATTACCGTTTTGTATGGAAATTCACAGCTACAAATTCCTCTTAAAGGGGTACCTTTCACTTACGAAATCTCCCGCGGCGTCGACTAGCATATCCGTCTTTTGTACTAACATCACATGTTGCAGCAGGTATATTGTATTATATTTTTGTTGATTATAGAAATGACAACCTTTTTCGTAACGGGAACGGTGGTGTACGTGAGAGACACAAGAGGCGAGGCGATGCCGGTTCGGTGTCGGGATGTTAGGTGTGAGACAACCCTAAAGTATTCTATTCATGTCGTATTCTCAAGTTGTATTTAAAAGTCCTACTAAGTACAAGCCCTTTGCAGATCCATCTTAGTATACAGGGTTACATTGCAAAGGGGTGCCAAAATTTCAGGGACCACTCAGAATCAGTAACTAAATTGATCTACGATATAAACGATCTAAAAAACAAACTATTTTTTTTTATACTATTCGCTGTTCAAAGATGGTACGCGTGGATAATCTTGCCTCATTAATAAAAAATACGCACGCACTATCTCTGTGCAACCTAGAACTGCAAAGTTCAATGCAATAATAGTCACAATGGCGCGCGAAAACAAAGCTTAGCCTTTTCAATGTAAGGTACATCTAATAGAAGGAGCGTCCGCGCATACCAGAGGTTCAAATTGACAACAAATATCGCATGCAGTGCACCTCGATCTTATTTTTAAAATTTGGCACCCCTTTGCAATGAAACCCTGTATAAGTACACCTACTATTAAAAAAAAACATTTAAATGTAATTACATCAAATATTTTGTGAGCTGCCAGACCGTAATTATAATACAAACTAAAGTTTTTATTTACCTTCTCCGTAGACACTGACTAACAAAAATAAAAAAACTATGTTAAGCACCATTTTAATTGTGCTGTTTTTTGCCTTATTTGCTCTCTTTGCTCTAGTTTATATACGGATCCAAGAATGCCACACGGTAATGCTATTCAGACGAAATTCGTAATTAATTGAAATATTAGCATTACCTATCTATTTGTATGTTAATTATAAACTGTCTGAGAATTTCATGTTTGTAGACTAGGTATGTAATTTAAGTCCTGCTGTGTTAACAAAATATAAATGGGTTTTAATAATTGGGTTTATATTGAATGCTACAGCGAGGAAATATTATATATAAAATTATAATATTTAAAATGAGTAAAACAAAGAAATATAACTGACTTTAAATTGGAACACATTGGTAGGTATAACCGTTGCAGTTACCATTGCACCGACCAGCAGGGCTAGCATGCGCGCATCGGTTATTTTATCGATAGACAAGACAAATTTTGTCTTCGACAATTATTTTGTCGTTTTCCCTCACCTAACGGGTCACAGACATCTCGAATCGTTTTTCTTAATATTTTCAGGGTCTCCCGTTCTTCGTAGCCACTTAAATTTTACATTATAACACGGCATTGCCAAGATATTTTAGTATTTTCTTTGTTAGCGTCGAATAAAAAACGACATAGTTACGTCAAAAGTCGATAAAATGCCATGACAAAATTGTATCGTGTTGCGCATGCTAGCCCTGCAGATCTAGCTGTATTTTCTTGGTTTCAGTGCCTAACCAGCGTTATAAATGCCGCTGCGCAAGCGTTGCGTCAAAATTGACTGCTGCCAGGACGTCGACTCTCGAAAGACGCTTGTAGAGGTCTAACCTGTATAACTAGTGAAGAAAGTTTAAAGTAATGTGGTCCTTATTTTTCAATCATAGTTAACAGATTCTCAATTCAGCTGAAGTGTTCCAAACCCCCTCCCCTAGCAATTTCAAATAACTTATCACCTGGGCATGAACAGCTTAGGCTACGTCAGCTATTGTGTAGTCCATGCTGTGTGTGTTGGCATTACAATCACATCAACTCTGCCTCTTAATCAATCTCCATTTTACTAAATTTAAATTCTGACGTCAATAGCATAGTTACAGTAAGTCGGATTTTTGTCAAAACTGAGTTAAATATACAGCCGTCATTACGATTACAAGATCTGCATTTTAATCTTATCCATTCGTTTGTATCGTTTTTTTAATCCAAATTTATAATTGACAATTTGCAGTAAGTCGAGCATTTTTTTACCTGCGTGCTCCGGTAATAGTCCGGCGTGCACGCATCTCCACTATGGAGGTCGCCAAGGTTGACTAATATGCATAATGATTTGCGGCAGTGCCGGTGGCGAAGGGGTGCGCGCAGGGGATTATACGGAGGTCATTCATTATCGCGAGGCGAGCCTGTCCAGTTATAAAAGACACAACTAAGAATTTCGTTTTCTCCGAAGTGAGTAAGTTAGAGCAGTGGCTGGATAAAATAAGCGAAAGATAGTTCTTTTTGGCGCTATTTGATCCAACGTTGATGATGTAGCTAAAAAAATAATTGATTTTGCCAATTAAAAAAAATCTATATTTCAAAATATAAACATGATGCTTAACAAGCCGCAGCATTATATAACTCATGAAAATTAACGTTTTCATAATGAGTCAGAATCAGTCTAAAATTTCCACGTTTTTAAGTAAGTTTTTTTTTAATTTAGAATAGAAGAAAAGAATTTATTCAGAAGCATGCATTTAATATTATTACAGCATTAAAAAAATAAGGACAGCGTTGTTGCAATACATGATACTGAAAAGGTGCCCAGTGCTTCTACTGTTTCAACATAAATATTAAATTACCATTTATTGTATTAATACACCTTCCTACAAGGATCTCGAATGGAGATCATGCTAAGGCAAACGTAGTGTAGGACGCCCCCCGGCTAGATGGACCGATGATCTGAAGAAGGCAGCTGGTAGCGACTGGATGCAAAGGGCGGGAGATCGTGCGCTGTGGCGCTCCTTGGGGGAGGGATGACCTTCCTACATGCATGCATTCACTGGAAACTAGTGATTATTCTACTGAAATTTACTGAAATAACTGTTTATAGATATATTGTGTAAATCTTTTCACTTGTTTCATTAAGGCAATGCAATTAAAAATGAAATAATTTATTGTACCTACATTAATTACTTTGATTAGTGAGAGTAGTTTGAAGAGATACTCGGTATCAAATTCTGCCCTTTCATTTACACAAATAGAGAAAACAAAAACAAGAATGAACACATCAATTTATGACTGAGCATAAAACTAGGAAACTATTAATTGTCTAGTTATAACTGAAATAAGAAACACGTTTTACTAACAAAAATAAATAAATCTCATTAAAAACATAAAATTTCAAAACTCTCAAACCAAACGTAAACCTTTAAATGTTGTGAGATAAGAGATCGCGTTAGGTACTTAACCTGGAGGTATGGGGGTGGAAAACGGTTCTAAGGACTTAGAGGTAGAATAATATACACTCACTTACTAGCAATTAGGTACAAATAAAACAATATTACCAATAAACCAATTTATTCCTGCAAATAAGCCTAGATTATGCTCTTTTACACAAACACCAAAGATAAGACTTTAACTGAAGATAAGAATTTACTTCAATAATGAAAAATAGGAAAACCGAAGTCACAGATGTATTTTTGTAAGTAGCCGAGAAACAAACTTGGAGCTTCGGCTTGAAAATATTCCAGAATTACTTGATCAACACTGGCTACTAATGCAGTATTGACTCTTACAGCGAGAGGATCTGAAAATAATAAAGATACACAGGGCTACTATTGAAACAACCGTCCTTAAAGAGGCGAATGTGTTAAACACAAAAAACATTTTCAATGAGGCCAACTTCCATACATCCAACATAACATCCAACAAGAACCCGATACACGAGGCGTAGTGGTGTGGTAGTATGTGCCTTGAATGCAGAGTCCAGGGTTCCATTCTCATTTCGGGTTGGTTCTAAAAACTAACTTAAGAAAAAACGTAATCTAATATTTAAATGCCATTGAACCGTTTGTACAGAAAATCGACAATGGTAAAATATATGATCATCTATCCAGCCATTAAAAATACTCGTAGCATGCATAAGTATGATTAGGAACTATAGTTCCTAAATTACAGGAGTTACAAAAAAAAATTGCCGGTGAGAAGAAGCCTCTGTCAAAATAATTGTCTGGTACCTCTTACCACAAGAATAATTAGTAAGTATATTATTAACTGCTAGACTGTTACAATCGTGTGTTTTCTAGCGCATATTTATATATTTATTTAAATATACAGGGTGTTAGGTAAATGGTATAGGTATCGAGCCGACACAAGCCTACTACTTGATATAAGAATAAATAAATAAAATAAATTGTTTCCACAATCACACCAATTATCTAGCCCCAAACTAAGCAAAGCTTGTACTATTGCGACCAGATAACGGATAAACATACTTAAATACGTTTATAAACATCCATGACTTAGGTGCAAATGCTCGTGCTCATCACACTTACATTTGCCCCTCGCGGGATTCGAACCCGCAACCGCCAGGCATTGTAGTCTGGAGCGCGAACCACTACACCAGACGGTCGTCGAAGTAATATATACTCATTACCAAACACCCTGTATAGTAAATTTTAGATAGCCTAATGGCTTACCTTTACTGGTCGCGATCTTTGGTCCAAGAACGAAAGCATGGGATGCTACGTAAGGTGTTACTTTAGCTTCTTTGATGTCTATGCCATTATGCATCGGAATCACAGCGGTCAGAGTGATAGCTTAAATAATAATTTTATAATAAATACTAGCGGTATTATTTTGAAGGATATGTATTATTATTAAATGTCATCTCTGTCAAATAAACATTCACGACCTCCGTAGCCTAGAGGCGAGCACGCCGGACTAATAGGTATGGCATCACCATCTCTGAGTTTCCGGGTCCGATCCCCCGCGGGTCAATGTACGAGTAGGAAAACGAAGTTTTCTATGTTGTGTCAGGTCTGGGTGTTATGGTACAGTCATTGTTTCTGATTTCTATAACACAAGTTCTTTAGCTACCTACCTTAGGACCAGAGCAATGTATGTGATGTTGTCCAATATTTATTTATTAATAAAACATCAAATTGACCTTGCAGTCATTTTATTTTTGAAATGTATTAAAATAAGTGTTTATTTGTCTTTTCTAATTGAAATGTTTTCAACAAAGATAATTATGTGAGTTGAAATCGAAAAATATCTATAGTCACCTATTTTACTAACTTCATATCCTAAGGGTTTTTTTATTCTTTAAATTCTTTAAAAAAAAGAATATTACAAATATTCCTATTAGTTAAAAATTGGTTTATATTTGGCAAAATAACACATATTATGCAAAAAAAAAGAATATACGGTTGATTACGGGTCCTTACTAAAAGTTCCATAAGAGTAGTCAGCTAGTACCAGCGGCTCTTGTCCTCTGCGGTGGTAATAAAAGTACGCCATTCTGTGGTCTATCCTGAGGGGATTAAAGTCCACGGCCATCACCAGGTTTCCACTTGTCTCGTTAATACTGTCAATAAAAACACATTTTAATGTTATCACGCAACATTGGGATTAGATAATTCCATAAAACCCAAACAATGTTCAGATTTATACTATTGTAATCTGACCAAAACATTGTAGTCAAAAATACATTTTGCCTGTTTTCTTTCTAATGGCTCATCATCATTATCATCATTTTAACCAAAGAACGTCTACTGCTGAACATGCGGTGACTTTCAGATTGACCGGTTGAAAGCAGCCTGCAACCTTTACCAGGTCGTCTTTTGGACGTCCTACGCTGCGCTTGCCGATACCTACGTTCTAATGGTTACGGAGGTCAGATAGACCAGTGCATAAGGCCTGATCCTTAGGTAGAAGGAAATGATTTAGTACAGAGAGATATTATCTAAATGAGATCTGCCATAGGATGTCCACTGCTGAGCAGGAGACATAGGCCTTTCCTACCAGATTGGCCGGTTGGAACCGGCCTGCATCCAGCGGCTTGCTGCAACCTTTACTAGGCCGTCCGTCCACCTTGTGGGTGGATGACCTACGCTGCTGCCTCCATGTTATCTTACATAACATAAAAAATCCAACTTGTAAATTTTATTTTGATGGCGTAAATAAATACGATATTATAAGAAACTTACTAAAAGCTGCTGATCTTATCGCCTGCAAACTGAACCCGACTCTTAGTGTAGACAGTGGTCAGGTTGATACTGGCAATGTGGGCAGTCAAAATATCTCTATAGATCGGCTTCCGTTCGTAATTGTGGACTCCTATACATAGTCTGGTGTTTACGAAGAAACTCCTGATGCAGTCTATATCATCATCGTAGTCGCAAGGGTTATAGATTTCATAATCGTAAGGTCTAGCACGGTTGACTTGCCGTTTCTTAATGGCACCTCGTTTGTTGTCTACACCTTTATTAGCATTATCTCTTCTTTCAACTAAAAGTTTTTCCACATGTTAAAAAAAAGTTATAAAATTAAAATGGAAAAAAATCTAATCGCACGTGTGTGATTAAAGTTTTGACAAACACATATAAGTTATAATTAAAAGTGCTTTAATTTTTTATAGCTTAATAATATAATAATAATATTATAAGAGCACTGAAGTGACCAAGATGACCCATAGAATAAGAAATTCCGATAAACTTATGATGTCTTAAAATCTAAATCGTCTGCGGAAATGCCTTAAAATGGCTATTTTAAATTGGAAAATAAAAGATTTTTAAAACTTATATTTTATTTACCTCTTTGGGTAAGATGAATGGCTTCTCCTCGATCCTCGGCGTACACCCAGCAACACCCAACGAATAATACTAACAGTAACAATTCAAAACGCATTTTGGCTTCCAATAGATTTCACCAAACAAAAGTTGGTATTTATATGGTTAAATGCATGTTTTCTAATTGGATAATCAATAAACAAGACACATAAATAATATTTTATAAACATTATAACTAATATTTTATATTATTTCAATTAAAGTAAGGGCAATCCAATTAAAACTATTAATTACTTCTAAATTATGAAAACACAATTTATTAAATGGAAGTGGGCCGGGAAAAAACGATATTCAAGGTTTCAGTATCGAATTACACATTGCACAAGCCCTAAATACTGCCACTTGTAACTGATACCCGCTTCCAGCCACAGAGGCTGCGTTTGTGGCGAGACCACTTGTGGTGGCGTTTTAGGCTGTCACGTGTGGCCCGTGTCCCTCAAAACTGGTGTGAGTTTAAATCTGTCTATCTATGTAGGCTGAGACTTGGTCATCAGCCCAGAATCATCAGCGGCATCAGCTCTTGGAAGTCCACTGCTGGACACAGGCCTCCCCCGTCCCCCATGGAACACCACAGCGAAAAGCAAAGCTATTACAAAAATATCGATCGCTAGGACGTAAACCTACTAAATTAAAATTACAATCTCTTTATGTCTGACAAAATATGATCAACTAAAACTAGCTGTATAAAAAACCCAACCGTTTTCAAAAGTTCAACAATTATCAAAGGTTTGATACAAAGGAACAGTTATTTTAATTTGATAGATTAATCGATCGAACGATACACTTTCGTAGTAGACCTTTTGAGCCGTTTGCATCCAGCGGTTACTGGCAATCGCGTTACCTTTTCGTCCTCATCAGTCAGATCATCAGTCTACCGTGTTGGTGGCCTGCCTACGCTACGTCCTCTAGTTAGTTGTAGCCACTCAAGAACCTTTCTACCATAACAGCTATCAGCTCTGCGAACGTTGGAGACTGCCATTGCTACTTTGCAATTCGAAAAGCTATGTTGATGACTTTAGTTCTTGGCAGAGAAACGCCAAGTATAGCTCTCTCCATAGTACCATAAGTTGATAATTTGATCGGTTTTAGGAGAACTACGTCGTCATCACTGGAATCACGACTGCTCAAAGACTAGTCTTTAGGCTCTGTCGGATATCGGACTAAAAGATATCGTGTAGCTTCTGCCCAGCCTTGTTGGATTTTTTATACTCCTTCTTTGTCGAAGTTTGTCATATAAATTGACAGTACACAACAAACAATTAATTTTGCTAGTAGGATTTGCACGATTAAGTTTAAGCATTTTTTTTGCATGTCCTCTTCGTATTATTCCATGTTTTAGTTGGGATTGGGAGTACGAGTATAATAATAGACTAAAATAGACTCTACTATACATAGTATACTACTCAGCTATACATATAGCTACAACATTGATCAGAATACGCTGGCTTTGACAGCGAGAAAAAACACTTGAGGAATTTTATCTTGTCACGTGACGTCCTCGGTAGCTTAGTTGGTAAAAGCACTCGCCCGGCATGCGATGGGACGTGGGTTCGAGTCCCACCTGAGGTCGATGATTTTTTTCAAGTGTTATTTATCTTCAATAAAATAGACTCTAAAAAAATGCCGATCAATGCATGGAATGCATGAGGTATACCCTCATGATAAAACAGTTTAATCGTTTCAAAATCTCTGTGTTAATAATCAAATTAAAGCATAAACTATGACAGTTGGATCAGTTTATAGCAGGATAATTAATTGTGTTAAATAGCTTCACATGTAATTGTTTAATTTTATTAAATGATTCTTGGAAATTGACACATCTTCTCTGTTACGAAGAAATAGGAATGCCAAAATCACATATATAATTTTGTAGATATCCAAAGTACAGGCTTGGGGCGTCAGTCAGGAAGTTTTCGAGAGCTGCCTGAGGGAGATTGGCAAATACGGCTGCGTTGACTTTTAATACGAGCGGTTCTGTGAATAATTAAAAAAAAACATAAATTAAAAGATATAATAGTTCAGCACCTTTTTAATTATATATTGTTTTAAACTTTCATGGTCACTAACATTACGCCATGATCACGGAGTTACTCCGTGATCATGGCGCTTGCAACAGTGCCGAAATATCGGGAACTCAAAAATAAGGTACATGGTAGCAATCCCGTAACAAACTATTCTAAACCTTTTTAATTGTTCAATTTCCCGAATTAGTTAAAATGAACACATAATCTTTGTTTAATTATACCATATTAACTTATTTCTAAAATAAGAAACATAAAATTCTACGCCTAGCTATAGAGCGTAGCAATGTGACCAGCCTTTAAGACACCTTTCACCAAGACGGCGAGCTCAATAAGAAATTTTATTTATAGGTTTTTGTCCTAAAATTAGAATATCAGATTTTGTGTAAATAGCTTAATTATGTCTTTATATATTTGTATTTTTATTTTTATTTTGTTTTATGCATGAATGGTTTTTGAATTGCACTAAATGCATGTTATATCCAACGTGATTTGAGTTAAATGTGACGTGATGTGAATTGGACCGCGAAATTGTACTACTTATAATGCGAATTGCACAAATTACTATTATTACTTTTAAACTACACACTAAAACGGGAACAAACGCGATCATTAATTGGTATAAATTAATTCTACTTTTTATTTGCCTGACGTTACGATCAATCACAGAATCGAATATCATCAAACGTAAGTTTATACCTCGGATCGCTACTTTTATTTATAAGTAGTGCGTAAAGCAATTTAAATTTAAAAATATTTATATAGATTGAATCGAGAAGTCAGGTCAAACGAACTGCGACATGAAATCCTGTGATTAAAATTACATAATCTCGTTTAGTTTATCAGAATCATCAGAATTCGTTTGCAGAATAGGGACACTGTAAGTATATTATGCGACGGTACTTTGAGCAAAAATAATTATAAGACCCCGCGCACACTACATAGTTCTGATCATCCAACAGTTGGATCGTTTAAAATTGGCCGGTAACAAATCGAAGTGTGCGCAATCACTTGTTTATTTATGGTAATCAAGAAATATTTCAAACTCTCGGTCGATTAGAAAATTTGTAGTATGCGTAGTCTTTATGGTGGGTGAAGAAACATACAAAATTAAGGAGTGAAAGACATCACTGTCCCAGTCAGCCTGTGACCACAGTCGATGTAATCGGGTAAAAAAATCGCGTTACCATTTTAGTGTGCAGTAATTGCGTCTAGTGCAAAAATACGACCAATTGTGAATTAGTTATTGAGCAAATTGCAAAAAAAATGAGGCAGATTGACTTCGGTCAAATGCAAATTGGATGTTTGTGGCCAAATTCGAATATAAAGATACTAACTAAAATATACCGATCATATTACAGAAGGCCAATTACAAAAATGTTTCTTTCGATCGGATGTACTAATACAATAAAATAAAGCAACAATTCACTTGTATGGTACAATGGAACATCTCAAAACTACCCGTGTAAAAAACATAACCGTTTTCAATTGTTTATAAGTAGTCAAAGGTTTGATACCAATCGATTATCTACGCATGAAACGAAACGCACAAGACCTGTCACTTTGTTAAGTAAATAACATAGTGTGTCGGCTAGAAGCATTTAACCTTCTAGGTTTACAAATTTACAATTGTCAAGAAAAACTTAATTCTAGATGCGTCTACGCATCTTGATGATGGCGGTCACGGAAGTGAGTGTGTCACCAGGGGGCACCACAGTGGTCGCTCTTGTGTGTTCCGTTTCATGCGTAGACATCGATACTTACTTTAATGTATCGGTAATGCATTCGAACGAATGAAACTCTGTAATACTAGGCCTTCAGTACTGAAACTGTCTGTCTATCCAACTTACCTTTACTGGCTAAAACTTTTGGGCCAAACACAACGTTCTGTGGTAAAGATGTCAGGTAGGCGGTCACTCTAGATTCTTTAAAGTCTATGCCCTTTTTCAACGGAATCACAGCAGTCAGTGTTACGGCTGGAAATAAATTGTGTTAGTATTCTGTTTTTTTTTTATATATTTTCTTAACCAAGACGGTATCTGATAGTCTTGCAAAATAAATTAACGCCAAGAATGCGTACAGATCTCGTAAACAAGTCTTGAATACACTAATTCTCGCGCGCTGTTCGCAAAAAGTCCTCCAGTTGCACACATTCTCCAAAATAACAGATGCGTTTTGTCAGCTTATAAAAAGTATGTTAATTGATTAGTGGTGTCAACTAGCCTATCAGTGCATTCTTAAGCCCGGTTCCTATATCCGAGAAACGGTTGGTTTTGCTAACGGATGGTAGGAATGGTCAACTTGACATACTCAAAAGCGTTCCTATAGATGACGCTTCGTCAAATTTTATAGAAACGACTATAACGGCTCGTTACTTTTGACACCAACACGATCAGTTGCTGATGTACACTTACGCATAGTACAATATAGGAACCCGGTGTTAGTGCTTTTCCTTTGAATACGATAATTTTCTTTTAACCAGTGCTACATACAGGGAACAAATGATAGTAAAACAAAATTGGATGTCTGTAAAGTCGGTGTACGGACGTTCATTTTACGTGATAACGTCTTATGAAAAAATTGATGCTACTCGGACGCATCGGCCGATGGAGTGGAAGAGAGATAGATGCGTCAAAAGCCGAACGCTTAGGCCGATCGCGCCTCTCTATCGCTTGTTCCGCGCTCTCACTCGCACGCGGAACGTGTCAATTTTCGTGCGTGCAACCGGTCATCGATTTATTAGACGTTATCACGTCAAAAAACACTTACTATTATAACGTAGTATAATTCTTACTCTGAGCTATTATAATTTTCAAAAAAATTTGCTAGTTCGATGGAGGATGATTTATTAAAATTATACAGGGTGACTAGGTACGTATTAAAAGGTATTTTACAGGGTGAGCAAGACGAGAGAATTGAAAGACGTTAACTTACGGAAAGTTCCGTTAGTGAAATCAGCTCGAATGATAGGCTCCCGGCCCCGTCGCTGGTAAATGAATTTCGTGTATCTGGAATCGATGTTGATGCCTTCGAAATCCACCGCCATTATTAGATTTCCAGTTTTTTTGTTAATACTGCAAAATAAAAAAAGTTCCAGGGGTATGTTGGGTGATACTTTGATATGGGATAGGATTGCCGAATCCGGAACAACGACATGCTAAGAGAATTTACAGAAGAGTCACGAGCTCGATCTGAGTAAAAACTGCTAATAAATTTCATTTTTGAAAATTATATCATTTTATTTCAACAGCCATTGTTCACAAAGCTGTCCATTCATTATTTCCACTTGCTTCCCAAAACTGTTTAAGGGCAGGCTGTTTTAGGGGACACATGAACACGTCACGTCGTGCATCGTGAAAAGTTGCGACGTCATTTTGTGGAAATATACATAGTAAAAAACCATGAAACGACCGCAAAATGTCACGATACACGACACGACATCGTATCGTGTTTATGTGTAAGAGTCCTTAGTGGTCAGTGATTAAGTCAGTGTTAACACTATAAAGGAATATTTATAAAAATAATAATTAAATAAATTGTTAATGTTGTTCCTATAGAAAAAAATAGTATTTGAGTAACCGAAATCAGTCTATTGAGGTGGTTCATATTTTAATTACACTTATATTACTAATCCCTATTTATTTGTCGTCGGACGATAAACCCGCAGTCTGTGCTGTGGTTGTAAATTGTTAGCTCCAAACATGTACCCAATTACGGTTTGCGGCGAAGGTGTTAAACGATACCAAATATTTAACCTAATTAGATTATCGCTGATAGATTGGCTGGCATTCATGATTATGCGGGTACTGAAAATGTTTCATTTGAAAAAGATTTAATATTGCATTCTTTTATGTATCCATCTACAGAGTGTCCCTTAAAGTACGGATCAATTCGACCTAGCACTTACAGGGTTAGATTCTGGAACCGTTCGGCTGTATGAATGTGGGTTTTATTTTCGACAGGAAAAAAGTTGCGATAGATTTTTCATTTTTTCGTAACATCGCATAGAGCTTAAATAAACAAACTATCAAATAGAACACTTTCTTTTTTGATTAGAATGTTTTACGAAGGTTTGCCGTTCCTTTGGAAGTTATTTCGATCAACTAGCAAAGTGTCAAAAATGAAAAAAAAAAATAAAAAAAACTTTTTATCCGTTAAAAGTAAACCTTCATTCAGCCACAGAGAAAAAAGTTCGGATTCGTACATACATAAGTTTTATCCTAAAGTAAGTAGCTAAGTCCTTATGTTATAGAAATCAGAAACAACGACGGTACCACAACCCCAGACAAAAAACAATACTAGTAAAGAAAAGTTAGGTTTCTACATTGACCCAACCGGGTCACAACCGGGACCTCAGAGTCCGGCGTACTTTGCTGGCTACAAAGGTCGTTAAAAAAACTTGCAACGGAGTATTAAATTATAAGTATAAATAAATTACAAAAATAACAAACATATTTTTTTTACTTACTAAATTCTGCTAATCCTGTCGCCTATGTACTTGATGCGAGTTCTAGTAATCACAAGAGTAAGATTGAAACCGGGTAGGTAAGACACTAATCGGCTTCTATAGACCGGTTTACGACCATAGTTGTGGACCTCCTTGCATTGCCCACTGCTCGCGAAATAGTGACGAATGCAGTCTATGTCGTCCTCGAAGTCGCAAGGGTAGTAAATATCACGGTCTTCACGGCGATCACCTATATCACGGATTTTATCATCACGGTCTTTGTCATCACGGTCTTTGTCATCACGATCTTTGTCATCACGTTTGCCATTTTCATCACGTTTCCCATCGTCATCTCGTTTGTCATCATCACGCCATCTATCGTCGTCTCTTTCTATACCATAGTTTCCTTCTTTGTCATCTACAAAGCAATATCACATAAGTGTCACAACAAAATTTAATATACTTCTGTTTCTATAATAATGAGTATAACATAAAAACTTAAAACCTGATTTTGATGCTATCTTTCTGACTATACCATACTATTTATATGCATTTAACATAGGCCAGTATCGGCTTGAAATACTTAACACTCTGTATATATACCGGAGGGTAGCGAGTCTTACTTGTTCTGTGCATGATAGTACCATGCAATTCAAAATATATATTTTTTCTTTTTCTTGAACTATTGTTTTATATAATTCGATTGATGTTATATTTGATGTTGTTAAAATAAATAATCTGTTGTCTATTTACCTCTCAATCCTCCTTTTTGGTCATCTTGCCCATAAACACAACATACCCCAACGAATAACAACAGAACTAGCAATTCGGACCGCATTTTGGACACAGATTAATCCCTCAAAATTATCTTAGGTATTTATACTGTTATGATGCGTGAAGGCCAAAAATGATAATTACATAATCGATGATTGAAGCACTGAATTAATACTTTGTAGAAAATAAGGGCAGTCCAATTTGCACGTATAAGTGATTGATACTTCATAATGAGCGGTTATTATCTGTTTACGTAGGTGTAGATCTAAAACTTTGTGTCAAGGTGTTTATTTCGAACAATTTTACAGTTTAGCAGTGATATTGCCTAAAACCGCGAGTCACAAGGCGATTTGAAGACCTCCGTAGCTGAGTGGCGAGTACGCCGGACTATTAAATGGCGTCGCCATCTCTGAGGTTCCGGGTTTGATTCCCGGTCGGGTGAATGTAGAAAAATAACTTATTCTATTGGCTTTATTGTTATTTTTTTATATTGGCTCGAGTCTGGCTGTTGTTTCTGATTTCTATAACACAATTGCTTTAGCTACTTACCTTAGGATCAGAGCAATGTATGTGATGTTGTCTTATATTTATTTGAAGTTTCCATATGGGGGCAGATTCAGCTATAAATGCTAGAAATAAACTAACTAATTATAAAAAATAATAACTGTTTAATGATTTTAACATTAATACAACTTTCTTCTTGCATTCCAATTCAGTTCAGTTTAATTTGCAATATATAGAGTTTTAAGTGTTGCATTGCAGGACATCTCGCCTTATGTCGCATAGAGCAAAAACACTGCTAAATTACACTGTTGCTACCGTATTGTTGGATACCATTACACTGTCGTGTGAATGTCGAGTCGGATTGCATAAGTCGGCGTATTACAATCCAACTAGCTGTTTTACAAAACGGAGGCGTTTTGCCATACGGCGGATCAACGATAACGGCGGATAGCATAACGCCTAAATGAAAGTCCGCCGCATTGAATACGAGCTTTAATTAATATTCAGACGTGTTAAAATACTGATATTATTGGTCTATTTGTAAATTAAGAAGTAAAATACTTTTGATTATGATAAATAATGTGTAATTTTTTTAAGCTACAATGACTTTTGTTGCAGGTAATACGAGTCATCATTGTCAAAAATGGGTTAGTCCCTAAAAATAATATACTCCTAATTTGACAAATTCACTTCGGAACCACCATCGGATTTTTATTCTTAATTTACTAAGTTTTTGCGAAATTAATACATAATTTTGTCTCTGTCAACTTCATACAAACTGTTACTTATAAAAAGATGTTATAACGATCCTAACTAGATAAGAATTAACAAGCATTTTATATGGCACACAAAAGATAAAATATAAAGAAAAAAAAAGTTTTAAAAGGTTACCAAAGGACAGTAGTAGTCGTGTGTGACAAAATACTGATATTCTGCAAAGATCTTGAAAACTGGTGTAAAAGTATATAATTAACGCATAACATTCAATATAAAAAAAACAATATCTAAAAGAAGACATTGTAAAGATTAATTTTATGAAAGAATTTTACGTTTGTTGTTTTGTGAGTCGTGACGTACATTTAATTTACAAGTGCGCAGTGCTCGCTTGATTGCCTTGGAAACATATTGTTTTTTTTACATAATGAACTGCAAATTAATTCGCACTCGATAAATCTACTTGCTGAAAATTTTTGCGACTTAACCGTAGGTCTACGCAAATATTCTTGTTTTGATGATTAAAGACTTGTGGTTATTTCAACACCAACATCATCATCATCATCTAAGCCTATTTCAGTATATTGCTGGAAGTATTTTTTAAATTGAATTTTAATTTTTTTTTTTTTTTAGGTTGTTTGGTCCATTGAGCCGGGGTCCGTTGGTGTTAAAAACTCTTTTGCGATAGAGTTCTGTGACGAAGTTCATACAAATGTTATTAATAACACTATACGAAAAGTAATTGCAAATCATTAATTATGTACGCGTATGCTGTACACTTTACGCGAGCTGATTTTCTTGGCCGTATTTTTTGTGCGCTACAACATTTAGCAGCAATTAAGTTATTTTCGAGCCTTCAACTTGACAGTACAGCATTCTTCTAAATTTTATGCGTTCTATTTTAAAACAAAATATTTTTTATTTTTTTTATTTAAAAAAGAATAAAATAGATAAAAGACTTATTGCATAAAAATATTCAATTTTTCAAAAAAGATACAGTTATACAGGGTTATTTGAAAAAAAATAACAAACTCGCACGACTAGTTAGCTTACATCAAAACAACAACATTATTGTTCTTTTGTGCACAAAAATCATGAAACTGTTGAAATATGTATGTTTAATTGCGCGTTTTCGAGGTCTTGGAGTTACTTAATAATTATTTTCTTCGTAACACACAATATAATTATTATTAATACTCGATATCTACTGAGACCACTTGGAACATGGAAGTAACACCAATATAACCGTTCAGAACTAGTAAATAATAGTAGCTCGGGTCCGTGAATTCGCTCGCGTGGGATTTATTTTATTCAATATCCCACAGGAACATTAAACCGGGATAAAAATATCCTATAATATGTTAATTCAGATCATATTCTATATCCAAATCGGTTTTGCTGTTTACCCGCGATTGACTCACAAACATCCAAACATCCTCACAAATTTTTGCATTCTTAATATTAGTGGGATATAACGTTTGATTCTGGCGCTTAACTAAATAGCTCACTTCGCTCGCTCGGCTTGCGGACCAAAGTCGAAGTTATAGTCACGGTTAGCTACCCAAGGTATTATCGCACTTCTTTGAAATTAAAGCAATTTTATTGGAGTATGTACCCCTTTTTTCAGTTTAAAAACATAAACACAGAAATACAACTCCGGATAAGAATTTATGAAGCGACTTCCCTCGGTATTAGCATATTTTAAAAGTAATTCGCACCTGTTCCGGATCAAGTCCGCGGCAAGTTCCAACTTCCGGATCCGCTCACACTCCGGCAGATATACGCTTAGGGCTGCCAGATACAAGAAATAAATATTTAAAAAAAACAAAGTAATAGATTTTGAAATTAATAATGATTCATTATCATCAACATCATTTCAGCTACAGGACGTCCACTGTTGAACATACGCCTCCCCCAGTGACTTCCAGATCGGCCGGTTGGAAGCGACCTGCATCCAGTAGCTATGATTGATACGCAACATATACCCTTGGGGTCAGACGCAAGAAAAATATTGATATTATAAAGAAATAAGTTTAAAAATAAATTAATAATATGATTACTGATTAAGAAGCAAGAAATCATTTCAATTTGTTTTAAGAAAAACATGGTTTTCAATCTTGAATTATATCCAACACCAATACCTAGTACCCATAATACCTAGATGTTAGCGTTAAATAGAAAATTTTCGAAAACTTCTAGGGTCTACTTCTGGACCTTAAATACAACAACTTTTTCTACGGAACTAACAGTGATTATTAAAGGGAACGATGTCTCATTGTAATAATATCTTGACTTGATTGTTGTTGATCCCATAGAAAAAAATAAAGAGGTTCTGCGTTTTTATTAATACAGCATAATGGACTACCTGTTATACAGGCTAACGAAATAAATTAGGTATTATAATAAATCAACAATGTACTTGGAAACAGCATGTACAAAAAGTTTGTAGTAAAATCAGTAGGTTTTCATATGCTTCTTTAGAATAGTTTGTTACGGGATTGCTACCATGTACCTTATTTTTGAGTTCCCGATATTTCTAGACCGATATGTTTGCCCTTAACAACTTACCCGCAAGATCTTCAGTTACTCCGTGATCATGGCGCTTGCAACAGTGCCGAAATATCGGGAACTCAAAAATAAGGTACATGGTAGCAATCCCGTAACAAACTATTCTAATGTTAGTGACCATGAAAGTTTAAAACAATACATATGCTTCTTGGCGGCTAACAAACACAACAGACAAGAAAACAGCCTTACTGGCCTATCACGGGTATGTGGCTTCGAATTTTTTAATTTGCATGCCTCATGCTGGCTAAACATGCTTGGAACGCTCATTTTAAAACACCTCTGTATACCATGTTTAAGCAAATAAAGATTATTTTATTTTATTTTTATTTTGAATATAAGATAATAATTATGGTATAATAATATGGGGTAACTCGGTAGAACAGGAAAGAGTTTTTATTGCACAGAAGCAATTTGTACGATCTATTTGTAATTTATCGTCAGATAACAAGTTGTACGCCATACTTCAGAAAGTTAAAATTGCTAACAGTGCCTTTCATGTATATTTTTGAAATGTGTAATTTTGTCAAAACACATTTTTACCCATTTTAAGACGAAGTGTAACGATTTACCTGGCTACCGCGGAAGATTTCCTAACAATCAAGTGCTACCTGTAGGTAGAACAGCTCTCGTTGGCAAAAATTGTTATTCAATGGCCATAAAAATGTATAAGCAATTACCATGTAATAATTACTAACTACCTCTGAAAAAGTTTAAAATAAAACTTTTCAATGTACTTGCGAACAAGAGTTATTATTCTTTGCTAGAATTTTTTACAGACAAAAATATACTATGACCATCTTTTTAAAAATAATATAACATAAAACTTAACTTGTAAATGACATTAGTAAAGTAAAGTAAAGTATGCCTATATACGTCCCACTTCAGGGCACAGGCCTCACCTCAACTATGAGGTGGTTTGGGCCATACTCCACCACGCGGGCCCGGTGCGGATTGGTGGAGGGGTGTTGTAAGGCCAGTGACTAAACCTTACTGTCAGATGTTATCAAGCCGCCTTAAGGCCTCTGACTAGGCTTCACGACCAATATCAAGCGATATTGGCCGGGACCAACTTTTAACGTGCCTTCCGAAGCACGGAGATGCTCGTGATAAATGTCACTAAATATGGTCGGAATGGTCACCCATCCACTCACGACCGCGGCGTTGGTTGCTTAACTTTAGTAATCGATACCAAAGCGCTGCCGCCACTGAGCTACGAGCACCCTTGAGTAAATGACATTAATATTAATAAATTGAAATTTAACTTAAAATAATTTGTACCTTGTAATAGGTATATTTTTTATTTAAATTTAATATTTTTGACATTACCTAATTAGTTCATTTTAATAAAAATAACATTCTGAACACAATTGTTTTCTAAATGTTAAACTATAATATTAAATTGGTACCATTATAAATTCAGGACGTAATAAAAATAGCTGTGACCATGTTATAAATTTGTATGCCAAATTCGGTAGAACATGAGAACTTTTAACTTAATGTACATTCACTATAACCATGTTATGTACAAATAAAGATTTCATTTCATTTCATTGTATTTCATTAGAGTTAAACCTTTTTGAAGTTGAAGAAGATAAGTCTTATACAATACAATGCACGGACAGTAATCTCGAAACACCTGAAACACCTAAGTGTGTCGAGCGGTCATATCCTGTGTACTATTCGAAGGAACGAAGCTCCACAAAAAAATTGGACAACATCACATACATTGCCCTGATCTATGATCCTAAGATAAATAGCAAAAGCACGTATAATTTAAATCAGAAACAACGACGGTACCACAATACCCAGACACGAGACACAGAAAAGTTAGATCCTGCGCTGACCCAACCGGTAATTGAACCCGGGACATCAGAGATGGCACGCCAAGGCCAGCGTGCTCGCCTCTTTTCTAAAGTCAGAGGTCATCAAAAGTCACCTATTATTAGTTTTTTGGGTTTAAGTTTGCACAACCCTAACAAATCACAATGCGACGGAGGCGTAACCCCAGAGGTGTTGAACCGCGGAATTATCTCATCACGGTAACTCGATTAGACCCGCTGATTTTTAATTAATATCTCTTTGTGGGAATGCAACCCTTGTGTGAAATGAGGAGATTATCATGATTAATTATCTGTGTTAATTAATTTTATTTGTATTGTTCTATTATTATTAAATAACTCAATTTAGAATTAAGTTTAATAATAATTATTATAGCATGGTAATTGCTAAAAAAAACAAAAAATTAAATAATTATTCTGTTTATTATGTAATAATTTAAACTCTGTATTTTGGTAATGAATAATTCAGATTTAAGAATCTTATTTATAGTGATGTAAAAGCTAATGTTCAATATATATTATATATCAATATTATTAAATTAGTTTACTCCACTTTAGGGGGTGATTTCATATTTGCATATTACATAAAACAGCTAGAAGTTTGTGGGTAAATATTGTCAAGTATTTTTTTTCCTTTTTTCCTGTTTTCGACGGTGGTCCTAATTAAGGTTAACTTACTTGCCCAGTACAATACGTAAAATGAATTTAAATAAAACTCTTACTTATTATTAATAAACTTCTCGATTCGCAAAAAAACGTCTAATAAAATCGTAAAGAAAGTAAACGTGTGAAAGTTTGGCATATTGTTCCGGAGGTGAATGGATGAGTCGTTATATTAAACCGGGGGCCGCACTCAATTTCATGAAAAAACTTATAAACGCCTGGGGACATGGAAGCTTAAAGCGCCGCACACTGGCTCAATATTTAAAAAAAGTGGACATAGGGGTCAATGTTCATATTAAGGCTTGTAATTTTTTTTACATATTCCCCTTCTGATTCTTAATCACTTTTACTGATTCCAATTTTTCTCAAAAACTTGTCAGTTCCGAGAAAAAAATTGATGAATATTTTTTTGTATGGAGAAAAAGTTATTAACGTTTGTAGCATCAAAACGCGTGCGTGAATCAAAATGCCACCTAGTAGGCATCGAAGGCTATATTATTCTTTAAAATAATTTTATGTAACTTTTTTCTATAACCTTGCAACTTTCGGAGCTACAGGCCCTGAAACATCGGTAATTAAAAAATAATAATTATTTAGACTTTTTTGCAGATAATACTCAAACAACCTTTAAATATCGTTAGGATCAGATTACCTTAGTTCATTTAATACATTGTAGCCCCTAATAACCATTGAAAACAGTGTTTAATATACTAATAATAAAACAATTTAAAAATATAATATATGGTCGGAAATTGGCTTGTAGCTTTGTTCGTAGCCGGTGCGCGCGCGCTTTGTTAGGGTTCAATACCTGGAATTGTTATCTTTTAAAATAAACCGACCGCCAATTCTTCAAAGGGGTCATTTATGATTTGCAGCTGCTTAAAATGTATTTTATCTCAAACAGACTTTCATTATAAATTACGTACGACCAAAAAAGAACCAAATGATACATTATTTTATTACTTAGATTAGCAATAAGAAAGTGCTAAGTACGAGTAAGTAAGTGACGAGTCGCAGATTTTTTTATTTATCATTATGAAAAGGTTAAGGGATCTGTGCTAGCGTCAATTTCCAAGTTTATGTAGAATTCATCTTCGTCCTCAGCAGTTTCCTGTTCGTCGTTTTCTATTTCCTGTAGTAGCTTGATGACTTCGGGAAATAAAATCATTTTAGTTTTTTTATATTTTGGCTTAAGATGTGAAATAAATGGATCAGAACTCACTAAAAAGTAATGAATGATGTCTTCATTTGTATTTTTTCGACATATTTTTCGAGAATGCCTTTCTCTAATGTGTCTAAAATCTTTGTTTCGAGCTTCAGACGCTTCTTCTGACAACATGCCAACGGGAATAAAAGAAAAATGTTCTCATATATCTGCACCATGAAATAATAATTTATGAATGCTTGATGGCATATAATACCACGGGTATAAAGAAATGTACAGTTGAGCAGTGTCTTTACATTATTGTCTGAACTTATGTATATTAATATTTTTGCCTGAAGAAATAGCTTGCAAAATAACTGCAAATCTTTTTATAGGAGTTTCGTCAACTTTGGTAATTTGGGCAGACTTTTTGTATTCCCGGAAAAATCGTCTCGCAGTATTGCCATCATTAGTCGTACCGAACCCTTGTTTTACTATGTCTACCAAAAGACCCATTTGTTCAAACATTTCTTTTTGAGTAAGTGCTTTCTTTTTTTGCTTAAGCAACTTGTGCTCTCCTCGAGCAGCCCACTGCTTAAAATCCAGATTATAGGATATATGCAGAATGCATTCTAAGCATCTTATCCACATATGGAGTGAAGATAAGCCGAACTTATACATATCTACCGTGGCTGGCTTATTTAAAAGTATTTCCCAATTATTCATTTCTTTTGGGGTTGCCAGGCAAATGTTACAAGCAGCATTGGATCGTGTTTTTGACATTACTGTTGCGACTTTTCCATCAATCATCGTCATGTGAAGCTCATGAGCAACTTCTAATTCGCCTATTTTTGTTGGTATCAGGTTTGAAATTTCTTCATTAATTGCATCTGTTTGTGATTTTATTATTTCTTCAGTCTTTTTTATGAATTCAAACATAATAGGTCGACAATAGGAAGTCGATGATGGGCGAGGATTTTCCCATACAATAGTATCACCACACATAAGCCGTAATGGGACTAAACTTGTCATAAACACTGACGATTCTGAAAAATTTTCCCCAGCACAGTGTTTTTGTTTAAAATTGCTATGCGACGAAGATCCATCGCAACCCCACTTGCATATAAGTTTAAAAATTGACAAGTTAAAATCAACCCCAGTGACTATGAGAATTTTCTCAGTGGTTAAATCTAAAAGCGCTTGAAGTTTCACCTTGGCACCAGTTTCTGTAATGATTATATTATCAGGATTAGGAGGATAACATGTCTTCTTGGCTTTTATAATATTGTGATAAGAAGGTAATTTAGAAATACCTTTGTCGGTAAAGACATTTTTTACTATTTGATACTGCCATTTTGATAAATTTAATGCATTAAAAAGTGCTAATGTTTCAATTTCTGATAAACATTTTTCTGGTTGAGTATTAAACAAAAAATCATAGGTTTTCTTAGTTTTGTTCACATCTGTCGACAGACAATGAATAATTTTTGCAAGCTGTTTATTGCCTTTCTCTTTTAATTTCGTAACTAACGCAAATGTTATCTCTTCTTCATCATAATCAAGCAACGAACCAGAACGCCTTATTTTTTGTTTGTTTGTCACATCACCAAAAGCCTTTCTTGACTTTGGTGTATTTGTACTAACATCACAATGAGATGGACCGACTTCCATCATTTGAGAAGACAAATTTGAATCATTTTCTATGTTTTCTATGATTTCTCGGCAAAATATTGGCTTCAAATCGATTGATGAACAAGTAGGCCAACGAATATTGGAGTTCAACCAAGACATATTTTGTTCGGAAAATTTTTTTGCTATTCTATGTGCTTTAATTCATCTTTTATGAAAATTTGATACGAAGCGTTTAGTGAATTTTTTTATATTTTTTACGTCTTCATCACAAACTTCCGAAGGCAAATGACTCGACAGCAAATTAAATAAGAAATCACATTTTTTTATATCTGTACATTCTTGCAATGCCACATAAAAATCCAAATGGGTTACAAACTGAGCCATTTTCAACCCAACCTATCACAACAAGTAAACAAACGATACCAACAGAATGGTAAGTAAAACAACTCGAAAATAAACAAACAACAAAGTTGAGAAAAATAAACAGTAACGAACAAGCAACAAAAACAACAAAATTCAAATAACAATACGGAATAACAAAAACGAAAAATTCAACAAAAACGAAAACTCGGAAGCTAGCGTAGTCACAGATAAGTTAGCACGTCAACTCACGAAAACACTTTGTCTGAGACTGACTTGCGATCGTAATTGTTGTCATCATATCACTTACATAGTGTTCAAATACAGTTTGAAAACAAACACATTAATAAAGCACACAATAAAATTGTATTAACTGCAAGTCATAAATGACCCCTTTGAAGAATTGGCGGTCGGTTTATTTTAAAAGATAACAATTCCAGGTATTGAACCCTAACAAAGAGCGCGCGCACCGGCTACGAACAAAGCTACAAGCCAATTTCCGACCATATATTATATTTTTAAATTGTTTTATTATTAGTATATTAAACACTGTTTTCAATGGTTATTAGGGGCTACAATGTATTAAATGAACTAAGGTAATCTGATCCTAACGATATTTAAAGGTTGTTTGAGTATTATCTGCAAAAAAGTCTAAATAATTATTATTTTTTAATTACCGATGTTTCAGGGCCTGTAGCTCCGAAAGTTGCAAGGTTATAGAAAAAAGTTACATAAAATTATTTTAAAGAATAATATAGCCTTCGATGCCTACTAGGTGGCATTTTGATTCACGCACGCGTTTTGATGCTACAAACGTTAATAACTTTTTCTCCATACAAAAAAATATTCATCAATTTTTTTCTCGGAACTGACAAGTTTTTGAGAAAAATTGGAATCAGTAAAAGTGATTTAGAATCAGAAGGGGAATATGTGAAAAAAATTACAAGCCTTAATATGAACATTGACCCCTATGTCCACTTTTTTTAAATATTGAGCCAGTGTGCGCCGCGGGCGCGGCTATATTTCGTTCCGTAAAGCGCAATACATTTTCGTCTCACCGCGCCCCGAACGCGCGCCCTAAGCCGCTATTGCTATGCACTTTTTTTCACGATTGCAAATCGATTATTTATATATCTTTTTTTCATCCTACGAGTTACGCAATCGGGTTTTTGAATTTTGAATTTATTTTTTAATTATCTGCTTCTAAAATTGGCATATCCACTGCTATGAGGCTCAGTGTGAGGTAAGAGCAACTTTTTGACGCCGTCATGCCGCGGCTTTTGTGGAGTGTTCTTTTAAAAGTTATGTCTTATGGATTAAATTTCCCTTTTCTTCACTTCGCCGATGTGTTTACCGAGCTACAGCCAGCCTCAATTCGAATACATTTTACCTGTCTCTATTAAATATGGATACTTATTTTTCTTTCTAATGTGGCAGTACTCCTTTCGATCGTTGGTATGGTTTTTTTTTTGTTTGTTGTCAACATTGTCGTCAAATATAAACATTTTTTTTTAAATAATAGAGTATACATTAGGGAAGGTTCCAAAAATTAATTCAAAAATTAAGGCTTAAACAATAGTGGCCAGGGATTTATTTTTTGACTAAAGAAAAAACCTATGCTTTTCCATGCGATAATTATATTCCTTCAATTCTATAGAAATGTGTAGTTAAAACTTGATTTTTTGTCAGAGATCTTTAATATGCAAACTTATTTCATGATTACAGTACATAAGAACAAAGAAAGTATAATATCATACCTAAAACATAGTACCTAGTACTAAAAACATGTTGGACTGTAAAATGTCAATGGCTTCTTTATTTTCTTTTGTCTGGAGATATCGCTCACCTAGACAGAACAACACTGTTTTATATGTTTCGCTATCTTGGCAAAATTTAAAAAATGTCTCCTTTTGAACCTATCAAAATACCTCGCGGTTTCTTGTCTGAAAATTATGTAAAGTTCTTAGACGCACGACAATATTGATTTGCCTTAATATCATTAATGAGATACTTAAATTGAAATTAACCAAAGATATTTTCTTATGTTGACGATATTCTAAGTTGATTTTAATATGGTATTAACTAAGTTATTCTAACAACTTCCTGCAACCTTTACTAGGTCGTCTGTCCACCTTGTGGGTGGACGTCCCACGCTGCGCTTGTCGTTACCCTTCATTCCAGAACCTCTCTGCAATCTCTGGTTGCAGGCCGCTTCCAACCGGCCAATCTGGTTAAGTCACTGGCAGTAAGCAGTGGACGTCCTGTGGCTAAAATGATGATGATGATGCTTCCAACCACAGCAACTAGCCACAAATTAGCAGAGTTGTATAATGACGATTAAATAAAGGATGCAGGATATACTTTTGAAATACATATGACATTCATAATTCAGGCATAAAAATAAGAACTTTACTTGCGGGATTTGAATTAAGTTTTGGTTTTGAGGTCCACAGCTTGAACGATTTGACCAAGGCAGTTTTTTTTACGAAATAAGATAACATAGGTAATCCTAACCAATTAAAATCCAAAAACCAGTTTCAAACTTTCTAAGAAAAAGAACCTATATATCTGTAGGTATCTCAATAGTTTTTTTACACATTTTCAAGTGTTAGTAAACTTTAAAAAACACGTTTCCACTGTCTAAGCTAGTGGCTGCCATCTCTCCCCTCCAAAAGTCAATTTTCATCACTTACGAACAAAACGCAATCTCCCAACTCATGTTTTCAAAGATTCAGTAGCGCGGGCGCCGTCGATTGAATAATACAGCGCAGTGCCAGCACAGCTTAATATTGTATAGTTCAATTACCCTGGATTAGTGGAGCCATCACACGTCTTGCGAGATTACCCCGCACGTAAATCTACTGTCTGGGAGACCCTTTGTAAGGGTGCGTACTGACTAGCCTACGAAGACAATTGATTATGGCTGCGTAAGTTAGAATGTTAATTTATTTACTAACAAAATATATTTATATAGTCAATAAATATATTTGTACTTCAGTTTAATGCAATGATCCTTATCTTTGCTAATTTTAGTGCCCAACAGACAATGTCGTGACAACCCGATTGGCGAAGTAACGTAACCACAGAAATATGTCGAGATATTTCTGTGAACGTAACGTATGCCTATAACCATCCGACTGCAGGGGAAAACCTCACCTCAACGATGAGGTGGTTTGGGCCAAACTCCAACACTCGGGCCCCGTGCGGATTGGTGGAGGGGCGGTAAGGCCAGTGACTAAACTTTACTGTCCGATGTAATCAAGCCACCTTAAGACTAGGCTTCACGCCCAATATCAAGCGATATAAGCCGGGACCAACTTTTTAGGTGCCTTCCGAAGTACGGAGATGCTCGTGATAAATGTCACTAAATATGATCGGAATGGTCACCCATCAACTCACAACCGCGTCGTTGGTTGCTTAACTTTAGTAGTCGATACCAAAGCGCTGCCGCCACTAAGCTACGAGCACCTCATAATGGGCGAAGTAGAGAAGTATTTTACGGGGTTCCGGTTTCGAGCCCTATTGGATGATCGGGATTTTTACTAAACTTGCTCTGGGGTTCCTAGCAAAATTCGATGGTTCTCGTAACACACGAAAATTAATTTCTTACTACGAGACTAACAATAATGATTGTCTGGGGCATATTTTTTTACCTACTTACGTTGTCCCTTACAAAGACTATCAGCTGTACAACGATATTTGCACAGTAGTAAAGTTCCTATTAAAAGCCGCAGTCAGTTTTTCCCAAATATAAATATTTCCCTAGAACCATTCATTTTTTCTGTTCAAACAAACATTATCTAGGTAGTTAGACAATTTACGAACACAACGAAAAAGAAACCGAACTACTCAAGCGGCTCTCGAGTTTTTGCGTTGCGACACTAAAGCATGGCACTGATTTATACCTATATCGGTGTTAATGTAGAAAATTGTTATTTAAAAATTTTCTTTTACAATTAATTGCTAGTTAAATATGTAAGTCTAGATGTAATCTACTATCTCTCAATTTAAAAAAAAACTGGTTATATTAAGACACTCGTTTAAGTTTTTTGGGTTTATTAGGCCGATGCCCGTTGCCATTTGCAACTGTTGTCTTAAAATCATTGATGTTTGACACCTTTTCGGAACCGTAGAGTTTTCTGTTCAATGAGTCTTTCATATTCATTTCAAGTCGATACGTCTTCCAGTTCTAAGAAAAAAGGGGCATGGCAGACAAACCAAAAAAGGTTATACTAAACGGCCAATATCTTACTCAAGGCAAAGATCCCTAAAAATATAATCGAAATCCTGAACACTATATCTACTACTGTTCGAAGTCCGCTATGTTTCCCCCTGACCTGCCTTATATGTAATGTAAGTAGAAAGGTCATTACTATTCTGCCAGCGTAATCCTGCACCCGAGTTGAATGCATTCCTCTTAGGGGAAGTGGCGTAGTGAATTCGTTTACCTATAGTAAATTGGTCGAGTTACCGATGCAGTACCAACCTTGGGTCTTTGTGTTTTAAAAATAATAAAATTTGTATCTCCGAAAAAAATTATCATGATGAAAGTTTTTTTTTAAACGTGCTGTCGGCTAAGAAGTGTGCCTAAAGTGCAAGCGTTAATCGATGAAAAGAGCTTTCTATATACAATAGTATCGAGTAGGGATAATTCTGCAGTTATAAGGTCACAATGAGCGGCGTAAGAAACTAGGCCATTAAGATCAGCCTCTATTTAATTAATAATGTTTATGAGAAAATAGTGTGACCCGTCAAACAATGTTAAGGGCCCTGCACACTAGCATAGAGCGTCTCCGCTATTATTCACGGCGGATTATCCGGCAATCTCAGCGCAATCCGCAAGACGGACAGGTGTGATCACGGTCGCGAGCGGCTAATTGAGCGCTGCAATATGCAGCTACTTCGTATGCCGCGTCTAGTATTCATAACTACTTAGGATGATAGTACAAATGTGTAACTGTACTTTAATTATATATTTATTTATTTTATTATCGAGTTTTTCTGTTTTTTGTGTCTTTAGAAATACGGGGTTCTTTGATATTAGTTCTATTTTATTGTTTTTTTTTCATAACATTATATAATACGGAATTTAAGGTTAAATCGATCGCTTTGTGCCACCCTGTTTAATCTATATTACCGTTCTTGATAACGCAACACAAGATATAAAGGACCCTGCACACTAGCATAGAGCGTCTCCGCTATTAGTCAAGGCGGATTATTCGGCAATCTCAGCGCAATCCGCAAGACGGACAGGTGTGATCACGGTCGCGAGCGGCTAATTGAGCGTTGCAATATTCAGCTGCTCGTATGCCGCCTCTAGTATTCATTGCTACTTACCCACTACAAAGGAAGATGTGACTGTGCCTTTATTAAATTCTTCATTTTGTAACTAGATTCTACTTGTGACTTCATCTGTGTAGACTTCAGATTTAAAACAAATAGTCCAATGTGTTATTCGTAATTAATTTATTTGCCATTTTGGCACAATACGTACAAATGTTTCTTTTTAAAGTTTATTTTCGGGGAGTACTATTTTGAAAAAGGTAAAATACCTATTATAGTATTTTATCGACTTTAAATGTTTACGCTTTTATGGTGTCTCTTATTTCTTTAAGTCAATATTTCTTTAAGTAAAATAATTAAATTTTAAGGAAGAAAATCTACCCCTTCAATTATTTTTATTTCGTTACAATCTGTGTAATATTGACTGGCTATGGCCCAGCATGGGCTCTGAACTGTTTAATTTCAGTTAAAAACAAACTTTATCGCAAATAAACGGTTTAAACTGTTAAAATTTATGTTGCTGCCATGATCAAGCACATCCTGACATGTTTTGTTACAAAAATCGCTATAAAGCCATTAATTAAGTCCTTTAATTAATACTAATTAGCTTCCACAAAGGGTGAGTAAATGAGATAGCATGACTTGCAAGTAATCTATGGGTATTTATTACGGGGTATTATGCAAGAGTACAATACAAATAGACAAAGCCTAATGTATTTGTATTAACGTGGTGGTTCATTAGCTAAAGAAGTCCTCGGTTCAAATCCAGGTTAATTAAATATAAATATAAAATATATAAATATAAATATTGGACAACATCACATACATTGCTCTGATCCTAAGGTAAGTAGCTAAAGCACTTGTGTTATAGAAATCATACACAACGACGGTACCACAACACCCAGACCCGAGACAATATAGAAAAGTTCGTTTTCCACATTGACCCGATCGGGGATCGAACCCGGAATCTCAGAGATGGCGGCGCCATATACAGTCCGGCGTGCTCGCCTCTCGGCTACGGATGTCGTCAATTAAATGTGATAATATTTTTAGATATAAGACGGAGCTTAGTCTCATCATCGTCATCATCATTTCAGCCACAGGATGTCCACTGCTGAATATAGACCTCCCCCAGTGACTCCAGATCGGCCGGTTGGAAGCGGCGTGCATCCAGCGTCGTCCTGCAACCTTTACCAGGTCGTCTGCCCACCTTGTGGGTGGACCTCCCACGCTGCGCTTGCCGGTACGCGGCCTCCATTCCAGAACCTTTCTGCCCCATCGGCCGTCAGTTCTACAGCTTAGTCTGAAGCCTCAAAATAAAGCAAATACCGTTTCAAGACTGTTTTCAAACGTTTTATGTGTCCACCTAAATGTTACGCTATAATCTATTATTTTTTCAATAAAATGGTCAAACTGTAGAATTAGACCTTACTTTGGTAAATACTTAAGTTAGGGCTTTAAAAAATAAGGGATGGGTTTAATAAAAACAATTTAATTGAGTGGATCGGTGGGTACTTTAAATTAAAATTAAATTAAATAGTCTTTATTTCAAGAAAAAAAAACTCATAGATAACATTACATTACATTAAAAAGGAGTAATAAAATGCAGTGAGTATTTTACACTAAAAATAGTAACCATAATACATTTAAGCTAAAACTATAAATATGAATAAAACTGTGTTATATTTTGATAATACGGTAATAGTACACTTAACAACAGACAAATCAAGACTAATATTAGAGAAACCAATTATTTGTTTACAAAACGTTAGTAGCCTTTACATATGATAGGCTTAAATACCAACTAATCTTCAAAAGAAACATCGAAGATTATCCAAACCTATAAGCATATCAGCAGGGCAAATGAGAATATGTTTTTTGCTCTCCTGTAAAATTGACTCCGCTGCACTTACAAGGTTCTTCAATGGACCAGCCGAACTGTACCTCACATACAGATATTTGTGTATCCGACTATACAAATAGGGGGAAACAATGTTTTTGCGTAATGTCTCGTTCATAACGCTGTCGGTCCTGCGGCGGTCGTTTAATTTCCTGTGTCTATGCCTTTGTTACACTTTACCTTATTATTGAGTTGTATTGTAATAAAGGAAAATATAAAAAAGTACTCAGGCTTATATATTACACACCCTGTATTACGCGGTCATCCCATGTAAATAACGTTATAATTCCTGTTCATAAGTTCAAAATTCTCATTTAAAAACCTTAGGAACATACCGTCGAACATAGAACCTCCTCCTTTTTGAAGTCAATTATTTAAACAACAAGAGTGAACGGACTTTACGACCTGCTTGCAGTTACAACTTTTCTGTAAAAAGGCCGGCAAAGGTGACAAAGTTCGTAACGCTGTTTCTTCTCATCGCCAGCCGATATGTAGTCCCGAAGCCATATGTAGTATATGCCGATATATAGTACCAATTACCCGCGACTATTGTTGAAATGCCCATGTTAAAATTTAAATCGCACATTAAAATGACTTTAATTAAAAAAGGGTATTTAAACTGTAAATGATTATACAGGGTATACAAGAGGTGTAAATAGGACACTCCTTAAAACTACGTGATCAGTTGGTCATATACAACAACTTTTTCTATGGGAGCAACATCGAAATCGAGATTTTTTTTTAGCTGCTCCATACAAACTTACTATACCTCGATAATAATGTATGAAGCATGTGAAAATAAAATACCGATTTAGATGTTACTTCCATAAGAAAAGTTGCGTATAGGTAGAAGTTTAAACACATTAATCTAACTCATAATCATAATATCCATTGCATCAGAAGCGTAAACAAAATTGACTCGCTTACCAATTCATCCAATTTGAAGATGCATTTCCCAACATCCCCATATTCCTTGTTACGGGTCAGGCGGGATACGATTGCTCTACTCCTCCTCTGGGGAGCCGCCATATTTATTATTTAGCTGATACAGGAGTGTGCCAGAGGCCGAGATTGTATCGTGTGAAGCAATAAACACAGCCGTCAGTAATGGAGCTAAAATTTACCCCGTTTGTGACTGATTTATTTTTTCATTAGTTACAAGTAGTGCCAAGTGTACAACTAAGGGCACCGCTGTTGATTGCTGGGCGAAAGATGCCCAGAAGACCATAACGATCACGTGATTACGATTTCAGGATTACGATTTCGGCCGTGGGATTGGTTGTTAGCTTCGCGCACACGCGTCTCTGATACAATAATCGTCTCTGATGCACAAAGATATCCCACTCTTTGCCCCATCGCTTAACATCGATGCCGGGTGCTGCAAGTGGTTTAGTGCTTTGGCCCTGTGAGCAGGCAGTAATAATACATCAAAAATAAATTGTTATTGAAAACAAAAACGGTCAAAAATCCTAATTCTGGTATTTCCAAAATCGATCAACGTAATCGAAAGAGAAAACTGTCGACTCTTCCGAATAAACTGTTTCAAAACCAATCACATTACACCGTAAATGTGGCAGAAAATTGTTAAAAAAATCTGTCGCTGAAAACCAGAGTTATATCTCAAGTTAATACCATTAACTCCGATAAACAACCGATGACAATGCACGGGCGGATCCACTCAACTAAATTAACCCGTACCTACTTGTTACTGCATTAGAACGCAATTACTACGTCACGTAATTGTTAGAATAGGTTTATTTTTCGAGGAAAATTATGTAGGAACACAGCGGTTATTAGTTTAATCAAATACGTGGGTGAGATTGTGTCAAACGCTAGTAAAGATAATAATTTTTGAGGAATTTGGAAAATAGCTCCCTGCAGTAGGTAACACATTTTTTAATGCTGACTTTTGCCGAAAAAAATAATAATCTTAATTTATTTTGTTCTCAGAGTTAAAAATTGTTGTGATTGTGAATTGCATCCCCTTATTCGGTAGTATTATTGTATTTATACGTAGTTGTTTGTTTGTACACAAAAATAAAATATAAAATTGAAGCTTTTCTTGAGATTTCATACAGTGCTATTATTGGACATAAAACTTAAAATAATAAAGACAAAAAGTTTTGACAGCCGATTAAAAAGTATTGCAATTAATTAGCGCCGAGTCATGTAGCACTCCGAAGAACATGTTTCACTAAATTGACCGTCATTGCTTCATTGTGACAAGGTAAATTTGTAATAATTGACCACAGACTTCAGAACATAATTATAATGGCCTCTTATCTCTTACAGCTCACACAGTACCTATCTCTGAAGTAAGAAAAACAAGATTATTATAAGAATAAAAACGAATATACCAAAAAGAAAAAAAATGGTGTCTATGACGTCAGCAGAAAAAGATCAACACCTATACCAGTAATAGTATTCGTTAAATCCAATTCGTATCGGTGTAACTGTCTTCCTCGTTTTATTTGTATTTCATATAGGGGAATCCGATACGCGCCTCTTGTGTGAATGGTATTGGATCGGCCGGGAAATCGACCCAAGAATCTTTTGTCAACGTTTAGCGTTCGGCTAAAAAGCGACAATGTAACTATGACAATGAAATACGATCTTTTGTCGCAAATTTACTAGAAACTATGTTATTTACGAAATGAATAATGATAAATATTGGATATTAAAATATTTTCTAAGAGAGTTGGGATTGGGGTGTTCATTGTATTTGATAGTACTGTAACTATCCATCCATGTGCATATTATTTACTGAACAAATAAAAATATAGGCAGGTTAAGGGTTTGGACACCATAACAATACGTAACATTATATTTCTGCTGCTTAACAATAAAATTTAATTCATATTTCTTTTTGCTAGGCTGTTCTCCTATACGAATTTTCCCATTTGTGAAAACCATACATCGATGGTATGTAACAGATCTACCCATGTGTAGCTGTCCAAACACACGAGACATAAAAGATGGTGGCCCATGGCTTGGGGAAAAGCATTGCAGTTGGCAGTGCCTTTCAATAAGTATAACGACCTCCGTAAATTGCCGACGAGAGGCGAGCACGCCGGTTTTAGCGTCCCAATTTCTGAGTCTTGCAGTCCACTGCTGGACGTAAGCCTCCCCCAAAGAGCGTCAAAGAGCATGGTCTCCCGCTTTTTTATCCATCCACTGCCATCCATCTGCCTAAGGTCGTCGGACCATCGGGCTGGGGGGCGTCCTACACTACGTTTGCCAACCACGTTTGGGTGGTCTCCACTCGAGAACCCGTTTACTCCACCTTTAATCGGTTCTGCGACAGATGTGGCCAGCGCTCTGCCACTTAAGTTTGCTATATTTTTGAAATTATGTTCGTTACCTTGGTCTTCTGCCTGATGATCTCGTTTCGGATTTTATCCCTTAATGAAATTCCAAGCATCGACCTATCCATAGCTCACTAAGTGCCGTGAAGTCGGTGGGCCTGCTTTACTGTCATGTTCCGATTGGCTCCGTAGATCATCACCTGACGTGTAGATTGTGTGTGAGTGTGTAGAACGCACTGATCGAATACCCTGCTCTTCAGGCATTGTGGCAGTGGTGGAATTTCTGAGTACCCGGGTTCGATTCCCGGTCCGGTCAATATAGAAAACTAACGTTTCTATGTTGTCTTGTGGTACCGTTGTTGTTTCTAATTTCTACTTAACTTAGGATCAGAGTCAAAGTATGTGATGTTGTCTGATAAGTAGGTACATTGTATCCCTACTTTCTCAAGTTATCTTTACAGCAGCCGACCTGAGTTTGCAGCGTTCAATTGCGATCCTACAAATAACCTAGTAACATAATTCATTGTAATGAACCTCTAAATACTATAATAATAAACGATCAAACATTCTTCTCACAAATCACGTTAACAACTTGTGTCATCGGTGGAGCCTGCTTCTTATTGCAATGGAATAGGGTCTAAAATAGTACGCAATGGTAGTGCAATGTATGGGTGGTGCCCCCGAGGCACATAACTACTAATTAACGAGCTAATTAGTAAAGTTGTGACAAATCTAACATTTTGTGGTCTATTTCCAAATTAGGCCAAGGTTGTATGTCTAGATAGATTTATTGGTAGGTTTTTTGTGATAAAATAAGTTATAAGTAAATACAAATTTTACTATGTGTAAGTTCATATTTCTTGTCACAAATATAATTTTTGCTTGTATGAAAAAGGCCAAAGGAAAAGTTTTATTAAGGAGCAGATTTAACCAAGCATAGTCATTTCTCCAATACATATCCCAGGGCCCTTACCATGAACTGTTAAAACAATCACAAATCTGTCAAACATTATCATTTCTGTCAAATTTTGTATGAAATGACGTACCAAGATTGACAACTTTGAGATTGTTTTAAGAGTTCATGGTTATGGCCCTGTTTTCATTTGTGCAGAGTGTAAAACCTCTTTGCATCATCAAAACATACTTGTCGGTATATGCTTGCTTGATCCTAGCTTTGCAGGTCTGGTTATTACACATCAAAGGTTTTACTTAATATGCCCAATCAGTTATTTCTGGAGTCAGTGCCAGCCATGGAGAAATTTATTTGTTCTTATTCGCAAACATTCGGTGAACATAAATAAAATATACACTCACATATACAGCCAAACATAGAACCATCTCCTGTTTTGGAGTCTGTCAAAATAAATTAAAACGATTTGTTTTCAACAATATCTACAGTTCATTATGAAATAATTGGTTATTTTCTTCAAATAACATAGCAACTGAAACTCTTTAATCATCTCAGCACCTGTTAATGAAAATAAATTATTTGTCTTTAATAAATTCTGATAATTATTTTTTATGTCATCGTGTAGCGTTTCCATTTCCTACATACCTACTTCATGCTCGATTGATTTTCAAGAATTGATATAATTGTTTTATTATTACATAAATAGTTAGTTGGGTATAACGATCTACAGTTTTTTTTAAGCGGAGATTCACTCTTTATCATATTATCATGTAAGCCTATTAGTCCTAGTCCACTGCTAGATGTACTCGTAAGTCTTTCCCAAAGAGCGCCGAAAAGCACAATCGCCCGATTTTTTCATCCAGCCACTGCAAGCCATCTTCGTCGGGCCATCGAGCTGGAGTCTAACACTAAGTACGTTTAACATTTAAAACTTTCTTGATGTTTTTTATCAAATCATAGGTACAGTTTAAACTGCACGGGTATAATATAAACAACACATTCATTAGCTCTTCTTATTATGTTTACGTTTGGTGCTATAGTTATGGTGGTATATTTACATAGATAGACCGTGTTCGCGGGAAGACTGTTACACTACGTTTTCCAAGAAACACATTACTCTATCTCTATCCAGCGCATCAACCACACGTCGCACAGCAAGAGAGTAAAAGTTAGAGTAGGTATATTGACATTATTAGGGCCACTTGCTTTATCCTACAAAACTGGTATAAAATAGATAACAATTGAATAGCAATTGGCCGCGCGCACGCATTCAGGTTAAAAATGCATAATATTTTTCGACACGTGATTTCTGCGAGTTCGAAGTTTTTCGTTTCTGTCTATAAATATTTTTGCTGACATAACAGGAATCCGCAGACAAGTTGGCTGCAACGCGAACGTCTGGCTACATTGGCGCCAGACAGCCTGGCGACATGGGGAGGGAAATGGAGCCAGCAAACTGGGGTACAGTTGTATTAAGTAGTTAAATTCGAAAGAAAATACTAAAGCTTAAAGCTCAAAGTGTGATTAAATATATTATTTTATAAATTTATTTTTATAAATATTCTTTATGATCATTTTCTGAACTTTTTAACTATTTTTTCTAGCGTATCGATGGCAAAAAAGAAAGTTAGATATTATTTACCTGTCGGAAAAAACTTTACAATTAAATACCAAAGGACACTTGTGATTACAGGTTAAAGATATAGGATAGGTATTTGTTCTAAAATATCAGCTAGTGTATTAGATTTAATTATAATTTTAAAAAGTTTGGTTGCGAATATACAAAGTAAAAAAACGAATGTTATTTTTATTAGCTTATAGGTTACTCGTATGTTATTTCTTACGAGTAGGTAATATCCATTTTTTAAGGATAGTGTTTAATTACTATTTTACAGATGACATCCTTTACAAAAAATGAAACATGATATTATGTTAGGATCGATTGACCATATTCATCACATAGCTAAAAGCTACCCAAGGTATAACTACTGTTTTTATTAAAAATGCGTCAAAAAACTACGACGCCAAAGACAGATGGAGAGACATACAGATAATAACATCAACATCCCTATTTTAGCGTCCGGGATTTATTAATTTAAAGAATACTTCAGAAACAAAAAAAATAGACTTTTAGTTGTTCAAAACAAGCCAAAATGGCGACCCCCTCAGAAAAACGTGACAATAACAAATGACTTATTCAAATTCAAAGGTTTTCGAAAGAATTATAAATCTCAGACTGGTGAATTACCTTGAACACAATAACCTGTTATCTAGCTCTCAATTTGGCTTTCGTGCCAAAAAATCAACAACAGATGCTCTAAACTCACTTACTAACTTTATAACACAAAGCCTAGATCAAGGTAGAAAGTCGTTAGCCATCTTTCTGGATTTGCAAAAGGCATTTGACACAGTGTCAATACCACTGCTGTTACAAAAACTTGAAAATATTGGCGTGCGAGGCCAACAGTTGGCGTTGTTTTCTGACTATCTTTGTGGTCGGACTCAGTGCGTTAAATTATCTAACAATGTCATCAGTTCTGATTCCCCTGTATGCTTTGGTGTTCCTCAGGGGAGCATACTTGGTCCGACTCTTTTTCTTATTTTTATTAACGATTTGTGTGATCTTAATCTTGAAAGTGGTCGGATTGTAACATTTGCTGATGACACAGCTCTCCTTTTTTCCGGTGACACCTGGGAGAATGTCTTCCTTCAATCTCAAGCTGGTTTTAATGCTGTGTGCGCTTGGCTAAGCGCTAACCTACTAACGTTAAACTGTAAAAAAACCAAATATATGCCTTTTTCTATCCGGAATTCATCATTACCTCGAGACAGTCACATGCTTGTTGCTCACTGCTGCGGAAATCCTACCATTTCTCAATGTCGCTGCCCCGCCTTGGAGCGAACTAACAGTTTAAAATATCTTGGTATTTTATTTGACAGTACTTTGACATTCTATTCTCACATTAAAAATCTATGTAGTAGGGTCCGTAAATTGATGTTTGTATTTAAGAGGCTAAGGTGTGTTGCAAATAAGGATATCCTAAAAATGACTTATTATGCCCTATGCCAATCTTTAATAACCTACGGTATAGAAGTCTGGGGCGGTGCCGCGAAAACCCAACTCATTGAAGTAGAGCGCGCACAGCGAGCACTTCTAAAGGTTATTTATTGCAAACCCTTCTTATATCCAACTCTTGACCTCTACAAGATTAGCGAAGTTCTTTCAGTCAGACAGTTATTTGTGCTTTATATGGTTTTAAGACAACACTCACTGGCTTACGTGACCCAGCAGGATAAACATCGCCGAAATCATCTTGTGGTCCGTTCAGTGCCCTGTAAAACAGCATTTGCAAAGAGATTTTTTGCATTTTTGGGACCGTACCTATACAACAAGTTACACCAAATACTCAATATTTACGATGACAACAAATGGGCATGTAAAGGTAAACTTGTGAAATACCTGATGTCTCTTAATTATATGGATACCGAACAGTTACTTCAGATTATGAAATAAAAATATACACACGCACACACACGCACACACACGCACACACACGCACACACACACACACACACACACACACACACACGCTATTTTGTTTATATTCACTTGTCTTAAAAACTGTAATTAATGTAGTAGTATTCTTACCGCATTAGCTATGTTTTTCATTACAATAATTGCTTTGTAACAACGGGGGGGGGGGCCTGGTGACCTGTAATACGGGTCTCTGAACCTACACAGGCACCAGTCTCCCACGAATGACTTATTTATATTTTTATAAATAGGGATTCATTGTAATGTATCAATGTGTCATTTGTGGTGAGAAATAAACAATTTTATTATTTATTATTTTATTACTTATCAAAAGCAAAGTTTATTCGCAACAGAACGCATTGTGAAAAATACATTTGCTAAAATAAAAAATCTCAACTTTGCCATCACGTTATATCTTAAAAACCAAGCTTAAGTTAATAGAATAAGGTTTATTTTAGTCTGAGTAGAAGGAGATCGTTAAAACTGTTAGCAGGAAGTGAGCAGTGGTGGGTAGACGGGTAGACAATGTTTGTAGCTTGGAGGCATAGACAACTTAGCTCTTACAATACCGCAAAAAACATGCTAATTCTGCGTTCAAAATTTCTTATAATCTCAATATGTTTATTTAAAAAATGTGTTTTTTAACTTATTAAGAAGTAACTCCCTTATAATAATTACCTTCCTTCTGCGATGTACTCATAACCATTTGTCATAATCTGTATAGGAATGATAAAGATCATCTAGGCCACCCTTGCTTGGTAGCGGTTCTCAATGATTTATGCAAAGTAGACAACGGAACTTATCCACCAGCTACAAACGACAAGTTTCGTAAAATGATCTGAGCTCTAAGTCGAACAGATAGAGTCAGTAGTTGTGTCATCATCGTGTCCTTGAAAAAAATACTAAACAAAAGCGCCTACATAATTTCTCAGCGAGCGTCTAGGCCGTTTGCATCCAAAGACAACCCGCAATCTTGACTAGGTCGTTAATCCACCGTTGGACTGCCAACGCTGTCGTTCAGTTTGTAGAATCCACTTGAGAACTTTTCTTCTCCAACTGGTGATTGCAGAATCATCTCTACTATCTAATACCTGATTTATTAAAGAGGATATTAGGTTATTATGACCCTGTAAAGCCGGAACAGCCATGCATTTTCAGCATTATTCAAAGAATTCCTATGGTAAAGTCAAAAAATCGACATTTAATTTACAAGCATAATATGTAAAGTACCTACATACCTTTTTGGATTTACATGGTTATAACTTAACATTCTCTTTATCTCGCTTCATTTGTTAATGACATGTAATAAAAAACCCCCGACGTGAAAAACTAAATATAAAAATTCAAAAATCTGCAACTATTTCTTTAATTTTTGGCCCTTATTACACCCCTCTTTTTGCGTCGGGGGTTAAAAAGAGACGTCTATGGTGTAAAGTCGTCTCAGTGAACAGGATATGGGTGTATCTTTGAGTTTCCAGTTACAGGCCTAGTGTTCGAGTACTTAATGCTTTTCTAGGAATACAGACTTGTTTCGTTTTTACATTTTATGTGACTATCGCAGGCAGGGTTAGATTGTTTGCTACTTTGTACTTTCAGCCATAAATATGAAAACGATTTGAAGTTTTGACAACTTTTTTTTATACTACATAAAAAAAATCTTTCGTTATTGTTTATACGTAGTGATTACCTGATCATTGATTTTTGTAAACTGTTTATGTCTTATACATTTTGTAGTGTGTAATAACCATTTTTATAAATAATTTGGTAAACTACAGGGCGGTCGGTAATCACGAACTCTTAAAACAATCTCAAATCTGTCAAACATTATCAAATCTGTCAAATTTTGTATGTAATGATACGTCATTACATTTGACAGCTTTGAGATTGTTTTAAGAGTTCATGGTTACCCCGCTGACTAAGGTTAAAGCCTTAACACCACCCAAGTGCCTAAAATCTCGAATCTGAAAATCAAATTGTCAGAATACCTGTTACTTGAATCTAAAATTTTAAAATACGATATGCTAGAAGATGAATTATTTAACAGCTTGAATTGAATAATTTTGATTTTTCGATAAGTCCCTTTGGTTAAAACTTGCACAAAAAGTATCTATTTTTTTTCAGAAATTGCAAATGTTCTCATAAACGGCGCAAGCTAATTCATAACTGTTTTTACACAAAACAAGATTTTGTAAATATGCATGTTTTGAATTGAGAGTTTTATTTGAAAATTCTCGTTAAAGGCATTGATTTCATTAAAAACATGTTTTTCCGATTTTTAGAGGTCATCCGCACGCGCGAAATTGTATGGGCGCGACGCGTCAAGGTCATTCAAGCGTGTTAAGGCCTTAAAGCACTATTTTTTGGACGTTAATACAGTGGTTTAACCTTAGTCTGGACTATTAAATACATTCTGAATAAGACAGATAAGTAGTGTATACCCACCATATCTGGTTGCCATATGTAAGCAGGTAGCTGTATATTCCTAGAGTAACTGCGTACTGACCAATCACACTTAGCATGTAAATAGATGACAATATTCTAAAGCGTAAATTATGATGATAGGTCCAATCGAGGGCAATAGCATTATTAAAGTGGGTCAATGTATGTGATTAACAAACCGAACCATCGGTAAAAATCGTTGAAGTGAAACGATTGTAATGAAAGTTACATTAAAATAAATATTAAATTACATTTAACAGATTATTAGAGCGGTATTGATAGTCGCTCAGTGTGTTTTTAGTATTTGTTGATAATTATAGCTGCAACAGAAATACATCATCTATGAAAATTGCAACTAACACGGTTCATGAGAAACAGCCTGGTGAGTCACCAGTGGTAACAGACAGACAGACGGACAGTAGAGTCTTAGTAAGTAATAGGGTCCCGTTTTTACCCTTTGGGAACCATAAAAACAACAAACGAAACCTACAACACATAATTTAGCACATCTTTATAGTATATAATTGGAGTTGATCTACATTTTACGTAACGTTTAGTTAGTTTTGACAAGAGTTGTAATCTCAACATAACTATACGCCATCTCAAAATCATCCCTTCAAGTTCAACGCCCCGCCGGCGCCACACTGTCGCGCCACTGAGTCTCAGCTCTGTACCCATTACCCTCTACCCGCTACCCTCCCACTACCGTTTATTGTTTAGGGGACAACTGTTTTGGGCCAATCAATCAACTCCTATTGCGTGTTTATTTTTTGTGTTCAAGCATTTAGAAAAAAATACACATTATTATTTTTTGAATTTAATAAATATATTATCTAATCTAATTTATCTAATTAATCTAGTCTAATTTAGGTATCTAATGTAATGTATTGTAATCTATGAGTTTTTTTTTCTTGAAATAAAGACTGCCCATATAATTTTTAATTTAATTTAATTTTTTAATATATCCCTAAACTAACCTCTCTAGCGTTAATCCTCGAAAACCTATAAGTGATGTGCTGGGAAAAGCCTCTGGCAAATTTCATCGTCAGTCGTTATAATTTAAATTCTTTGCTTCGAAACCATGATCTAGTGCTTTTTCAAACAATTATTTTGAGAGGACTTAAACAACGTAAATCATTAGGTACGGAAAATGATTAGTCTTTAAAACCAAACAGCGATAAAAATCTTTAAAAAACACTGTAAGTTTTGTACAAACATGTGCTACTACACATACTACACTATACTCTGCACTCTACAATACATTACTTTTGACACTTGAACCGTATAACTCCCTTTTATACAGAGTGTACAGCTTCTCCATACAAACCTACTCGCATACCTCGATGATAATGTATGGAGCATCTGAAAATAAAATCACGATTTCGATTTTGCTCCTATAGGAAAAGGTGTTGTATATGACCAGCTGATCACGTGGTTTTAAGGAATGTCCTATTCTCTTGGACACCCTGTATAATGTCAACGGCAGTCAAAAGTAAATTTATACAATTTATTTCGAGTCAGCAGTACCCTACGGGAATCAAACGCTAAACTAACAAAAGGCAAAGGCATTCTTATCCTCTAATTTTAAACACACATGATGCATTTAATATGTAGCCTCATACGAAGTTTTGATAGAACAACAACGTACGAACCACGTAATACCGCAGAAAAAACATAACAGGGAATAATCACAACAATAAATCAATGATTAAATAAAATCAGAATGCCACAATATCTTGAACGGTGCAATCTTCACGCGTTAACCCTCCCACTGGCGGTTTACCCCGATTACCCCACTTCCTCCTCGGTTACCCTTTAACGGGGTGAACCATCGTTTGAATTCATTAACGAAGTGTTGTTTCAACATGATCGTTGAAATAATTGAGGGTTGTGGAAAAAATACGATACTTGTATCTAGATGGAGCATGCTATTGTAATTCACACCTATGAATACAGGCTTCGGTTTTATTTTTATCTATTTAAGACCTTAACACCACCCAAGTGCCTAAAATCTCGAATATGAAAATCAAATTGTCAGAATACCTGTTACTTGAATCTAAAAATTTAAAATACGATATGCTAGAAGAGGTTTAATAAACATCTTGAATTGAATAATTTTGATTTTCCGTTAAGTCCCTTAGATTCAAACATGCACAAAAATGTGTCTATTTTTTCATAAATTGCAAATGTTCTTTTGCAAACGGCACAAGCTATTTCATTACTGTTTTCACACAAAACAAGATTTAAGAAATATACATGTTTTAAATTGATAGTTTTATTTGAAAATTCTCGTTAAAGGCATTAATTTCATAAAAAAACATGCTTTTCCGATTTTTAGAGGTCATCCGCACGCGCGAAATTGTATGGGCGTGACGCGTCAAGGTCATTCAAGCGTGTTAAGGCCTTAATATATCATTAAAATATATTTTAACAAGATACGATCGTTTACTAAATTTATGCAATAATAAATATAAATGTGTTGATACATTTTATTCATTTGCATACCATCATTTTAGAAGTAAGAAGGCTTAAAGCTAGGACATTTAAGGCCCCTGTTGGGCACAGCAAACAATTTTGGCTTGAGGCGATTAATCTATCAATATCTAGTTCTTAATTATCAATAGTTATTAATGATGACCTCCTTCTTCGAGCCGAGAGGCGAGCACGCCGGACTAGTCGTCGCCATCTCTGTGGTCCTGGGTTCGATTCCCGGTCGGGTCAATGTAGAAAACGAACTGTTCTATAATATATTGTCTCGGGTCTGGAATTATGGTACCGTCGTTGTTTCTGATTTCCATAACTTAAGTGCTTTCGTGCAAATTATTATCACAAATATGTCGTAACTGACCATTAGAAAGTCGTATTTTCATTTATAACATCAACGTTGATCCCTAAAACATTTTTTTAAATAGGTATCCCACTTTAACCATGTTAATACTCCTGTTACCCAACCGAACTACTTTAACATCCAATCTCCGTACACTAAAGGCACAACGCAAATCTCCTTGCCGAGATAAAATTTATCTCAAAACAACCCTTACACAACCGGGGTAAAAAATCCTCAGCACGGAGGAAATTACCTCTTTATCTACAGCGGCGCAATCAGGGTTAAGATAACACTAATGTCTACGGAATTACACGCCGCCTTGTTCGTTACATTGAACTAAAGATTGAAGATAACGATTGTAGATAGAGTTAACGAAGTATCTAATTACATGATTCGAAAGTCTCTGTAGTTGGAGTTTAGGGATTGTTTTTTTGTAAAAAAATTGGAGGAAGCGGGAGAAATAAAAGTTAATGGTTTTGATGGCGATAATTACAACATGTTTATGTATCTATTTAGGTATTGGATGGACTTAGAAAGCAATTAGAAAGCCCAACAAAATTTTGCGGCTCTATTTGTGTTTCCTGTACCCTATTTACAAAGTGTGGTGTGTTATAAAGAGTATCGTATCGAATTGTCTATTGCAGCACTGTTTTATCAAATCTTTTGAGGTTTTCTATTTTTTAATATAATGAAGACATACAGTACAGCCTCAAAAAAGTCGCATAATTATTGTTGTAAATACGTACAAAACTAATGTCATAGAGTTTAAAATCATAATGGTAGGGTAGACCGGGTACAATAGTACCATTTTTTGGAAATTGTTCAATATTGAGAAATCTAATGAAATATAACTTATTCTGTTAGGATGCTGTAAAAACTAGACTCATAAGCTACAAATTTAAGCATACAGAGTTGTCCTATTCTATCGAATACTTAATGAAAAACGTATTTGAACTATACGATGTCTCATGCTACAATTGACCCCTGCAACGGGTCAATTGTACCAATAATATATGAGGCAATAAAACTCGTTATGTTTATCTAATCATCACCTTTATTGGTATTCTGTACTCTTAATGTCCTACAATCATCAGTCTTTATTAATTGAGATCAAAATATTTAGGAACAATTATGAAAAATCAACACTTAAGTTTAAAAACAAAACAATAACTTTTCTTCCATAAAAACGAAAAAACCAACTGTTTCTACATAATATGCCATCTATTTGGCTCGGATATTGCTTCTGAATCAACAATAAGCATAATAACAATGATAGAAATATCAAAACTTAAAAATCTATTTTTGTATGAGGGTACAATTGACCCCTGGTACAATTGACCCTGATTATTTATACCTCCTACAAATACTGAAAAAAAAAATTAATCTGATTCACAGTTGTGACATATGTAATTAGTTTCCTGTGGCGTACATTCTTCGTGTGCCCACATCCCGCATTGCGAGCACTGAACCCAAATTTCGTTAGGACGACTACTACTATATGGCTCCATGCATAAAACACAATACCATTCTTCTTCGTCTTCAGAACTCTTCGGATCATTTTCTGCAGCTTTCTTTTTTAAAGTTTTTGGTTTACTACTTTTCCCTTTTCCCTTTCCTTTACCTTTACCCTGTTCAAAGCTTCCTAAATCCTTTTTGACTTGTTTGGCCTTCTTCTTCTTTTCCGCTTCTTCTGCTTCTTTCTGTATAGCGTCCTTCTCCGGTGTGTCAGTATATATAGCTGTTTGCCTCTTCTTTCTTCCACGATTGGTCGTTTTTCGAGGCGGCGCCTTAGGTAGTGGACGCACTGCTTCTGGAGAAAAGTGCTGGTAACTGGTACTTGGTGAAGGTGAAGTATAAGAGAGCGGTCTGTTTCGAAGTTCTATATTTAAGTTATTGGAAAGTGGACTGAAAGGTGTTCTAGGTATGATTTCAGGGGATATTTCTCGATTTGTAATATTTGGTTCTACGTGTAATGCATTTTCTTGCGACTCGTCTGTAGCCAATGGGTCAATGAGCAAAGAAGGTAATTCAATATTTTCGGCCGTTGAATCTGAAAAAGTACTTAGCTCGGCGTTCACGTCGTCTTCTTGTGACTGCAAGTCGATTGGTGGAGGTGGAGTGCTTATCTCAAGAGATTCTTGAACTTCATTTGCAACAGGATTTGGACGATCCGTGACATATGAGGGACCAAAATCGGTGTCGTCAAATATTTCACGATTGTAGGGAAAGATCCCAGTGCAACGGAATCCTGCTTGGATGTTTCGAGGTGTAAACGCCTGTGAAAATGAAGCAGCAACAATTGACGGAATATGATAAATCGACATCGTTTGTCCTGGATTATTTCTCATCCACGCATCACAAGCGCTGTTTACGTGCTTTTTCAGTGGCCCATGAACTGAACGGTCAAGAGGCTGTAATTTATGGGAGCAGTGAGGTGGGAATGACAGAACAACTATACCTTTTGCTTTGCAGAAATCTAATGCTTGGATTGTTATGTGTGATGGATGATTATCTAGAAGCAACAGCACTTTGTTTTCAACAGATGATCGTGTCTGGTGTTGGAAATGTTCAAGAAACCTCATGAATTGTGTTGCTTCCATCCAACCTGACGCATTTCCAGTTCCAATACATCCCGGCGGACCATCTCGTACAAAATGTTCTTGGTATCTTTGCCGCGGGAAAACGAATAATGGTGGTAGAGCATTTCCTAACGCGTTTACCGCCATAGCCACAGTAACTAAAGTTCCCCGTTCTGCAGAAGTAAGGGCTCCCACTTGCCTTGCTCCCTTTTTTGTCACAATGCGATCGGGTTTTTGGACAGTTGTTATGCCCGTCTCATCCATATTGTATATGTCTTTGGCTTCAAAGTTATGACGTTCCATTACTTTGTTTAAATTATCGAAAAAAGCGTTAACGTTTGTCCTATTGAAACTTGTAGCTCTAGCGAGGCTAGTCGCTTCAGCGCATCTAATCGAAAGCTCTGGGTTTCTTTTCATAAAAGCGGAAAACCAATCAGATCCAGCCATTCCGTTTTGATCCCAAGTCTCCGGCCTTTTTAAATCATATTTAATTACCAAATCAAAAGCAAGTCGTCGTACTTGCTTGGGCGTCAGACCAAAGTAGATGTCGGCAGTCCTCATCAAATATTTTGAAATTTGCCACTCTTGTTTAGCAGAAAATACTTTGGTCGCTGGATTATATCCCATAGACACGGTTTCACCAGGATTTAATTCTTTTTTTCGTTTAAATCTGATTAGCGATACATGACACAGATCAAACATCTGTGCAGCGGCCCGAATGCTTCGCCCTTTTAAGACTTCTTCATAAGCCTGTTCATAAAGGAATAGATCTTTTGATCCGCGATCCGTAGTTTTGACTCTACGCCGAGGCATCTAAAACAAAACGATCAAATAGTTACTTACTTACTGAATTAAGCTATAATGTACAGATTTAGAAGGGTTTTAGAAACCTATATTAAAATATTTTAAGTAGGCATGTAGGTACTTATATCGCCTTTTTATCGGCATCTACCTACTTATTTAATAAAACACATAAAGTATGTATCTAATTAATGCTTAACGCATGCAACTATGAATGAGCCTAGACTATTATTTTAGTGGGTAGGTATGCCTATAATTGTAAAAATAATAACCACGTGAATGTTTGATAATAACTTATTTTTTTTATATATGTACTTCAAAACCAATTTAAAATATTATGTAGTAAGTAAAAAATAAGGTTCCGGGGGTTAATTGTACCACGGGGTTGATTGTACCGCTACAATTGACCCCATGGAGACTGGTACAATTGTTCCACTTAGGTAGTCAAGAGAACTTCACCTAAAATTCAGTCATTTTCACAGTGAATGCCAATAATTCGATGTCGATACAAAGTTTGGAGCCTGGATAAACTATTGACAACAATACCTTGGTAACAAATAGCATATTAGGCAACTTATGGGCTAATATATTTGACGTAAAAACTTACCGCGGCTGGGCAAAAAACAAAAATCCTTCCTGTACACGTCCGTTTCCCAGCGCGAGCGCCGCCGACTGGTGAGCGAATCGAAACACAAAAAGTGCATACTCTGACGCTACGCACACAACCAAACGTCGCTTGTGTGAAGAAATATCGCTGTCGGTACTATTGACCCGTGGTACTATTGTACCCGGTCTACCCTACTAAAAGCTTCCGCGATCAAAGCAACATAGCTGAAGTGAAAAGACACAGATCGCATGCTAGAGCCGTAAAAAAACGGTGTAGTATTGATACAGTCCCATAATCGTAGGTCGCAGATGGTTACGATCAAAAGGGAGTCGCCAAAACGTATGAGAGTCAATACAGTCACAAACTCACCGATCGCCAATAATATTTCATAATTTATGGCGTCGCAGGGCGACATTTTTTGCGTTATAAGCTGTTGTAACATAAACAGGCGTTACCTTTATTAGGACTGTCTGAATATTATATGAGTTTTAAAAATCCTGTGTTCATCAGAGACAAATTCTGCAGTTTACTTTTTCCCAAGACTATTGAAATCAAAAATGTATCATACCATTACATATTTAGCAAATTGGCAAAACACTTTCTATAATGAATACTCTAAGAACAACCTTATTAATAAGTTGCAGTCGCGATAACGGCACAAAGACAAAGCTCATTGCAGCAACTAGCTCGCATGTTGGAGGGTAATTAAGTAGCTACCACATATTTGTCTCTGCCACAGCTACTTTGCAACAGACAGCCAAGAAACATCACTTTTTTTAAAAGTAAATAACATTGCAAACTTAGAACTAGTTCTAATATTTTTTAAAGTGTTGATTGTTCAATTTATTTATTACTTGCAAATTATAAAAAGCATTTATTTAGCAGCGGTTAGCGTAGGTTGAATGAAAGTAAATATGAAAATGATCAATTAAAAAAAAAAAGGGGCATGTTTATTTTTTATTAACGCGTTTCTTTCAAATCATTTACGTTAATATATTAATAAATAAAAATTGGACAACATCACACACATTGCTCTAATACTAAGGTAAGACGCTAAAGCACTTGTGTTATAGAAATAACGATGGTACCACAACACCTAGGCACAAGACAATATAGAAAGTTCGTTTTGTACATTCTACTTAGTCCGGCGTGCTTGCCTGTCGGCTACGGATGTTGTTATTCACCTACATAGGTACATTTCAGTATAAGTACCTATTTATACTTTGACAAAAAAAAGCACTACAGCACAGGTTGAAATACATAGTTGTTACTGTAAATCTGGTAACGATAATAAAGATTAAACAAAATAAGTATGGTATTGTTTAGTGTGCTGTGTATTCTAGTTTGGCTGTGCTTGCTAAGGTAATTGCACACTACTAATTTATTTACTAATTACCGTTAAATTGAACCTTTCAACGACATGAAATGGTGCACTTTAAATTATAGGGTTTCGTCATTTATTTTTAAGCGTAGTTCATAATTTTCGACCATGAAAAGTTTATATTATAAACAAAATATTCTTATTATTTTGCATCATAGTCATAGGAAATGGTTATGGAACAGTACTTTTTATTAGGGTTCCGTACCCAAACGGTAAAACGGGACCCTAGCTAAGGCTCCGCTGTCCGTCTGTCTGTCCGTCCGTCTGTCTGTCCGTCCGTCTATCTGTCTGTCCGTCAGTCACCAGACTGTATCTCATGAACCGTGATAGTTGAAATTTTCACAGATGATGTATTTCTGTTGCCGCTATAACAAAAAATAATAAAAAACAGAATACAATAAATATTTAAGGGGGCTCTAAAATGGTACGGAACCCTTCGTGCGCGAGTCCGACTCGCACTTGGACGGTTTTTTAAAATACATATAGACATAACACTATTTCCATGGCCTTGCCTGTTGACAGATGCCTTTTTTTACACGCAGATAAGATCAAATCTATAAAAGTTTAAGTGCGTTGGTTTTAACCGGGCATCGAACCCATTACGCCTACCGCGAAGTATGCATTTTTGTGTTATGATACTAAATTTTGTTAATACTTTACTAAAAGAAACATTTTTTTTTATGCTGTTATTAACAAATAATCAAACATTGTTACAGAATCGGCTCCCAGATGCGGTGGCAAGCGTGAGCGGCCGCATCGACACGATGCACCAATGCTCGCTTTTTATACTTACTCTTCTATGCGCCTCAGTCAAAGGTAAGGTTATACTTTAGAGCTCATGTAACGTGAGGCGTAACGTGTCGTGTAGTGCCGGCACGTTAAAAGAGTTGCACCACCCCTTCTCTTTCTATGGGTTTCGTAAGAGGCGACTACAGGAAAACCACCACAAGAAGGCGGACAGCAGCGTCTGCTTTCCACCATTGGCCAAACTGCGATCGCCAACCCAACTGCGAATGCCAAGCGTGGCGATTATGAAAAAATCCTCCTTTTGGAGAGGCCTGTGTCCAGCAGTGGACTGATATAGGCTGCTGATGATGATGATGATGTAACGTGCCGGCGATGTCGCGCGACGGTCGCACCGACAACATACCACTGGTCGTCAGTCGCGGGCACGCTGCACTAATTCGTTTACTTATTTTAAAAAATTCAAATCGCTGCGAGTTCGACCGAATTCGCGCGAAATCGCCGGCACGCTGCATGAAAAAAAATAACAAAAAAAAAGAAAAAAAAAAGAAAAAAAATAACAAACGTTTCCATTCTTGTTGGTCAGAATTTGGATTTTAAAAATATTTAAATATAAGACTGAATAGTAAGGAAGTTAAACGAAACTAATGTCAAAATCGGTCTATTCTTTTGGGAGCTACGATGCCAGAGAAAAACACAATACACAGTCTTAAACTTCAACCATCACCCCTCACCCCTCTTTTTCCGTCGAGGGTTAAAAATGCGTAGTTTCAGGCCAAACAATTGGCGATTGAAGTTTTTATTCTTACTTTTACTTTAATTAAATAAATACAGTGCTATGTATTTCTTACAGATATCTCAGGTAGCTGGGAAGAATGGTGGACATACGACGGCATTTCAGGTAAGCCCCGATAAAAAATACATTAACACAAATTTCTAGCCAAACAGCGAAACGCATTTCATTATCAGAACGTATCCAAAACACTATCATTCTTGAAAAATAAGGGTAAAATGCCCGTACCCTGGTAATGATAGCGGGGTAATGATAGCAGATAGAATCTTAATGACAGTGCGGTCAACCGCGTCATTATATTGAGCATTCGTTGCCCCGGGCCGAATTTGCTGGGGTTACCCGATTGTGAAGTATCTGACCGTGAAGTCATTTTGGTGATACGACTATACGAGTAGTTGCAGATCTTTTGAGAGAGATGACACAGGGTATTTTAACTTGAAATTTAATGGTGTACCTTTTTGATATTTCTTGAATATCGTGTAAATATTAATTAAATATACAGGGTGTTCAGGTAAATGGTATATCAAGCGGACACTAGCTACTAACATAGGCTATATGGGTGATCTGATAATCCAGTATCAGATCAGCTAATATTTAGCAACTATAAATCGATACACGGTTAGAAATTGGTTAAAATAGACTTTCAAGATTTAACTTAGTTTAAAATGAAGCTATGAACCAGCTTTCACAATGTGGTTTCTTGTTTTTATACCTAAAACCAATTTAGTTTCGAATAAAATGATGTTTGTACTCTGTGAGAGAAATAACTATTTAACTATTACTATTATTTTTACTAACAAACAAAATATCCACGAGTTACAAATAGTGTAGTCACTTTGTCCATAGCTTTGTCCCGGTAATGACGTCCGATATGGTACACCCCAGTGACACATTAGAACTCTGAATGGAACTTTGCCGGTATTCGCATTGAACGGGGTACCACACTACCCGAATGGGCTTTATGTTATATTTTGATTAGTCATTTACACGAGATTAGGGTACGGTAATTAGTTGATAACATTTTGCATACACAGCTGGTACATAGTTGGGAATATGAGGTTAATTTTGTAACAAAATGTATCTAAGCGATAATGTCCGCTTGTTATGTTGCGTTCAGTCGCTTTTATGCGTGCTCCAGACTTTGTGCACGAATCGCGCGCGAAAAACGCGAAGATCCGCGAACGCTAAGTGTGGAGCCGATTCGCGTAAGCGTTCGCGGGATTTTGGCGGCGTTCACACGCGATTCGCCCACTAAGTCTAGAGCCGGCTTTTAATCTAGGTATCTTCTTTATTTTGAAATCAAATAGACGGACGCCGTGCAAAAAATAGTTGAAAAATTTCTGTATAATAACAACACTTAGGTGAGGTTATTCAAAAATAATTATAATCGGGATCAATAGACATTTTATTTGCATACTATTAGGTTTTTGTTTTCGAATTCAAAATTTCTAATTATTCTGTATCTTGGCACACCGCGCGAGCAGTAATAGGTACCTACTAGAAGTCAATAGACCCATCAGCTATTTTCTGTCTGGCAACACGTGACATGCCTGATTGTATCACCCAATCGTATTTTTCGCAATAACACCAAATAAATATTACCAGTTAATATTCCAACATGTCATGTTCAGGTATATCATTAGGTACATAATGGCTAAGTCACAGTACATTTTGTGTAATTGTTGTAATTCAATCCATTGCAATGTTAATCTGTCCTGGGGCGAACAAATTTCGACGGAATTATTCAAACAAAATTACATTTTGTGTTTGATGTGTAGAAAACGGAGAAAGGCTATATTTTATATACTCTCATTATTGTTGAATCATAGTATTATTATAAATGCTATCAATTTTCTACTATCTGCTTGCTAGCAGATGAGCCTAGGTGTCAATTCGGATGATACGCTATACCAAATTGACTATGGTAACAGTACAAAAAGTCGTTTTTATGTATCTCGTTACACACTAATGATTTCATGGCATAGACAATTTTTAATTTAATTCATAAATGTCAATCACCAAAAAATTCAATTGTGTATACATTTATAGGACCAGGCTTCTGGGGCCTGATCAACCCCCAATGGAGCATGTGCAACAAGGGCCGGCGCCAGAGCCCCGTCAACATCGAGCCAGATAAGTTGCTGTTCGATCCCTGGCTCAGGGACATCCAGTTTGATAAACATAAGGTATGTCTAATTCATCCTACTTATTGATACGCCTCGTCTTCATAAAGAGACAAAAATACGTGTCGTTTTCAATTAAACCCACGTGTTTACATACAGTTTAGTTTTTATAAATAAAATATTTGACAACATCCCATACATTGCTCTGATCCTAAGGTAAGCAGCTAAAGCACATGTGTTATAGAAATCAGAAGAAGTTACGGTACCACAATACTCAGATCCGAGACAATATAGAAAAGTTAATTTTCTACGTTTACCCGACCGGGGATCAAAACCGGAACCTCAGAGATTACGACGCCATTTATAGTCCCGCGTGCTCACCTCTCGCCCACGGATGTCGTCAATTTAATTGAAGACCATTCAAAGGTAATCAACAGCTAGTCACTCAATAAAACCAAAAGCAGAGTCCGAAATGGGTCCATTTACATGGCAACAGAGTTCGTATTTCTATGCTAAGCTAGGTAAGATATACTCGTAACTGTGCCAAAATCACACTGCCTTTTTTGCTCTAGCAGTATTGTGTTTAGGGTGTACATACACTAGTAAGTTTGTTAGGTTTGAATGTAAAGAAAAAGATTATGGCTACTACTCACTAGCGCTTTTGCAAAACAGTGTCTTAACTCACTGCCGATAATTATGTCTACAATTACAATCTTTCTTTTAGATATTTTACATTTTGATTTGTTTAAATCGATTTTTGACTTCATTTCAAGGTACACAAATGAGTCGTATACAAGGTGTAATAGAAATAAAACAAAAATTGTTAGGGGTTGATTCTGATGTATAACTACAAAGACTTTGTATTATCCTAGTAACAGCTTGTGTATGGATTCTCATACAAAAATACGACCAATAGTCGGGCCAATGTTTCCTAGGCCGAGATTTCTGTCCTACTTTTTGTAGGACGTGTGCTTCGCACTATTGCAATCAGTACGTTCTATTTTTCTCCTACAAAAAATGGGGCAGCGATTATCGGACGTGGACAGCCAGCTTTAACAGCACTTAATAAAATCGTTGTTGTATATTTTCTAGTTTTTTTAACCAGCAATATCACTTTACCATCTAAATCTAATTTAAACTGAGTAACACAGCAATGAATATTGTGAGCGCAGCCTATGTAGAGTGATTCATTCGACTAAAATCTAGCTTAAAAATATCCAGTAGCTCTATTGCTTTTGGCGATAACACTTTTATCACGTATTTATGTTTACTTTTTAGGGTTCTGTATCCAAAGGGTAAAACGGGCCCGTTTTACTAAGGCTAAGGCTCCGCTGTTCGTCTGTCTGTCTCTCTGTCACCAGGCTGTATCTCATGAACCGTGATAGTAAGAGAGTTGAAATTTTCACAGATGATGTATTTCTGTTGCCGCTATAACAAAAAAAATAGTTTTTATAGTTAATGGTATGGAACCCTTCGTGCGCGAGTCCAACTTGCACTTGACCGGTTTTTTTTATATAAATTACAAATAAGTAGTTTCTGTCAAAGCATAAACATTAAAATTTAAATAACTGTATCCTAGATGTTATTCTTTTGTGCATTAAGGTACCTTAGTGGCTCTAGCTATTTATATTTATAGCAGGCTGAATTATTAACATCATATTAAGTAACCTCACTCAATTTTTTCTAGCGAGAATAAAAATCGCAGGAAAAATAACAAAGCTTTAAAACTGTCATTTCAGTAATAGACACATTTGAATGGCTTATAAAAAGGAGCTTGGCTGTGATTGGCCCGATTTCTTTATGTAGATCCTATTCCTAGGCTGTATAGAGATATATATGACTTCATAAACTGCAGCTAGCCTTCCTGCTGATCGGCATGATACAAGCAAAAGTAGCAAAGTAAATAGGTAGGTATACATTATTTCTGCTCGTGGCTCGTAGCTCGTGCTCGTAGCTCGTGCTCGTAGCTCAGTGGCGGCAGCGCTTTGGTAGGCATCGATTACTAAAGTTAAGCAACCAACGCTGCGGATGGGCGACCATTTCGACCATATTTAGTGACATTTATCACGAGTACCTCCGTGCTTCGGAAGGCACGTTAAAGGTTGGTCCCGGCTGATGTTAGTCGTAAAGCATAGTCAGAGGCCTTATGGTGGCTTGATTACATCTGACAGTAAGGTTTATTCACTGGCCTTACAGCACCCCTCACCAATCCACACTGGGCCAGTGGCGGGCATTGGTTTTATTTCTAGGTAGGCAGAAGATACTTTCTAAGTGTTTTATTGATGAAAATTTATGGTTTTGACCCCTGAGACTCATATGTAAGCACCTACTGCCTACCTCAATTCATCTACCAGGTAGGCACTGCCTAATTACCTATATGCAACGCACGCCACTGCACTGGGCCCTCGTGGTGGAGTATAGCTCAAACCACCTCATAATTAGTTGAGGTGAGGCCTGTGCCCTGCAGTGTGACGTATATGTAAGGCATACTTTTATTTTACATTATTTCTTAATTATAGTGAACCTACTATCCCTTCTCACGTTATTCCTGGTAACGGCATGGTAATGTATGCGCGCCTATCGGTGGCTATCGCCCGTTTTTGCAACACGCCCCGGCTAGCGTTTTATGTTTTCGCTAAGTTGCAAGTTGCTGTGACTGAATAACTGAAAATTAGGTTGTTTTATCGTATGCGGCATTATGGAATAAATGTTACGTTGTAAATGTCATAGATTAAAATTAGGATGGTTTTTATTATCCAACTATTCCAACCGGCTGATCTGGAAGTCACTGGGGAAGGCCTATGTTGAGCAGTGGACGTCCTGTGACTGAAATGATGATAATGCTGATGAAAAGTAACAAAGTAGTATAGTAATTGTAATTTTCCCATTATTATTGCATTGGTCTCCCAAAATAAATCGAAACTCTGAATCATTTATCATTAGGTCATCTAGGTTGCGGAAATTTTTTCCTAAAACAAAGACAAAAAGGCCACGTTAATAACAAAATCGATTACAATAATTACTTTTAAATAAGTAATGTTGCTAAGAAAATTGTTACACTTATTCCTCATAACAATGCATTTTTTTTACTTTCATTCATGGATATACTGTTCAAAAGTGCTCTAAAATTAATACGGTGTATTTCATAATAAACTATACCACTAAAACAATATCACCATTTGTTTTGTTGGAACACCATTAAAGTGGAAAACTCTAATCTCCACGATCTCTACAAAATATTCAGCGCTATCACTTACATAATAAACAGTTTCAGAACTTCCCAAGGGCAGAGCCACACCTACACACTTTATCTATTTTGCACCACAAATGTAAAACATAACTAGAACTGACAAATTAACCTGTATTTCATGCAATTCTTCATCATCATCATTTTACCAGATGCATCGTTTATCATCAACGAAGTAAAAAAAGTAAAGTGTGCCTATTTACGTCCCACTGCAGGGCACGGGCATCACCTCAACTATGGGGTGGCTTGGGCCATTACTCCAACACGCGGGCCCAATGATGATTGGTGGATGGATGTTTTAAGGCCCGTGACTTAACTATCAGACGTAATCAAGCTGCAATAAGGCATCTGACTAGGCTTTACAACCTAAATAATACCGTGCATTTCATAATCGCCACTAAAAACCATTAAAGTGGAAAACTCTTATCTCTACGATTTCTACAAAATATTCAGCGCTATCACTTACATAATAAACAGTTTCAGAACTTTCAAGGGCAGAGCCACACCTACACACTTTATCTATTTTGCACCACAAGTATAAAATATAGCTAGGACTGACAAATTAAACTGTATTTCATGCAATTCTTCATCATCATCATTTTACTAGATGCATCGTTTATCATCAACGAAGTAAAAAAAAAGTAAAGTGTGCCTATTTACGTCCCACTGCAGGGCACAGGACTCACATCAACTATGAGGTGGCTTGGGCCATACTCCACTACGCGGGCCCAATGATGATTGGTGGAGGGGTGTTGTAAGGCCAGTGACTTAACCCTACTGTCAGATGTAATCAAGCCGCCATAAGGCATCTGACTAGGCTTTACGACTAATATCAAGCGATATCAGCCAACAAATCATCAACGAACAGTGCAGGGTAAAGCACTTACAGACTTCTGCTTATTACTAGCAAGAAACCTTGCCATTAGTAAGCAATTGATACAACAGCTTGTGTAAAGAAGCATTGTTAGTAATGAGCTTGCAAAATTAGGGGAATTTGATTAATCAACATTCGTTTGATTTTTAGGATTCCATACAAGAAATGAAAAAACGTAACCATTATAGAATCAGTCGTGCGTCTATCTGTCCGTCCGTCTGTCACAGCACAACCAATCTGCTCCGCATCTACTAAACCAAATTAGGTGAAATTTGGAAGGATGATATTATCATGCTATGAGCTAAACACGAGATCCAAAGTAAAAGATTTTTTATATGGGTAATTTTCGGGCCGGTTTTGAGCATAATACTACCTGTAGCGCGGGTAGAAAGAGGCGTACTTTGAGCGCGTCTAAACATGTTTGCATATGAGCATTCTGTTTTCTAGTATTACTTTTGCTAGCAAATGTGAAGAATTGATGAGCATTAAGCATACTATTATTGTTTTGTGAGCATGTCTGTCAGTACCTTAAATGCTTCCTTCTTAGACTGCAATGTACTTTGGCCCGGTGCTCAAGTCCAGTCAATTCCTTTGGTTCTTAGATATCACCAATGTAGCAATACGACGTTGACGTGCCTGTATAAATACGGAGACGCTTGTGGCAAATGACACTAAATGTGGTTGACATTGTCTCCAATCACAACGTCTCGTGCATAGAACAAGTAAGACTCGCTACGCGGTCTTGTGGGTTTAGTTTACTACCAGAGCAAGAAGACTCGCTACGCTCCGCTACGCGGTCTCGTGGGCTTAGTTCCTACTACCAGCGGGTCTAAAACGGCCGCATTGGATGTTTCATTTTTAATCTGATTCATTTAGTGAAATGTAGCGGAAATGATTTGCAAACCCTAAAACGGCCACATTAATAAATGAATCATATGCAATTCATTTCATCAAATGGATCATATTTGATGACGTTAAAAAATATAATGACGCGTCCAATCTTACTTTACGGTTTTTGTGAAAATGAATGTTTTTAACAGCACAAAAAGTTTTGTGTGTTCTACAAATATCAATACAAAATAATAATAAAAATAACATTAAAATGGTGGTTCACCAATTTGACATTTAATATGAATTACTCTTTTCATAATAAGTGGACCATATTAAGAATTTCCATACAAAACTGTCAAATTAGATGAACTGCAAATATGAAATGTTCGAGGCTCATTTTATGATTCATCAAATAACATTTCATTTTAAGATTTGCTAAATGAAACATATTATGAACGGAATATGAAACATCAAATGCGGCCGTTTTAGACCCGCTGAGCATACTCAGTACTCATTATTATACTATGACGTAATTTACCTTCCAGCACCTCAATATTAAACAAGAAATATTTTAAAACACAACACTTATCGCTTCCAGCAATTTACACCTCCCAACCGCATAGATCGCGTGTCAGAAGCCAATATGTCATCTGTGCTCACAGCTTAGTGAATTTCTAGGCTTTAATCAAGGCGTGACCATTGATTGATAGGATCTGCCCCCCGTCGTTATGTTTGATTCATTCTTATTACAAGCGTCTAGGAATCCATTTTGAGTTTTGAGGGGCGCCGTAACGAAGTATTATTATTTTTGCCTATATGGTTATTATTTTATGTCAAAGCATTTAAAAATTGTTTATAATCCTATTTTATTTCAGGGGATGATTATTTTGCCTAAATAATAAACTGTTACTATGAAACAAACATAGAAATCATTCTTACAACCAGTAACCGTAATGTGGAAGTCGATTTTTATTGCTATTTTATTTTTGGTCCCAGATTATGTAGTATAGTATAGAGTTACGTGTTGTCAAAGAAACATAATTTCTTTGGTGTTGTTAATAATACATACCTAATAATTAAACAATGTGAAGACGATCATACAACAATAAATAAACTCTTCAGTCTGAATCCTTACGATTTCTATATTACTTCCAAAATGAGAGTTAAAATATTAGACTAGTAAACATTTATTTAATTAATTTTTAGCCTGTATATGTATAACTAACAACCGTATACTTGAATGATTTTTATAATGTCTAATTCAGTAAATCTGTCACTAACTACGTTGTGCCCAAATGTTATAGCTTTAACTTTAACTTTTCAACGGCCTCAACCTCATGCAGTTTTGTACATAAGTACTTATTCAATAGAATATGATCAGAATACATCAAAACTTAAGTATCCGCAACTTTCCACCCTGTATATCATTAGCATATCTATTCCATTCAAAGCCATTAAAGAGACAGTGCCTAATGACGTACAGGGTGGCATAAATAACGTTTAGCTTGCCTACACACCCAAGTACGTTTTAACATGGCCATGAATACATTTTAAGTGTAGTTTTAGTTGAATATTTGTTTAGGATGCATTTGAAATTTCATTTAGAAATTAAAAATTTAATTTAGGAAACAACGTATAGCGATGAGCTTGTATTATCATCACCAGTCTTAAAAAGGATGGTTACATAGAGTACACTTTACATCGAGTAGCTCTAAACCGTTTGCCGTCAGGCAAACGGTTCAGAGCTACTCGATGTAAAGTGAAGTATAGTGATACAAAGTAAAAGTATTTTTGTTAACACAAAAGGCTTCCTGTAACCTTGACTAGATAGTTAGTCTACTGGGTAGAAGGCCTGCCCTTCCTGTAAACACAACACAGTCAAATCATTCTATTGTTTCTTGATAAAGATGATAGTAAAAACTTTTTACTCACAGGTTAGCGGGGTCCTCCAAAACACTGGCCAGTCTCTAGTCTTCAGGGTAGAGAAGGACTCAAAACACCAGGTCAACATCAGTGGAGGACCACTCTCCTATAGATACCAGTTCGAAGAAATCTACTTCCACTATGGCATGGGGGACAACCGAGGATCCGAACACCAGATCGACCATCATACGTTTCCTGGAGAGGTGAGATGATTTTGCCTTGTTTTATTCATCCATAAGTGAAGAATTGTAGATAATCGAGTGCAAATAATAACACTCCAATACGTTTAAAGGTACAACATTAATTATTTCTGCACTTAAATAAAGAAATAATCTAGGATTACTAAAATAAATTAAGATTAGAGCCAGTGCTTTTGTGTGCAGCAAATGCAACTGTCATTGTCGTTTCGCCGCCATGACAGTCACAATTCTATACGGTGTTACCCGCCCCAATATATGAACAAAACTGTATCAAGTTAATTTAAATGTCAACAAAAAAAAGGATTAATTTAAAATTTTAAAATGGTAACGGAAAAACGGTTAACTGAATTTTAAATAATCACTTATCGCCGTCACATTTTATTACGCTTGTATTATTTGTAGTTAAGGTGTTTGGCTATCCGTAGCTTTAATTGGCAGGGCTCACTGAAAATAAACATTGTATATTACGATGCGATGCGACCAATAATACCTACAAAGTAAAAGTATTTTTTAAGTATACCTACGGCCATTTCGCATACATCGTATCACAATTGCTAGGAAATTTGTTATGATAGATAGACAAAATGATTATTTTCAAAACAGACCGAGCTAGACACTATAAATGAATTAAAAGCCTAAACCTTATTAATAATCCATTCCGTTTCAAGTTTAGTTGGAATCTCAAGCACTGGTACTCCGCATTGCCGCGAGTCCGCGGTCAGGCGTTGCATAGTTGAGATAGTTCCAAGTCTGCTAACAACTGAGTTGTCTCCAACGGAGGATGGCGGAACACCTGCGACTAAGACTAAATCAATCGTTCAAATGATTCGGACAGTTTCAATATCAAAAACAAATAAATAAACGACCACTTTGTTGCATGTTGACAAACACAAGTGTTTATTTTATTTTTTTAATAAAAATGCATTAACTTTTTAGATGCCGAACAGTCGCACGAGACCGCGTAACAATAAAACAATTGTATTTTGTTTCACAGACTAAAGGTTAATATTTGTAAATATTAAAATTATCAACATGGTATATTATCATTAGTACGTGACCTCATAATTCGTCACAAAATCGCCAGATTGCAATGACGATGGTGACAGGTCTTTGTATTATTATCGTTATGGTAATAAGACAACATTTTTATTCAACCTGTCACTCTGTATTCGAGAATATTAATTAACTACAAATACTATCATAGACAATACAGTCGACAGACCTGCCTCTACGATGAACTCAGACAATCGCAAGTATGCGGCACGGCTGACCGCGATCCCGGAACTTTGCTCGATCGCCTGCCATTTCTGGCAATAGCCACGGAATCTGAGTTGAGAGAATAAATTATCCACTATACATTTTTTTACTTCGCTATTCAAAATAAGGTCAAAATAAGTTGGCCCTTAGCGACACACACAAACTGCAAGAGTAATTAACTGACTAACACGTCCAAAATGGTCTGGTTTCTTTTTCTTAGGTTTACAGAGTTACGGAGAGAGCAATCGCTCTTTAAGAAATTTCAAGATGTACTGCATCTTAGATCATCATTCAGCATACCCACCCAGAACGAACGGGACAGATCGAGGAGAAAGAAATGTTTGGTTAATAATAATAATAAATAATAATACAAGTACGCGGCATGGGGACAAAGAGTGGGGATCGCTTTGCGCATCTAACGATACGACTATCGTATCAAGACGTCTACTACGAAAAACGATATACGATGTTTCGGACGAAACGAAACACGAACGATACGCAAACGATAAGTCTACTACGAAACACTATCGGATTTCAATGCTTCGATCGGATCCATAGACACATTTCGGAATGACTTCGTGAACGAATGACTAAGTTGCTATTTACCGAACTTATAGAAAAAAAACCGGAAATAATTTAAAAAAAGCAACAATAGACGTGCTTTTTTATTTTACTGCTTAAAAAGATCAATCCTTAATATTTTTAGATTCTATGATATTTATTGTGATTATTTAATGTCAAAATAAAACAAATGTCTTTAAAAATGCTTTTACAATTAGTTACATTTGGCTCAAAACCTTTTATCGCCTTCTCTCCATCCTCTCTTCTAAAATTGCTTCTTCGGCCAGGAGAAAACGCGACATTTTATGTATTTTCTGAAACCTAAGCTTAAAACGATACGAGCAGGGCTTTTCGAAACACCTTACGTCAAAATACGAAATATCGTCTGTCAGTAGGTGTTTCGTAGTAGCTTTTCCGATACAAAACGTCAAACAACGAACGTCCTCACCGATATCGGATCCGAAACGTTTCATAGTAAGCAATCCGCAAAACGATTATCGTATTGACGGATTTCGTTTTTCGTAGTAGACGTCCAGAGACGCGTGTGCGCGGAGCTAGCAACCAATCACGGTCGGCGGTCGCGCGTCACACGACTAGCCAATCACTTAATCGTAATTTATGGTCTTCTGCGCAACTTTCAACCAGCGCATAACTTCCGTGCCGCTAGTTGTATGTAGTAGTGCTAGTTGTATTCGTATTTGAAAATTGAGTGTACAGTCATAAACAAAATGCGTGTAATAAACGCCTGAAGTTGAAAGCGATTACAAATTAACGCTCCAACTTAGCGTCATTATCGAAGGCGGTATTGTTCCTGAGCGCAAACTTTGTCACCCGGGGCGCGGAACATTTTTGTTAGCGATGTTACTGTATTTTTTATAAGTTTATTAATAGTTAATATGTGTAGATTTTACGGTTTTGGCACTAAACTTAATGATTTTCGTTTATCGGCCACCGAAGAAAGAACTGAAAGCCTTATAGATAATATCTTTAGGTAGGCTTCTGAATATTAGAATTTAAAATAAAGGTACGTGCAATCTTTTTTAAGTATCAAGATGATAAAAAATGGCTGAGTTTATTTAACTATTTTTTTTAATGCTTCGGTAATAATAATTTCTTTTTGTAAATAAAATTATTCAAACCATAAATTTTATTGAAAAGTTTTTCATTTAGTTGCGTAAAAGCTTGTAAAACGATTAATCCTTTTTCAGCCATTACAAATAGCAAAGTAAACCGAAACGTTATTACTAAATTAAATCAGTTTCAATCATTAAGCACTTTTGTACTCTGACCTTTACAAAACCTTGTTACGAATCTTTTCAATCGATTTTAATTAGGAAAATTCGCTCAGATACAGATAGAAACGACAAAAGTCCGATAAATATGCCAATTAACGGAGTGGCATTAAATATCTGTTCTTAGCACAGGCTGGGACCAAGGGTGAGGGGGTCCTGTTATTTAGAAAACCTGCTCAACGGTATGGTTTTCTATCCACAAGTAGAAAAGGTTACCTATCAAGTTTTTTTTTGTATTCTGGCTAGGTTCCTACTTTTTCTATTTTAGAGACCTACATAACCATCACGTATTAATAAATTCTCGACACTTTAACGATATTACTCATTTTACTTGTATTCTGTATATAGGTTTTCTGTACCATTAGGTATATATGTGCATTATAAGTATATTAAAGTACTTATGAACACAACGTACGCCTATGAACGCCTAATGTCTTATTATTTGACATTATGCCTTTGGTAAAGAGTCAAATTGTCTGTATAGCTATAAGTCTTTGCGGTATACAAAGCAACAGCGGTTTTTACTTACGTTTATACACGATAGGGGTTTATGCAACACATACATTTTCATTGCACCTCTTCTCATTGAAATTTGATTTTCCAACGTAACTTTTTAACTCAAAATCAATTAAATCTCGAACCATGTCTCTACTTCTAGAAACAGCCCCATTCCGGTCCTTAACCTGTCCCTGCTATGGGGCCATTTAGCAAACCGTTTGAGCTCTTACTAACGAGCTCAAACCAAAAGGTCCAATCACTTGATTATTTTAACTTGCGGTTTACCGCTTGTGGGGTCGTCGGACGTTCGGGTTACCTTCCGAAGTCGACAGGTGAATTTTATTTAAAGTGAAGGTTTCCATGGTTTCGTCTTATCATTTGTCAGTTTTAGTTTTCACGATTAAAATTAGTGGAAAAGGGATTAATGCCATATTCAATTAAAATTAAAAAAAATACGTTGTTTGCAAACAATTGTTTTAGTTAATATCGGGTGCTAGTCAAGGTCCTAAAAAGCCGAAAAATGTTTAACATTTACATATAAATACTACTAAAATCAGATTGACAATATCATTTTGAAAACAAATATTTTCATAACAGGGAACAAAGCGTTTTTAGACTTAATTTCAGCACAATCTCTAATTTATCACTAACTTTTATTTATAATTTTTTCCATATTTTATCGCATTCCAAAATATGATGATGATTTGAATTTTGTTTTTTAGCAATTACATGAGTTCAAGTGAGAATTCAAGATAATATAGGAGAAATATTAAAAAAATATATTATGAAAAATAACTGATGATGTTAAAAGTGATTTTACATACCTACATACCTAATATTAATCACGACTACTTTTCTCCCTAGATCCAGCTGTATGGCTTCAACAAAGAACTGTACCACAACATGTCAGAAGCCCAGCACAAATCACAAGGGGTCGTTGGCATTTCATTAATGGTCCAAGTAAGTTTCTTTTGGCTCACAGCATACAGCATAGAATTTATAAATTATATCTACCTAGTATTTCAGTATAATATTTTTGTAACTTGATTTTATTTGTTTAGATTGGAGAACCCACGAATAAGGAGTTGAGGCTAATCACAAGTACTTTCAACAAAGTTATGTATCGTGGTACGTATTCAATTAAATTTACTAAGCCAATTAGTTAATTTAGGCTCTCTTAAGGATTGCCCTGCTACTGCTTTTCAAATTCTACAACAAGTTAATGATTTGTAAAGGAAAAAGTCCATTTTAATTCCATAGAGAAAACTGCTACTTTAAAACAACATAATTCCAATTAGAAGTTACATTCACCTTAAATGCAGAAATGAAATTAAAATATATCAAAGAACTGGCAACCAACAAAAAACATTTTGAAATATTATTTTAAAGTACTCAGTAACCTATTTTGATTTTATTTCGCCAAACTATGTATCTAGGATACATCAGTGCCTACGCCAATTAGAGTCAACACAGGTAAGTATTATTAATCAAGTTTTATTCCTCCACAGGCAGTTCATTCCCCATCAAACATCTACCCCTAAGTTCTCTTCTGCCAAACACACAGCAGTACCTGACCTATGAGGGTTCCACAACGCACCCTGGATGCTGGGAGACGGCTGTGTGGATAATCTTCAATAAGCCTATTTATATATCTAAACAAGAGGTTAGAAACAGACATTTCTTCATTTGTATAAATTTGGACGCGCCTTCGTTACCCACAAACTAAATTATAAGAGAACTACATATTGTGTCTTTTTTGTCTAAAAGAGGATACGTTTTTCGAATATTAAATTGTGTCCGTACATTGGGGAAGAAAGGTTCTCGAGTGGTGACTACAAATTGGAACACACAGCGTGGGCAGGAAGAAATGTTTTCCTACAAATAAATGTTATTCTACTCTATTCTGTTCTAAGAGCTGCTCGCTGTGGTTTTCTATGGGGGAGGCCTATACTCATGGACTATCAGAAACTGATGATGATGATGCTTTTATATTGTGATTGAGCAGCAAATTTTGAGGTTAATACATCTTCGTGTTTGAAGTGTCATAAAACTATTCAATAGTGCAAATATTCAAACTGTAAGAACATTATGCCTTGTGCTTTACACCTTTCCGAAATAATATACTGGAACTCCATAAACTCAATAACCCTTCTCTACATCTTTTTAAATTGCTAAAATAACTAAAAGTTATTTTAAGTAACGACAAACATGAGTCTAAGGCATTACTTTGACTAAATTCCCCTTTTTACCAGATGTACGCATTACGCCAACTCATGCAAGGGTCCCAGCTGACTCCAAAGGCTCCTTTAGGAAACAATGCGAGGCCAGTCCAGCCTCTCCACCACCGCACCGTCAGAACTAACATCAACTTCAACAAGCAAGGAACTCAGGTCTGTAATAGTTCTCATTCTTTTTCTGACGGTATTGTGTTGCTAGTCCTAGGGGATAAATTTATCACCTCTAGATATTATAAAGTTTACATGTTTAAATTAGGGTACGGTCAAAGTTCTTTGTCCCTCAAATAAAACGACTATCACCACAATTAAATAATAATAAATAATAATAATAATTTAAAAACAGTTTCAAAATCAAATCAGACGTTTATTTCTCACACAACATATAAGTTTTTTTTTTAAATTTAAGTTAACTAATGAATCATTCAAGCAGTTATCAGCATTGTAAGAGCTGGAACCTATTTAATAATTTATACATATGTATGTACATTACTGTTTTAAAAAGATACTTGCAGGAATATTCTGACATACAAATCCAAAACCCAGTTTGAAAACTGTTACGCTTATATCTATCGTTTTTGATAGTACGGGGAAACCGAACAATATTATTTCCTACTTTATTCCTTTGTCAATGCAATAGTCCGAATAGCGCTGTCTATTTCCCTAAGTTGACTATGTCTGAGACATTCGCTAAACCACAGTGCACCCGTATCAAATTAATTAGCAAGACGGTGTCAGACACGATTATATTTTACGCGCCAAGGAGCGGGCGCGTCTTAGGCAGGATTTGTTGACGATTTATAGTCCCAATCTAACGGTGCACAGTGGTTTAGGATACCAACTGTAGATAGCGGAATGGGGACTTTACTTCACAGGAGTGGACTCAACACTGAATAAGTGATCCATTTGTAGACAAACAGATGGGACGATGACATTTAAGCCATTAACTAAAAACACGTGATCAAACAAAGGACGCTTATAACACAAAAGAGCAATACAATCTGCATATTATGATGATGATGATATTAACTATGATGATGATTAAGGGTTTCAAAAACAAATAATGACAACGGAATGAAAGCCCAACAGCATGAGTCAACCAACACTCATCAGCGGGGTAACCATGAACCCTTAAAACAATCTCAAATCTGTCAAACATTATCATTTCTGTCAAATTTTGTATGAAATGACGTACCAAAATTGACAGATTTGACAACTTTGAGATTGTTTAAGAGGTTATGGTTAACCCCCAGATCAACCAGTTACAATAGAAATTGACAGTGACGCATTGCGTGACGACAATTAATAGAGCGGAGACAATTCAACGTTTAAAAAATACAGACCATTTAAAAAATACAGCGTATTTTTTTTGTCTCCTAAAGCCCAATATTAATTTTTTGCTAATTTATTAGTCAGAGTGTCTTTAATCTAAAGCAGTAAGATTATACAAACTGAATGAATTCACACGGCAAGTTTGGATCCATTCATAACGCTTATCAGTAGTTAAGGAACCTTATTGCCACAAAACTTAGTAACAATGGCGATAAAACTGCAATAGTTATCAAAAGCACTGCAAGTTTACAGACGGACGGAGCAATAAACAAGATATAAGCGTAGTTGTGAGCTAGCCACCGGTGAAGCGAAGACAGAACAGCTAGAACATTCGGTAAATAAAATTAATTAATTTAAAAAAAACAAATTGTGTTTAACCAATGCGTCCTACCAGTTTTAACCTACGGAGCCGAAACGTGGAACATGACAGTCAAGTTGGCCCACCGACTATACGTCACTCAGCGTGCTATGGAAAGGTCTATGTTGGGGATCTCATTAAGGGATAGATCCGGAACGAGGTCATACGACATAAGACTAAGGTGACTGATATTGTCCAAAAATGTAGCAAGCTGAAGTGGCAGCGGGCTGGCCATGTCTGTCGCAGAACAGACGAGAGGTGGAGCAGGAAGGTTCTCGAATGGAGACCACGCTTAGGCAAACGTAGTGTAGGACGCCCCCCGGCTAGATGGACCGATGACCTGAAGAAGGCAGCTGGCAGCGACTGGATGCAAAGGGCGGGAGATCGTGCGCTGTGGCGCTCCTTGGGGGAGGAGGCCTATGTCAAGCAATGGACTGCAATAGGCTGATATGATGAATTAAAAAAAAAAAAAAAACCGACTGCGTAAAAAGTTACCTTAAAAGATGAAAACAAGATTTAAAGAATCAATTTGATGTCTAAGGCATATACATACATACATACATACGCTCGAAAAACATAACCCTCGTTTGGCAGTCGGGTAAAAAGACATCAATCGTGTTTCTAGGACTGAAACTGAAACTAACTAGGGACCATAAGCCCAAAACAGATAGCCTGCCCAAAATTGGAACACTTTGAAAGGAATGCGAGAGGCAGGCAATTAAAAAAAAACCGTTTTTGATTTTGAATTTATTATAGTTATTCATTTTCCAAGTTAAATATTTTTTAACTGACTTCAAAAAAGGAGGTTTTCAGTTACCCGTATGTTTGTATGTATGTTTTAGTAATCGAGGTCCAAAACATGGAATATGTGTGCCATTTAATTGCATTTTCTTATTTTTCAATAAATTAACTTCTAAAATAATGTTTTTTCAATAATACACGGTGTTACTTTGCATCCTTGCCATATTTACAGAGGTAACTATATCACTGACAATGAAAACAAATCAGTAAAAAAAGAAAGACCAATTTTTTTTTAATCTTGAGTATTTTATTTTATCGACAATATATCAAACACAACACTGATTATCGAAACGCATGCACATCACTGTTCTTATTTATCGGCACAAAAGACTTTGTAGATATTACTAGATTAGTGATCGCGTATCGTTCGAGACAAAATCGGTTTATTCCTATGTGTACTGCAAAACCAAATTTTCTACAAACTTAGTGTGCTTTATTTATGGGAGTCTCTAGTTTATCTAAACAATAGGTATTGTTCCCTACTTTTATCTCTGTGAATATGGCAAGGATGCAAAGTAACACCGTGTATATATTTAAGTTGGTACTTTGCATTGTCCTAAATGGTCTGGTCGTTGATTTCTGATGGCGATCGTTCCAAATGAATATCGAGACTCACCACATCCAGGATTATGGTCGCATATGAATAGCAACTGGACATGGTGCTAGAATGGCGATTTTTCAATTTATTTATTCATAAGATTCTTGAATTAATAAGAAAGCAATTAGAATTTGATTTTTCGTCTTTAGTATTTTTTACACCAGATATTACTCATATTTAAAAAATGCATACTTACAACCCTTCTTTGAATTCTCGATAATCTTCTTCGAATAAATTGCATACCATTTTATGTCTAAGCCGTCTGTCTGTTGTTGCTGGACTATATATGTGCTGCCGTCACTGCGTGCGGTTTCATAGATAAGTTTAATGCAGTCTGGGCGGGCAGCGTGGCGACTGCCCGGATAAAGCCATACTTGCCCCAGGACATTTCTAGTACTAACCGAAAATTCATCTACGATATGGACATGACGCAACAGTTATGATTTAGTTTTAATTTTGGGACATAACTAATAAGATCCTTACACAGTGTTATCAGTGTTACCACAGAATATTTCGTTTTGTCTATTGTGGTGTTACTTCAACCTTGTTTTGTTTTTTCTGAATAGAGATCGACATAGCCACAACTCTTCTTAGATTTTATGGTTTGACCAAGCATGACCAAACGTCTACGTAAAAAAAGAGTAGAAAGTATTTTTTATAAAAATACTTATTTTTACAGGTCTCCAGCAATTGCCCGGACATGTACCGCAATATGCATTACACAGGTAAAATGAGTAATATTTAGAAAACATATATTTTTATCCCTAAGTTATTGATTTTGGCATGATTGCACCATGAAGCATGAGAAAAATGAATGCTACCAAGAAACATTGAATGTAGATTCTTAACATCTCAAAATTTATAAGCATGAATGCATGGCTGTGTTAATTTCATGATAGATGTTCATAATTATTACTGCATAATTCCACAAAATAGAAACTTGGATTGCCAACCCATTTGAAATGTAATCTCAAAAACATTTGACTTAATTTTTGGAACAAGAACAAAATGTGTTAATGTTGTGATACATTTTCAAGCATAGAACATTTATTAGTATTAATACTGGATAAAATTTAAAAGGGCTCAATGATATTTTTTTCTTCTAGCTATTGTTATTCGTTTTGATTGAACTCTGCCTACAAATTTACAATGTGTAGATAATTTCTATTTTATGTTTTTTATCCACCCTGTATGTATTTTTGTCTGCACTTAACCTGTTTACTTCCAGCACGATACTCTCACAGACGTTCAAAAAAAAGTGTTGCATGCAAACGAAAGCGATCCCCACAGAAATGTCACGTTTCCCACAGAAATGACACTAGAAGGTTTGTCACACACGAAATTAGTTTTATATAATTTATACAGAGTGTAGTTTAGTCAGTAGCCGTATTAGAGAAGGCTAGTATGACGTACCGGCAAGCGCCACGTGGGTCGCCCACCCACAAGGTGGACAGACGACCTGGTAAAGGTTGCAGGAAGCCACCGGATACAGGCCGCTTCCAACCGGCTAATCTGGAAGACACTACAGGAAGCCTATGTTCAGCAGGACGTCCTATGGGTGAAATGATGAATGTGACTATCAAAACTTTCACAAAGGACCGATAAATAATTAATAAAAATCTCACTGACTAATACGACACCCTGTATTTAAATTTCTTGTCTATTTTAAACCTAATTTAGGGGTCATTTAAGTCACTCATTACAAACTTCTTAGCCGCATTACTAGATTCGACGATTGCTCAGAAAATTATTACAAAACTTTAAATCCTATCTAATTTTAACTTTGGGTGACTAAAACTGAGCCGTGTAAATTAGCCCTCAGGTACATTTTAGCTTATTAAATCTGTAGTAAGCAGCTAAGATATAATAGATATATGTATATGCGAGTAAACAAAAAGTGTATTTCCTTAAAAGATCAAAGAAATCTATATCCATACCCAATTACCTATCACAGAAGACAGAAAAAAAAATCGAGTTTAGTCCAGTGACCAAAGTACTTGTACATCACTTTCAGCAACTGATTTTACATTAATAAAGATTTCTAACGGAAAAGCTCGTTTTTTTTTAAAATTGTTGTCTCATTTGCTGTTGGACCAAACTTGTAACAAAGGCTTTGAGTTCCGTTTGAATGTTCGACCGTCAATCTACTTAGATCCTATTACTAGCAGATTTTGCATCGTAGTTTTCGAATTAATAATCTTAGGGTCTATTTCACAATCGCTAAGTAAGCCTAGGTTAGTTTAATCTGCTAGTTATTTCATACTAGCAGCCCGTCCCGGCTTCGCACGGGGTAGACAATTATCGCTAATAGTTTCGGCAGCGCATTCGACGAAAGACATTTTAAGACTCATTTTTCTACACCTTCGGTTACATTGTTCAAATTTTACCAAGGATCCCTAATTTTTTTCAAAATGAAATGTAGCCTATGTCAAATTGGAAGAATGTAGCATTCTATTGGTCAAAGATTTTTTTAAATCGGCCCAGTACTTTTTGAGCCCATTCATTACAAACATACAAACATACAAAAATAGGTACAAATCTTTCCTCCTCATAATATTAGTAAGATAGATAAAATGTGTTCTTTATTTGAATTTATTTGTTGAGTAGTGCTTATTTTTCGATTGTGAAACAGGCCCCTAGCCCTGGTTGCATAATCTTACTTTAACTTTAATAAACGTCAAAAGTCAGTCAAACTCCATACAAAAACACCGGTTAAAGTTACAGTTATGGTTAAAGTTAAGGTGGTGTAACCCAGCCTTAATGTGCATGCACTTAGCTTGTTGTTATATTTTTATATTTTTTGTGCTAAAAACAGCATTTAAATAAAAACTTAATACAGTGCCAAGTACTATTAGTTCATTAGTTGAATTCCTTTTAAGTTTTTTTTTAAATTTAACCTATAAGATTTGTAATAAATAGAAAAATATTGCTTTCTCACACTTGATCTATGATCTATATATTTAAGTGATATCTTGTAAATGGAACTATTTTTGAGATGCTTATGTTATAATAATAAAAAGTATATTCGCACCCGGAGTGTATGTTTATTTTAATAAATGTATACACTGCTTTATACATATTTTTGGGTAACAATCTTGTAGTTGACATATAATTTTGTATATTTACAGCAACACAGTGGCCTAGGGATCACAGCATACGATACCGGAGTGCAGAAGATTTGTCGATGTTATCCCCAAACTAAATATGACATCGATCGTACAAACTTTTTTCTGAAGTAAACAACTATTGGCATTACTATTTAATTGAGTGTTTTAAAATTTAATAAACAAAGTTTTGCTTTTATGAGAAAGTTAATTCTACTTATGTCTAAATATACCTACTTAAAACAAAAATACAGACTTTTTAAATATATTTTCAAATATCAAACCATGATATTGTTAATAATTACTTATCTTAATTATTTATTCCTTGTATTTAAACCTTTTAATTCTCTCCTATGTTATTTATAAGGATTGCTGAAATGATACATAATGCACAATTAATAAATATAAATGCTTGAACTGTATAAAAATGTGTACATTTAGAATAGTTTATATAGATTAGTACCATAGCAATTATAAATTGTCAATTGGGTAGACAATATCTTCCTAGAAAACTGTACCTAAGCAATATAAATAAAAGATGCTACAAAGCTTTTTATTCTTTTTTATATGAAATATCGCGGATGCCACAGAGATACAATTAACAATCTACAAAATAGGAGTAAAATATTTTTGTTTAGCATTAAAACCCTAAATAACATAATACGCATACTAAAATCAACACGCTGTTTATACGTGTGACACGATATATGTATAGTAAAGGCGGTATAAAATATGCTTGTTGCTTAAGGTTATATTTAATCAAGTAACGTCCTTTAAAGTAGTAACTCTGGTGTTATACAACTATGTTAAGTATTTACCTAAATTTCATGTTATATAATTACCCTGTTATATGTTTTCAATTTTAGCTTATTCATTCGTATTTTGTTAATCGTATTTCTGTAGTTACTTAGCTACTACTAAGTAGAAACTTATGTATATAAAAGTGTATATACTTTTCTAGAGTAAATAAATGAAGTATCATAATTCGTCCACACTGTAAAGTGTATTTATCTACTGCAAAATATAATAAAATGTTAAAATTAAATATATAATGTAGCTCGCGACGTTAAGACTCCTAAAATGCTACATTTAGTAACTGTAAAGTTTCGGATTTTAAAGTTGAGTGTACACTATATTAACTTTATATACCTAGCTTGTATACATGTAGCTAATAGCGTACCTAGCCTAACTTGTGGCTAGATAAGGCGTCGAATCTTATTCAATAACCTAGAAATTATACAGTAAAATATATAATTGAGTGTAAAGTATAAATGCTTTAAAAACGTATTTGCAATATAATTATTTTTCGCGTTACACTGTGTAAAATCCAACTAAAAGGAGGCTTATGATTAGAATTGTATTACTTATACTTACTAGACTATCATTAACGTTCAAATAATATAATGCTTTGCACAAATCGCGTTTTAGAAGTAATTGGGGTAATTTTAGTTGAAACTAAAATATAATTTGAAGAAAGGTATAAATTAATGCTTTAAAGAATACATTGTAACCATGACTAAATAGCTAAAATATGAATGTGTAAGCTTTTTTTATAAAAAAATATTTGGTCCATAAACTATCGATACCGTTGGCATGATAGTAATCATGCCAAACGAATAATAGTTAATAGAACGATTGTTCGTTCTATTGCAATTTGAATAGCAAAGTGATCGTTGTCGTCAAATATCTGCTAATCATAATTAGGTACTTACGTATAAATAAAAATCTAGTCTATTAGCATTTGCTATTACATCAATACCAACAGTAAATGCAAAGAAATTACCCCAATAATTATTAAATTAGAGTCGTACGAATATGCTTATTATCTATATCAAAACTCCGGAGTTTATTTTGTAGGTACATTTCTAAATTAAAAGGTATTTTAAGTAAACTGTAATGTATCTACGGAATTCAATGTCATAGCATGAAGGGCCTGTGTTGTTACCTTAAGTTGTAAGTTGAATGTAAATGTAATAAAGTATATACGCACTGTACAAGTTTTTTTATTTCACTCTTTGAGAGTGAAAATGTAGAGCATGTCTAATTATTTAAAACTCAATGAAACGAGAATTAACGCGATCATAATTTAGGTACTACAAAATGTTACTTCTTTTGCCTGACGTTTCGATTGGGTTACACCGACCGTGGTCACAGGCTGACTGGAACAGCGATGTCTTCACTCCGTATGAGAGGCAGATTCTTCATCTACCCTCATATTCATATCAGGAAGACGGTTTCAAATTATCCACGACATGGAATCCAGTGATTAAAAATAAACAATCTCGTTTTGTTTCGCGATCGAGTTCTCACCTGAATACGGACGCGGTGGTTAGTGTGCAGAATAGGGACACAGTGAGTGTAGTGTGTGACGGTACTTGGCGTGAAAATAATATTATGAGGGTAGATGAAGAATCTGCCTCTCATACGGAGTGAAGACATCGCTGTTCCAGTCAGCCTGTCACCACGGTCGGTGTAACCCGATCGTAACGTCAGGCAAAAGAGGTAACATTTTGTACCTAAATTATGATTGCGTTAATTCCCGTTTCATTGAGTTTTAAATTATGCAACGCGAAAGTTTAAAAGTAATTATGTCTAATTATATTTTGGACTTTGGCACTATCTCAAAATGAACCAAACAAATTATTGGAAAGTGGCAAAACAGATTAGCAATCTGTAATAAATACGTATACGGTTGTCTGAAAGAGATCGCTCATAGCGATAAGACCGCCTGAATTGTACATCATCATCATCATTTTGGCCACAGCAGGACGTCCACTGATGAACATAGACCTCACCGAGTGGCAAGTTCCCGTAATTGTCGTTCATTGGGAACTTAAAAGGATTTTAATATGATGCATTAAAATTTGTAGAAAACCATTTGGCCATTTTCCACTCTCAATCATATAACGATCAATTTAGATTGATTTGTCAATTTGACATTGTCATTTTAGTGTACGAGAATACCGTTTATGAGTTTAATAATGGGACCGGATCGACCCGTTTTCGTAGTGTCCTATTCGGTGCAATCTGATTAAAGTAATATAGTTAAATACCAAGCCACATCCTAGTGGCAGAGCTTTGGTGTTAGCACTACTGAATGAAATCAGTTAGCCGATAGTTTGACAGTCAACTCAAATGTCAAATTAAACTTCGTCTTTGTTGACTCTCGGACAGCCGAGAAGTTTAAGTTATATTACATCGAGATTCTAGAGAGATTTTAGATTTTGGTAGACTAGATGGAGTGACGATCTTCGCAAGGTTGCTGGCAGGAGCTGGATGAGAGTAGCCGTGGATCGTGCAGAGTGGCGTGCAATTGGAGAGGCCTATGTCCAGCAGTAGACTAGTGTGGGCTGATGATGATGATGATGATGATACCACAACACCTAGGGACAAATAAAAAAAGTTCATTTTCTAGATTGACGACCTCCGTAGCCGAGAGACGAACACGCCAGACTATATAATATTGCGTCGCCATCTCTGAGGTTCCGGGTTCGATCCCCGATAGGGTCAATGTAGAACTTTTCTAAATTGTCTCGGGTCTGGGTATTGTGTTACCGTCGTTGTTTCTGATTTCTAAACACAAGTGCTTTAGCTACTTACCCTAGGATCAGAGCAAGTATATGTTATCCAATATTTATTTACATTGATCCGACTGGGAATTGATCCCGGGACCTCAGATATAGCAATGCCAAGTCTGGCGAGCTCGCCTCTTGGTTACCGTGGTCGCCAGGTGGTGGTAGTCGTAGTGGCTTTGTGATTCACTTTAAACGAAAAGGGTTCGTTCGATTCTCGGTTTCTTGATCTGGGTGTTCTGGGCTGGGAGACAGTCTCGACATTGTCGGGTAACTCTTAACACTAGAATGTTATTCCTTTTTTGAGACCATGTCAATTTTTGGTGTGTAGTCTGGTTTAAGTTTGTTAATACATACACACTTATATAAATTAATTTTAAAATCACACCAATGAACAACTATAGCTCCAAACTAAAGAAAACTTTGAATTATGATAATAAACATACTTAAATACATTTATAAATGTACTATTATATAGCTAAGGTACAAATTCTCGTACTCATTACACATACATTGTGGTTTGCGAGTTTGAACTTGGGACTTTAGATTTCTAATCCTAGCTTTTTTATTCAAATATTTTATTTAAACGTAACCAACTTACTTCACAAAACGATCAACAAAATCCCACACAGCTATTCTCATAAGCAAAGATATGAAACCGCTTAAGCCATAAAACAGCGGGCGCGTCCGATACGCGCTCCGGAGGCGGAAACGTCCGGCGGCCATGTTGTCTGCGACCCCGGCTTCCGGAGGAACTACGGCTTCTGCTACGTACATCTCGTAGCACTGCTACGACGCTACGAGCTACGATATAAGTTCGTATGTGAAAGTAGTTTTAAAAGTAGATTTATGTAAATAAGTTTATGAAGGACATGTAGTATTTTATTTATATTTGAAGTTGTATTTCACTCGTCTACGCGGTTGGAAATCTGAAAATAAGTAGGTTTCTTAAATCACATTTTGTGAACTACGGTTTCCACTACTACTGCGTGGATCATTGTAGCACTGCTACGGGCTACGAAATCGTGGTACGAAGTCAAAGCGAAAGTTTTTAAAATAGCTTTTTATTGTTCATTCTTGTCAGCACAACGAATGTATATGGACTTATATTATATAGTAAAAGGGAATTTCTTTAATAATAATTTATTATTTTCAAATGGTTTCTATAAGTTAGTATCTGAGGCTATTTGGTTCATGCGCCATAAAGGATCGCGCTCTTGAATTCGCTGAACCTGGCAACTCCAGTGCCAATAGTTTTGGCTACTGGCAACACCGAGCGCCGTCCGTTTGTATTGTATTCCTAACCTTTACGACATCGCCGGCGCGTCTTCTCGCGTAATTTTGGTGAGGAGTTCGTTTTTTCTCCGTGATGGACAGCTGAAAGTTGCATGAATCTCGTTATAAATACCCAACAGTGATTTGACAATCTGTTTCGTGAAAGTGCTTCACGGTGTGAACTGCGGAGAGGAGCTTGGTGAGGCGTTCCTGAGCTGGTCTGCAGGTAAGTGGGCCAATAGTTTTCAGTGCTGACGACGAAACCATTTATCTTTCTTTAATTCGCAGGGTGTGTTTCATAGGAATCAATATAATTAATCTACAAACATAATCTTTTATAATTGAGCTCCCCGCGTGTCAGCGGCTATTTACACGCTGCTACACCACGTACGTTTTGAAAACCCCGCGCAAATGCAGTCGGCTGTAGTACAGCATATAAGTGACGTTACATTTTCACGATAATATGCTGATCCGTTGAGTTTAATAGTAAAAAATTTGTCATAATACCACAGATAATACGTCCGTCGACTGCAAGCCATGCAAAATTTTGCTTAGGGGTGTCAGTTTTAGTGAAAACATAAACATTTTTATTGTTCTAATTTTCTGACAATATGTTGTAGTAAAATACTCTTTAAGTTCAATTAACCTGTATTGAGGGGATGCCACTCTTTCGATACCCTTTTTTCCATGCTTTGGCAGTAGGTACAAGTATTAAATAATCCAGTAAAACTTAACTCATCGATGACGTAATGTCATGGTTTTTGTTTGGAATATATAAACAAAATTTTTAACGATTTGTATTTTCAATTTATTTTGGTTTTATTGAGCATAATCTACATTGATTACTTAATGGTATAAAAATTTGTTATAAATAAAATGTCCTATTTACTAAAAGCCACTTAGGATCCTCTAGCTCCAGGATGTGACGCCAAGACAAAACAAACGTACAAACATATATGGGACCTGCCACACTGCGCCAAGCTATTAGCAAACTTGCCAAATAAGCGAGCGGAGAATTTCTCTTAACGTCTTGCCTAGATACTAAACATTCAGCAAAGCTAGAATATACCCCAAAAAGGTCTCATAGACGACCTCCATAGCCGAAAGGCGAGCACGCCGGTCTTGGTGTCGCCATCTCAGAGGTCCGGGTTCGATTACCGGTCGAGTCAATGTAAAATACGAACTATTCTATTTTATATCGGGTCTAGGTATCGTGGTCGATGTTTCTGATTACTTTAACACAAGAACGTCAGTTACTTAACGTCAGTTACGGTAGGTACTTAATTTATCAAAAAAGAAATGAAAATCATTTTGCATTGATTTTATTAAGTTACAACGATTAATTCATCACAGAAATGTCATCTGCTTCAGATATTTACGCCTCGTTTCATTAATTTATCGACACAGGCGATAAAATGAAGTATCCAAGAGCTTTACTGGCATTCAACGTTTCCAATAATTTCATTCAATTTGAAATTGTATTCAGTGCACAAAGAATATTAATTATGTAGTTTTTGGAAATAAATTAATATTCGCTTACTTTTATATCGGCATTGCAAGTATGTAATTATCGTTAATGATGAAGTTTCGATTCATTAAGGACTGGCCTATATTAACTTAATTGTTTGTACCTCGTATTCAGCACACATCAGGTCACTGCTGGATATAGGCCTCTTCCAATGCTTGGGTACTCTATTTTAATCCATTGCCAGCAGCTTTGCGTATTGCTTTACCTTCTTGACGGACGGCGCCTTAGGCCATTTGTCCACTGCAGACGTCGCTATCACGGCACCGAGAATGAGATGACGGCACCAAAGTAGCGGGACATACATTTACTATAGTCGCGTGTCCACCGAACGTCCGTCACCCGAGTGCCGTCATCCCGGCCGCCGAGATCGCGAGTAGATCGTCGTGACCGCTAGAATTTAGCCGGATTTTATGACGGCCTGATGTGCTGGCAGTACATGAGAAATACAAAAACGTTTATTCTTGTCCACACACTACCGTCGCACCGCGCTGTTCGTCCGGTTCGCACGCACGACAAAGCTTACACTATTGAGTCACCTATTTGGTGCTGTTAATAAACGATCGCCGTCACGTGATTTAAAACTCGGTCCGAATAATGTTGTTTCTCGTTGTCGTCCCGTTGACGGCTGCAGTGGACAAGCGGCCTAACGCTGCTTTTGTCAAGTGATGGTCTGCACTCAACTTACTTTATTTTGATATTTAGGCACCTGACAATGTTTTATTTATGTGCTAAGTGTAGGTGATTGACTAGTTAGAAGAATGGAGGCAGCATTGACCTACGACTCCATTTAAAATGCCCTAAGTATCGATGTGCATCATTCCACAAAATTGTGGTGGACGAGATTAAAAGAGAGTGCATCATTCCTCAAAGTCATGAGGTACGCGCCTAAGAAGAAGGACTAAGTGTTTAAATAGTTAACAGAAAATTAAATTGAATTGTAAGTCCCCTTTGAAAGTCTTTTAATTCGTTAATTATTATCTGCCTCATTGAAGTCTTACAAAATAAGGAAATCCGATGTTTTGCGGAAAAGAAAAGTGAACTGGACTTGGTAAGTCAGCAGAATGGTTAAATGCATAAGAGATGGTCGCAGTTTGTTACCCTCAAGCTAGATGCTTATAGACGGAAAGCATCAGAGATGTTAAATAAATAAAAAAACATCGCACTAGGATTTTAGACGGTTTTTCCCGAGACTGGTAGAGTTTACCCAGCAAAGATCATTTCAAAAACTTGTTATTGCCTAGTTATGGCTGTGTAGGAGCTCAATAAAGAATCCTATTAAACAAAAAGTATTGAGGCTGCATGTTCATCTATTTTTCGACTTCCTGATGCCGAACGTCAACCGGTTGGCAAGAAATTTACAATATTTTTTAAGTTACTTAAGTAACATTAATTTGTCGTTACTTGTCGAACACTTCCATTATTTACAACAGTTTTTGAAGCACGTGCAGCATACAGGTCATCGATATTACACGAATATAACCTCACAAGTAAATATAACAGCTTATTGAACAACAAATATGAAACTGCACTAACCGCAGTTTGCAAACTAAACCGAGCATAGAGGAAACAGCGACACTACGCATATTCAAAGTTATTAATGTCCACTAGAGGGCGCTAACTCCGCGCCGGAAGAGGCGGCGGCCATGTTGTCTGCGGCCCGACTTCCGGTGCAACTGCCGTCTTCCAAACTTGCAACGCTTTAACATGTTTTTAAGCGAGTCGGGTCGACTAAACCACATTTTTAGTTGAAGTTTTTAGAGCCTTCCGGGCTTATATTTAAGTGGTGTATGGCACTTGATAAAAGCTTTCTTCTACTTATTACTGAGAAACATCGCAATATAAGGTTATAATAACAAAAAAATCAGAATTCTACACCAAACAAAACACCTTTTTCTGAAAATGGGTGACAATATTGAGTGACATTTTATCACGAGCATCTCCGGCTTCGGAAGGCACGTTAAAGGTTGGTCCCGCCTGATATCGCTTGATGATGAGTCGTGAGGCCTTCTTCAAACACGAACTGATGTTAATGGTCGGCGGCTTACTATAGGAAAGTATTTCGTTTTAGAATTTTTGATGTTGATACTTAACATTGCTGTATGAAATCAATTCCTTATAAAATCTTTTAAAAAACAGTAAAATAGACTAATACTTTACATACTACTTAACTATTCGCAAACAAAAAAATGGTTTTAAAAATGTTTTAAACACAATCCATTAAGAGAAGTCTGCCCAACTTGTATGTTTAAAGGTTACTTTGAGAGTATTTTCGCCACCATGATTGAAACCGAATTCCATAATATTAAGTGATGCCTATAAATAATGGCTAAGTTATTCGGTTTGGACCTCAAAATAGTCGTCGCAGTAATTTCATTGTGCATCGGTTGCTTCCAGCGAACACGGTCAGCAAAACAGTTACTGACAAAGTTGTAAATTAAGCAGTTGCAGGTTCAAATCCCGTAAGAGGCAAGTGTTTGTATATGCCTGAGTATGTCCCTGAGCCATATAATATAATGTATGTAGCGTCCAGACAGTCATAGACCTAATGCATTGGACCCACTTCCCACAACAAATAAAAATCAGTATGAAATGAATATTGGTGTTGATTACTCGTTTCTCCCAAATCTTACTCAATAAATCATACACACGATCACATTGAATCACGTCGGGGTCACCAATGTGAAGATGATCGTGTTTAAATATGATGTGGGTCATATGCATTAGGTCATTGACTCACGAGACACCTATTTATTAACCTGTATGCTCGGAAAATAAGACAACAATTGATATAACAATGGCCCGCGCACACATGTGTGCGCGACGCGATTGTCTTTCCGTTTCTAGACGCCATTGTTTATTCTCCGCAAAGTTCGGGTCTATGTGATTTGGTGTATTTTTTAATAGAATTAATAATAAACCTTTGTGACGGCAGAATTTATAATAAAAATAGTGTTATACACTTTTATACATACCTGCAAAATATATAACTATAAAATATAATATAAGTAAGGTATACTGGGGTTGACTTTTTTATCAGAGAGAAGACTCCTGTTTTTTTTTGGCAGTTAGAGAGATGGTCTTATAGAATGAGTTGTTTGTTTGTATCACGGGAGTCTTCTCAGAAGGTTTGGATGGTGATAAAAAAGTCAACCTGTATAAAAATGTAATACGCTTTAGTGGCAGTGGGCCGGCCACATCTGTCGCAAGCCAGATGAAATAAGGGTTTTCGTATGAAGACCACGTCTTGCTAAACGTAGTGTAGAATGCTCCCAAGCTTGTTGGACTGATAACCTTAGAATGATGACTGGCAGTTACTGGCTACAAAATCGGTGCTGAGTTAATGATAAAAATATGAAAATAACAATATATCATTGCAATATTTTTCAAGTTATTGTAGTTGCAACTATTACCAACACACAAGCTATAAAATTTCTCTCAGCACAGATATTTTGACGGAGGCTAAACGAAAATTAATAATGTATTTGGTATCGGTACTCCATCGGCGCTCCCAATCTAGTTATTGCTCGTAGACGGGTACTGGCTTGCTAGTTTATAGAAAATAATCATAAATTGCCGCACTATGCTGCAGTTAAATTGCATTATAACTATCTTTCAATTACTTTGTGTTGTAGCTACACGTATTTTAGCCAGTAATCTTACTAGCGCACTGGGTCCAGTCGATACGAGTGATTTTGGAGCCATTGCCTTTAGATGCCTAATTCCCGCAATCATGTCTCGATCCTACATATAAGCCTGTTGCAGTCCTCTGCTGGACAAAGGCCTTCCCCAAGGAGCGCCACAGCGCACGATCTCCCGCCCTTTACATCCAGTCGCTGCCAGCTGCCTTCTTCAGGTCATCGGTCCATCTAGCCGGGGGGCGTCCTACACTACGTTTGCCTAAGCATGGTCTCCATTCGAGAACCTTCCTGCTTCACCTCTCGTCGGTTCTGCGACAGACATGGCCAGCCCACTGCCACTTCAGCTTGCTACATTTTTGGACAATATCAGTCACCTTAGTCTTATGTCGTATGACCTCGTTCCGGATCTTATCCCTTAATAAGATCCCCATCATAGACCTTTCCATAGCACGCTGAGTGACGTGTGTCGATCCTATCGTAGTAAAATTACTATCTAAAACTGTATTCTTGTGATCTTTAACTTTTAACTACATAAAAAGCATAAAATTATCGTTATGCGACTGAAAATAGGACCGAAAATATTTCATATTGGTTTCTTTTATTTTCAGTTGCATTACGAAGCGTTATTGCTTTTTAGGGTTCCGTACCGAAAGGGTAAAACGGGACCCTATTACTAAGGCTCCGCTGTCCGTCTGTCTGTCCGTCTGTCACCAGGCTGTATCTCATGAACCGTGATAATTAGACAGTTGAAATTGTCACAGGTGATGTATTTCTGTTGCCTCTACAACAACAAATACTAAGAAACAAAAAATAAACATTTAAGGGGGCTCCCATACAACAAACGTGTTTTTTGCCGTTTTTATTAGTACGGAACCCTTCGTGCGCGAGTCCGACTCGCACTTGGCCGGTGTGTTTTGTTTATGAGAATACCGTTTCTGATCTTAATGTTACTGGGACCGGGATGACATTGGATTGCGACTGCTGTAAAATTACGGGAATTATCGGCTTGAGATCCCAGTAACTCTTAGACAGAGAAACCAGACCATTCAGTTACCTACCGTAGTTTAGTTACAGTAAATATTGTTTTAGAATTAATGGAGAAAAATAATATATTACCTTGTAAATTTTTGTTTTTAGCAATTCCATGCAAGGTTTTAAGTGAAGATAAATAACACTTGAAAAAAAAATCATTGATTGCGATGGGACGTGGGTTCGAGTCCCACCTGAGGTCGATGATTTTTTTCAAGTGTTATTTATCTTCAATATGTTACCTTTCAAGTGACATTATAAGTAGAAGTTAATGTAACCTTATATGCGTCTCATCGCAGTGCACATGCCTCAAGTATTTGTTTCACATAGTATACTTAACACAAGGTGTAATGCGAAACCTTATGAAAAAACAAAACTAATTTCTAAAAGACGAGCATCGACAAACCGTTATAAAGCACCTAACATCTTTCCTCTTCAATTCGACTCAACAAAACTTAGTTAAGTGCCGCAATTCCTTCCAAATCCCAAACAAAGGCTCAGTGCATCTTAACTAATCAAGTCGCTCACATGTGACCACTAATTAGGTGTTAAATCACTAAAACGACTCAGCTCAAAGCCGTGGGCGCACTGTTTACCGTGATTTACACTAGCGAGTACTCTAACACCCGGTTGCGGTGAGATTATGTTGTGGAGCGGAGCGCAAAGGTGTTTCAGGATAATTAACGTGTAGGTATACGGGTAGGAGTTTTGCTCAAGGAGTAAAAGACCCAAATGTAAACTATATTATTCTTAATCAAATACCTTATTGCGATAGATATGTTGTGGAAAGCAGTGGAAAGGTGTTTTAGGATGAACTAACTAAAACTAAGGCGCAAATTACCTACTTAAATGTAAACTAAGTTGGTTGCTAAAAGCATTCTAAACCTAAAAAATTAGAGAAATAATAGTAAATATTAAAGATTGCTAAATCCAGCACAAAATTACTGCAACAGTTGTTATTAATACTTCCGCAGAAAAAAAGAAAAAACAGCAAAATTGTCATTTACCTACTTTACAGCTTTAAATATTTAATTCGGCTATGCATAGATTGAAAGGCCAGCTTATACGCTGTAATTGTAAAGCGGCAAGTAACTTAAAGTAGCCTACTTTAGTCTGGCATTCATTCATCATCATCATTTCAACCACAGGGCGTCCACTGCTGAACATAGGCATTCCCCAGTGGCTTCTAGATCGGCCGGTTGGAAGTAACCTTCATCCAGCGTCGTCCTGCAACCTTTACCAGGTCGTCTGCCTACCTTGTGGGTGGACGTCCCACGCTGCGCTTGCTGGTATGTGGCCTTCATTCTAGAACCTTTTTGCCCCATCGGCCGTCAGTTCAAAGTGCTATGTGCCCCGCCCACTCCCACTTTAGCTGGCTAATCCGTCCGGCTATGTCACTATGGCATTGCAAAAACAAAATAGCTTTTAAAGTGTCTCTCCAATTTCGAAAACCGAGTAATTTCAAAACTTGTCGAAATCGATAGAGCATGGTTTAGAACAGAAGAAAGAATTTTAAAAAAGGAGATTCCGCAAGCAAAATCTCACCTTTCGGGTGCAGTTTTTAACGTTCTAACCGTCACTTTTAACTTTACTGGTTACTTTTAAAAAACATGTACCTAAGTAATTTCTAAGTCGATACGAATAAACATCGCAAAAATATTAATGAACGCGTCTCTGAGTGCCTTAGAGCATTCAACCATTGAATGCTCTAAGCTGAGTGCAGCAGTAAGCAGCAGTTGTACGTAGTATTTATTTTTCTCTATGGCAGCAGCACATTAAGATCCTACAACCAGTTCGCGTCGCTCATGTAAAAAGCCCACACCCTTATTAATAGCACCGCACCGGTCGTGGTTCCCTCGTCCCAAATGGAATTGAAACCATGACAATCCAGTTTGCGAGCGCACTTTTTCTTTTGAATACGAGATTTGATTGAGTCCATCCACACTTTTGTGCTGACGGGCCCGTCAAAGAACCCAATAACTTACGAACGAAACAAAGAAACGATATCAGGGATCAGGACATCACAAAAAGTACTATAGCTGAGTTGTTTTTACGTCGATTCTCTATAGAAAAACAAAGCAATGGTGAGAAAGAACTGTTTTAATATGTAATAAGAAAACGTGGTTGGGGAGTAGGCTTTTGTAAGCACATATTTTAAGTTAATGTAGGCGCAAAAAAAGAGAAGTGCAAAAAAAGTTAGAAGCTATCCGTGTGTTTGTCTGTCTGTGTGTCTTTGACCATGTAGTTCCCAATCGGATGGACCTACGCAGACATGTTTTCCGTAGAGACTGGATCTTAGTCACCAGAAAATGCAATATGAAATTCTTTCTCTCGTCTGATCGACTTCAAATAAAAGCTCAAATAAAGTTTACCTACATATCTGAAAATAATCTTGGATGATAGACTTTTTATTGCACGTTCTTGTTTCATTACTTGTGTTACAAGTATCAGAAAAAATTGGACGCATGAATAATGCGTCATGATAAGCTTGAGAAAAAGCTTACTTTAAAAATACCTTACACACACAGCCCTCGACTGTAATAGAAAATTTTATTACTACTATTTCACCATAACCTAGACTTAAAACTAAGCTTAGTTGCTAATACGTTTACCAATTTAACAGATATTAAACATTTATGAATGGAAAAAAGCTCGTGCTCATTACACTTAGCTTTCTAGAAGAATTCGAACCCGCAACAGCTTGCTTCGTAGGTCATTCACCTCTAGACAAAACGGTAGACAAACTTTCCTTTAAGGTAAAATAGGAAGTTCAAAAAGGAATACCAATTTAAGTTTTTCGTACATTATCTTTTAAAAATGGCAAGGGACTTGAATAACCCTAAGAAACGACCTGACCCGCTGGTCTAGTTTAGGGAATGCTTTGCGTTGGAATGAAAGGGCTGAAAGGTTTTATATTTGACTTTAACCTTTTTACGGTATGTCCTACGTTATTGGAAAATGAATCATTGGTTCTTATTATAAAGAACATTTTAGCCAGCCGATATTCAGCTGTACTTTTTCCCTGTCTAGAGTTTTAGCAATGCAAACAGAACTTTAGTTGAAACTTAGTGATTACGAAACCAATATTCCGTTTTGCGTAATCAGTCTGATGAATTTATTAATTTGATAATAGACTTAAGACTCAGAATTCATATTTTAATTTTTTCAGTGTATCGTAGAATAGTTTTAGTAGCACTATTTTGCTATCGTTTTATTTGTATACTACTTATGTGGACACTACTTTTTCAATTAAGTAGGTTTTAACTCCTTTGTCTACATTTATATTTCAATTCAAAAGTAGCTAGTAACATTTGTTGTTAGAAAACCCTAACTAGAAAACTGAAATTATCTACATAGAAAATTGGATACTTCAAACACTATATCTCAACTTCATAAAATGGGAAATATTATTGTTATCTTACTAATCTATACTCGCTTTGCCTTTCATACAAATCCCGAACATTGCCTTTTTCTGGCAGCCACAAAATCTCACTTTTTCAAAAGCTTCCTAAACATCATGACATGACATTCCCATACAAAGCTGAGGAAAACAATTATAGCATTGAGCCCGCTATTAAGCGCAGCACAAACGTATCTAGAGGCAGTAATGGCGAGCACTTCAAACAGTGAGGGATTCAAAGAAATCATTATTCCACGAGCTTCCACGCGCGACCACTTGGAAACATAGGGGTGGGACATGTTGGGGAGTTATCGATAGATCGTAACGTTTAACTTGTTGCTCCATTACAAGTACATAATATCTTAAATGCCAAAACCACTGATGTCTCCAAAATAACAGTTTTTCTTTTACCTTGAATACCATGGTCACACCGGTGACCCTCATTAACAGATTTTTCAATGTGTCTTATTGCCTTGGTTTCGATTTTATGAATGCGAACTTTGTACCGCCTAACAGTTTTTTTTTTCGTCAGTTTTTCCAATGTTTTTATTATTTATTCTGCTTTATGGGACGGAAATCCTTATTCTTAGTCTTATTGACAATAGTTTAGTAACGTTAACTTTCATGAACAAGTAAACATATCTATATTTTAAACTTTAGTATCTAAAAGTTTCGACACCTAATAATTTATTGCATCGATTGGATTCCCATGTTGTAACATAACATTTGAGGCAGAATAACTTTAATAATATTTTATAATCAGACTATTTTGTGCTATTATTTTACCGCTTAGTTTTTCTATATATTGCTAATGTAATGTTTTACCTTCATAGTGCCAAAAAGGTTTCCGCATGGCAAGGAGGACAACTTGTCATTATAACACTCATTGTGATCTGTTTTCGCCGAACGTTAATTTAAAAGATTTTTAATACTTGAAAAAAAATCGTCCGCCTCAGGTGGGATCCGAACCCACGTCCATCGCATACCGGGCGAGTGCTTTGACCACTAAGCTACCGAGACATTAGTCAACTCGACGAAATCTTTCAAGTGGTTCTCGCTGTCAAAGCCAGCGTATTTTCTAATCAATGTTGCGGTATATACTACTACCGTCAACACCCGATAGAAATATTTTTACAAATATGTAAAGATCAGAAAAGCTTAAACAATTTAAATTTTTGTTTTTAGCAATTACCATGCTAGGTTTATCTAAGATTTTTAATACTTGAAAAAAAGTTGACTAACGTCTCGGTAGCTTAGTGGTCAAAGCACTCGCCCGGTATGCGATGGACGTGGGTTCGGATCCCACCTGAGGCGGACGATTTTTTTCAAGTATTAAAAATCTTAGATAAACCTAGCATGGTAATTGCTAAAAACAAAAATTTAAGTTAATTTAAAAGTTGAACATTACGTGTTTATTCGTCAGTCCAATCATTTTCATTGTGGTCTGCTTTCGCTGCAAACTGTAACAGGTTAAATATTAAGTGTCGATTAAATATATCGATAGTCTCTTCATTACATCACTACGGCAGGTGCGCGCCCGCCGCGGGGTAACGAAGCTAATCTGTACTCGAGTGTCGACAATTTGAGGCGCAACAACAGAAAATAAGCAAAACTCAGCCCGCTTAATGCTGCAAATATACTTTACGGGATCATAGTAATGATCCGCTGTTTGTGTTTTATATCGGATACGAATACTCATCTTAATTGTATAAAACAAAGTCGTGTTTGTGACAATACTTATAACTCAAGAACGGCTGGACCGATTTTCATGGTTTATAATTTGTTGGATTTGTCTCCGCCCCGAATAGCAGAATAAGAACAAAAACATTGGAAAAGCAGACGAAAAAAAAAACTTTTAGGCGGTACGAATTTCGCCGGGTCCGCTAGTTATTAATATATTGTTTACAATAGTTGTTGAAATAGTTAGATTATTACCCAAATTGAAAACAAAAACTCCAATGGTAGATCACCTTTTTTATTGTGTGAAATAATTCAATAAATAATTTAAAAAAACGGGTCGTTCTGGAGACTATCCCAACCAATCAAGGATAATAAAAATCGGTCCAAATTACCCCAACTGTATATAATCTATAGAGATGTGTTTATTTATAAGGCACAAATACAATTACGAAATATATTTGTTAAAATTAATATAATAGGAGATAAATTAGAGACTGGTTGTTTATTGGAACCAAATAATTTTACTGACAACGCTTTTGAACTGTTTAACGCAGCCATAGTGAATTGTAACCGATGATCATAAATGCTTTTAACAAGCGATAATTACAGAATTTAAGTTCGTTACAAATATTAAGCTTTTATTTAAGCCATTTTGTGTAATTTAATGTTATTAAGGGATTGATGTTAAATGCTTGTGTCCAATAAAATATACTTACAATATTAAATAGATAGATGCTTCAGGTACAAGCTTTGCTTAGTTTATCGTGATTGTTGCAATCATTTATTTATTTATAGTTTTTGTAAGCATTTGAGTATTAAAAAAGGCAAGCGTTTAAGAAGCCATCCTTTAAGTAATATTTCGTCCAAAAATTACCATTCTATGCACTGTAAAACAAACCCGGAGACAATTTGCTAGTTAAAACAAATCCGATACAGTTTTCCCAGGGAATTCATAAAATAAATCATTTCTGAACGTTAAGGCGCTCTCTGCATTAGGAATAGCGACATATGCTACATTATTACTCGTTCGGGAAAAATATTTTTTACCCATAAATTAAGGGGATACGAAAACGAGTTTTTCATACGGCAGTCGGTTAAATTCGCTACTTTATATTGCGAAATTAAACGCATAAATTACAGAACGCTGGCCTCAAAACTTTGGCCTATTTCGTATCGTATTCCGTTAGTACTTTCGGAGCTCATATGCTGTTAATACTAAATTGAAAATTATTTGCTTTTCTCCGATATTTTTTATTCTACACATTATACTCTTGAGTTGTTGATAATTTGGGATCTACTTTTATAATTTTTTGTTACTTGCACAGACTTGTAAATTAGCAGACTTCGGCCCTCAACAGAAAAACAACTTAGGTAAACCTTTTTCCAGAGGTGGAACACTAGTTGAAGTGAATGCTTCTTATCAAGATATAAAAATTGATACTATTTTAGCTCAGATAAATAGTCATGATTAAAAAAAATAACTAGTTTCGCAATTTTAACAAATTCCATCCATTTTTTTTAATCTCCCTATATTATAAAAGACTCAAATATGTATGTTTTATAGTAAATATTTTAGAAAATACTTGTGTATCGTGAAGTCATTAAAAACTAGTTTGATAAAAAAAACTTAGTAACTTATCCGAAACTACATGAATTGACACTAAAACAACAAAATTCCTGAAGATGAAAATTTATAAAGTCCACTTTGATACACGTAAACAGGACATAGCAATGAATACAATAGCATACTCAACGAGCACTCGCAGTTTGAAGCGAAATTCTAATCTGAACGCATGTCTTTCTAATCGAAAACGAAGATTATTATAATGAAGCCAAAGAAAATAATCAATCCGAAGAACATGTACACGTACCATATAAAAGAGATGATGTTCGTGAATAGTTCCAAGAAAAATGTGGTTAGATTATGTCTATACATTGCGCTTCTCCTGTTTGTTGTTATGATGTCACTCCTACCATACATCATTTGCAAGAGAAACCAAGTGCATCACAAACAAGTGAGGTATCCAACCGATTTGAAATATATTTTATTCTGGGACAAACCAAAGCACAAAAAACTATTCCACAAAGACTACGGATTCGAATTTCAGAGTGGACAAAAACATTTCGTTGATCAAAAGTGCCCTCACATGAACTGCTACATAACGTACAATCGGACTTTACTAAGTAATCAGAACCACTTTGATGCTGTAGTCTTTAATGTGCATGATATTAGTAAGTTGAAGATTACTTATTACAACGCCACAAGACCTCCGTATCAGGAATACATATTCTGGTCTATTGAATCAGCAGAAAAACAGCCGGTCTGCAATCCTATGTTCGATAATTTTTTCACGTGGACCTGGACTTATAGACTCGATTCAGATATTCCACATCCCTTTGTGAGCATTTACAATGTCAGTAACCACTTAATTGGACCCAGAAAAGCTATAGACTGGATTAAAGTTATGAACCACACTGACGCTATTAGAAATAAAGTTGAAAATAAAAACAAAGCTGTCGCTTGGATCGTTAATAAATGTAACCTGAAAAATAAGCATCAAGATTTCATAAAAGACTTTAAAAATGAACTAAAAGGTTACAATTATACTTTAGATGTGTATGGACCGTGTGGTGATAAGAGGTGCCCAGGGGGTATTTTAAGTAAATGCTATAAAATGGTTGAAAAGCGTTATTTCTTTCAACTGGTTCTAGAGGAATCGAATGCAGAAGACTTTGTGAGTGAAAAACTAGTAAAAGCGTTGAGCTATTTCACTGTACCTATTGTTCTTGGTGGTGCTGATTATACAAGGTATGTTCAATACGCCCTTTTTATACGTTTAACGGCGTTCATTTTTATGCGCAAGGTGCAAATGTTTATGTGATAAGCACGAGCATTTCTACCTAAGTCATGTATGTTTTTTTAATGTATTTAAGTAAATTTATCCATTATCTAGTTGTCATATTGCAAACTTTACTTAATTTGAAAAACTTGATTGATGTTAAAATTATTGAGAGCATTTATTTATTCAAGGAGGATTTTTATACTAGGAAAATGGTCTCACAAATAAGTGCACAACTAACCGTGGTTGAATGAACAATCGAAAAAATACTTTGTTCAATTTTATGAAATTATTTCCATAGTACCTACCTAGTTGATATAGTTCATAATTTACCTTTCAGATTCCTAGCACCAGGGTCATACATCAACGCCCAGGCCTTTGACATAAAGAAACTTGGTGCCCTCGTCGATTATCTTATCAAAAACATCGTAATGTACGAGTATTTCTTCGATTGGAAGAACCATTACTTTTACACAGTCAACCATAGGTCCAATGTTTGCAACCTCTGCCAGAAGTTGAATACTAAAACAGAGGTTTCAAAAGTTTATTCTGATTTTCGAAAATGGTGGAATCCAGAGTTTAGAGATGTTTGTCAAAGGATGCATCTGCTAGATATTTTTCATTCTCAGGAATAAGTGATCTTATAATCAAGGGGTTTATGGTTCTGCGCCTATATTTATGATTTTTGGACACTTACTTCCAATATTCTAGCACAATAGGGCGTTAGGTTATGACCTTATAAAGCCGAAAACGGTATCGTCGTTCATTCGTTCGTTAACGAACGAACGACGAACGAATTTTACCAATTGTAAAAAAAATGAATCAAGAACCAGAAAAGGCAAAACCCAATTCGAATAAATGCTATTAAAATTATCTTTTGTATTCCTTCTCCCATTTTTGCATTAAAAAAACCTGCCGATATCACTAGTGCGCATCTGTGATAGACAGCCGCAATTCAGATTTGTTATTGAATACTTTTTAGGGTTCCGTGAGAATGTTGAAAAACGTTACGCATGCCATTAAAAGTGTTAGATTAAAACGATTGGTACGCAGTCAACGTGTTTTGGATTGGACATTTATTTCCTTACTACAAAAAGATAGACTAGGGTTAAACACTTGTGTAAAGATTAGTCAACCAATTTTAAATGTTTGTTAATAATATGCCTCGAATATCTGATGTATTAAGTTAAGAAATTTTAGACAAGTGTTTAACCCTAGTCTATCTTTTTTGTAGTAAGGCCATTAGTATGAAGATCAAGATTTTTTCTATTGAGATTTCATTGTTGGTCTCAAACAAAAAGTTGTTGTATTTGAGTACTAGAGTCTAGAACCGCTCTTAGGAGGATGTACAGACAACAGCTGGTCAACCTGCCACAGGACCGCAAATCTTCTTAATTAATATTGATATCTATGTGATAGCCTTAAAGTTCGAAATCAGTTGGTTGACCTTTAACTTTTTGGGTAGGTTGAAATCAATCGGTAGACTTTTTGATTAGGTTAAATTGCCGCTGTCTGTTTATTATTAATTATATTATATTTATTAATTCTGTAACACGTTGTAGTTACTCGGCGAAAAGGGTCGGCCCTTGTAAAAATCTCAACCTTTTGCGCATCGTCAAGGCTGCTTCAGGGCAATAAATTATACGTAATACATAAAAAGAGTGCGCAACGTTGTCCAACGTCTCAAGACATCTTTCACGACCTTAAGAAAAAATCATTCTTATTTAAACATGTAGGATATTGTTTATGATTAGCCAAAAGGCAGTTATATGATCTTCAGAAAGTTTTCACTAAAAAGTTTGTGTCTACGGAACACTAGAAGAAATATAATAATTTGGACTTGTCTCCTTTTTTTCACACCCACTTCATTGGCGACGATCAACCATCCATCTTCTCACCCTAATGTTGTTTTTAAGATCTTATTTCTCTTCTTTGATTTATCTGTATTTTATTGATTGTATTGGTTTTTTAAAGAGTAATCGTGATTTTTCTTGTATCATAAAGATAATAGAGAAAAAAAATGCATCTATAGGCAATAATTGGTGGCAAAAAAGTGATTATTTTATTCTGAGTATATTTCAATATTACCTAGTTCCAGTTACCGTGCTTTGTCGTTTTTTTTCAATGGTGATCAATAATAAAGTAGAAAAAACTTAGTCTACAAAGAAGTGAAATCATATTTTGACTCATCTAGGCTAACCAACTACCTAGATTGTAAAGATTTATAAGAGAATGAACATATTTAATTAAAACATTTTAATGAAAATAATTTTATTGCAATCGCTTGCTAAAAACATGCTGATTCAATGATGTCACAGCGCAATAGCAGTACGCATAGACAGCTACGGAATGATTCTTAAACCAAGTTTGAATGTGAGCTGAAGGATTTGGCAAAAATAAATAGGAACTATAATTTTTGCAGGCTGCTTCTAGCCGGCCAATATGGAAGTCATTGGGGGAGGCCTATGTTCAGTAACGGACGTCCGATGACTTAAATGATGATGATAATGATGTAATTTAAACGCTTATTTTAGTCGCAAAGCAGCCAGTACAGACCCATTACCCAACTTTGACGACCTCCGTAGCCAAGAGGTGAGCACGCCGGACTAAAATGGTGTCGCCATCTCTGAGGTTCCGGGTTCGATCCCCGGTCGGGTCAATGTAGGAAACGAACTCTTCTATATTAGCTCGGGTCTGGGTGTTGTGGTACCGTCGTTGTGTCTGATTTCTATAACACAAATGCTTAAGCTACTTAACATAGGATCAGAGCAATGTATGTGATGTTGTCCAATAAAAATAAAAAAACTACTCAAAACGCGTTGCATTTTGGGTAATGTGAAATGCAAAGATAAGTAATTCTCATTGGGTCATCATCGAATTCAAAGTGCACTCTAATATCTGTTTAGAAGGAAAATTGTCATACATTGAATTGCATTGACAAAGTTAGAAAGATCCAAACCTTTCTGTAATTTCTAACAATAACTAAGTACATATGGAGGACATTACATAACCAAGAGAGCCTTAGAATTACCTAGTTACCCGTGAAGATGAACACAATAGTTAGCTCGACTATCACAAATATTCAAAGGGATATTATGTCTGCACCGGCTGGACAAGACGGCCTGAATACGCCGGGCCCAGGTGCGTATGGCGACACGTGGTTAATAGGACAGGCCTGCAGCCCCTACTATGGGTCTGTTTGCATAACCTAAAATCAATTTGTGAAATCCAACTTCTTCATCGAATGTCAATAAGTTCCAAATTCACTATACTCACAAGACGAATACACAACTTGTAATTTTGTCGAGATGCTAAATGTACGAGGTAGTATTAAAAAAGCAAATTCAAATTCAAATTAATTTATTTACATAAAACATGGTATTGGGTAATTTAATTTTGTGTTTTTTTGTTGATAAATGTGAAAGATAAATAGTTTTTAACTCGAAGCTTCTCTAAACAAAACCGCGATCCCTTCGACAACACATTCACTAATCGACGATTATTTAATGTAGATTAGTGAATGTGTTGTCGAATGATGAATTTTTCATTTTAAAAGTAAATAAAACATTAAAATTGGTGATATTTCTAAAATAAAACAAATCACATCTTGTAAGCGGCTGACAAGCGTTTTTTTTCCTGGTGGGTAAAAATAAGTCCTTAAGCCGAATACCTAAAAAAATAAATTTATCCATCTGGTCTGGACCACCCTGTATAACAAAATAGAACCTGTGTTTGTTTGTACTACTTGCGTTAAATATTGCCAAGTCCATTCGTTATTGTCAGTGTTGGTAGCCATATTTTTCGCACCTCTTTCACTCCACCGTTGCCTGATATGCTATAATGCTACCATTACCAGAAAAGTTGTGCTGCGCCGGGGACAAGGGGCCAAGGTATTTTTTGGGCTCATTAGATTGATCCCCACTCTTGGTAGACATCTTGGGCGCTGTAGCACTTAACTGCCTATGCTAATACTTAAAAGAACTTTATCATATTGATGTTACTAGTTTTAATAAATTTTGCATGCGGTGTTCACCTTTAATTAATAGGCATTAGGTTATCTAACCTTAGAATCCACTTAAGACTGAATACTATGTAAATTTTATTGTAACAGTTGCTGGTTAAAGAAATAAATTAAATTAAACTCGTCGACTTAATAACTTGCCATAACGCATTTTGTAACACACTGTTTTTCTACAGATCATCGAGTTTATAACATGAATAAATAAATATAAATATCAGGCAACATCACATACATTGTCCTAATCCTAAAGTAAGTAGCTAAAGCACTTGTGTTATAGAAATAAGAAACAATGACGGTACCACAACACCCAGACCCGAGACAATGTAGAAAAGTTCGTTTTCCACATTGACCCGACCGGGAATCGAACCCAGAACCTCAGAGATGGCGACGCCATAATAGTCCGGCGAGCTCGCTTCTCGGCTACGGAGGTCGTCAATATCGTCGTCAATTCATCGTCATCATCAATTATGAATAAATGAATAACAATGGTAGGGGCTCCACACAATGCAACGGCAGCAGGTGCGCGTGGTTTGTTAACACCAATCGCCTTCGATATATCGCCGAATGCATTCAAATCCAATTACACCACTGTTTAGCATCGCTCCTTCTGCACTGAGCCTGCATATGCAAATGTGCGCAATATCTTCTTACTCGGTTAAATACAGCGTATACTTCGATAGGGTTTCAGTTGGTTGCACGATTACTCCATCTCATTGCCATTTATATGAAATGAAATGAAATTCTTTATTCTGTATAGGGTAACTTAGCCCGTTTTCGGACAGTTAAGCGGATTCCTGACTTTGACATTACACCTAGCAATAATATATTAATCAAAGTCTGGTCAAAATTTTTTTTTTAACAAAACAGGTATTGCTCTCTCATTACTTGAAGTCATTTGCATCAAAATAGCACTGAAAAAATTACAAAAAATGTTAATGTTCATAATTAGCGATTTCGTCTGTTTTCGGACACTTACATTAGTTGTCGGCCGCCAGTTAGTTTTCGGACGCTAATTTTGAACATCGAAAATGGCTTTTGTAAGGTTGTAAAAAGGACTATAATTGAATACCAACCACATTATTCATCTTAGCTTTCTTTCACCATTGTTAGAATATTAAATTAGAATTTAACGAACTTTTGCTGGCTGTTAGGATTAAACTGTAGATATTTAAAATAGTTTTAAATATTTGTAGTGCGAATTGACTTGAAAAATAAATAAATTAATAAAAAATATTGTAATCTTTATTTAGTTGAGTACGAACTGAGTGATATTAAAAGTATTCATAAAAAGCTATAAAAAGTCGTCTGTTATAAAAAGTTTAATCTTTTATAAATAAAAAAAATACTATCACAGTCTGTAAAACTGTAGTTATACTTAATAATTGACAAAGCCTTTGAAACACAGCCGAAACTTATAAGCTGGTCGAATATAATTTAAAATCTAAAATATATTATCCCAAACTTAAATATTTGTTTTGATGTATTTTATATAAAATATACTTTGAAAAGTAGCTTTAAATATAAAAAAATCAAATAAAAGCATGGGTACCTTTTCAATGCTCGATATTGGCCGAAAACTAAATAGCTACTTGTCATTTCTCGGACATCGATTTAAGGTATGTCGAAAACCAACTTCAAAAAATTTAGTTTTCGGCCTTCAAATACCTAATAAGTTAATGGGGTTTTTCTGCAAGTTTTTTGTCAAAATTTGCGTCCGACTGTTAACCTCTCGCTGTAGAAATGAATAGAGTTTAAGAAAAAATAGTGTCTCTTTAAATAATTCTTTCATATACATATGTACAATTTATTTGATTTAATACATTATAGTTTGGTTCTCGGCCGGCCGGCCGAGAACTAGATTACTCACTAATTTGTACGTTGGTTAGCCGGCCACTAGATTTAGTTAACACAAACTATAAATATCACTTAGTTTGACCAATATATCATTTACTGAACCAATCCACAATGTCCTAAAACATTTTCAAAACATTATATACAATAGTAAGTAATTTTACTTACCTTGCAAGTAACTCCTGCGCACTATTTTTTTGCTATGTCTAGGCACACCAACGTACTACTTTATCTTTAGAAGCCCACTGACCAGGCGTATGAACTATTAATATCATACAAATTTAAAAATGTATGGGGTACATTCGACAAAATCAAGTAAACATTGGTTTTTGAACGAGTAAGGTCATATTTTCTTATTATTGCGAAAAAACTGAAAAGTGTCCGAAAACAGGGGGTGTCCGGCAAACGGGCTAAACTACCCTATAGGCCCTCTTCCGGGCACTTATACACGTCCCAAAATGTAACTTAGCCCTACCACCGCTTCGGGACTACATAAATAAATAAATAAATATAAATATTGGACAACATCACATACATTGCTCTGATCCTAAGGTAAGTTGCTAAAGCACTTGTTTTATAGAAATCAGAAACAACGACGGTACCATAACACCCAGACCCGAGACAATAAAGAAAAGTTCGTTTTCTACATTGACCCGACCGGGGATCGAACCCGGAACCTCAGAGATGGCGGCGCCATTCAAAGTCCGGCATGCTCGCCTCTCGGCCACGGAGGTCGTCACATCGACACATACATATAGGCTGGTGATGAGACGAAGCGCAACAAACTCAGTCACCTTTGTCAGCCTGATTTTATAACAGGAAATTCAATAACAAGATGGTGTAAGTAGTTCAAGTAACCTTCAACTTTGTAATATCCTTTTTCCTTAAGGATTTTTTAAAATTATATACAATATATCCTCGTATCCTCGGTGTCCTTGGTAGCTTAATTGGTAAAGCACTCGCCCGGCATGCGATGGGACGCGGGTTCGAGTCCCACCTGAGGTCGATGATTTTTTTTCAAGTGTTATTTATCTTTAATTTAACCTTGCATGGAATTGCTAAAAACAAAAATTTACAATGTTTAAGCATTTCTGATCTTAACCAATAGTCAAATATTTGTAAAAATATTTCTATCGGGTGTTGACGGGTAGTATACTACTAAGCTATACATATAGCTACAACATTGATCAGAGATACGTTGGCTTCGACAGCGAGAAGAAACACTTGAGAAATTTCATCGTGTCATGTGACGTCCTCGGTAGCTTAGTTGGTAAAGCACTCGCCCGGCATGCGATGGGACGTAGGTTCGAGTCCCACCTGAGGTCGATGATTTTTTTTCAAGTGTTATTTATCTTTAATTAAACCTTGCATGGAATTGCTAAAAACCAAAATTTACAATTAAATAATGCAATATAATATCCATTTATTATGCATTAACTAAGATAGCTAGGTTTTAAAACACGAATAACCTCCTACGCGCTGAGTCTGGGGCTCAAGTACCTACTTCTGTTTATATTGAAAATCATTCATCCCATATTCAAGATCATATGAAAAAAATACTTGTCCCATACAAATCGACACCACCACACATTTCGATATTGATCATGCAGTTAAACTTATGTATGTGATTACCAGAATTAGTATCAATTAATGCAGCACGTTATTGACGTTATTTAGTTAACAAGATAGCCCTTAAACATGGTATACTTACCTTATATTTAAGTTTATCCAAGCAATTATCAAAAAAACTTTTTTTTTCTTTGTGAAAAAATATATCCGATTTATGTAAACAAGATTTATGTAAAATGGAAAGAAACGGGTTAAATTCTATAAAATTGTACAGAAAGTAAAAAGTTTTATATACATGCACATAGATATATTTTAATTAATACCCAAAAATTTCAATTACATTCGTAGAGACGCTTGATTTTCTCTTTCATCAGAACAGCCGGTATAATATTTAAAATATTACTCCACCTCTATTTACATTTCCATCAAAGAATAGTGAATATCCTACAGCCTATTTTATAAGAATATAAATATCCTAGGCTAGGACTAATCAAGTCAGCTGCTGAATATTCGAGAAGGCTCAAGAGGAGGGAGGGCCACTGAGGCCTCTGCACATTATGCCTGCTCAGGCGCCTAGCGCATTAAATATGCGTGAATCAAGTAGTGTCGTGGCGAGAAAAGGTTTGTACAAAATGTTTACAGCCTTCTAATATGGTCGTAACCTGTTAACACCATAAGTTTCCGCAATGATATGCTCAAAAAATTGCTCAGATTCACACGAAGTCTAAATAGATCGAAACAGAAACAAAATCCAATTGACCAAAACTAAGACTCGTGTGCGCCATTTTGGCACTTTAGCATTACAGCTTTTACACTGTCGAATCATGATCGACTTGAATCATATTTAAGACATGAAGATTTCAAGAAAATATATTTGTCACTGTTTTTATTACCAGGCAATGTCTCTGAGTGCGTTTTTTTCTTTTATCAGTTAGTACAAAAATGTTTAATTATCATGATTTTTGATGAGAGAAATGGTTTGTACAAAATGTTTACAGCCTTCAATATGGTTTTATAACCTATTAACACTATAAGTTTCCGCAATGAGATGCTCCAAAAAAATTCTCAGATTCACACGAAATCTAAATAGATCGAAACAAACACAAAATCCAATTGACCAAAACTAATGACGCTAAAGGCCAAGATGTCATTGGGTAGAAATGAATTTTAATTATTATATTAAGACTGTCTGTAACGTATTCGTTCTATATTCAAAATATGCCGCCAAAAAGGCTTGTAGCCAAACTTCGTTCGTTCGCTCAGCCAATAGCAACGCCCAATCCTAAGGGCATATCGGTGGGAGTTAATCTTGATTGGCCGACACTGAGAGTGTGATGGCCGTCCCCGTCGCGAGCTGCAAGCTTTAACTCGAAGGCTGCAAATCTTCATTTTATCCTAACTTTTGTGCTCTGTGTTATCATCGGTGCGCTAAACAAGTGTCGTCTTGAACGTCTGTGATTTGTGTAGACAGTATTCCCATAAATACCAGCTTTCACCTGCCCTCGCGGAGAACCGCATGGCAGACTCCTCGTGCAATCCCAAGAAGAAGTCATATCAGGACCATCCTGTCCACTCGTACGTGGAAAGGCCTGCTCCCACTGGTGAGTGTTGTTGCTTTATTGGTGAAGAGCGGGCGAACCTCGACTCGTTATATTTTGTTGGCAGAGCCTCCTCAGGGTCTGACCCAGTGTGTCGTGATCGGTCTGTACCGGCAAGACCATCGTGATACATCTTTATGGTGCCGAAACCCGGGATGGGTGGTACATGAACTTATTTTTGGAAATTGCAAATACGTTCTATAAACATAGCTGGTATTTTTCGTGATTTTTAGTGACAATATAGCATCTAACATACTATAAACTCATAAAAACCATAATCTGTAATGTTTTTCTAGTGTTAAAATCAGTATATGATACATTCCAATCGATATTTCTTGTAATCACACATTCGCATTTTTATTCTTAGTTTCGGGTAGAATAAACTCGCAACATAATTCATTTTAAACTCGTCCATATTATGCGTTGAGATTCTTCATTCCACACTAGAAACATCCAATCGTTCACTCACAGATCAGTTTCACTCGTTCTAAATCGTATGGATTCATCATTCAGAATTGACAGTGTCAATCAGTATTGAGCATTCGTTCACGATCTTTGCTTGTTCACTCGTAACTTGTATTGCTAAGTTGGTCATTCATAAACAAACTTATAATATTTGTTCTCTGTCGATTTGCAGCTTTAATTCGTGCACTCGCATATTCGTTGAATGTTAAAGATATTAACAGATCATACATATACAATCCAACTATTTAATTCGGTGTATAAGTATACTTTTCTCGGCTGTTTTACTTTTCATTCAGTTTTCATATTGTTATTACGGATCACACTAAAGCAATCTATTAATAACCCGGTGCTTTATGTAAAATTTAGGTCGGCTGTAGTAATAATATAGTTAACTTAGGCCAATTTTCTCGTATTGCTTACTAACAGTACTTTTGTCGCGGATCATACTTAAAACTTTCATGTCTTTTTGTATAACTTATTCGGCTGTGACATTAATACATTAGTTCTCATTCGGTTGTCTTTGTTACGGATCATACGTCTAGTATAACTTAATTCGGCTGTAATATTGACGAATATTAAACGTTTTCACTCACACTACAACCAATCGATATAAAAATATTAATATATTTAATTCGTTTCGTAGTCGGTTCATTTCATTCATTGAAGTGAAATCTAAATTGCAACGTTATACCTAAAACGGTCAGCTGCTGCTGACTTGCAGTTGTTTACGCGAATTCGTACGTATCACTCGTTCAGCGCGTGATTGCCGTAATTCTATTTATAACTCGGACTTTCTTCCTGATGCGGTTAGGCAGTTAGTTATACGTTCTTTTAAATCGAAATTAAAACGTTAGTAGGTACAAGTATAATAACTGGTAATCATGTCCTATAATCCGAAACGTGCTACTCGTAAGTCTAGCCACACGAGTAAATCTAAATCGAAAACTAATTCAGAATACACCATACATGATTTACCGTCATTACGTCGGAAGCGTACTATCGCATTAAACCGTATGTTGAAGGCATTAGAGGTCGGTATTGCATCACAATCCGAATCTGATGACAGTCAATGCGATCTATTCTTTTCATATTGTGATCAAGCATCAAACATAAGGTCTGATTTTGAACTCGCACATTATTCAATACTCGAATTATTGAATTCATCCGATGATGAATACTGTGATGATGATGACATTCGTATTCACTTTGATGACACATATTTTCATGTTTTGTCCATAATGAAATCCTTACAGAAATCGGAATCAAAACTAATTTCAAATAATTGTAAGGCCGAGTCTTCATCATTAAGATCACACATCAAGCTACCTAAAATTCAGCTACCTACATTTACGGGTAATATTAAACAGTGGCCTGAATTTATTGATACGTTTAATTCGCTGGTACATGACTGTCATTCTCTTACCGACGTGGAGAAGTTTCAATACCTAGTATCGACATTGAGCGGCGATCCCTTATCGCTTATTCGAAAATTTCCCGTAACAGGTGATTATTACTCCGATGCGTACGCGGCTTTAGTCGCGCGTTATCAACATAAGCGTGAACTGTCTTTTACCTGCTGGAAAGACATTTTAAACGTTTCTTTCAAACTAAACAGTGCAATTGAGTTTCGTCGATCATTAGATTGCATTGACGAAAACTTAAGCATTTTACGTAAACAAGATCTTCCGGTTGATAATTGGGACTTTATTCTCGTATACCATATTTTGTCTAGATTAGATTCAAAGTTGCGTCGTGAATTCGAAGAAAAGTACATTAGTGTGGAGATTCCTAAATACTCTCAATTAAGAGATTATTTACATTCAAAATGTGAATCCCTTTTTCGCGATAATCATTTTTCTGAACTTTCTAAACTTAGTCATTCGGTCAAGGAATCACCTACTCGGACTTACGCTTCGAAGTCTTTTATTAGTAACTATCCAAAGCGTCAAAATGTTACTCATACCTTATTGACAGATAACTCAAATAAAACTAAAACTTTGGATCAAAATAAACCAATCTTGAAGTGTTCGTTGTGTTCAGATAGTCATTTAATTACGCGTTGTAAATCGTTTCTAGCTAAATCAGTAGACGACCGTATGTCTTACACTATAGAAACTAAACTGTGTTTTAACTGTCTAAAATCGTCCCATCAACTAAAAGATTGTAAATCGATATTTCGTTGTTTGAAATGCAAACATAAACATCACACGTTACTTCATAAAGAAAGTTCTGACAAAAAACTTAGTATTGATAACGGCTCCACAGATTCTAAATCAGTGTCCCTATTCGTAAAGGGAGAAAATTTAAAGTCTTCAACCAAACAAATAAATACGACTGTACTGTTAGCTACGGCTATTATTCAAATACAAGATTCGGACGGTAACTATCATTCAATGCGTGCTTTATTCGATACCGGTAGTCAAAACAATTTCATTACACGAAAGGCAGTTCAATACCTAAATCTTCAACCACAGTCATGCGACACTAATATCAATGGTTTAGGAGGTATTGCTGCTGAGGTCACCGGTTTTATACGTTGTTCAGTTGCATCAAATAATAAACCAATACTCGATTTAGACATGCACGTTATTTCAAATATTTGTGGTGAGCAGCCCATAGCTAGACTTAATACGTCGGGTTGGACTCACATTAATTCGCTTCTGTTAGCCGATCCAGGTTTTGATATCCCTGGCCCTATCGATGTTTTACTTGGTGCAGACGTTTTCGCTGAGTCTCTTCTTACTCAACGTATAAGAGGCAACTCAAATCAACCTCTTGCAATAAATTCTGTTTTCGGTTGGCTTCTACTAGGTAGAACGCCACTTATATCGTCATCATTAGTGCAAGTCTCTTCTAAATCCGACAACGAACTGACCTTAGCCGTCCAACGTTTCTGGGAAGTTGACAGCGTCCCTCATGCGTCATGCTTGACACCTGAGGAGATCTTATGCGAAGAACTCTACACGACTAACCACTATCGTGATATTTGTGGTAGATATGGAGTGCGTCTTCCTTTCAAGGACAAAGTCGAACCAATCTTCGATGGTTCTCGTGATATTGCGTTGAGACGATTCCATGCAATTGAACGTCGTTTGTCACGTGATCCCGTTGTGCATCAACAATATTGTGAATTCATGGATGATTATGAAAAATCCGGTCACATGTCCATAGTTAGTACTGAAAATCTCGACCAAGGTAAATATTACATTCCGCATCACTGCGTGATAAGGCCAGATAGTGTCACAACAAAGTTACGCGTCGTCTTTGATGCATCAGCAAAAGATGTCAAAGGCAAATCGTTGAATGACACATTGTTAACTGGACCCAAGCTACAGTCTGATATCGTTGGGGTTCTCCTCCATTATCGAATGCATGCTGTTGTTTTTATGGCTGACATACGTCAGATGTATCGACAGATTCTGATCTCCAATGATCATAAAGATTACCAGAGAATATTTTGGAGAACGGGCCCTGATCAAGTTCTAAAGGAATATAGACTGAACACGGTAACCTACGGTGTTTCTTCCGCGCCGTTTCTTGCTTGTAGGACAATCAAACAATTAGCAGAGGACGAAGGTAGTAAGTTTCCTCTTGCTCAACAAATAATTTCAACTGATATATACGTCGACGATATCGTTACAGGTTGTGAAAATCTAACCACTGCGTTAGAAATGAAATCTCAAATCGTAAAACTCTTCGAACTAGGTCATTTCGAGCTAAGGAAATGGGCTAGTAACTCGCCAGGTTTGCTATCAAATCTTTCCCAAGAAGAATGTCTTCTGGATTCTAAATCGTTCTCTGATGAGCAATACCCTACACTAAAGGTACTTGGACTTAAGTGGAATCCAGTATCCGATTCGTTTTTATTCGATGTGAGCTCGTCTAATCGACCATGTACTAAGCGGGTTATCCTTAGTGAGATCGCAAAAATATTTGATCCGATGGGCTTCCTATCACCTCTTACAATCAAAGTCAAATGTCTATTGCAAAGGCTTTGGATTCTCGGAATTTCTTGGGACGATACACCGCCTGATGAAATAATTCAAGTCTGGAAAACCTTCTGTGACCAGTTGCCTAATATGAGTCAGCTGAGTATTCCACGTCGTCTCACTCTTGATAATGTAGTTTCATACGAACTACATGGCTTTTGCGATAGTTCAGAAATCGCGTATGGAGCAGTTATCTACTTACGCATCTTGAGCGCCGATGGTTCTATTCATACTCGGCTATTGTGCGCCAAGGCACGTGTAGCTCCACTCAAACGTCTTTCTTTGCCTCGTCTAGAGCTCTGTGGAGCTGTAATGCTTGCAGACTTGACCAAATTCGTACTTGATACGTATCGGGCCAAAATACCTATCGATATTATTTATCTGTGGTCCGACTCAACTGTTGTTTTGTCCTGGCTTCGGTCGCATTCTTCGCGCTGGACTACATTTGTGGCAAATCGAGTCAGCCATATTCAGGAGATCATCCCTGGGGAATCGTGGCATCATGTCGCGTCTGGTGACAACTCCGCTGACGTATGTTCACGTGGACAGCTTCCCTTCGATCTTCTTAACAATTCTTTGTGGTGGTCAGGACCGTCTTGGTTGTCAAAAACATCTGATTGTTGGCCAAAAGACTCTAAACGATTTCTTACCGATGATGAAGAGTCAGTTGCGCGTACCGAGGAGCGTCATTCAGTTGCACTGATGACCGATCATAATAGCGATGAACAACTAAACTCGATATTCGACACTCTGCTTAAACGATTTTCTTCTCTTGATAAAATTACTCATATCGTTTCTTATATTCGTAGATTTGTGCACAATATCCGTTCTAAAAATCCATGTGAGCGCCATAGTGGCTCTATTCTAACTGAAAATGAAAACTATCAATCGTTACTATTAATCGTAAAATCAGTTCAAAAATTGTCATTCAGCGATGAAATACAACGTATTAAGTCTAAACAGTTGTTATCTAAACCGTTTCAAAAATTAAATCCATTTCTTGATGAGACAGGTGTTCTCAGGGTGGGCGGTCGAATATCCCGCGCTGGTTTAGAATTTGACCAAAAACATCCTGCGCTCTTGCCTTGCAACCATCCATTCACAGATAAGGTTATCGAATTTACTCATCGCAAACACTGTCATACAGGGCAAAATACTACGCAGTATTTAGTCTTACAACGTTTTTGGATTTTATCTGGTAAACGAGCTATTCGTCGTTGTCTTTCAAAATGTATCGGATGTTATCGAACCAAACCTAAACCGTTAGAACCATACATGAGCGATCTTCCGTCCTATCGAGTTAATCAAGTTAAACCGTTTTCGATAGTTGGCGTTGATTTTGGCGGACCTTTCCGCATTAAAGTCGGAAATCATCGTGGTGCTAAGATGGACAAAGCTTACCTCTGTTTATTTGTTTGCTTGTCTACCAAAGCAGTCCATCTCGAGGTAGTATCATCTCTTTCCACTGATGGATTTATAGCTGCACTGCGTCGCTTTATAGGTCGTCGCGGACGTTGTAGCATAATCCATGCAGATTGTGGCACGAACTTCGTCGGTGCTAAAAACTATTTGTCGTTAATTCAACATGCTTCGCAAGCCGAGCACATTAAATTCGTTTTCAATGTTCCTTCAGGGCCACATTTTGGTGGTGTGTGGGAAATTCAGATTAAGGCTGCAAAGTCGCATCTGTACCGTATTGTCGGCAATCAAGTTTTGACATTTGAGGAGCTTAGTACCTTATTCGTGCAAATTGAATCCGTATTAAATTCGCGACCCTTGTGTGCTTTGAGCACAGATCCAAACGATTTAAACGTTCTGACCCCGGGTCATTTTCTTACTCTGGAACCACTTACGAGTGTTCCTGATGAGGATTATTCCTCTGTTAAGCTGTATCGACTTAATCGTTGGCAGCTTATCCAATCTTTTGTTCAAAATTTTTGGATGCGTTGGAAAAACGAGTACCTAACTTCGCTCTCTCAACGCATGAAATGGACAAAAACGTGTAATCCTTTATCCGTTGACTCTATAGTAGTCATCAAAGATGATAATCGTGCTCCTATGCAATGGTCTCTAGGAAGAGTATGCGAATTACACCCCGGTCCGGATGGAATCGTTAGGGTAGCAACAATTAAAACTAAGGACAGTTTTATCAGGCGACCTCTTGTAAAATTGTGTCCTCTTCCTACAGAAGCGTAATTCTCGTAGTTAATTGTAATTTACATAAGTTAGTTAATCGTATTCGCTGTTTTAACTTGAAAAATAGTTAATATTACTCGTTTCACTCATCACAACTTTATTTGTAAGTTATCTATGTAAGTCGTTAATATTGCAACAGTAGGTATTTTAACTTTATCTTTATTCGTTGTTTATCCGGAAAATACCAGCTGTATTTTGGTGGGCGGTATGTAACGTATTCGTTCTATATTCAAAATATGCCGCCAAAAAGGCTTGTAGCCAAACTTCGTTCGTTCGCTCAGCCAATAGCAACGCCCAATCCTAAGGGCATATCGGTGGGAGTTAATCTTGATTGGCCGACACTGAGAGTGTGATGGCCGTCCCCGTCGCGAGCTGCAAGCTTTAACTCGAAGGCTGCAAATCTTCATTTTATCCTAACTTTTGTGCTCTGTGTTATCATCGGTGCGCTAAACAAGTGTCGTCTTGAACGTCTGTGATTTGTGTAGACAGTATTCCCATAAATACCAGCTTTCACCTGCCCTCGCGGAGAACCGCATGGCAGACTCCTCGTGCAATCCCAAGAAGAAGTCATATCAGGACCATCCTGTCCACTCGTACGTGGAAAGGCCTGCTCCCACTGGTGAGTGTTGTTGCTTTATTGGTGAAGAGCGGGCGAACCTCGACTCGTTATATTTTGTTGGCAGAGCCTCCTCAGGGTCTGACCCAGTGTGTCGTGATCGGTCTGTACCGGCAAGACCATCGTGATACACTGTCTCACTCTTTTAAAAAAAGAGTAATCTATTTAAATTACAACCTAAGCTCTAGTTTTGTATTTTTTGTAATCTGTAATATTTAATTGGTTTACTAATTATACTCGAACAAAGCATTTCTACAAAAAGCTATAGGTATAATTTAGACGTTATACAACATTTCCATTGTTTTATTACTAAACGATGGTCTCTGCTTTCATCAATTAGTAGAAAAAATATTATTTAGGTAATCATGATTTTTTAAATTTTACAGTAAGATCTCAACTAAGTGGGCATAACTTTTTCCGAATATAAAGCGAAGACTTACGAAATTAAGTTGAGATAGGTAAATTTTTAGGCAACGTTGTTTGTTATCATGAGTTCAAACAAACCCTTCAGTATTTAACACTAATCAAATGTCACCTTAATATGTTTCTATGTCACATATTAATTAAGCTCAAAATCCGGAATCTTTGCCTCCAAATTCGAGGGAACGCAAACAATGACGTCACAGATTAGCATAGTGAAGGAGTAAGTAGGGTCAGAAACAAAGCGCTAATGAATATTCGAACAGCTATCTCGACGATATGCTAACCAGGCGACTTCACTCGAGTTGCCGACCGTACCGGGGTGAATTTTTGAACGGCCTAGCGTTTTCCCATAATGATTGATAGTATTAATAAAAGGTTGACGACTTCTCTGCTTAGAAAGAGAATAGGGAATGAGAACTTGGGTGAAATTTCAGTGGAGGTTCCAAATGTACGGGTTACCGCACAATATGTTAATGTCAATGACTTATTTATTTAGGTCACTTTGCGACTGTAGTTAATAACTATTTACACACACATTAATAACTTCCGTGCCTCTGCTTATGCATCGTTTTTATATTTACGTAAAAACCTCCTGCAATAAAATCAGTGTTAGAACAACTATCATTGGGTTTGTTTCGTACTTTAACTTTCCCTTACAACCAGCATCTTTCACTCACTTCTTAAACTGTAACACACAACAGTTTTTTGGTCCTTCGGAAAAGAGATAAAACCAGTGCTGTGGACCACATCTCTCATCGACGTTTGGGAGCTACAGTGATCTACAACCTCAAATCTGCGTAATTCCATCGACGTTTGGAAAATAACTACTATTAACAACGGTGGCCCATCCGTAACGCCACTCTACGTTTTTTTTGTGAATTTGGGCGACTGCGAATCGGTTGACTGGCTTCCCAGAAGAGGGTTCCACCAGTTTAATTGAGAAGGCGCATTAAGGTCGTTCAAAGTTTACGAAGACGTAAAGTGAACCGGACCACTACACCCACGCAACATCTATATTAAAGTCCTCGTCGACGCTCGGGGAAGTGACTACAAGTGAAACTCAGGTAGATTTTAAGTGCGTGACGTCAATCATATACACGTACAACATGGAGAGTCTACTTAAGCATCAACATGACATTATTGAAGCAATGAAGAAGGTAGAACGCAACTTTAAGAAAGATTCTGCGTACCGGAAAACCCGCCAATATTTGGACGAACGACTCGAGTCCCTTGAAAAAATGTGGGCTAAGTTCAGCGAAAACAACGACAAGCTAATAGACTATCAAAATGACAGTGATCCTTACTATGTCGAAGATCAATTTCAACAAGCAAAGACATACTACGAGTCCGTGCACAACTATATATCGTCGTTTCCATCTACAAGTGAAAAAACTGCACCGGTGACGTCACCAATACCAGCAGAACTACCTAAGATTGTGCAATCAGAGACAGCCCCACCAATGGTTCCACCAAAACTCTTGCCAAGATTGTCGATGCCGTCAACAACAACCGTGCTGAAGACACCACTTTCAGACCAAAATCAAGTGAACGAGTTACTGTCCTTGCAAAGAACCAACTTTAGAGCTTTTTACCGACTAGTAAATAGCCTTCGAGTTGACGCTCTACGAGACAAATGGGAGCTAGAGGATGAACTACGTAACATTCAGACACGTTGGAATGCAATCGACGCTTTGCATTTACAAATCGACAACATCCTTCAAGGTTCAGACACTGACTACGACAACGAGTTTTATGCGTATGAAGACTCATACAAAAGCATCAAGAAAGCTCTGAACCGAAAGCTCGCTTCCACGGTCCATCTTCAACAGTCGACACCACAAATCGATATCCCTACCTTTACCGGGAAATACACTCAATGGCCTACGTTTTGTGACTTATATGTTGAAAGCATCCACAACAATAATCTTCTCACTAACACTCAGAAGATGCAACACTTAAAAGGTAAATTACGAGGAGAAGCTGAGCGACTTATACAACACCTACACATCTCAGCTGACAACTATGAGACGGCATGGGATCTGTTAACTCATAGATACAACAACCCGCAGCTATTGTTCACAAAGCAGATTGAGATGTTCATAAATCAGCCTGCTGTGCACAAGCAGTCTGCTCATGAGATACGACGGCTGTACGATACTTCCATGGAGTGCATTCATGCCATACAGAACTTAGGTATCGACACACGTACCTGGGACCCGCTGCTGGTGCATCTCATAGCAAAGAAGCTGGATCCGGAAACATACAGCGATTATAAAGAAGCTCGAAAGGCTCCACGTGAATTACCATCACTTTCTGAACTTATGGACTTCTTGGAAGGCAAATTCGACGCTCTCGAGCCCATAAATATGAAAGAAACTGCACCATCATTCAACAAGCATCATCAACAGAAGACGATAACCAGCAAGCCGTACAAGCCACAGTTTAACCTAACTGGCGGTCATCGTTATGGAAAATTCCAGCGAAGAGAATTTCAAGCCATTGCGACATGCTCGTCACTATGTCCTACTTGTAACAACAACCACTACTTATACAAATGCAGCAAATTCCTGCAAATGACACCTGACGAGAGGTTAATGACTGTCATAAAACTCAACATTTGTCAGAATTGTCTATACGAACACAAAGACAACGTATGCACATCGACAAAAACATGCCGAGTTTGTCAAAATAACCACCACACAATATTACATGAAGCATATGCGAGTGTTAACCTTACGCAACAATCTTCAAGCAAAGCGGTCGAAACATACAAGTCATCGAACTTACCTACTGCTCCTGTTACTCAGAAGTCTCTTATTACACCACGACAAAATAATAAGCAACACAGCGTCAATCACGTCGCTACAGCTGATGAGGAGATATTATTGACAACCTTGTCTATCGAGGTCAAGTCTGTTGATGGCACTTACGTCACTCTGAGAGCTCTCCTAGATCAAGGCTCTCAGATATCACTTATATCCGAGAACGCTGCTCAGATGCTGGGCTTGCCTCGACAACGGTATAACGCATCAGTATCTGGCATCGGCAACGGATCAAAACATGGCAAAGGAGTCGTCACACTCGAATGTCAGTCCATTTACCAAGATTACGAATTTACAACTCAAGCATTGGTCATCAAGCACGTCATCAACAATCTGCCGAATATGTCGTTCAATAAACAGTCGTGGCCTCATTTACAACATATACAACTGGCTGATCCGGAGTACAACCTCTCTAAGCCTATCGATTTGCTACTAGATGCGAGCATATACTCTGACATCCTCATGAATGGTCTTATCAAAGGTCCAATCATGGCGCCCATCGCACAACAAACAAGATTGGGCTGGATACTATCAGGCAACGTGAAAACCTTTCAATGTAACGTTGTAGTAAACAACTTGTCGGAAATATCTCAATATTGGGAGCTCGAAGATATCACTGACTCAACGCTTGAATTGACACAAGAAGAACAGTACTGCGAACAATACTACCAATCAACAACAAGACGCTTATCTACTGGAAGATACGAAGTTGCTATCCCGATGAAACCTGGATTCAAACAAGATCTAGGTCAATCAAAATCGAAGTCTACGGCGCAATTTTATAATTTGGAACACAAGATGTCAAAAAACAAGGAATTCGCTGAAAGTTACAAACAATTTTTGCTAGAATATGAACAACAAGGACACATGACTCCAGTTACGCAACACAATGAACCGTCGTGCTATCTCCCTCATCATGGTTTTTTAAAAGCTGACTCCACTACAACAAAGCTACGTACCGTCTTTAACGCATCATCCAAAACATCGTCCGGGTACAGTCTCAACGATTTGATGGAGCGGGGTCCGAATCTACAACGGGACCTACTGCATCTTATCCTAGTATGGCGACAACACAAATACGTCATAACTGCCGACATTGAGAAGATGTTTCGGCAGATAATGTTTCGAGAGCCTGATCAACACCTACAACGCATTATTTGGAGAAGCACACCGGTGGAGCCCCTGAAAGAGTACCAGCTTACGACTGTCACCTACGGTACCAAGGCGGCCCCCTACCTTGCAATGCGCACATTGAAACAGTTAGCTATGGACGACGCGTACAAGTTCCCCATGGCTGCTGCTGCGTTGCTGAAGTCATTCTACATGGATGACTTGCTGGAAGGCTGTGACAACATATCTCAAGCTAAACAGTTACAACAAGAGATAATTGACATACTTAAAGGCGCTGGAATGAATATTCGCAAATGGACAAGTAATACTACGGAACTGATTGAAGACTTATCTGCTGATCAACTTGATATTCCACTCGACTTTAAGTGCTCTGAGAACAGAAAAACGTTAGGTTTGCGCTGGAATCCCACTTCAGACACTTTCACGTTCAAAAACCTATTCCAAAATGAGTTAAGTGACGTTACAATAACAAAGCGACAGCTGTTATCACACATATCGAAGATTTTCGATCCATTAGGATGGCTATCTCCACTCACCGTAAGAGCAAAAATACTATTTCAACGAACGTGGTCAGAAGAAGTCACTGATTGGGATAGTTACCTATCAGAACCCATCAATAGAGAATGGATACAACTAAGGCGTGATTTTCAAGACATTGAGAGATTCAATATTTCAAGATATATGGGAGATAAAAATCACTATACACTTCATGGCTTTTGCAACGCATCGGAAAAGGCGTATGCTTGTGCTATTTACGTCATCACACGAAATTGTAAAGGCGAGTTCACATCGACGCTTGTGACCGCTAAAACAAGGTTAGCACCGGTGAAAAATAAGTTAACCCTACCTAAACTTGAGCTTTGTGGTGCGCTCTTACTATCACAACTCATGAAGAAAGTCATAGAAACTGTGCCTGAAAACATGCAAATATACGCTTGGACAGACTCCATGGTAGTATTAGGCTGGATACATGGAGACATCAACAGATGGAAGCAGTTTGTAGCCAACAGAGTTCGAACGATACTTAACATCATCCCCTCATCATCCTAGCACCATGTCCAGTCCGAACAAAATGCGGCTGATTGCGCTACAAGAGGATTGACATCGCAGCAATTGTCAGAAAATCCTTTGTGGTGGCAAGGACCCAAGTGGTTATCTACATTTGATTCGCACGAGATCAAAAATAACACATACGAAGCGCCGTCATTAGAAGCAAGAAAAACCAGTGTGAACGCAGCCGTATCAAACAGAAACGATTTAATTATGCGATTATTATATGAATGCAGCTCGATACGGCGCATAACAACAACAATCGGCTGGCTATTACGTTTCACACAGTGGTTGCGCAATAAACAAGCTCCTCAGCAAAATTACTTAGTGGCATCGGAAAGACAACATGTCCTACATTTAATTATAAAGACAATTCAATCAATCGAATTTGAAGACGACATTCAACAACTACAAAAATATGGTTACCTGAAGTCTAGCAGCAAATTACTGAGTCTTAATCCGTTCATCGATGCTAGAGATGGACTGCTGAAGGTAGGCGGGAGATTGAGGAATTCCCAGCTTAGTCAATCAGCTAAGCACCCCACTATCCTGCCAAGTCACAGCAAACTCACGGAGCTAATCATTCAACAATCTCATTCCATCACGCTACACGGTGGACCAAGACTAACTCTGGCTTTCATCCGAGAAAAATACTGGATACTCAGCGGGCTTCGTACAGTTAAGAGAGAACTGCGCAAATGCATAACATGCCGACGCTATAATGAAGAGAAGAGAACACAAATAATGGCTGATCTACCAGAGCCGCGTGTTACTCCCTCGCGTCCCTTCACACATACTGGAGTCGATTTTACCGGTCACTTCGATATCAAGGCAAACAAGGGCCGGGGCGTACGAACACATAAAGGATACGTGGCGGTATTTGTCTGCCTAGCGACAAAGGCCATTCACCTTGAGCTGGTGTCGGATCTAAGCACACCTGGCTTCCTAGCTGCATTTCGACGTTTCTGCGCTAGAAGATCTGTGCCCAGACACCTATACAGTGATCAGGGTAGCAATTTCATTGGGGCAAATAGAGTCCTAAGGAAAGAGTACAAAGAAATCCTTAAAACAATTGACGGAGAGCTTTTGAGCAAAATCAATGACTACGATATACAGTGGCACTTCAATGCACCAGCCTATCCATCGGCAGGTGGTATCTGGGAAAGTGCTGTCAAGAGTTTGAAGCATCATTTGCGACGAGTGATAGGTGAACAGAAACTTACCTACGAAGAGTTCATTACATTGCTCTATCAGATAGAGGCCTGCCTCAACTCACGACCTCTGATGGCCCTATCTGAAGGCGTCGACGATGAGTATTTGTCACCAGGGCACTTCCTAGTCGGAGGTCCCATTATATCAAGACCACAAACAGATCCTGATCAGATCAACTTGACTACCCGATGGCAATTGATTCAAAGTATGAACAAACAACTTTGGAAGAAGTGGTCAGGTGATTACTTACAACAACTTCAAGTGCGCTCTAAATGGAGATTACCGTCAAAAAACGTAGAAATCGACGACGTCGTATTAATCAGAGACGAAAACATGCCCCCAGGAAAATGGGCGATGGGTAGAGTCATCGACGTTCACCCGGGCAAGGACGGATATGTACGAGTCGTTTCCCTTAAAACGAAGAATGGAATCATAAAGAGACCAATTTTAAAACTGTCTGTTTTACCCGTAAACAATGACGATACCTCTAACGTACAACCGCGACCACAACAATCGACAGATGACGCACTATCATCGACATGTAATGACGTCACACCGGCAGACAAGCCAGAAAGTCAACCACGAACAAGGCGCGCAACCAGAAAGCCGGTGACAGCATTTATTTCAATGGCAATGATGCTGTTCATGTGCCTTTTCACCTCTGCGCAGTGCTCATACAACATAACAAACTTCAAGAACAACCAAAATATTTATTTCGATAAAATGTACAAAATGAATCTAATTCGAGACGAGTGGAAGTTGGTTGTATATTACAACATGAGTACCTATTGGTCAGCATTACGTCATGTGGAGAAATATGTCGGTCACTTGGATGAATACCTACATACTATTACACTTCCGACTCAGTACAAGAGCATCATATATCAAATGCAACACGAGTTATCGGAAATTGAACACTATAACCAAATACTCAAGAGTCGAACTAATACAAGACAGAAAAGAGGTTTGGTAGACGGTGTGGGGTATATAGCAAACTCATTATTTGGAGTTCTAGATGAGCGCTTTGCAAAGAAGTACGAAAAAGACATAGAGAAAATCTCAATGAACGAGAACCACCTTCAAATGCTCTTAAAAAATCAGACAAGTGTCATTGAAGCTCAATACAATATTCTTCAAAGAAATGAAGCTATTATGAACAAACAGTTTGGAATGGTACAAAAATATTTACATTCGGTAACACTTGGCTTGAATCGTATGCAAATCGTGAACAACAATGAGCTTCACATACTATCTTCTTCGATGTCAGCTATGATCATCATATCTAACATTAGGAACATGCAAGAAAGCATAATCAATACAGTGACGGACCTCGCTCATGGTCATATGGACGCACATCTGCTGCCTCCAGAACAATTGGAGGAGCAGACGAATATCATCTACAGCCATATACCAAACGATTTAACTTTACCCGTTGCCAAGCATGATTTCAAGGAGCTGTACAAGATGATGAAGATCACAGGTGACATTGGTTCATCGTATTTGATAATTGAGGTCAAAATTCCACTCGTTAACAAAGAAGCCTTTGAACTAGATAAGGTCATAAGTCTTCCGCAGCCGACCTATATAGTGGAATTTATCACACCCTACCTCGCATTCAATCTTCAAAAGGACATGCTCCTGACTCTAACAGAAACGGATGTGCAAAATTGTGTCCATACACAGACAGACAAAATATTGTGCTCATTAAGTACACCTATCTATCAATTACAATTAAGTCCATCCATCTGTAACTTGAGCATTTATAACAAAACAATGTGCAGTACAAAGAAGACGCCGTGTCACGAGCGATGGATCAAGTTACACCAAGATAACAGGTGGCTATACTCATGTTGTGGGAAATGCGACGTGCGCATATTTTGTACTGACTCTGGAATGACAATGAAGTCACTGACCGGGAATGGCCTTTTAGAAATCGGACAAGGCTGTACTATCAAAAGTGACACCTTTTCCATACTTGGCCACAACAACTACTTGAGCCATACTAAAGTTCAAAGGGATATACTAATCTTATCAGAGTCTTCCATACTAAACTCTATATTAAACACTTCGGGCTTCGAACAATTCACTCCTGAGGATCATGAAGACGAGTGGCGTCGTATGAAGACCCAAATTACAAGCCTAAGGGAACAAGAAAACGCACCACTCAGCATACACGACATGCACCAGTATTCGGTCATATACATAATACTGGGACTGATTATCATCACGGGATGCGTCTACTCGGTTATGCGATGGCGTAAAAGAAAGGGCGCCCTTAAAATGGCTACTACGAGCATCCCTGCAACCTCGATCCCGATGGCGGCAATCGCGAGCGTTCGACCCGACGACCAAACATCGGACACACACCCAAGGACCCACCCGCGAACTGTGCGACTGGACATTCCTGTTACCAGTGTAGTGCAGTGATGAAATATTTAAGTTATTATACATTTACATTTGATCTGTAATGTACCTACTTACTAAATTTGTTAATTGTATTGTTTCTGTCTTTTCGGCCGGCAAGATGTACGGGTTACCGCACAATATGTTAATGTCAATGACTTATTTATTTAGGTCACTTTGCGACTGTAGTTAATAACTATTTACACACACATTAATAACTTCCGTGCCTCTGCTTATGCATCGTTTTTATATTTACGTAAAAACCTCCTGCAATAAAATCAGTGTTAGAACAACTATCATTGGGTTTGTTTCGTACTTTAACTTTCCCTTACAACCAGCATCTTTCACTCACTTCTTAAACTGTAACACACAACACCAAATTTAATAATTTAAATAAAAAAAAACTTATTAGATTACACTCAAACCTCTTTCTCCTGTTTTGTGTGGTATTTATTATACACCATACAAAAAGGTACAGTTAGCTGATCTTGTAAGGTGGAAAACAGGAGAATAAAACATTTCTTGATTGCACAATATAATTAAATATGTGGTCTTTTAATGCCTAGAAACGATCTCTTTAAGGCCACCTTCGGGTAGATGACAGTTGAATTAGAAGAAAGAAAAACATAATGCATAAGACATATAAATAAAATAACTAAAATAACTAATTAAGCAGCACCATCATCCGTAGCTTCTAACTTCAAATAGTAGAACAATATAATACTTGTTTATATCACAGATATTAAATTTAAATCAAATGAGTAGCTCTATTCTAGAGATTACCTTCAACATACAAATAAACTTTGCCTTTGTATAATTAATACTTTAGATTTTGTTGTTTGTTTATTTTTTTAAGTTGCACGTTGAAACAACGAACATAAAACATTTAACAATAATAGTAAGGAGACAAAAAAACAAAGCATTTCAAAAACAGAAGCATTTAAAAAGTAATAAAATGTAATCAATACAAAAGAAGGCCGATTCAGCTATTTGTGAGCCTTTAATATTTCCCACAAATGATGTCTTACGTTTCTTACAAAAGTCTACATAATAGTGCTCAAAGAAATCTCCAAACTTTCAAATAATTTCAAACGTAATTTGGAAACTTTTTCAATTTCATTGCTTTCAATATTTTCTCTTTACAATAGATTTTCTGTCACAATATATTGTCTGAAAGAATTAAAAAGGTCGCTCTTGCTGTAGTAAATGTCAATCTTTTGTGAAAAGTTGTAAAAGAATGTCACAGAGTTATAAAAGTTCAAGTCTAAGAACAAAAACCTTATACAAAGTGTTAAGACTATCTTTAAAAAGAAATATTAACAGAATATAGACTGTCCTCCCTTTTAGAGACCTTTCAGTTTTGGTACTTTCTTGCCAATATAGACGTCATCATGCAATGCTTTAAATAGGTAAAAATCTGTTTTAAATATTTGTCTAATAATCCTTTATTCTTTAGTTAAATAATAACTTTATATTTTACAAAAGTCAAGTACATTTCTACAAAGAAATCACAATCCTTACATGTCGATAAGTAACACTAAAGCAATATAACTATAGTATTGCCTGTCATCCATTTTTTTCCAGTGAAAGAATATAAAATTTTAAATGAGTTGTCAAAATGTGTTATTCTTTCGTTTAGTACTATTCATATACGATAAAACATCAACCATTTCCTCGGCGCCTTTAGGGTAGCACCTATCCCTCAACGGACCTGTATACCACCACCTCCTAAACTCTTCATAATTGCTATAAGTGCGTACATTAGACTTAGAGTGTAGAAGCTGGCAGAGGTCACAAAGTCCTCTCCAGTGTTCGGATTTCTTTATGGTGTAATGGTTCCTCCACCTATGGTAGTCAAAATAGACATCGAGATTTTTGATGCTGTAGTCTATGGCTGCTGCCAATTTTTGGACATTAGACTGCTCAGCGTTGAGGTAAGAGCCATCTGGAAGGAATCTGAAAACATAAAACAAAAATCTATGAAACGTATTTTTCTTTACTTAAGTCCCGGCCAAAAAACGCGTGCGCGATGGCGTGCGAGGTAGCGTGGGCGTAGGCGTTCGGATCGTGCCATAGCATTTTTATCGACGAGTTCACACCGGTGCGGACAGCGGCAGCGTGAAGCTTGACATTCAGCGTTTGCACGCGCGGACATGGCATTTGATGCGACAGGCTCAACAGACAGATGGTGCGCTACTATAATAATATAAATAATTACGTTTAAAGCTACGAAATTTATTTTAATATTTAATTTAATATTAGGCTAGACCATAACCTATAAAAAGTGTAAATGGCATGGTTAACAGACGGCCTTAACTACAAAATACAAAAAAAAACAGAATCCCTGAAATGTAAAAACAAGACACTTAAGGGACTACTATTGGGTAAAAAAGTTAAAAATTTCTGCGCCATTTTCTTATTGGAGCATGAGCAGCAAAGACGTGGTAATAAAGTTACTATATGTTAAAACTCAAAAACCGCTTCTTACAAATATTCTCAATACTCGCCGTTGGTAATCAGCTCCACCTTTCACGATTGGCACGGCATTATGATGGTACGCCTTCAACACTTCCTCCGTCACATAGTCTTCAGTCTTACTATCTTCATACGCCAAGGAGAAATAGTAATCTCTTTCAAGAAGCTTCAAACAATCATCATAAGGACATTTCCACATCCTACACCCGTATATGTCAAGCTCCAAAGAGTGTTCCCTCAATGCATCACGCAGTTGTCTAACAAACACCATTCTGTTAATCCTAGTTCTACAACTACCCATAATCCAAGCCACTGCTTTCTTTTTCGTCTTCATTATCTCTTTATCTTTGTCAGAAAGCTCGGTCATATCCCTCTTCCACTGAACAGTAGATCTCGGAGCTATTATATTCCCTTCTAAATCTCTAACCTCAATAAACGGGGTGACTATATCTGATGAGAGTTTGTAAGACCAAGTCCAATTGAAATAGTTGTCAGCGTTGATGGTGCAAATTGGGGTCTCGTCGGAAGACCTCATCCCGTGGAATATGTATTTCTGAGCACGAGATCTAACTCTTGGAAGCGATATTTTCTTCCATTTTCTAAGCAATCCGATATCCATGAACACAGCGTCAAAATTCTTGTGATCTCCATTCAAGAGATCTTTTTTAGTAGTTATATAACAGTTGTAAAATAGGCAGTCGTATTTGACAAATGGTGCTTGTCCTTCTCCTAAGGGATTCTGAAAGTAGTCCGGTGTCGTCCAAACTAGAATGTATTTTAAATCCGTGTAGAATCTGTCCACTTTTGGCAATGTCTCAAGTAGAGGGAAGTTTTGGTTATATCTTTCGAGATCAACGACTGTTGTGTAGGCTGTATGGAACGTGTAGAATGCCAGAATCGCGTACATTAACAAACCGGTGAAACTTATTAAAAAGAATAATTTTGCGAACGTTTCTGTTTTCATTGCGACGTACATTTTAGAGGTTCCGTTACGCTGGAGGAGTCGAGAGTGACAGGTTCTGAAGACAATACAATTGCGCAGTCGTCTCATTAGCTGCTATGTAAACAAAAGATTCTTTTGATTCTAAATAAACAATACAGTCACTTTGTATTTTTCTTCGTCATTTCTTATCAGAAATGCTTGATGGCTTTGTAATGTTTTTCTCTCCGGTTCTTTTTCGGTTGCTGTTATTTACTGATTTATAAATATAGCGCCTATTTCTAAAGGGTGTACTGTACTGTATGCAATCTTACACAGGGTGTGAATTAATCAGGGAAATGCGTTCATGAATTAAAACAACTTTTGGTATGGGGTCTTTAAGTTCAATAAATGGTATAATGTTTTAGATATTTGAATCAAGTTTAGATAAAAGCAAAAGATTTTTACTTTCTCCATTATTTACTTTGAATTCGTCTACAGTGGTTTATTTTATTTATTACCGCTAAGTCGCTATGAAACCCCATGTGATTTGTCTAAAAGCGCTTCTTATGCTAAGTACCTACTGCGCGTCTCACTATATCAAATCACTTTTGTGTTGTTTTAGAGATCCATCCACCTCAAAGTTAAACGCTTACTAATAATTCATTAGTTCTTATCTGAGTTTCATATCTAATTCTTCATTGCCTATTAAATAAATAAAAATTAGACAACATCATATTGTCATCCTAAGGTAGATAGCTAAAGCACTTGTGTTATAGAAATCAGAAACATCGACGGTACCACAACACCCAGACCCGAGACTATATATATAGAAAAGTTCGTTGTCTACATTGACCCGACCGGGGATCGAGTTTATTGCATCGTTGTTTCATTTTCAGCCAATTATAATGTCGTCACTAGTCACTGAATCACAAAAATGCCCGAAAGAGGGCCCTCTGTGTACCAAAATAAATAAATAGATATTATTGTTCACTCTTATGTTCTGTTCTTATCAATCATGTTAAGATTATATTTTAGAGTTGAGAAAAGCATGCTACAATCACATTTTACCAGTTTTCAATTTATGATAGTGTTTAATTTTTTTTTTGTGATTTGTGTGTCATTCGTTATATATACTATCTCTATGTATAAGTGTAGACTTATTCTTAATTTGTATGTCCTGTGTGAATTGTGATAGTCGATAGCCTTCCTAAAATCAAGAAATAAAATATTGCATCATAGTATTCAGACATCCATTCGAATCCTGGGCCCTAACCATGAACTGTTAAAACAATCACAAATCTGTCAAACATTATCATTTCTGTCAAATTTTGTATGAAATGACGTACCAAAATTGACAGATTTTACAACTTTGAGATTGTTTTAAGAGTTCATGGTTATGGCCCTGAACAAGAACAAGCCTACGGAACTATAAAAGTATTCCGATGCGCCCTTGACAATTTTTTGTTTATTCGTCAGTTCCTCGGGGCGTCCTCAAAGGAGTCCGCCCGTCTGTCTGTGCGCATCCAAAACGCTTTCAAGAAATTTTTCTATCAGTCGATGTCTCCCTCTATTTGCCAAGACCTGTTTCGTTAGAGGCGATATCTGTCTCCATTGTATAACGACTATTAATGACGTTGTAGAGCCGGATTGAAAACTGTAGTATTTTTTAAATTAGCTAACGTTATTACGATGATAAAAACATCTAGGCACCTTTTGAAAAGCTAATAACTTAGGTATGATGAGAAACCATTTTTTATAGTTAGTCTAGTAAAATAGGTAAAAAATATATTTTTTTAATACAGAGGAACTAGAGGTTGGCAGTATAATTATGATAATATGCGTTGACAACCTCTATTCCTCTAATTTGTACCAATGTCCACTTTAAAAGATAGTTTTTAGCTAATTAGACTTTCTGATCGCGAATCATTTACCAAGTACCTACCAATCACTGTCCTCATTTTGACGCATTTAAACACTCATAACTAGTTTTTCTAGACTTTTGGTGGGCTTATTACGATGTTTCCGAAATGTGTTACGACACGGCATCGCGGCAGAGGCATTTCAGACAGTAGCTGATCCTTTAGGCCCAGTTGCGCATCTCAGGATTTAATCTCTAACTATCCACTAACACGGTATTAAACATCATTCTAAAACTGTCAGTTTGTAAGAGGATGATAGAGACAGAATGATGTATTAATCTCGTACTAAACTAATCCGGTTGTGCGCAAATCCACAGTAGATACTTTGGTTCACATTTGATTTATATTCGCAACACGTTACATCCATAGTCCTGTCACGGTAATTTATCTATATAATATTACCGTGGTCCTGTAGTTTAAGTTACTGACTATTTTTAACGGCTAAGAAATCTCGTTTAGTACGTGTCCGTGGAAACGCGCCCCGCTCTCTGCATGTAGGACGTCGAGTCTTCGGCAAATATGGACATCGCGTATGAAGTCAAACAGAATTACGTATTCCATAAAAATATACTCCTTTTCGCGCACGTGACAACGAAGCCCGTCTTGACGCATATTTTGAGTTATTTGTAAATAATCGTGAACATTTTTAGAAAGGAGTCATAGATTTTTTGTCTTCTTCTGGAGTTTTCGTGAACTAGTATTGTAAAAAGTTGCGTTAAATAAGAATTACCTGATATTTTTGAGTATGCAAGCGGGGTTAAAAATTCTTGGAATTAATATGAACGGTAATGCAAAACTTCACTACGGTTTTTTTTATTTTAGGCCGCTCTTACGTAGATTTATATAAAAAGTACCAAAGGCCAACTTAACTATGACCTAAGGTCCATCTCGCAAGAAGTGTACCCACATACCTATGTGGGTACTAGGTAGGAGGGCTATTGAAAAAATAAATTAAGTTCAAAGGAGAGGCACCCTAAAATATTCAGCTGCCTCGAGTTTTAGAATATCACCATTTTAAAAGAAAATAAATTTAAAAAGTTCGTCTCAGAGTATCACGTGCGACTTTAGAGCATCTAATGCTCTAAGCGTGCGACATATTGTTATTATGAAATCTATCAAAAAAAAAAAACTATTTTCTTGAAATATAGGCAATAAAAAAAACTGGTTTAAGAAGAATAAATTCAATATTTTAATTGATTTACTTGTAAACTTAGAATCTTAAAATAAATATCGATGGAATATTAGTTAATCATCGACCTTTGGCGTGCGGTGCAGACAAATACCATGGATGCCGGAGCTCCGAATTCCGGTTGTGGTCGCCTCGCAAATTTCTGCGATCGTCCGGATAGCTGGCAGTACTAGTCGTCTATCTATGTCAGCTGTGATATGGATCTAGATAGATATTCCTTTAAAATCAGGCTGACAAAGGTGACTGAGTTTGTTGCGCCGTTTCTTCTCATCGCCAGGTAACATGTAGTCCCGAAGCGGTGGTAGGACTAACTTATACTTAAGGGTGTGTGTGAGCGCTATATTACCTACCGAATAAAGAATTTCATTTCATTTCAGATAAATTCTACACCACTCAAAATGTTAAGAAAAGTTTCTGAACAATTTCGTCTGTCAATATAAGGTGTATTGAAATAACGCAAAACTTCTTAGAAACTGATTCTGGTACTCAAATAGAAAATCTTTTTAAATGGAATAAATCAATTATTACAAAATCGCCCGCGCCGCTGCCTCGTTGAACTTGCACTGCGTGTTTTTTTTTATAAATATTGGACAACATCACATACATTGCTCTGAGTCTGATCCTAAGGTAAGTAGCTAAAGCACTTGTATTATTGAAATCAAAAACAACGACGGTACCCGGTCGGTACGGACGAACCCGAGACAACATTATAGAAAAGTTCGTTTTTTTACACTGAAACGACCGGAGATGGAACCCGGAACCTCAGAGATGGCGGCGCCATATAGATCAGCGGGCTCGCCTCTATGCTACGGAGGTCGTCATTATATCCCTTGCCATAAACAAGATAAATACCTAATCATTATTATGAATTAGAGCAATGCAAAGTTTATTATTAAATCGAGATTAATTTTACTCCTTTCATCGTTATACCTACGTGTTTCGGGTATATAGATATATTATACAGGATATTAGGTAAATGGTATATCAATCCGAAACTGCCTATGTTAACATATGCATATACGAGTAAATGCTGTGGTGAATATCATCTTTTTAATTCTCTTACAAAACACATTTTTTTTAGAATCCGATTACTATGAAAATATTTTTTTCAAATATGATGATATCCAATTTCTGACAGACTGATATAGGTAAATACCTAGCACCCCATAAAGTATAGAGGACTACTATTTAAATTTTCTTCGTGTATTAAACAATCTTCGAGCTACCTCCCTGATGGATGCTGCGAATACCTGATTCCTGCGGTCGCCTCCGCCGATGTTGAATGTAGCTAAATAGTTGACGGATCATTACATAGCTGTGATGTTACGGCATTCCACTCACATAGTTTACACGTCACACCTGTAGTTTAGTCGTAGTGTAATTTAGTAGCGATTAGTTGGTTTTATCCCTTTTATATTTCACAACATGTGGTACCGTCGTTGTTTCTGATTTCTATAACACCAGTGCTTTCGCTTCTTACCTTAGGATCAGAGCAATGTATGTGCAATGTTGTCCAATATTTATTTGTTATTTATTATTAAACAGATAAGTAATAGATAAAAATATGTAGATGGATAAACTTGTGTTTATCCTTCAGATGAGTAAAATATAGCTTATTCAGAACTATTGCAGAACTTATCTGTACCTACATAGTAAAACAGGCCCATAATGTGTCATATAGCGCTATTTGACGGTCGTGAAACGCAAAAATAGTTTTTATCCTAAAGATAAGTAACAAATAGCCTATACAGAACTTATGCAGAACTTATCCGATTATCAGAAACAGGCCCTTAAAATTATTAACAAGTTTAGTGAGAACTTAAAATTATTTGATTGCAATTTGATGTAGTGGTGCGGTAATTCTCGTTGAACCCTAAGAGTTCGATTCCCAGTACGGGTCATTCCAGAAAACGATACTTTCTAATTTTACTTGGTTTTGGCTTTTACTGTCTTCCAGCAAGTTACATCACAGTTAGTGTGTTCTCTAAAAAATTTTATTATCCATGTTGAAGACCGCACATTGGATTAACAGACCGTGGCCTTCCACAAAGAGACATGGAAGGACTTGGGATAGACCTTAGCCCAGCTGTGGGAGTCCATAGGTTCAAAACACTTCCAACAATCAAACACAATAATTGTAGGTAACTTATTATGTCTACATTCAAAATAAAAAAAAACCTCGAATTTAAATAAATGTCCTGTCCTGTCGAGGCAAGCCGAGATTTTAATTTTCGATAAGAACGTGCGAATTTTTCAATTATGACGATTCTTTCGCATCAGTGACTGCACATATAAGCACAACGACTGTCATAGCCATAGCATTAAACAATTGATTCTTAATAAATAGTCTTTGACAATAGGCTAGTTGATGACACAACCAATCAATTGACATACTTTTTATGAGCTGTCACTGCTTACCTAACTCAACTGCCTTACATTTAATTATTAATTAAACGAACTTACCTTAAGTGAAGTTCTATTATAATTGTACGAACTGCACAGTCTCGAAATGATATAGATTACTAATGTAGTATTCGCATCCTGCAGCCTCAAACCACGAGAGTCCAGAGCACTATCTAGTTTTTGAACGAAGAAAAAATAATACAATATCAATTCCTGAACGTCTTCAACCAATCAGCGCCCTCGGCCGGACCTGTCATTAAGTTTAGAGCAATTAAGAAATAATTAGTTAGGTACTTAACACAAGTTTAATCAAAATAGTTTGTTTTTGTTGATTATTATTTCATGATTACTAATGTTTGGGCCATGTCAAAGTGACGGGGTGGGCGGGTTAGTATATCATTTCGAGACTGTGCAGTTCGTACAATTATAATAGAACTTCACTTAAGGTAAGTTCGTTTAATTAATAATTGTACTTCACTGCACAGTCTCTCATGATATAGATTACTAATGTAGATGTTTAGAGTTGTCGTGAAATAATAAGATGATAATAACGATTACAATCGTTATTTATGTTAGGAAAATCTTGTTTTCATTTTCATTAATATACCTTATACTTAAGTCAGTTATTATCAATTAGACTCATTAAAAAGCAATCCTTTCAGGAACAGTAAAAATGAGCATTTCTATGAAATAATTAACAAAAACAAATTATTTTATTAATTGGTTATACAATCAATCACATTAAGTATCAAAAAAATTTTTTTTTTTTTTTTTAGACAATCGGATGACTCTATTTGTCATAAAATTTTGCTAAACTCACACACAATAATTTGCAGCCGAAATGGCATGTCTTATAATATGAGCTGTGAATATAGAATTTATAATGCCCCTTATTTAAAATGTAATTTTTTAATCATCAAATAATTATTTGTAATGTAACTTTGTAATAAGTATGTTTTTTTTTTTAAAACAGTTATTGTCATGTTTAATTAAGGCATTAAGGTTTTCTGCTGGGTATTTTTGGGGTCTTTCTTGGAAAAAAGGTACTGTTAGAAGAAGTTGGCTGGAACCCATATCTTATATCTTTATTAAATCTGGCATTTTAACTAATATCTGAAAGAGGAGATGATGTGATATTGTTTTTACTCTCTAGCCTATTAGGCTAGTTGACACCACCAATTAATTGATATACTTTTTATGCGCTGTCAAAACGCACCTTTGTCCTAATATTTGTAATGCGATTAGCAAGCTATGTCATCAGCCGGACAACTGCTTGACTTCTTGATTTTGAAGCAAACAAAAAAAATGATTTTGATTATGTACCAGGTTTTCGGGCGTAATAAGTGTAAATAAGGTGTCATATTAATAAATAATGTTTTAGAATTATTTATGATTGGTGTCCTTATCTCAAAATTTTCTAGGGTTAATTAATTTTAATTTGATTACAATATTAGTACCATTGTTTAAAGTACGTATCATACTGTATGGCGGTGCTGTACGATTGTGACATCAGTATTATTTCGTAGCTTTTTTTTTTTTTTTTTATATATATAATATATCTATTCGTAAACCGTAACAGTGTCGCGACAACACTATAAAACGGTTTTGGAACGTTAGGTTACTGGAAAAAGATATAATTTAATTTTAAAAAGATTTAAAACAAATCAGTATTTATTAAATTTTTGAATACCCAATACCATCGTTGAGCTTGCCATTAGGGTACCACCACTGTGTTTTCTGATTGTTTAGTGATAATTTTTCGTAACATATTGAAGAAACATAGAAAAAACAAAATATACTGAGATCGAGGAACTGTAAACGCATTTATCTTATATGCATCCCAATCGCCTTTCCAAGATTGAATATCTTGACAATGACATTTAGCGTTAGCTTAGCTGGGAACTAGGATTAAGAAATGGATTTGTTTCTGGTGAACCAAAAGTATCTGTGATGTTTTAAAATAATTGTCACTATACAATTTCTAAGTGTTTTCTTCTGAATTCCTTGTCCTTCCTTCCTTGTTAAATAAGATGTAAATAAGATAAAAAATATTTTGTGGTGTCACCATTTTAATATTTTTAGCATTACAATTCAGATGGTTGACTGTAAACTGCCTCCCACCTGGTAATGATGAATCAAAATAAATTCATTTTTGAAATTGTTTTAAATGTATGATTTCATTGTTAGATTTTTTTTTTTTAAATGTTTTCAGACCACCACATTACAACTTATTTAACACTATTGGATATGTTAATATATTGTTGTATACTTAAAACTCTTGTCTCTAATTTTCTTTTGTGTATATCCAACCATATTCCACGGCTAGGCAGGCTAAGATAAGAAGATCTTGCAGATGTGCAAAGGGTTTTATTTTGTATAAATTAATATAAAGAAATTTCCTAATTTCAGTTTTGATTTACATATTTTATCCTTTGGAAGTGACAGTTGAAAATTTTCAAAATCAAAAAACAGCCCTTTGAATTTTACTGATTTATGTGAAAATCAAGACTGGTCAGTATTATAATAAATTTTAGATTATACACACTGTTTTAAAATTCTTTTCAATGAAAATTATTATTATTTTATATCGTCTAATATAATATAGTTATGGGAATACCTTGAGATCTCAGCCACTAAGCAACTGGTTTCATAAGTTTAATGAAAACTGGGAGCTGTGTAAAGGCCAAAATAATTAACATGAAATTCATACATTTTGACTTTCACATGCGAAGGTATTTTATGATTAGCATGAATAGGCAAAGAAAAAGTCTTAAAAAAAAATTATTATATCTCTAGTGGCTAAATAACAACTAGGTGTTATCACTTTTAGAACTGTTTACACTTTAATTTAAAATGTTCTGTCACAAGGAACTTATTCAAGTTCTATAAATTTAAAATAAATTTGCCTTCAGGTTTAGGAACAGTAATTATTTGAAAAAATATTGTCTTTCGGCATGGTTTACAACTAATAATTTCACCTCTATCTAGTCTATTTATAGTTTATCTAGTTATAGGTTTCAGTATAAAACATCAATTTCCTTAAAATTTCTACAGCAGAAAATTTATTATTCTTTGAATTATGAGATCGGGTTGGTTTACAGCTACATGGATCATATAAAGAGAGATTCTGCTTAGTAGTATCCTTTGATTTTGTAATTGGCCACAAAAAATCTTGGCAGTTGTACAAAGTATGTACATAATTAGAATTTAGCTAAAGGCATATTTTCTATCACTTGCAAATGATCAGGGAATTGCACTTTTGTCGCGACCCACATTTGGGGCAGTGACATAAGGTGAATGTCACCATACATATGCATCGCTACAATAAAGCAGTGTTCCATAAAAAACCATGCGTTTAACTTAGGGGTTTTATTTAAATATTTTAGATATCTCTTGGGCATTGAGAGTTTAAATTATTTTTGTAAGAAAATTTTTGTTAAAGTTTATACTGCCATCAAGTCTCGCCCGTTGTTCATTATAGTGGCAAACACATAGTTAACGAGCAGCATCACTTATTTAGCTCTATGCTATCTTTGCTACTCACACTGGAATTACACGGAAAATTTAACTCCGAAAACAGTACTACCTCGCCTCAAGCCTATGACTAGGCTTCACAACCAGTATCAACTGATATTGGCCAGGGCCAACTATCTTTTGAAGCACGGAGATGCTCGTGATAAAAATATCACAAATATGATCGGAATGGTCACCCAGCCACTCACAACCACGATGTAGGTTGCTTAACTTATGTAATCGATACCAAGGAGCTGCCGCCGCTGAGCTACGGCACCCTTTTATAGCCTCTATGCTCAATGCAGCCTGTGCCTCAAGGTTCAGCTTTGGTGCATCAATAGGTAGATAAACAGTTTTAACATGCTTGGCCACAGTTCACGGCCATAAATGGTTACAGTAAAATTGCCCAATAATTTCAAAACATCGGAATCCACATCTTCAGTTATGACTGAAGATGTTTATTGTATTAAAAAAGAGAAACAAGGATCTACCCATACAGTAGAACGCAGGTTTAGTAGGACTTAATATTTGTTGTATTTAAAAAAGAGAAAAACAAGGATCTACCCATACAGTAGAACGCAGGTTTGGTAGGACTTAATATTATTTTGTTGTATTAAAAAAGGGAAAACAAGGATCTACCCATACAGTAGAACGCAGGTTTAGTAGGCCTTAATATTATTTGTTGTATTAAAAAAAGGGAAAACAAGGATCTACCCATACAGTAGAACGCAGGTTTAGTAGGCCTTAGTATTATTTTGTTGTATTAAAAAAGGGGAAAACAAGGATCTACCCATACAGTAGAACGCATGTTTAGTAGGACTTAATATTTATTAAGTGTGGGATTGACAAGAAAACCAGGGAACTACACAACTTTGTAGCACACCATGCTTGTCGTTAGTTGGGAATTACTCTACTTAGTAAGTCGCCAATAATTATCCCATAGTTAATCACTTACCTGTAGATTCCTCGGTTAACAATTGGAAATTAGATTTCTTTAACTCTGTGATGAGCAGGTGATGAAAGTAACCTCGAACGAAATCTTGTTTATGTTTTGGTTCTTGTGCGAACCGGCGTGTGGGATTGACAAGAAAACCAGGGAACTACTCAACTTTGTAGCACGCCATGCTTGTCGTTAGTTGGGAATTACTCTACTTAGTAAGTCGCCAATAATTATCCCGTAGTTAATCACTTACCTGTAGATTCCTCGGTTAACAATTGGAAATTAGATTACTTTAACTCTGTGATGAGCAGGCGATGAAAGTAACTTCGAACGAAATCTTGTTTATGTTTTGGTTCTTGTGCGAACCGGCGTAGAAGTGTTAGCGACGTAAACGAAGCGACTGTTGTGTTTTCCTGGTGGAATGTTATCTCGACCTCACTTTAAGATTATTTTTGATCTTCCTTAACTTTGTCAACAGTTTTTCTACAGATTTCTTGGGTTCTTTACCCATTTTTTAAGTAATTTTAACAATAAATTTTTTTAAAACGCAGTTTACTAGGCTGCACGAAAACGAGAATGACAGGTCCGGCCGAGGGCGCTGATTGGTTGAAGACGTTCAGGAATTGATATTGTATTATTTTTTCTTCGTTCAAAAACTAGATAGTGCTCTGGACTCTCGTGGTTTGAGGCTGCAGGATGCGAATACTACATTAGTAATCTATATCATGAGAGACTGTGCAGTGAAGTACAATTGATTTTGAAGCAATCAAAATTATTTTTTTGTAATAAGTGATAATGTTGCGCGTGATAGGGCCTAAAATTACTAGTAGTTTTATTAAATGATGCCTTAGAATTACTTATATGAATGTTGTCAACATCCCAATTATTTATGTTCTAGCTGTTGCCCGCGACTTTTCTTGCGTGATCTAGTTTATTCAATGTATCTCACAGGATCATTTATCGGAGATAAAAAGTATCCTGTATGTTAATCCAGATCATATTCTATATGTATGCAAAATTTCATCCTAATCCGTTCAGTAGTTATTGCGTGAAAGAGTAACAAACATCCATCCATACTTACAAACTTTCGCATTTATAATATTAGTAGGATTTGTAGATTCTGTGGACGATTTAGTAAGTAAAAAACTGGGGCTCAATTTATAGGACTGCAAGAAGATACTTAAATCAATATGTTATTTGTGAATAAAATGATTAAGAATTTTTAAAATGTCATGGATTCTATTAAGCTCTGGTAACTTCGGTAAGGGGGTTAATTGTAATAGGTTTTTTTTTTACTAGAATTCACCACATTTTTCATTGTATAATCAAATATTGTTGATTGATTGTATCAACAATATTTGATTTTACAATGAAAAATAAATAAGTAATAATAATAATAATGAAAGATAAATATATACAAGTTGCAGTACTTACCAAAGATACCAAAGCGTATTTTGAAGTTATTGTTAGGACATACGAGTATACTAACCTTACTATACTTAAAGCATACAGAAAGAGATAACCCTCATTCAAGAACATTAACATTACAAGTGCCGTACGAGATGATCAAGCGGTTCATTAGGACAGTATGCAGCTCATTAGTGGCATATTAAGGCACGAACATACTTGGAACAAAACTAGACTTACTAAAATTGATGAAATACTATGTCAAATATTTTAAATTGTATGGGTATTCAGGTATGGATCTGGTGAAGGTCGCGGGAAGCCGCTGGATGCGGGTGGCACAGGACCGATCTTCGTGGAAATCCTTGGGGGAGGCCTATGCCCAGCAGTGGACGTCTTTCGGCTGATGGATGGTATGGGTATTGTTACACAGGTAAGACACGCTACGCATCAATTGTTAAATGGAGAGGTAGAGGACGTAGGACCTAAGAAGTGATAGATGGGTTATGTGAGGGATATGTCTGATATTTCATGGAAAAAGATAACATACTGCGCCGACCCTGGTATGACTTGGGAAGGCAGGATGAAGATGATGCATGTGTTTGTAAAATTTCGCATTAAGCACTCTGCACCATTTTCCCTTTCTATAAAACGTCCTGTAGGTACCTAAAGTTTGACTGGAAGAGTTTTTAACGATAAAACCGTCTAAATTAAGTATCCTTCTGTAAACATCAACTGAATGTCATTGTTTTTACCACGATTCAGTAATAGTTAGTTAGATCACGGTATAGTTATACCTAGTTTCTATAGAATAGTAAAAACTGCGTGTTTTCATTTAGTAGCATATGATCGTTTCCACACTGTAAGTATAGTAGAATTCGGTCACTTAATATTTTTTCGTGAATCAAAACGTCCACTTGCATTCAGTAAGAACCCACCCTTATTTAAAGCGATTTCCACTTAATAGCTACTTGTGTAATTGTGTTGTGGGCACATTTGTGGCTCCATGGTGAATATATGACGCTAGTTATAATACATAATTATTAATACGTTTAATCTTCGAGTCTCTAGGAATTGAACTCCGGACCAACGGTTAAGGCAAACCACAACCGAATAAGTACGCAAGATCTGTCAAAATTGGTGTTGAAAAATAACATTGCATGAGTCATATTTTTAACATCAACTGACGCGTATTCGTTCATTTCTGAATCATTGCGTGGAGAAGCGTGAAATAAACGATCCGTCAAAACCATCCGAAATAAAAAACATAATGAAAACAGATTCAGTAAGATTAGTCTAGGTACAGGGTGCGCGAAAGAGATAACAAGATCATGAGCACGGCACACAAAATATTACGTCGCAAATGTTACAACAGGAGGTTTGTTAATTATATTTTTACCATTAAATTGATATTATATGTGGAAGTGACGGATTATGTCATGTCTTTATTGAGAAAATGCTTCTGGTAAAACGGGAAAAAAACAGCTTTAAAGTACTGTTTTGTTTAGATACCAAAGAAAGATAGTTTAAAGAATAGAATAGAATATTTATTTATTTGCTTAAGACATAGTATAAATGCTGTTACAGAATGGGTGTGCATATGTCTTGCTTCATTAAGATAGCATGCAAATATAAATTAGTTAAATTAAACATTAAGAATTATAAAGTCGTATTAAAAATTGAATACTAATTAATTATAAATCATTGGAATTAAAGACACAATAATATAAACAACACAAAATAAAAACCATTAAATAATTCATTTCAATGTCAAAAAATCTCGAATGTCATAGAAGCTGTGTTTATTTAGCCATTTAAACAGTCTAGATTTAAACAAATTAATAGTGAGTCCCTTCAATTCATTCGGTATTTTATTGTTTATGCGAACACACATGCAAATACAGCTTTTTCCGTATTTACTGGATTTTGGTATATCGCTAAGTATCAGTCTTTGAGGATATCTTAGTCTGGTATTACCAGCTCTCTCGAAGAGCGTTGGGTTTTTGTGAACAAATATTGCCACTTCATAAATGTTAAGTGATGGAAGCGGCAATAAACCCATGCTTGTAAATAGTGGTCTACACGATTCAAAAGGAGGGATACCACATATAGCCCTAATGCATCGTTTTTGCGCAATAAATACCCGATTTTTTAATGTGCTATTGCCCCAAAGTAAAATTCCATATCTAAGAATAGATTCTAAACATACTATATGTATACTTATTTATTATTTAGTAGCAAACAGTATTTGTATCTTTATTGTCGGCTCGCTCTACTTAGGTATATGTGCTTCACATGTAAGTGAGTCTACTGGATTTGGATCCAATTTAGTACAGTTAGCTTTACAGTATTTAAAAGTCACTCGAATCCAACGATCATTTATCCAACATATCAGTGGTTGGTTACGGTAAAATTGTTTTGTGAAACAACAAACTGTAGGTTTGAATAGCGTTGGGCTTATAAATGGGACGGCCTATAAACAATGTAATTACAATCACGCTTCGATAAATCATTGGACATGCATTTAAATAGATCTACTGCTTTCAGCTTCTTTTAAAACATTTTTACGAATTTGAAATGAAATCTTGACCTGTAAAGACCTTCAAAACATCCATTTAATGAATCTCAAAGAAGAAAAGCGTTTTCTATCGAAAAATTATCTCCTAAGTACCTAAATTTAGCGATTTTAAAGGTAAGCCCCCGCCTCCTTATTAAAATAAAATTCTTCTATTAACATTCATTGTTTGTAACTTAATAGTATAGTGTGCAATCCTGAGTCTTTAACTTTAAATTTTATTTTATTAACAACACTGGCTGTGCAAAATAAATTTTACCATAAAACTTCGCTTTGTGAGTTAGTAAGTTGGTTCTTAACTTCTCGCGGTTTTGATCAAACGTTTGAAATATAACACCAAAGCGCTTATGCATGTATAAAGTTGGGGCAGAAATTATTGGTGAATAGTTGCGGTGAAGTTGGGCGTCTATCAGTTTAAAGTATGCCTTTATACGTCCCACTGCAGGGCACAGGCCTCACCTCAACTATAAGATGGTTTGGGCCATACTCTATCACGCGGGCCCAGCGCGAATTGGTGGAGGGGTGTGGTAAAAATACCTTACGTACATGATATAAATCTGCTTAAGTTTTAAGAATTGATAACCATTGACAACATCCGAAGCCGAGAGGCGAACACGCCTGACTTGGCCTAAAAAATATGAGTTTTATGGTCTACTAAAAATACAGTTCCCTTGAAACAAGTCTAGATATTAATTGGGATTCCAAAACAATCGGTCCCGGTGACAAAATAGCCAAGTTTTATGAACTGTATAATGAGGACCGCACCTGAGTCGCAGTGGAGGAATGAGGTAAAATCGAAGTTCCGCGCAAGTTTAAAAAGTCTAATTTTCCTTCATACGCGACTTGAGTACAGGAGCCGACGGCCTCCGGTCGAGGTACGTTAGAAAATGAGGATAAGCCCCTAAATATGTGCACTATGGTAAGTTAACGTTTTGAAACCCGGCTGAAGTAGCCTAATGTGTAGAGTATGAACTACGGAGCACAGAGAAAAAACAGCAAAATGTTGGTAATTTTTTGGAGTAAAAACGAGGTAATAAAAAACGTATCGGGACGCGCCTTGGACTGACGACATGGCAAACATTTTAGAGACCCACTAAATGTAGTCGCGATTGATCCATTTCGCTGAAGAGCATTTACAGAGCCCTATATTCAATAGTTGTATAAATAAATATAGATATGGATCGTTTTCTAAATTAAACCAAACCAGAAATCATACCCGGGACCCTTCGCTTGACTCGTCAAAGTTAAGGGGATTACGTATGCTAAATTAATTTTTTAGTCTGCACCAGCCAGCGGTGCAGACTAAACAATCTAGCGTAATCGCTGGATATAGAGTTAAAAAATCGTATATAATATATTTGTATCCTAAAACATTTGATATTACTAATAACTATTCAAATCACAAATACCTATTTTAGTAAAAAAAATTGAAGGTTATACTCACATAATTTCTGAGATAGGAGCTAAAAATACTTAAAAATTAGTCTTTAGTGTTTATTTTTTTTATAAGTTACTAATTGTTATTATATTACGAAACTTCTAATTCCTCTTTGTGAAAGATACATAAACAACATATATTTTTTCGAAGCTATTAGCATGTCAACTTTCATAGAAAATTACATCGGAAAATAACAATTTTTTCTTGTATTTTTTTTTCCAAGGTATGTATTACTCTTAACATCTAAAAGCTGTTTTTATTCAAATGATCATAAGCATGATTGAAAAATAATATTAAAATAATACAAGGTTACATTGCAAGGTAGTGCTAAATTTTAAAAATAAGATCTAGAGGTGCACTGCTTAAATTATTTGTTGTCAATTTGAACCTCTAGTATGCGCGGACGCTCCTGCTGTTAGAAATGTACCTTACATCGAAATGGCTATGGTTTGTTTTCGCGCGCACTTGTGACTCTTATTGCATTGAACTTTGCAGTTATAGGTTGCACAGAGATAGCGCGTGCGTATTTTTTATGAAAGAGACAAGATTATCTACGCGTATCATCTTTTAACAGCGAATAGTAATAAAAAAATAAGTTTATTTTTTAGATCGTTTATATCGTAGATCGATTTAGTTACTGTTTTGAGTGGTCCCTGAAAATTTGGCACTACCTTGCAATGTAACCCTATAGGGACTTAGCTAGGCTAAAAAACTAAAACAGACCAATGATTGACGACAAGTTTTTAAGATCTTTAGTGAACTCAGACTGCTGTATCTAGTGCATAGAAGAAACAGCTATTCATCATTATGTTTTGCAAATGAAAAAGCGTTTTCATTTTATTGGTCTTATCCACATTATACCTTACGGCGAGTGCTCGCAACATCAGACTGTGCTATAATAAGGCAAAGTTGGCGATCTTACTAGTAAAATTTTCTCTCAATCATAACTTTTCGAGAAAAAGAAAATATTATGCAGAATTCCGAGCACTATTTCAGTGAGCTATGTTCGTTCACACTCAGTTATAAAGCTAAAGTTAGAAAGGCACTAGTTTATCTTTTTCTTCTATGTATTGAATTTAAATGTATAATTTTATTGCAATAATGTTATGTTTCTGTTAAATAAAAATACATATTAGTTAATGCTTAAAAGGATACACGGACAGAACCATTATCATTAACAGAAAATTGTTATTCAAGTTTTTCTTTGTGTTTAATTGTTAATGGCTATATGACCAAAGATATAGTATGTAGAAACACACATACACATAGTATGTCAAACAAAATACTTTGGTCATTCAACCAAAAAGCTAGGAGATACTAAAGTTGCCTTATCTATCCATATTCGTTTATATTCATATGATCTTGTTTTTTATCTATAATTATCAACATCATAATATGTCTACGTCAATATACTACTGGACATCGGTCTTTTTCAATCCATACCACTAAGCCCGATCCTGAACTATCTAATTCAAATTCAAATGCGTTTATTGCGAATTAAGTGTACAAGAGATCTTACAATATGTTTTGGAACTTAAGTACTTAATTACCCTTTTCAGGTGCTGCAATGTTCTTAATCTTAATAATTACAAAAAAATAAATTTTAATTTTAATATATTGTATCTATCTATACAATTTCTATCTCATCATTACCATCATCTCAGCCTATTGCAGTTTACTGCAACACGTAAGAGCGCCAAAGAGCAAGATCTTCCGCTTTCTTCGTCAATCCAGTACCAGCCATCTTCCTACGGTCGTCAGTCCATCTAGTTGGGGGGCGCCCTACATTACGTTTTCCAAGAAGTGGTCTCCACTCGAGAACCCGTTTACTCCACCTTTCATCATTTCTGCGACAAATGTGACCAGCCCACTGATACCTAAGCTGTAGTAAGCTTTATTTTAGGACTATGTCCATTATTTTGGCCTTCTTCCTAATGATCTCGTTTCCGATTTCATCCCTTAATAAAATCCCAAGCATCTATTATCTTATCTTAAGATTCCATAGCTCGCTAAGTGACGTTAAGTCGGTGGGCCACCTCTGTATTAGATTATCTACCTATCTGTAATAGATTAATTATGTACATAACCCTTTCACCCATCAAAAAAACCACCGAAAATCAAACATGTAACCAGCTCAGGAGACAAATCACAACCGCTCCAGACGGTCTGGTTAATAACATCAAAAGAGCGCACTTAAAAAACTTGTAAACTCGAGGAAGTTACAAAAATACGGTATTAGAGGGAAGGTGGTGCTGAGGCGCGCTATAAATCGCGCGAACATCTTCGCGTAGCGCCAATTAGTGCAAGATGGCGCCGTGGACCGCTGCATGCGAGATGCGAACAGGCATTTTCTTAGGAACGACAATAATGACGGCTAAAGCCGAATAGAGCCGAGTTTACCCGATTCAGCATCACCGATTCAGAAGATTTACTACGAAAATGCATCGTTCATGTGCATCAATACTGACAAAATATTATGACAAACTCAAACTAGCTGTGTAAAACAACTTGACCGATTTCAACTGTTCATAAATTTTCGAAGGTTTGATACAGAATGGTTATTTTAATTTGGTAGGCTAATACGTACGAACGAACAAATTTATTTCGTAGTTCAGACTGATAGGTATGACGGGCGCCTAAAAGAATGTTGACTTCAAAAAATGGCCAAGTCTAATTCTAACTTATATGAGAATAATTATCTTAGAACTTTCAGTATTTAGCTTTTTTTAAGATTGCAAGTATATTTTTCTTTTTTTTTTCTTAAGGCTGCAGTTGCTGTTCAAAAGATATAGCCTTGTGCTAAATGAAAAGACGAACAGACATGGAGCCTTAATGTTAGTGCCACGTTGGCATTCTCCAAGAAACGAAACTCGAGAACCGTTGTCTAGGTTTATAATTTTATTCTTTAGGAAGATTTGAACATCCTCACAATTGTTTGTCTTTTGGTTCCTTATTCGTATTAAGCCATTCCTAGTGCGATGCCGCGAGTCTCCACTTTTTAACGAATGCTGTGAAAGCGTTAATTACTTTTGCAGTAATTAATATGATTTAAAGATCTGTTCAAAAATAAAAGACCTTTGAGTTTTATGGCTGTTGAATTTTTATCTCATATTAAATGATGTGTCATTTAATGTCATATGAAGTGATTTGTCAAATTAAGTTTAGATATTTGAGCAAGCTTATTACAAGTATTACAAGATTGATAGAATTAATTTATTAATGTGTATATGTGATGGATTAGTCTTATCTTCTCGGTATTCTTATCGGTTAAGCCCAATTTTGGTCAAATTTTAACAGAGGACGACACGGATCTCTATTCCTCTACTATGAGTTAGTATGAGCGATATCAGGTATTATTAACAGCTTCACTTAAAACTTGTTTAAAAATGAACAGTAACTTCTCTTTCAACGGTATAAAATCTACGAGGTCTAGTTTATAGCTTAACAGGGTTTGTTGCCATGGAGACGACAATATTCAATATTTTCATACTAACAAGCTAGTATGATGATAGAGGCATATACGAGTACCTATAGAATTCTTAAATGGCTACTAGTACATTGATACTAGTAATCCTCTTTTTTAAATAAATATTGGACAACATCTCATACATTGCAATGATCCTGAGGTAAGTAAGTAGCTAAAGCACTTGTGTTATAGAAATCACAAACAACGACGGTTCCACAACACCCAGACCCGAGCCAATATAGAAAAGTTCATTTTCTACATTGACCCGACCGGGGATCGAACCCGGAACCTCGGAGATGGCGGCGCCATTTAAAGTCCGGCGTGCTCGCCTCTCGGCTACGGACATTTAGTAATGTGTGCCTATACGAAGTGTAAATGTATACAGGGTGTAAAAAAAGGCTTAACGAAGCCTTAAACCACAAATTCTATACATAAAACCAAGTAGAATGCAAAAAAAAGTAATTGATGGGAAATGACTTTTATTTTTGAGTATCAAACAAAAATAACTTATTTCTAACCCGCAATGCAATATAGCGCGTACGCCACAAACTATGACTGTGTGTGTAAGCGGATAATGTTTCTTTGTAAAAAAGTTTAGTATTATCAAACAGAAGTCAATTTTGTAAAAATCTATGAAAAAAATTGTAACTTTGACTGTCAATATATATATAGTCAACTCGGTAATCCGTCATTTCCCAGGTATAGTGTAAAAGAAAAAAATGATCGTAATAATACGTAAAATATGTAGTACTCGGCTTCGTTAAGCCTTTTTTTACACCCGATATATAAATTATTTCAATCATATTTTTTGAAACAGCCGATCAGTTTCCAACGTTTGGCTTCCAAATTCTGCAAAATTTAGTACGTTTTCATACTTTCGGATTTTTAAGTTCATCGTTCCGCCGCATAAGGTCAACAAGTCAAGTAACTTCGCTTCCAAGTAGCGTATGCGAAATGCAATATCGGCGTTCTCTGGCTGGTACAGTCGACTCCGAAGATATGTTTTTTACTTTTTAGAGTTCCACAACCTTACAACGTTTGAATAAAAGTAAACATGTGTCAAAAGTGGACAATATCGGAATAGGTTCCATTAAATCACGTTTCCACGGAAATACGCGTTAATATGATTCGCGAAAAATTGCTAATATATCGCTTAAAGGCAGCCGCCTTTAAGTGATGAAACTGATTTACGATATCAATCTAGTGTTTTCTCAAAAACGCAAAAAACCTCACATTTTCTTATAAATGCTGGGAATGGCAAAAAATGTAAACCCTCCTTGTCTTGAGTCTGTATTTTTGTGAAATTATAAATCTGAATATTTTTACGTTTACCGCTATGCGCTATCATATGAAAACAGACATGCGGCTGCCTCATCAGTGCAGCGCGCCGCATCGCGACTCGCCACATAGTGTGTTGTGCTTCTAAGCCTGTTTAGGTTAGTATAGTACTCGCTATAGTACTCGCTGAACGCCCCATCATTATCATCATCTGTCTACTGCTGGACGTAGACCTGCCAACGAGCGGCTTTGATCGTGTTTTGTTGGTCATGCTAGAGAGCTGGCTGTTTGCATCCAGCAGCTTCCCTCTACCTTCTACACTACCATGTTGTCAGACTTCACCGGGTGCCTGATGACACTGCGTCCTCTAATTGGTTTCTATTTGAGAACCTTAACAACTAGCGGCATGGAAGTTGATGAGCGCATGGGCGAAAAATGCGCTGAAGACTATTACGATTGGTTAGTCGCGCCCCACACCTGCACCGCTGGCCGTGATGGTTGTTAGCTTCGCGCTCACGCGTCTCTGATACGATGATCGTCTCGTTAGATGCACAAAGCGATTCCCACTCTTTTCCCCAGCGCTCAACATCGATGCCACGTACTGTATACCCCAACGGCTGTACGCCAACTCTGACGCCGACGTACGAATTTGCAGACTTATAGTTAGTTCTTTTCGTAATTTTGGCAGTATTATCAACCGTTACACCATCAAGTGGCCTATAAAATATGCAATATCCCTCTCGGCATCCGAGTTATCCTATCGCGCGATAATTTTCACATAGTTCGGTACTGCAGCTATTCAGCGTAGTACAGTAAATTGATTTAGGTGCATACGACGCAATGTTGTTCCAGCTTTATACAGGAAGAATTTTAAATAGTGCTTCCGTGAAATTAAGTAATACCAGCTGCTCATGCATTTTTTATATTAAAATCATCATTTATGATGTTATCAAAGATGAACTACGACAATTTTTTTACAATTTTAAGACACCGCCAAATTCGTATGCTTAAAGTCGCGATGTATGTTCGCTCTATTTCGTATGTTACACATTTGACGATTAATCTAATACCGGCAAAGAAGTGGCAAGAAATATTTGTTAAAGGTTTTAAATTAAATCAGAATTTTATTCAGGCTGTTGTAACTGAAACTCAACAGTTAACTGAGTTAGTGGCTTCTATTCACAAAAATATTTCGGCGTTCAGGTTAAGTGAGGTCACAAAAATAAAATTGTTTAATTAAATAGACCTCTTTATGCACGTTCCAGCACATGTAAGCATAAACATTAAGTACATACAGGGTTATATACTTTTTAAACACGGTCTTGTCTGTAACCAACCTAAGTTAAACGCAAAATGCAAGCATATTGTATGCGTGGCCATAACTTAAACTACAACAATGCAATGTACGCAACGCGCCGCAACGCATGATGCAAGCGGAATCCCGCACGCAAGTTGATTCACAATTCTATTTGAACACGCGAATAAGTTATGGTTTTTGTTGGTAGGTAATTGTTAATTGCCTTCATGCTAAATACTACAGAATGTAGCGTTGAAGTTTAGTAAGACATATTTACCTCATAACAAATAACTTTGACTAAAATCAACATAAAAATCACACAAAAAGAATGCAGCACCATTTTGAACAACGCCGTAGATACTCTACTTTGTATGAATAAACAAAAAAATACGCGATTTCAACGTTGAACCCATATAAGAAGTTGTTGTATGACTCCTCCGCAACTGTTAAAAATTACACCTTGTTTAATTATGTACTTAGAACTTTCTGTTTGCCTTGGAAATTACAAACTTGGAGCTTAATTGTTTTTTTTTTTGCGGCAGCCTTGTTCAACACAAATTATCGGAGCCTAAACTATTTATAAAGAAAAGTAAAAGACAAATTACCTATATGCAAAGTAATAAATATAAATCTTTTTGTTTTTCATAACAGTCTGAATTAGAACCGCGTTTTGAAGTTTAAAAACAACATTTACTCCGACTCCATAAGCATCAATAACAAAGTTTAGCCTACGGAAAAGGCTCCTACAATCAAATTCCCACATCATGGCCGCTTCCTTTATTACTCCATTACCGAGCAAGCCCCGAACAAACCAATTAAAAACATCTAACGTCTATCGCAGCTTGCATCGCGGCCCTAAATCAATTACTAAATAGTTACAGGGGGCCTAGCACGAAAGTGTATCTTTCGTTCGGTCGTATAAACCTTACAAATTAAAATTGCCAGTTTCATGTGACAATACTTTGATAAACTATGACCAACTTAAGCTATAATCCGTGTAAAAAACCCGACCGTTTTCAGTTGTTCATAAATTGTCAAACTTTTGATATGGGGGAATGGATGTTTTAATTTGATCGTATAATACGACCGACCGAACGATGCGCTTTCGTATTAGGCCTCCAGTATCGACGTGGACATTATAAGGGGTGCTTTTAGATTAATATTTTTTATTCGCTTTTAGCTAGCCAATCTGGAAGTCACGGGGGAGGCCTATGTTCAGCAGTGGACGTCCTGGGGCTGAGGATTGGCAGAGAGGAAAGAAGAAGAATTCAAATACTTTAGCTCTTTTTTTTACAGATTGACCGGGTGTCGTAAGGCCAGTGACCTAACCGTCAGATATAATCAAGCCGTTTAAAGGCTTCTGAGTAAGCTTCAAGAATAAGTCAAGGATTTACGTATGTACCCATGTCAAATTACAGCGTATAGTACTATCTATAGCTTTATAGCTAACATGCGAACAGACAGACTGACGGACATGGCGAACCTATTACGTGTTGACTGCAAAACTCTAAAAACTATTTCGACTTGGACACTGCGCTTTGTCACAAGCGTTTAAAGGAAGATTATATCAATAATGTCTATTCCAGGCAACTTCTGATACGTATTTGAGCTACCGTGTAGGTACGAGGTACTAACTACATTATACTGTGACTATAACAAAATCATAAACGAGAATCTTAAAACCTGAAAGTTCCAGGTTATTAAGTATGCGACCTCGCACCTCGCCATTTTTCCTCAAAAACATAAATTCCTCTTACAAGTTTGAGTGATCTTCCGCGGTTATACCTAATTTTACTGGAAAACTTTCCCCGGGCGGTGTCCGCACTGGGCTACTTCCATTTCCGAGATTGCCCGGTGAGAACTGACTTTGCTATTAGTTTCCTGATGAGGGATTTTGTTTTAGTTTTCGCTAGTTAGCCGGAGTTTTGGTGTTGAACGACTTGGACTTGATCTGGGAATCACAGATAGTATACTTATCTACTTCATGTCGGTATGTGAGTTTATTTCTTTCTAATTTATTTTTGTGTTGCAAGCTTTTTTCAATTCTTTGTGCAAACAAAAAAAAACAAATAAATTAAAATCAAGACTGCAGTCCTGCTTTTAATTTATTCACCTTGAATGTAACGGGCTCGGTTCCCGATTTGGAAAAAAAATGTAACATTTAGGTATTAAGTCATCATCTCCAGTATTTAGTTAACATTTACACCCTGTATATTTATTCTTGTAAAACAAATAGTATAAGATTCAGTAGTTCGATAGACAAAATATTGCTTATTATTTTCATTGGTTCTTTTGTACCTATTTTGTGTAACTAATAGTCAAATTTGAACATTATCAAAAAGGGGCCCTGCGCGTTAATATGCCATACTTATAGGGCTCCGATGGGTTAGTTCATAACTCGTGATTTGAACCATTAATGGGGTTAGTTCGCGACTTACGGCGTTATAGTGAATTGCTAGGGTTGTCAGTCAGCATGTAATGGAAACTGGCACCATTTTACTATTCAATAAAAGGTTAACAATTGTTCTGAGTTTTTTTTATTGCAAATAATTGTACATTTGGAACAATCCAGATTGTAAGGGGAAATCGAATACCAACATGCATTTGATATAGCGCCTATCTATGCTCTTTCACTGATGCTTGTCGTAATTAGCGAAGAGGTTCTTGCTTTTTTTTCAAGTTTAATATTGATTATCTTAGATAAAACTGGCATGTTATGTCTAAGATATTATTGTTGCATGTTATTGCACAAACAAATAATAATTTTATTTCTCCCAAATTGTAATATAGTCAGGCACTGACTTAAATCTCGCAATGTAAAATAACAAACATTGTTCTCGTACCAAGTCCTGTCCCCTAGCACGACCAACAAAATGATGATATGATATGATATAGCTATTTATTGACACCCAACTGTCAAAAATATATCATATTCATAGCCGCCATCTTGAACTTTTATCGAAACAGCGAGCATGTCCGTGCCGGTGACGTCACGGTCATGCTCTCTGTTTCGATAAAAGTTCATATTTTGACAGTTGGGTGTCGATAAATCGCTATATCATATCGTGTTCTGTTGGTCATGCTAGAGGGGCTGGATTTTTACATGGTTTAAAATTATACAAAGTGTGTTTAGTAAAATAACGCATAACTGATTCGGTTGCTCAAATATATATTTTTTTATCCAACAATCAAACTGATGTTTGTTGGTCAGCGGTTGTTTAGGGAACTGTTTTTTCGCAATGTTGGTCCTATATGAAAAGTTGCTACGCATACATATATGAGCATCAGAATCGGCCGCTAAAAGGCTTTGCAGTAATTCAAACATCCTTGTATAAATAAACAGCATGTCAACAACCCTACAAGTGTTAACGTTCGCTGACCGTACGAATTACGGGGAAATTTTCCGATTATAGTTGTTCAAAAGTGCTACGTTATTTTGCGCCCAATCGGATAATCCCCGCTCTATTTTATAACTTGACTATTGGGAAGTTAATGCATTCCAGTGTTCCGGGATTTCATCAACAACAACATTAAATAACTAAAAAGTTTGAACATATAGAGTCCACTAATAATTGAGAATATTTGCTGTTTAATATTCAGCTTTTTTATTTTCGTTTCCCACCTGAACATCTCAATTATTATAATAATATATAATTATTTTTCAGTTTTAATTGAAGATAAATAACACTTGAAAAAAATCATCAACCTCAGGTGGGACTCGAACCCACGTCCCATCGCAAGCCGGGCGAGTGCTTTACCAACTAAGCTACCGAGGACGTCACGTGACAAGATGAAATTCCTCAAGTGTTCCTTCTCGCTGTCAAAGCCAGCGTATTCTGATCAATGTTGTAGCTATATGCAGTGGCGGGCACTGGTTTTAATTCGAGATAGGCGATAGATACTTACCAATGTGTTTTATGTATGAAAATCACTGGTTTTCACCAATAGCAAACATTTGTAAGTACCTACTGCCTACCTCATTTCATTTATCAGGTAGGCACTGGCTAATTGCCTATATGCACCGCACGAGGACCGAGGACGGTAGCTTAGTTGGTAAAGCACTCGCCCGGCTTGCGATGGGACGTTGGTTCGAGTCCCACCTGAGGTCGATGATTTTTTTGAAGTGTTATTTATCTTCAATTAAAACCTTGCATTGAATTGCTAAAAACAAAAATTTACAGTATTTTTCAGTTATTAAATTAATTTATTCGACCGTTTTTAGGGTTCTGTACCCAATGGCTAAAACGGGACCCAAAGGGTATTACTAAGACTCCGCTGTCTGTCTGTCTGTCTGTCCGTCTGTCAACAGGCTGTATCTCATGAAGCGTGATAGTTAGACAGTTGACATTTTCACAGATGATGTATTTCTGTTGCCGCTATAACAATAAATACTAAAAAACAGAATAAAATAAATATTTAAGGGGCTCCCATACAACAAACGTGATAATTTGCCGTTTTAAAAGATAATGGTACGGAACCCTTTGTGCGCGAGTTCGACTCGCGCTTGGCCGGTTTTTTTCATTTCGAAAAATAAACATACCATAAGCTCTTCCAAAGATTCAGTCTAAAATAGACTAAATACTAAATCTATTCCTACGAAAACTATTTACGATTTCAGTTAAGTAGATCAAAATACGGCTTAGAGCGAGTTGCGATCTGCGGCTTCTAAATCCCTATTATGCTAAGTGCTAAGTAGTTTAGTTCGAAGTTTCAGCTTCCTACTAAAAGAATTGTTCGAAAATGCTTAGTAAGGGGTTGAATTTTTGTTTTTAAAGGGTAGATAGAACTTTAGGTGTGATGAAAACTAAATCAATACTTTGCTAGATAAACGCGAGGTTTTGTAGTTTATATTGATTTACTAGCAGCCCGTCCCGGCTTCGCACGGGGTAGACAATTATCGCTAATAGTTTCGGCAGCGCATTCGACGAAAGACATTTTAAGACTCATTTTTCTACAACTTCGATTACATTGTTCAAATTTTACCAAGGATCCCTAATTTTTTTCAAAATGAAATGTAGCCTATGTCAAATTGGAAGAATGTAGCATTCTATTGGTGAAAGAATTTTTTAAATCGGTCCAGTACTTTTTGAGCCTATTCATTACAAACATACAAAAATAGGTACAAATCTTTCCTCTTTATAATATTAGTATAGATGAACTTTTGTGTGAACTTTCGTCGCCAAGTCACTGAACTATTTGCTAATAATAAACTAATTTGATTAGTCTATCTAACCAAACTACGATCGAACTAGCGAGAATGTTCTCATAATAAATTATTATTTAGTAATGTTTGTAAAACCATGTAACCAACTTTTGTTGCAAAAAAAAAATTTGAATTAGTTAACTTCCTACTTCAAGGTACCTACTGGTAATTCACTGCTCAAATTCAACCAACATGCAATGAAAATGCCAAATAAACACTTTTTATTCATACATAAATAAGCTTAGGTTTTGAACACTTTTAAAGAATGCTTTACAAATCACATTAGTTGACATTTTTTAAACGTAAAAGCCCATTAATAATTGTGTATTGAATAACATATCACTAATAATGATTCATACTTCCAAGGACACCCTGTATTTTTACGAGTATCCTTGTAAACTGTAATTCTGAAATAGTCTTTAAAAAATATTTTTTTGTTGCATAATATAATAGTATGTACATAGGTATATGTAAATACAACTTGCTAAAATAGGTTTTAATTGAATTTTTAAAAATAAAAAATATATTTTATCGCAATTTTCCCAATCTTGCGATTCGATTTTAACGCCTAGTATTACATACGTTTTTTTTTAGGGTTCCGTACCTCAAAATGAAAAAACGGAAGCCTTATATTTGATGTTAATATGACTTGTATTAACTATACATATTTATTTTGCAACCAATACCATTTTGTCACCAGCCTTGTTCTTCGGTGTCATGTAAATCCGTCTTAGGCGTGGGTCGATCGCGAACAACTGTCGTCGCGGCCGCGGCTCGTTGTCGCATCTCAATAAGCCGATTATTCAGTCATTTGCATCGGGACAGGTCCATTTCCATGTCAAAACAACCAACTCTGTAGGCTGAGTTGCTGGAGGTAGGTAATAGGCTCGTTTTGGTAGGCAACCTTCAAAAGTTTTCAGTTGGAGGTATAGGTAGACAGCTTTTCTATCTATAACTACTTTAGGCAGCCTTTCTAAACAAAGTAACATAATGTATCAGGATATTATGTTACCTAAAAATTAAATAATTTATTAAATGATAGTTATCAAATTTTAAACAAATTTTACATAACTAATATAAGTTTTTTTTTTGGTTACACCAAAAATATGCTTGCTTATGTAATAGTTAAATAACGCTTATTTCACTTTCACTTCAAAATGACAAAATGATAGTTACACTACCAAAACAATTACCTATGTTCATCACAGCAAGACATAATTAGATAAAATAGGAGAAAACAATTATTACATTATAGAATCGCTACAGATAACAAGAGCACTGCACTGCATGCCGAGTAGAATAAGGAGTACCTACGCGCAAGTAAGGGAAGCAAGGGATGGGGGACGATTCTCTAAAAAACGCAAGTAAACTCGCTCGTGCACCCCTTCTCTTTCTATGGGTGTCGTAAGAGGCGACTACAGGAGAACCGCCATAAGAAGACGGGCAGCAGCGTCTCCTCTCCACCATTGGCCAAACTGCGATCGCCAACCCGCCTGCCAAGCGTGGCGATTATGGCAAAATCCTCCTTCTGGAGAGGCCTGTGTCCAGCAGTGGACTGATATAGGCTGGTGATGTGAAACTCGCTTTACCTATCACCTAAGTGATACAAACAAACATACTCATATTACTATAAAGTGACAGCGCGTATCACCTAAGCAGTACACACAAACATAAACTCTATTTATTATGGAGTTGGATCACATTATTAATCGTCGATTTGTGATGTGAAATCGAAGTGATCACGGTTTTGTTAAGAGAATTGACAGACAGAACTTATAAAATGTCATCTACCTATAGGTTTGAGATGTAGGTATATAATTTTTCTATCTTCTGCCAGCTACTTTGCATTTATTGCTCGACAAATTCGGAGGGCCTGTGAGAACTAAGGATAATCCTTAGTTCATGCAAAGGCGTGAATTAGAAGTGGCTCATGTCCAGCTTTGTACTGACGTGGGCTAATTATACCGATACTAAATAACCATAAAATAATATCCGTGGGTTCCACTACTCAAGAGTTCATCAAAAATTGCAATAAACCATCAAGTCGGGTTTAAAAACTTTTATCGGAAAACTTTAGCTCATTTTAGGCTAACGAGAGCGAAGGTCCTCAAACTCCCTAACACTAATAGCCCAGTATAAAACCCTGCCAAATCCCTATCACGTCTGGATCCCCACCGCGATTCGAAAAATAAAATGTTAAAAATCTGACAAGAGTGCTATTTCGGAGGAGGTTAGGTTCCGTGGCATCCTATCTAATGTTGGTTCATGAAATATTAATCTCTAATACTATCTCTAGTACCTGTTCCATCTCAGTGTAGGTTAGGGAGCGCGGTGACTTGGTTGCGGCAGTGGGGCAAGACCTATCCCTGCGGGCAATCGTAGCCCAAATGGTGGAGAGGGAGGAAAGGTGGCAGGCGGTGCTCACCTTCTGTGAGGCAGTCGTCTCTCAGAAGGAAGCAGCGGAAAGGGAGCGAGAGGCTTCGGCTGACGCTCCAATAATCCGCCGTCGTCTCACTGGGCGCCGCAGGAGGCAGTATAACCTTATGCCACTTATTGATAGGCCTCGGACGACTGACTCGGGAGGGTCGGTCGCCCGCTAAAAGAGGCCAGCAGCGGTGTTGCGTGCCTCCCGCACGCCGTTATAGAAGATCTCTGCTTATGCAACCGGGTGGCGCCCGCTGTTTGAAGCGAGCCACAGCCAGGGACGAGACTGCGGACGTATGCGTAGGGTTGCCCTGGGCGATCACTCGCGGCTCTCGTCCACCATTGGCACCGGAGGACGTCGTCAGGTTTTTTAGTGGGTACGCACGTCTCTTTTGAGGCCTGGAGTCCCACATACCCTAACGGCTTCCCCCGTGGGCTGGCGGTAATGCGTAGAAACATTTTTCCTGACGATAAAAAAAAAGGTTAGTGGATGCTTTTGGCATGAAGTTCGCCATTTGTAACTTTTTTTCATGGCAATAAAGAATGATGATTAGAATAAGTAATTATGAGTTCTTAAAAGCATAGAGGTTCTAGCATGAAGGCCACGACACATACCGGCAAGTGCAGCGTAGGTTTACCCAAAACGACCGACCGACCACGACTGTCCAGTCGACCTGGTAAAGGTTGCAGGACTTGCAGAGCCTGACGGGATTCTTAATACCACCGATTTGCCTTTGCTATATTATTTTTTGTATTTTTTACATACTTATAAGGTTGTTCTCTAAAATTGGCCTTTTTATTTTCCAAGGAACCCTAAAATTGTAAAAGTTCCTAGGGGATTTTGAGTCGGCGAACTTTACACAGTAGAAGCTTAGTGAACTTCGGCGCGTTTTCACAACTAGACTTTGTTTAATAGTTTAAAGAGCACATTAAATATTTATTCCTGATCTCGACGCTTCAGTCGCAGATAAAGACAACCTTCTAAACTTAGACATTAACAAATAACAAGTAAGACTTAACCTTTCCGACTGCAAAAAGTAGGTAATTCGTTCTCTCTTTAGTAACTAAGTTTCGTTAGTGTTTTTCACAGAACAGCGGGGTAACCATGAACTCTTAAAACAATCTCAAAGCTGTCAAATCTGACAATTTTGGTACGTCATTTCATACAAAATTTGACAGATTTGATAATGTTTGACAGATTTGAGATTGTTTTCAGAGTTCGTGGTTACCGCCCAGGGATGTAGCAAGTCTTACTTGCTTGTTCTGTGGTGTTTTTGTATCTTCGTATAAATTTTAATCTAAGGTCAAAATGATTTTATTGAAAAATGTTATTACTCACACTGTCAGTGACTATTGAAATGATAAAAAAGAGTGAAAATAAATACTAGAGCAAAGCACAGGCATTTATTATTGTCTCGTTATGTAAATAAGGCTGACAAAGTGACTGAGTTTCTTGCGCTGCTTCTTCTTGGCGCTTGCTCCCAATGTTATTTAGAAGCCAGTGTAGGGTAAAAAAATTGAGACAGTCAAAAGAGCTTAATTCAGACCAATTGTCAAAATTTATGGGTTCATTCGATCTACGGACAGTCATCGTCAGTGAAATAAAAATAAAAAAATTATTTTGACTGCCCGATTGGCGTAGAGGCGTAGTTAACTCCTTGAGCGAGTTTGTACAATGTATGTTATTTGTCAATTTAGAAAATATCGTTTTCTAAATTGCCCCTAACCGAGAATCGAACCTGGGACCCATGGCGTACACGGTGAATTCCCACCACCAATCGGGTTGTCAACGACTAGTCGTCAGTTCAGTTTTGTCTTTGTAAACAATAATAAAAAACCATTTTCTCCAAAATACACAGCCAATATTCAAGTGCCATTTTACTTACTCTAAAGTGTCTACAAAATTGTCGTTTTGGGTGATAACCACTATCTGGAAATGTTCCAGTTATTGCCGACTTGCAACTAAGTGATTTCGTAATATTTGCTCGCCGGCTGTCTGCAGAATGGAAAGTTTTATGGGAACTAAATACAGTGTGTTCAAGAATCGATTTTTGTTAAGGCGCCAATAAAAACGGATAAATCCAGTTTATTTCTTTTTAGTACTCTTTTACACAAACTAATCTCTCAATCTTTCATTGTTTTTGATTGTGGTAGACTATTGCAGGCTAGCCCTGAAAAGCAGCAGCGCAAAAAAACTCGGCACATGGGACCACTAGCTGAGAAAAAGCTGACTCCAATAGGGAGAATTGCTTACGACTGAATATTAAGTTATTAACTGCCGTAAAACTAGACACAATTAAAAATTTATTGTTTGTATCACTGGTGACTCCTATCGCGATCAAAGTGTTAAATAATATTATAAATTGCATTAGATGTTTATTATTTAATGACGCCAGAATGGCTGAATCAGCTCGAATTTATCACATCTATTATTTTAGCACATAAACTTATCTCTTATGATATTTTCGACAGGCGATCTAGCGCTAGATCGCCTCTATTGGTTATAAATCATTTGGAAATTTCGATGAAATAGATTAAATATGAAAATTAATTTAGATTAGCTTATTATAGAAATTATTACCTGTCAATTACTTGTCCAAGGTGAAACAAACATCCATGCAGCATGATATTTTCAATGTGGAGCGTAAGCTTGTAAATCGTATGCCATGCAATATTTTGTATAGAGGTTGTGCCAAACGAAACATTTGATTAAATAATATTTGGGTATTTGAAACACGACCAAACAATTATATGTTAAACAATAATATGCCAAAAAAGAGATTGGCTAACTAAAGATTTGCAATCAGTTGTTTTGACAAATGTTTTTTTGCCAAATGAAAATTTGCGTAAAATAGTTTGCGATGTGATATTTTGGGAAACGTTTTTTGGCCAAACATTAGTAATCCGATGATTAATTTACATTTTGGCTTAATTTTGAAGCCTACACAGACAAAACCGCGGACAGAAGCAAATCTCATTTACTCTGTTATAATACGTAAATCAGTTGAATGTGTTAAATACCTACAATTTACTGAGTCCGTCAACCTGTCTACGAGTATTCACAATCCAGTTCGTCATGTTAACACTATTGAACCTACGCTATGAACAAGACATACGAGTAAATGTCCTGTGCAAACATACAGACACGCCGATAGTGGCAATTACAATAATTCAAACGACAAAGCCTGACCTATCTCGCGCTAATACATTACGGGGCGCGTGTTAGAGCATGGACATTTACTGGCGTTTACCTTGAATACTACGTTTGATGGAAGTTCATGTAACTACCGATACATATACAGGGGATAAATATAACTTTGCTAGACGTTTATCCGGAAAATATAGGAGATATCATAAAACTTTACACTGATTTATTTATTTTATTTATATTCAATTGCACACCCCGCTAACAGCTTTGAGCAAAAGCGAATCATTATACACTCGCGAGCAATGAAAAAGTTCCAGTGACATATATAGCACCAAATTACTCCTATACGGAAAAAGTACATTTAACAGCGCATCAGAATATTACTAACTAAAAACGTAAATATTGTGTTCAAATTTTAAATATGTCTTAGGAGATATTAAGGTGTTTGTCGGCATTTTGTGGGCATAATCATAATTAGTTAAATTAAAGAAAGATACAATTTTTTATGTTGCACTAGGACGTCAAGTTAAAACCGAGTAGAAGGATTTTTAACGCCTGAAACGTCATCCATCACATCCAGGTGCAAGTCAATTTTGAAAAACTTGATTCAATGTGAGACTACACCAAATGGAGTTAAAATAAAACTTGAGTCACACCAATTATTATTGTCATCCTAATCAGCCCACGCCAGTCCACTGCTGGGCTACCTCTCTCAATGCACGCCACTGAGCATAATCCTTATCCATTATTTACCATCCACTGCCAGCAGCCGTGTGTTTTGTCATCGCTTCACCTTGTGAGAGAGCAATGGGGATGACGATTTAATATAATAAAAGATTTGAGATGTCGCATGACGTCACGCCTAGGTACATTTTTACTTACAAGTGACGTCACGAGCCCATCTTCGAAACTTTCACGCGCTTTATCTTTGTAATTTTTTGGTTGATTGACAAAAGAAAAAATATGAGTCCATTATATTTTGATTATCTAACTAACTGACGGACTAAATAGATTTTTTTTCCTTACCCACTAATCGTCATCCTTAATATCTGGCTCTAAACTAAACAGAGTATAAGTTTATACTGAGGTGTTAAGATAACGCATAAATACAAATACATCTATAGCTCAAGTTATTCTTGTGTTTTTTACAATATTCATCATAGTTTTGAGTTATAATTCCAAAAAGGTAAATAATTACCCAATCCATTAAATTACTACTTATTCACGATGACTTGTTTAGCGATTATTGTCCCGTGCAAACAGACGAACACGCCGATAACAGCAATTACAATAGTTCAAAGTACGATGAAGCCTGACAATCTGTAGCTAATCCATTACTGTTGGTTAGAACGAACATTTACTGGTACATTTACCCTGGATTTTATATCCGATAGTTATAATTGCCAGAACAATTACGTGATGGATTGTGAACGATTACTACTAAGCACGGTCTTTCAAATAATAAATAAATATTAAATAAAATTGGACATCACGTAAATACATTGGTCTGATCCTGAGGTACAACTAGCGGTAATAATGTTGAGCGCTGGGCGAAAGATACTCAGAAAGTTCTGACACGTGCTGATACGATGATCTGATTGTCTCTTAAGATGCGCAAAGCGATCCTCACTCTTTCCCCAGAGCTCAAAATCGGTGCCGGGTACTGTAAGTGGCTATAGCACATGTGAAATATAAATAAGAAACAACGTTTATACCACAGCAATTACAAAATATAATTTTCTACATTACCCCAATGAAATTATATTTTATTGTCAGTTTGTTACCAAAATCTCCAAAATGTTTTAATGCTAATCAGCTTAAATACCATAAATGTATTTTAATGTTATATTAATAATTGTGTGATGATAAAAAAACTACGAAACCTACGTACAATCTGAAAAAGTTTTCATTTTCAAAGAATGTAGAATATGTGAAATACTTATTGGTTCAGTCTAATAATGTTTCCAAACAATGAGGTTTCCTTGTATTGCCTTTATCTTGCTTTACGTATGTAAACAAGCAAAGAATATCTCAATCACATACAATGGTCTTAATTTCCCAGAAGATCAAAAAAACTGTTTAATCCCAACAACTCTCGTCGGTATAAATTCATTAAACAACCTCATATGAGATCATTTGACTCAGATAACTGCAGAAAGTTAGAACAATGATATTAATTCTAAGATATATCAAATTTTTTTTTAGAGTAACCGCTGTTGTGATCTGTATATTTTTTATTTTAACGTACCAAAACAGTCATATTATAAAAAGGAGAATACGTAATTTCCAAGTTTGGAGAGCCTCGTTGGGCTATAAAGTTTCGAATATAAAACACATCCTGATATGGTCAAGGAAAAATCAAAATTTCGATGTTTTATTATACGGTGACCCTTTTACAGAAAACAAATGCTACTACAACAACTGCAATGTGACTGAAGATAGAAACATAACAGATTATGAAAACTTTGATGCTATTTTGTTCAGTGAGAATATAATTTCACATGATGTCGAAGAAGCATTACCAACAAAAAGATATCCAAACCAAACATTTGTGTTTGTGGGAAGAGAATCTGCTAACAATTATCCAGCGTGTGACGAAAAATTTGATAATTACTTCAACCTCACTTGGTCGTACAAACTCGATTCTGACGTGGTGTGGCCGTACTTTACAATATCTGATACGAATGGCAAACAAATAGCTCCCGGGGTTAATGTAAAATGGGAATTCTTATACCATAATTTAAAGCAAGAACAAGGAAAAGCTATTGTTAAAGTTAAAAAGTATACGGCTGTGTGGTTTGTCTCTAATTGTTATACGCAGAGTAGAAGAGAAACATTCTTCAACGAGCTGAAGGCAGCTTTGCTTCAGTACGGCTTAGAGATCCATGTGATAGGTTCTTGCGGTACCAGAGAGTGTCCCATTGGTATGGACCGAAGATGTATGAAATCGGTCAAGCAATATTATTTTTATTTGGCGTTTGAGAACTCAATTTCCGAAGATTATGTGAGTGAGAAGGTTATGAAAGCAATGTTACATCACACGGTACCAGTGGTTTTTGGAGGTGCTAACTATTCCAGGTATGTCCATTTTCCAACCGACTTCAAAAAAGAGGAAGATCTTAAATTCGAATGTGTCATCGTGTTTTAAATACCTTTTAAAAATACTTACAAGATTTAAGTACAACGTGTTACAAAAAGATTGGGCCTATTGGTCTAGTCTATTGGATAGTCTTAATTTAAAAAATTGCACCTATCCTCAATTTTATATACATACTATTTTCAGGTTCCTTCCACCTCACTCTTACATCAACGGGCGAGCTTTAGGCCCAAAGAAGACAGCATCAAAAATGGTCAGACTCATGAAAAACCAAAAAGAATTCCTGGCGTACTTTAGTTGGCAAAACCACTACGTGGTGAGGAACAAGTCTGACTCCATTTGCAAACTGTGCGAAGCACTAAACAAAGGCGTGGAGCGTGTTCATGGTGGTTTTAGGAAATGGTGGAATCCAGGTTTCAAGGAGATTTGTAAGAAGAAGCGTAACTGAGATGTGATAAAAATGGGACAGACATCGTATCTAGCGACATAATCTAGGATTTTTAAGTTGGGCATAGTTAACATTTATTATTTATTTGTTTTGTTTCAATCACTAACTGCTGTCAGCCCAACTTGTAATGTTTATTACTTACCTAGTATAGTAATACTCGTTAACGTTAAATATAAGTCCTATGTTGTAGAACTCTGTTACTAGCTACGCCTTTTATTGTAAGTTATTTTTATAAGCATGATTGCTAATAAAAAAGATGTTGAGTTTTCTAATAAATAAAATTTAAAAAAAATGTCAAGCCATACACTATAACCAAATACCTACCTAAAAAAACTGACTCACATTGACTTTTCCTTCGACAAAGACTAATCATAAGCTTTTAAACAGTATTACTACAAATTTGTCCTGTTTCTTTATAGAGTTTGACACAATACAGTAAAGGCGATACACACTACTAAGTCAACAAGAGCACACTGTATAAAGATTTTTTTGGAGGAAAGCAAGTATTAATAAACTCTTAATTAATCCTTTAGGGCCAAGGCCTTCTCCACTACTATGAGGTAGATGGAAACATAGAAAAAATCTTCTCTATTCAGCCTACTGCAGTCCACTACTGGACGTAACCCTCCGCCAAAAAGCATCAAAAAGCACGAAATCCCGCTTTTTTCATCCAGCCACTGCCAGCCATCTTCCTAAGGGGTATCAGGCTCGGGGGCGTTCTACACTACGTTTGCCAAGGCATATGTTATAATATACTATATAAGGTCCGATTTTATTAGTGTACATGACATCCTGTTAACCTGTGACTATATAGGTGAAAAGCAATCGTAAAAACCAACTTTCAAATGTCTATCATAAAAACAAAAAAAGTTAAAAATAAAAATACAAAATAACAACATCGACTTCTTATTGCATAAACTCGTCCTATCTTCAACTCTTTCTCGCTCTGACAAGGGGAAAGAATAAGACGCCTAATCAGATGGTTAATCGTACTAAAGATAGGACGAGTTTATGCAATATGAAGTCAATGTTGTCGACTTTGATTTTGTACACATTTGAAAATTGGTTTTTACGATTGTTCTTCACCTATATAGTCACAGGTTAACAGGATGAACACTAATAAAATCGGACCTTATATAAAATATAGTATACTTGAGAACCCGTTGTTTTAACGGAGTAAATAAGAACCTCAAAAATATTGCAAACTTTCACCATAGGCGCCACTACTAACTACTACTTGACCAACGATATTAAAAACTTAAAAAATATCTATGTTTTTTTTTCTAAACTAAACCTAGCAAAGAGCTAAAAAACAAAATTTAAATTAAAAAATATCGTTGACGTTGACTGTGAAGTAGCTGTGCACTTTATTTTACACGCACACTTTTGTCACGCTTAGAAATTCATGCGTCATGAGACGCACATATCCTTCCTAAATATATTCACATGTAATGCGATGGGGTGATTCAACAAATCCAGAGTTTGTACGAGGGAAATCACTTACCATATGACAAATAGTCCCATAGTGACATGCTTTTAAGATGTCTACACTGTTATAAATCTAACGCGACGCATGAAGAAACTGTCATGTATGGTTTATTAAGTTCTCAAGTACTTAGTTTAGTAATACAATTAAGTTTAAAAACCGTCTTACTGTCCAAACCTGTATTTTTTATCTTTAGCTTATTTTGTTCAATTCCATCCATTCATCCATCAGCTGAAAGACGTCCACTGCTGGACATAGGCCTCCCCCAAGAATTTCCACAAAGATCGGTCCTGTGCCACCCGCATTCAGCGGCTTCCCGCGACCTTCACCAGATCGTCGGTCCACCAACACTACGACTTCCGGCCCGCGGCCGCCATTCAAGGACCTTCCTGCCTGAATTTTTATCAATTAGTTATTAGAAAACTGAACAGGAAACTATTAACATGACAAGGTAAGTAGGTCATAATAATAGGTTTTGTTGTTAATAAGGTCAAAAACTAATTATTAATTAAATTTTAATTAAAACTAGTCTATGATTGACTCCTTTATTTTTACCTTTGGTTCTGCAGTTTTACGAAAATATATTACTCTAAGAAATCTCAGAATGTATTTCACTTTAACCTGAACAATATTAAGATAATTCTTACTTCGAGTATTATCCTATTACTTCTCGGGCTTAGATATGCTGCAAGATGCGGCAATTTATTCTAGTTTGGAGAGAGCTATTGCCATCACCTCCGTAACTTCAAGACAGGTATCTCGTGGGATACTTGTCTAGGGGTTACGCAGTTTTGTCTATGTTATAAATACCTAATACATATACGTTTATTTCTGGGATTAAATAGTATGCGCCAGATAACACAATAATTATTAAGAACTTACTTCAAATGTAATATTTTTTTTATTTTACAAAAGACGATAATGCACCAAATAGGTAATTTGACAGTAAGTACGTATTACTTCTTAGAAAATTGAGTGTTTTTACTGTCCAGCAAACTGTACTTTATAATTTTACTACGAGTAGTTAAAGTCCATTTAGAGGCATTAAGACCAAAAAGGAGCCTATTATCTAATCTGTCATGAGTTGTCAAAAAACATAAGACATGTTATTAAGAACTTTCACCAAAAGATGAAAACGAAATCTCGACTTCTTAACTAAATAAAACCGATTAACTGTTGGTTGAATATTCTTGGCTATCCTTTATTAGGATTTAGTAAGACTTTCAAACTTAATACAAAAATCTGATTTCATTTTTATTTTACCAAAATTAATTCCACCGAAAAGCAATTATCAGTGGGCCTAGTAAGCAATTATCAGTTCGGTCGTATAAACCTAACAAATTAAAATAGCCAGTCTCATGTGTCAATACTTTGATAAAATATAACCAATTCAATCTAGCCGTGTAAAAATCCCGACCGTTTTCAATTGTTCATAAATTGTCGAACCTTTGATACGGGGGAATGGATGTTTTAATTTGATCGCTTAATACGAACGACCGAACGATGCGCTTTCGTATTAAGCCTCCTGGGTCGATCGTAGACGGCCGATCAGCACATCTCGTGGCCGTAAACATCGAACTAAAAACAATGTAAGTCCGTCTCGCGTCCGGCTCAATTTGCGAGGTCCGACTATATTAACGAACTTTCGATTCCTCGGAGCCATAAGGGTAATGCTTCATTATCATTGCTACTAGATATAATTTTGAGTAACCTTTTTTTTTACTTTTAGCTTTAAGATACATTTGATGATATGATTTGCTTTTAGGGTGAGAGGTTGTTGGTTTGTATTAGGTAATCGAATGTAGCCATATTATCACAATAAAAAAAATAAAAAAGTCCCCGACTTGAAAATCCACTCATCAACTATTAAAGAACTGATGATGATCTTCGAACGGCTGATCAGGTGATGTTTACCTTATCTATCATATACTTTCAATATCATAGAAGTAACACGGTACCAAATTTCGAATCGATTGGACATAACGAAGTGAGTCAGTTCCCCTCATCAACTAGAAAAGAGCTAATAATCTTCTAACGGCTGAACAGATATTCATGAAACATGACTAAGAACACTCGGGATAAAATTATCTATGACACAAAAAAACTAAATTAAAATCGGTTCATCCGTCTGGGAGCTACGGTACCACAGACAGATACACAGACAGGCACGTTAAACTCATTACACCCCTCTCTTTTTGCGTCGGGGGTCAAAAACATTTCGACCTATCCAAATACGATATGCTGCAAAGAGTTTGTAATTTATTTGTAATAGGTCCTTAATTTGAGTTACGATGTTAACAAAACAGAAAAGATATAACAAGTAAAAAAACAATGGTAATCGAAAACACTGTCTCTCTCTCTGTGTGTCATTCACTCTATCTCTCTAAAAAACTGTGTCTGAAGCACAAATCATAGTGCTGAAATATATAAACATATTTTTTTTGTAATCAAATGCTGTTGTATTTTAGCAATTGAATAATAACCCCTTTAAATTGAAATTAACTTATAACCGTTTCATAGTGAGGCTACACCCTAAGTGAATCGATCTCTTGGCTCCGTTTCCAGTTGTTTGTTTGTTTGTCCGGGTTTTGAGAATGGAGTTAGCCGGGTGCACACAATCGACGTTGTAATCTTTATTGACTGAGCGAGGGGATAAGCTGCTTATCTAGAAAAAGTTGAAATTAGGAAAAACGTGTTCTGATAAGACTTTTATAATTAGGTGCCTGAAAGCCTGTAACAAGCATTGGTATCAAAGAAAAATGGTACTAAGGAAAACCATGAAGGTCGCTACCATGAAATCATCAACCTGGGTTTAATAAAATGCTAGGCCCTCTTTTGTTTCATACAAAATAATAAATAATACGCAATAACAATGTCATTCATCCGTATACTTTATTATCAGTGTGAAAGTGCGTATGTGTTACGGTAAGTGTGATTAATTGAAAATTATTAATAATAGTCTATCATTATTAATAATTACCAAAAGTCGAGGTAAAAGTAAGAAATTAATCACATTAATCGGTGATTATTTATAATGTAACCTTAGTACCGTTAAATGTAATTTTTTTTTCAAAATAACGAGCAATACTGCCCTCATAAGAAAGAATGAGCGGCTAAGTGACTTTAGTGGCTTTATTTTGTTTCATTGCCTTTGAACAACCATGCTTCGGCCAATCTAATCGGAATCATAATTTTACATCGATAAGTAGTTATGAGAGATTTTAGGATTTTCATTTATGTTTCTTAATCACACATTAGCAAATTAAGGTTATTCTACTTAACTCCAAGAAAATCCGCTAAAAAGCTACCGCGCTACCACACTAGTAACAGTACTCAATTAACTAATTCGATTCTTCCAACATAACTCTAATATTAAGCAATAAAATTAACGTTTTTATACCTCAGGTTTAAAAAGGATGAGTGTTTTTATTAGATAAATTAATACCTCCTAAAACAAGATGAAATATCAAAATAGGTACAATTAAATTATAAATTATTATACAAAAGTTTGTACCAATTTTTTTTAAGTTTGTATCAAAAATATTAATATAAACTATTGTACCTACTTATTTTTCAAAAGTTTGTACAGAAATAGGTATTTAAATTAATTAATAATTGTTGTAAATACTTTATTTTTATTACTTAACGTAACAATAGAAAATAAACTAATGGTCTCAATATTTATATTCTAAGACAATTTTGTGTGAAATCTGCCGATTTGGTTTAACGCCCATCATGACAAAGGTAGTTGTTTAACAGCACCTAAAACCTAGCACACGTTCAAGAAATTACGTGACTTCAATTTATTCACGTGTAAACAAAAGTTTTTGACAAACTCTTCCATTAAAGCCAAAAAACAATATAAATTGGGAAGCTACCATAGAGGTTTCCCGCCGACCCCATCCGCCCAAACCGAATTAGACAAATAACAAGTTGCGAGTTTGTTGTATTAGTTGCCCGCGGCCCACATCACGTGGCCCTAACTAGCTAACTTCGGTGGCACTGTCCATTTTGTGTTTGCCTTCTTTGGTGGCAAACTTTCTTTGCGTTGTTTGGTGGTCTGTTTGACGGTACGCGCACCATTTGCAAATGACTTTTTTACTATCCGAATGGTCGTTAGTTGAATTTAGGAAGCAGTTTATGTTGCGTCTTGAAACAAAGGTTTACTCAAAATTAATCGTAGTAAGTGATTTAAAACTTGATTCGTTACATGTTTGTCAGCCTGCTTTAATTATATGGCCTTGGAACACTCCACAGTTTAATAGCTTAATGAGTAATTTACAAGCTACTACGTAAATCATGATAAAAAGTAATTAATTAATGTCATCTTTTATTTTATGATGATGATATTAGTACAGTTTTTCAACATGTATCGACGTAGCAAAGAACAATGTAGACAAATAGGTTTCCCGCTGACCCCATCCTCCCAACCGAATTAGACAAATAACACGTTGCGAGTTTGTTGTATTAGTTTTCACCACGTGGCCCTAACTAGCTAACTTCGGTGGCTCTGTCCATGTAGTGTTTGCCTTCTTTGTGCCGAGAACTTTATTTGCGGTCCGAATGATCGTCAGTCAATTATCAGATGTCAGATAGACATAAATATAAAAGCTATTTGGTGCTATCCCATCCCTGTCCAACATGTCTTGTGAAGGTAATTAGATGAATTGCAAAACATACAACTCGAGTTTCGCTAAAAAAGAACAATTAATGTCATCTTTTACGATAATGCATTTATAGCTTTTCTACACTTATCGACGTAACAAAGAACAATGTAGACAAATAGGTTTCCCGCTGACCTCATCCACCCCAACCAAATTAGACAAATAACAAGTTGCGAGTTTGTTGTGCTTGTATTAGTTGCCCGCGGCCCACATCACGTGGCCCTAACTAGCTAGCTTCGGTGGCTCTGTCCATTTTGTGTTTGCCTTCTTTAGTGGCAAACTTTCTTTACGTATAGTTTGGTCTGTGTGTCTATTGAATCACATTACTACTTTCAAATGGTTATTTACTTGAGCTAAATTAAATTAAAAGTCTATTGTCTTATTTTTTAATCATTTCATCCAGTTGATTGGACTTTTCTCGAGGGTCATCACAAACCGTGTTTCCGCAAGATTTGACGCTTTCCCGCCAGCGGAACAGGCTGGGTTTCGCAAAGGTTACAGTACCATAGACCACATTCACACGGTGCGGCAGGTTATACAGAAGTCCGAAGAGTATAACCAGCCCCTGTGCCTGGCCTTTGTGGACTATGAGAAAGCCTTTGACTCGGTCGAAACCTGGGCTGTTCTGGACTCCTTGCAGCGATGCCAAGTCGATTGGCAGTACGTGAAGGTGCTAAGAAGCCTGTACAGTATGGCATCAATGTCCGTCCAAGTACAAAACCAGCGAACAAAACCCATCCAGCTGCTCCGAGGTGTTAGACAGGGTATATCTCCGAAACTGTTCACCAACGCACTGGAGGATGTGTTCAAGACGCTCTGGATTGGAACGGACTGGGCATCAATGTAAATCGCGAATATCTTACGCATCTTCGCTTTGCCGATGACATAGTTATTATGGCAGAATCGATGCAGGATTTTCAAAAAATGCTGCACAGTCTTAATGCTGTCTCGAGACGTGTGGGGCTTGGGATGAATTTGGACAAGACAAAGGCAATGTTCAACGAACATGTCATCCCGGAACCAATTTCCGTCGAGGGCACTACGCTCGAGGTTATCCAAAAGTACGTCTACCTTGGACAAGTACTACAGCTCGGTAGAGACAACTTGAAGCGGGAAATCGCCAGAAGAGTGCAGCTTGGCTGGGCAGCATTTGGGAAATTGCGTCATATCTTCACGTCAATACTGCCGCAGTGCCTGAAAACCCGGGTGTTTAACCAATGCGTCCTATCAGTTTTAACCTACGGAGCCGAAACGTGGAACATGACAGTCAAGTTGGCCTACCGACTACACGTCACTCAGCGTGCTACGGAAAGGTCAATGTTGGGGATCTCACTAAGGGATAAGATCCGTAACGAGGCCATACGACATAAGACTAAGGTGACTGATATTGTCCAAAAATGTAGCAAGCTGAAGTGGCAGTGGGCTGGCCATGTCTGTCGCAGAACCGACGAGAGGTGGAGCAGGAAGGTTCTCGAATGTAGACCACGCTTAGGCAAACGTAGTGTAGGACGCCCCCCGGCTAGATGGACCGATGACCTAAAGAAGGCAGCTGGCAGCGACTGGATGCAAAGGGCGGGAGATCGTGCGCTGTGGCGCTCCTTGGGGGAGGCCTATGTCCAGCAGCGGACTGCAACAGGCTGATATGATGATAATGATGATGATTGGACTTTTAAAATTATCAATTTCCTGCAGCTAGACATAAGCAACTTATATGATTCAACTTAAACCGATAGTCAGCATTTCAATTCTACTTTAAAAGAACTTGTAGTTTTCTGCATTATTAAGAGATGACGCTGTCTGTCCATTACATTGCGGTGGTAAGCCACGGTGTCAAAATCGTCGTCGTGGCTAGTTGTATCGATTTCTTATAAAATCATAATCTGATTTACATTTTGTGAAGTGGTAACCCAATCGAAATCTTTTGACAGAATACTCCTATCACGTCTTACGTATACTCATCGGTATGTGTTTAACGATTGTATTGTTAGAAGGATTTTAAAGTAATTGGTAGAATTTCTGTTTAGACTACAACGTCCCTAGCTGGTCTACTAACTTTAGTGCACTTTGTGAAACAAAGAGAGCAAAACGGATTCGTCGCTAGGAACAATGTCATCTGTATTCCAGCGAGTGATAACCATTTCATAGTTCCATCATGGCAACCGCTCCGTTATGAATAACGACTATGCAGGCCACACTATAACCTCAATTTGCTTCTGGTAAAAGTTGAGTAAGCCTTTTTACACCTCCCTATAGGGCATAAGGCTAGTAGTTATGAGGAGTGCTTTTAAAAATGACTTACCTTATTGTCAGGTGGATTAATTAACCTCTGAAGGTTTTGTTGGGACAAGCGTTTATTAACTTCAATAATCACTAACTTACTAGGTAGGTAATATATCATGTAACTCAATATTGATTCTCGATTTTACTTCTAACTGTCACACCGATTTAAAACCGGATTCCAATACAATAATTTGATACTATCGATCTAATCTGATGATGGAAGCAGGAAGCTGCTAGTAGAATCCTCGAATTCGTTCATATATACGTGATTTAAAGTTGTCTCTATAAGTAAGTATAAGTTGATTTTTAAACGAGTTTTTCCAGTGATGTGCCGAGTCGCTGTTTTTGGGGATCGAGTCAACTCGATTCAGTTTATACGGTTCGGAGATTCGAGTGCAGTACTCGAGTTCTGTGTGTAGTATTCGAGTCTAGATTTGAGAATTTGAGTTCAGAACACGATTTTCTTACCGATTTTAGAACAAAAAGGAAAAATTGAAAAGGAGGAAACTTCAAACAGCACGAAGATTTTTCAATATTTTTTTTAAGTTGCAGGTTTAAACTTGTATTATTAGGCAGCAATCACTTCATTGCATATGTAAATAAAGAGCGAGTCAGCGAGTACAAAACTGATTCTTCATGACTCGAATACCGGAATCGAGTCCCGCGTACTTACGCGTATCAAAATAAATTGGTATGCGAGTAGGCGAGTTCAAAGCAGGAATCGAGTCAAGCCGTACTCGTCACATCACTATTTTTCAATTTGACTATGGGACCAGTAGCATGTTTTTTATCAAGTATCTTACGTTAGGACATTTTCCGTTACGTCTAATAAAATTTTCCAATCTCAGCTTCACTCAGAGCATCGAAACAAAAATAAATCCAGTTACTTCAGTTAATTAAACTTCAGTGGACACCACGTTTCTTTGTCATAGAGCATTTTCTGTTTTTACAGACGATGCTCGTGCAAACACAGTATAAGTGAACACAGTAATACCGCTTCTAACAGGTTCGCAAAACAAGTCAACATTACAGAGTTAGTTTTTTAGGGTTCCGTACCCAAAGTGTAAAACGGGACCCTATTACTAAGGCTCCGCTGTCCGTCTGTCTGTATGTCTGTCTGTCTGTCTGTCTGTCTGTCTGTCCGCCTGTCTGCCTGTCCGTCTGTCACCAGGCTGTATCTCATGTACCGTGATAGTTAGACAGTTGAAATTTTCACAGATGATGTATTTCTATTGCCACTATAACAACAAATACTATAAAGCAGAATAAAAAAAATATTAAGGGGGCTCCCATACAACAAAGGTGAATTTGTTGCTGTTTTTATAGCTAATGGTATGGAACCCTTCGTGCGCGAGTCCAACTCGCACTTGGCCGGTTTTGTATAACATGCGAATCCTCTTTCGAACTTCACGACGAATTTTGCTCAAAGTCAAAGTCAATGTCATTTATTTTTGCAAATTGGCCATCAATGGCACTTTTACATGTCCTAATTTTTTTTTCCTACCACCGCTTCGGGACTACATATCGGCTGGTGATAAGAAGAAACGGCGCAACAAACTCAGTCACCTTTGTTTAATTACAAGATAGTGTAAGTGCGAGCTAGGCAGGTTATTAAGTCCATGCACTCTTGTCGTTCAAGTAATCTTCAACTTTGTAATATCCTTTTTCCATAAGGATTTTTTTAATGTGGTTTTTGAACTTATAAACAGGCAAGTCAACAAGAGTTTGTGGTACTTTATTAAAGATTTTTATACATTTCCCCAAAAATGAATTACCTAATCATTTAGCATTATTTACATCGTCAAAGGTTGCTTAACCTCTGTCAGTTTTAAAAATCAATGACGTATCATCCGCAAACAATACTATCTCACACAGATCTTTAGTAAAGTAAGGAAGGTCATTTATATATAAGGTCCGATTCTATTAGTGTTCATCCTGTTAACCTGTGACTATGTAGGTAAAAAGCAATCGTAAAAACCAACTTTCAAATGTCTCTCATAAAAACTAAAAAAGTTAAAAATAAATTAAAAAATAACAACATCGACTTCATATTGCATAAACTGGTCCTATCTTCAACTCTTTCTCGCTCTGTACAAGGGGAAGGAATAAGACGGATAATCAGATGGTTAAACGTAGCAAAGATAGGACGAGTTTATGCAATATGAAGTCAATGTGTTGATTTTTAACTTTTTTAGTTTTTGTGGTACACATTTGAAAATTGGTTTTTATGATTGCTTTTCACCTATATAGTCACAGGTTAGCAGGATGAACACTAATAAAATCGGACCTTATATATATCAGGAATAATAAAGATCCCAATATAGAGTCCTGGGGCACACCACACCCATGCGTAATGGAGTCACCCCGGATGAGTCAGTTCCATTGACATTAACTGTTTGCGTTCTATCTGTAAGGTATGACTCTAACAATTTAACAATGCCGTAATTTCAGTAATAACGTTTTGTGATCTACACAATCGAAAGCCTTAGACAAATCGCAAAAAACCCCTGAAGCATCCTGCTTACTTTCAAATGCATCAAAGATATGCTTAATGAGTGCATCAACCACTGCCATAAATAAACGAATCGCGTACTAAAATGAAAATCTTTATTTCGTAAAAATATTATATTCATCATCATCTTACTAACACCACAGAGTAAGTATTGTACTCTAACACTAATAAGTTAACTGCTTACAGCATGATACTTGGTGATGCCTTGGCATACGTAGTGTAGGACGCCCCCCAGCCCGATGGACCAACAATCTTAGGAAGATGGCTGGCAGTGGCTGGATGAAAAAAGCTGGAGATCATGCCCTTTGGCCGACAGTGGTTTTTAAAACTGTTCAGTCAAAACCTTGTTGAGGAGGCGCGTGTTGGTAAACAATTAATGCTTCTGGATTCTACAGCAATGAAGCAAGGCACTTGAAGGTACCTTAAAGAGCACACGGCAGGATCTGTGCAGTGAAACAACATTTACAATGGGACCCACATCGGGATTAAGAACAAAGTTCGTCTTCCCATACTAAACCACCGACCAGCTTGCATAGTTTGAGTAGAAAAGTTTTTTTTTTGAGATTTCGATGTTGGTCTCCTAACAAAAGTTGTTGTATTTGGGTAGTAGAATCACTCCTGTTTGGATTGAAAAAGATTTTATTTTACACCTTGTACTCACGCGCAGGTGACTCCTGCATGTTAAACCTTTAACAAGTAGTGCCAAGCCAAGTAGCCAAATAGCTGCCATCATATTTTGAACTTTATGCCCTTGAGTTAGGATTGAAAACCAATGAAAATTAAAAATGTTTATACCGGTCAAAGGGTGAGCAACATTAGGGATGACAACAAAGTTTTTTTCTACGTCTATCAGGTAGATTATCAAAAATTATTCGGACACGTATTTTGTTCATTTTTCACGTACATAATCAAAATATTACAGAGATAATATATTGATGTAAAATGTCACATGACGACACGCCTAGACCTAAAATTTTTACTTAGAACTGACGTCACGAGCCCCCTCTCCCGAACTGTGAGGCGCTTTATGATTGTATTTTTTTGGTTGGTAGACAAATAAAAGATAAGAGCCCATTATTTTTTGGTAATCTAACTGACGGATTTTAATAGAATTTCATTTTCTTTACCCAGTTGTCATCCCTATTATACACCGTGAATTTTAAATTACCCGAGAAAATTAACTAACATACTCAGATATCGATATACATCGAATTTGGCGAATAAAAAAAACGGAACGGCGTACGGCGTTGGCGAACGGAAGGAATAACTATGAAGGAAAAAAAAATCATTCATAGTTATTCATTCCGTACGCCAATATTACGCGACCAAATTAGGTGGATTTTGGTTCCGTTAATGTTGGAATGATGATGATTACTATTTGATTTAGCAGGACTTTTATGGTGCATATTTTTTAAGGAATGTTAGGGACCTTTTAAATAAATTTCTCATATTTTTTTTTTTATTCGCCAAATTCGATGTATATCGATATCTGAGTATGTTAGTTAATTTTCTCGGGAAATTAAAAATTCACAGTGTAGAGGCCACCGTCACCGAAAACGGTGTAAAGACGAAATTCACTGTTACGTATGGGAAAGTGATTTCTTTTCAATATCATCATCATCATTTCAGCCACAGGACGTCCACTGCTGAACATAAGCAACATAGGGGACTAGTGACTTCCAGATTCCAGACAGGTTGGAAGTGGCCTGCATCCAGCTAGTTTTATTTTGCTATTTCCATATTGCTGCTATGTTTGTAACTAATTTAATGAAGTATGTACCTTATTATAAGTTAAAATGCAGTCGGGTCTTCGGTATCCCTCTATTTTATGGTACAAAACTCATGTGATCACGTTAAAACTGACTCACAGGACATGTATCAAATCGTGTTTGCTTTCAACAAATTAATTAAGCTTTGTGGCAATGGCGTAACAGCCGGGGGTTATTATCAAACAACGATGGAGACACAGTACCGTAGAAACGGACAGCGAGCTCTACGTATGCGTACTAGACCACTTTAGTAACTTACTATATTACGTACAGATTTTTTGGGATTATTAAGCTTGTTAGGTTATGACACTTTACAACGCACATCCTCATAAGGGCTGATTCTTGTGCTCAAATAGAACATCTTTTGCTATGGGACCAACATCGAAATCGCAAATAAAAATTTATCCCCCATCGGTTCCTACAAACATCAGTTTGTAGGAAGTCTTTTTTTTTAGATTTCGACGATGTCCTATAATAAAAGTTGTTGTATTCGAGCACCAGAATCAGCCCTTATGAGAATGTGCGTTAATTATGTTACACCTTGAAAAGCCAAAAAGGTATCTGCTAACCTAAGTGTATGCATTAATTCTATGGTCAAGTCAAAAAATTAAAATAATAATGTTGAAAACTTTCATCCTTATACGTCGAAACTCAATTACTTAAGACTAGTTCCGTATGAAAAACTGTTTTTTGAAATGTTATACTTACCTACTTAAGGTCCCGGCGTTAGTAAACAGTTTATACTTAAAAGGGTTAAAGAGTTTTATTTATCTAATGTAACCAATAATACTGTAATCAACTTCTACTTGTTACAAGTAAGTAAAAATATCACGAACCCTTTAAAATAAAGGCGGCATTCTCGATCCTGTATGATTTCCGAATCTATAAAAACAAAAAAAGTCTGTCTTTGTCCTTTAATACGGATAGTAAGTAAATGCATATACGTATATACTTAGAGCCAGTTTTCTTCATATTATCAACATTTATATTATAATAGTAAAATCTCATTTCACTATCTTCCACGCGCTCTGGAAGGGGCCTACACTGGCGTCCTGCCAAACGCTAACAGCTAGCTATGATGACAAGGGTTTCACATTCTTGCACTAATTTTTAAGTACTAGTATATTAGTATTATTTTCTTTACAGGCCTAAAACCTCTCGCCTCTTGGGCGGTAATGACTGGCAGTGCCACAGTTGGCCGGGATCAGGGCAAATGAGAGAGGAATCTACGGACGATGGACGATTAGTATTAATATTATTAAATCAGACAACAGCGATCCAAATGGGTTAGTTTTACATAAAATCTTGCAAACTATGCTAGTACTTTATAAATAGTTTGGACAGGGTATTTTGGCTCATATGTCACATTATGGGGCAAACATGTTGTCTACCTCCAATGACCTACAAGGTTACCTCAGCTTATTAAATAGTCACAAAATCACAAAAAATATCTAAACTCAAATTAAGCAAAGCTTGTACTATGCTATGACAACTAGATATTGTTTAAAAATAAGTATCATAAATTTTTTTCTTTGCCTGACTCAGATACAATTCGTGTTTATCACACAAATATTTGCCTCTTGTAGGATTGGAACCACCTTTGTAATCCGGCGCGCGAACCATTGAGCGACTATGAGGACCATTCTTAAATTAATAATTAGAGAGAAATTAACAATTAAGATAAAATCACTCGGGGGTTAATAAAACCCCGGTGGAAAAAGAGAGATTTAACATATAACTTCAAATTCTTAATTAATTACAAAAATTAACTAAGATAATTATCCTAGAAGGTAAAGATGAAGTTAAAAGATCCATATGGCAACCAGATCATAGCTTTTCGACATTAAGCCAGGCATTCAATGTGACCTGGGCCATAACCATGAACTCTTAAAACAATCTCAAAGTTGTCAAATCTGTCAATTTTGGTACGTCATTTCATACAAAATTTGACAGAAATTATTATGTTTGACAGATTTGTGACTGTTTTAACAGTTCATGGTTAGGGCCCTGGGCCATAACCATGAACTCCTAAAACAATCTCAAAGTTGTCAAATCTGTCAATTTTGGTACGTCATTTCATACAAAATTTGACAGAAATGATAATGTTTGACAGATTTAAGATTGTTTTAACAGTTCATGGTTAGGGCCCTGAGTTTTAAAAGATTTTGCGACCTATTTGTAATATTCCCTATTTGCAGCGTTAGGGTTGCCCCAGCGACTATGTAAGGGGATGTCGGATCCAAAATGGCTTCCCAGATAAGATAGGGTGTGCTAAGTGAAAAATACACGTCGTAGCTGCTGATGGCGTGCTGTTATGACTGTGTACGATATTGTACTCGTATGTTACGAGAAATGATAGATCTAGTTAGATAAATATAAATTTCAGCCACAGGACGACCACTGCTTTATATTGGTTACTTCCAGATTGGCCGGTAAGAAGCGGCTTACATCTAGCGGCTTCCTGCAACTTTTATGGATTTTATGTATGGGTTACTTCAATATAATACCTTTGTATTTGACACTGTAAATGTTACCATTTTTGCTTTTTTATAAACTACTGATAAAGATCTAAAGATCTGCCGAAAAGGCTATTTCATTTAGAAATCTTCGTACATAATTTAAGTGTATTCTAAAACTCTACGTTACTTATTAAATAAAGCTACACCAAACAGAAAACCGAAATAGCTTCATTTGAAGCTGCAGCATTAAATATCCAAGCGTAGGTAGCATTCGCGATAATTACAGCATTCGGGATATATAGCATATAATAGATTCGTAGTGCAATCAGTGCCCACAGTAAAAGTTCATACAGAGGGATCACGTCACACAATTAGTGTTTACACGTTTGCCACATAAGAAGGTAGTGTTTGTCATCCAAGCCCCGATTCAGAACTCTTCAATAACGAATTGACGTGACACTATGTTCAAGTATAGGGTGTCACGTGGTTTTCCGGCTGACAATGCGTTATCGAAGTGTTTTAAAGAATATCCTTGCCAGTTTGGTGTAGGGCTCCTTTGAATTGCGTCATTTACCCGTATTGCGCTTCCATCTGGTCACCCCCAATTATTTTTCTTGACGTCATCCTTCGATCTCCTCTGTAGTCTGTCTCTAAGTCTTTTATCGCTTCTATTTTATGCTAGGACTCGTTTCTGTTCGTCTGTTTTGCCCCATGAGCCATGTTTCCGGGTTATGTGTACTGCCCGATGCCACTTGAGACTAACCACTCGATAGATGGCATCGGTGACCTTACTTTTCTATCTTAGCCAGATTTTATCCTGCTTTCCTTTAGCTTCATCCCCACATTACATAGCTGTACAAAAATAAATAAAAATAACAATGATAAGAAAAAAACAGCTGAAAACAAAACACTTTTCGACACTTTATAGATTTTTTTGTTTCTTTTTTAATGTGTTTTGTATTGTAAAGTGTTTTATATAAATATCATTTTATAATGTCTACAGAAACCGTTATGCTATTGCTGTCGTTTTTGTTTTTAAATTTGTTATACATATATTAATTATTTTATGTGTCGTCGTGATTTCTTGTAATAACTATTATTTATAGTATAATTACTCAGCCAAAAATTTAATATTTCTTTAGACGTGTGCACGCGTTATTACCATTTTAAGTGAGTCTACTGTATAAATGTCTATATTGTGACTTTAACCTGCCGAACCTAAGTTTTTGACTCGATTATGCATAAACGAAGCAAACTTTCCCACAGGTTTGTGCTGATTAATATACTCAAGACGTGACGTGAAGATTTTAATAACTTAAGCGTATCTTGTAAACAGGAGGCTTCTGCAAGTTGAGTTTTAATTATCACAAATGAAATCGAACGAAATTTTTTCAAACAAAATTTTATAGTTAAAAGTCTTAAAAGTATTTTTTGGTACTTGAGTGTTTTATGGGGATTTTTAACAAGGAAATATAGAGCCATAGAGCAGGCAGTATAGAACACTGAGTATATCTGAGTAACATTTAGTGATTTCCTTGTAATTTCATGCAAAGTATAAGTTAGTACCTATCAAAAGTTTGGCAGACATTATGCTGGATTTGAAGAATGAAAAGTATGTACTTTGTCTATAAACAAACAAAAAATAATTAAAAAATATTATTTATGAAACAGAATAGCATGAACATCCCACTTCGGTATTAGGAAGTTTTGATATGTATTTATTTATAAGATATTTTAAATAAATATACAAAAAGATCTTGTTATGATACAAGTAGTAAATAAGCTAAATATTAAAACGAAATTATACTACATAGTTTTTATTATTTAAGGTTTCTAATCTAAACAATCAGAATAAAAGAACGTGTTGAGTAAGTATAACCTATACATAGGCTTTGATTTGCTTTTTAGTCAAAAATAAAATTACGATCAATATTTATAAAAGTAATATAATATTTATTGTTTTGCTATCGGCCATTGACTACAACATCTCCTATATTTCGGGCACTACTTTTGATGAAGTTAACGACTCCATTAATATTAAAGTCTTCGGGTCCTGAAATAATACTTCCTATGTTTGGCTTCTTTATTCCTCCGTCTGTGTTAGGTTTCGCTCCTAGAAAATAATTCACGAAATTCAAACTTTGACGGCCATCTGAAGGTCAATTCCCGTATTTTAACAATAGCCGCAATCTGGGCCCTAACCATGAACTGTTTCAAGAACAATCACAAATCCGTCAAACATTATCATTTCTGTCAAATTTTGTATGAAATGACGTACAGTCAACAGCACGTCGACCTACCCCAAAAGTCAAAAATTCTCCAATAGATATTCAACTTTAAACCTGACATATAAAGTTCATTTTCAAGTGAGAAAATTTGACATTTTGTGGTAGGTCGACGTGCTGTTGTCCGTACCAAAATTGACAGATTTGACAACTTTATAAAATAAAATAAATAAAATAATCATTTATTTGTTCGGACATGTGTACATAGTAGATGGGATGTTATAAAATTTAGTTCCAACATGCCGTACCAAAACGGTGTACAAATTTTAAAAATAGAATTTAATAATAATTTGATTCAATATGTCATATAAATTTAAAATTAAATAATGTCAAAATGGAAATAAAGAATTAGTCAATATATAGATGTCAAGTTTAAGTAGTTGATAATTTAATTAGATTTGTAATTTATCATTCATGAAATCTCGAATTGTATAATAGCACTTTGTAATTAATAAATTCTTTAATTTCACCTTGAAGTCATTAAAATGTGATTCTCTTAATGTTAGGGGGAGCTTATTGTATATTTTAGGTGCCATGCATAATACATTCTTGCTCATAAGAGCTGTCCTCGATGTGGGCATACAGAGTCTAGTTTTGTCACGACGGCTGCGGCTTACCACATCTGCCCATTTTTTAAATAAGAGATTTTAAGATTGTTTTAAGAGTTCATGGTTATGGCCCTGGTGTCGATTCGCTCCCTTACTGGGACATAACTACCTAAAACGGTATTTTTGTAATAACATAAAATTATCCCAATGCGACTGAAAATTGAACAAATAAAATTCATATTGGTTTCTTGTATTGTCAGTTGCATTACGAACCGTTATTGCTTTTTTTTTTGTTTATAAAAATACCGTTTCTGATCGTAATGTAACTGGGACCGAGCTGACACTGGATTGCGACTACTGTAAAATTACGGGAATTGCTCTTCTGGTGTTCCCGCTCCAAACTACAAAGCCTTACGGGTTAAAAAGATCGCAGGTTCAAATCCCGCAATGGGCAAATATTTTTGTGATGAGCACCAGCATTGGTACCTAACTCATGGATGTTTTAAACATTTAAGTATGCTTATCAGTTATCTTGTCACCATAGTACACGCTTCGCTTAATTTGGGGATAGCTAATTGGTGTGTGATTGTAAAAAAAAAAAACGCAAAAAACACCCATATCTAGGTATCTTTCAAATTAGACATTTTAAGTCGTGCGTTTGAAGGACCACACACTAATCGATAATTGTATTTTTTTCCAATGCAGTTGTGATAAAATCCGAAAAGACATCATCAGGCTAACGGACATACTTAGACCAAAAATGTAGCAAGCTTAGGTGGCAGTGGGCTCTCCACATTTGTCGCAGAACCGATGAAAGGTGGAGTAAACGGGTTTTCGAGTGAAGACCACGACCAAACGTAGTGTAGGACGCCAGCTCGATGTCGACCAAGACCCAGGCCAGGTCCATCGAGCTGGGGCCCATCCACATAGATGGAAAAAGCGGAAGATCATGCTCTTTGGCACTCTTTGGGGCAGGCTTACGTCTAGCAGTTGACTGCAATATTCTGTCATGATGATGATTTAAACGCTTTAATTATAGTCATAGTCTGGAGTAAGGCGTTTACAACTGTGTTGATAGTCATGACGCGACAGATTGCGAGTGATATCGAATCGATTGGCAACTTGAATTGTACGTACGTCATGAAGCGATGCAATGCAATTCGAATGATTTGGTAATCACGAATAAAGCGCTGCCGCTACTGAGCACTTTTAGTTTCCTAATTACAAAAGACCAAATAATCAGACTTAATTACAAACAACCGCATAAGTATGTGAGTCGAGCTCGTATCCGAGTGATAGCACTATCTTGTGTATTTCTTGACAAGTATGGTATTTTAATCTACTTGATTATTGTTAATTAATGTATATGAATTAAACAAACTACTTACGTAAAAATGATAGCAACGTATTCATTGGTACACCAACAAAGGTGGATTTAGAAAAATCTTTCGATCCGTCCGGCCTAATATCACTTATTGGATTAAAAAACCCTTTATGTGTTCCACCTTGCATAAGCAAATCAGTGCCATTTCTCACAATCGGACTGGCAAACATTACTTTACGGGGATTTGACTTATAAATATCTGACACTTCATCAACTAATGAAAATTGAATGTCACCATTTACTGCATCCACCTTTAGAAACTTAGATACTAACACATTGCGAGTATTATTAGAACGAAGTTGGTCTATAGCAACTCCCATGCTACTAGAATTATCTGTGTTACGTCGGTCCACTTTGATATTGGCTCCAGCATTTTTAATTTCTTCAAAAGTAACTTCATGAGAATTCACTACTGTAGCTTCTACCAATTTTTTTTCTACATTAATAGTCTCTTGTTCCTCATTTTCATTACGAGATGTAGGAGTCTGAAGTGGCTTAGGTGCGGATTTTTTCTCAATAGCTATATCTTTGCTTGCTAACTCTCTTAGTGATGGAAAAGATTCGTCATTTATTTTCCTTGGTGTCGTTGTTTCTTCATTAAAATCTCCAATTTCATGATCAGAGTTGTAATCTCCGAAATTTAAATTCGTAATATGTTTAATTACAGGCTCCTTTACGGACGGCAACGATATGCGGCTCATTGTTAAATTAGTAATTATTTTAGGACGGTCGGTTTTTACTGTAGTACTTTCAAAGTCTCCGATTTCTTGTGAGTCATCAAATTTCTTAGCTGCATTATCTTCGATGGCTTTAGCTAAATCGTCCAAATTGTTAACTTGTTTAATATTAGATGTCTGAACGCATGTTACTATCTGCAAAATGTGATTATTGTGTGAATAAAAATATGCTTCAACAATCTAATATAATGGTTAAAGTAGTAAATATTCGTACCGCAGTAAAAGTAAAAATTATGATTGCGTATTGCATTTTAACTCCGATTGTGGTTTCATGCATGGGCGTCGATTTACGAGCATTTTTATTTTGTATACTGGATATGGTAACTACCATATCCAACATATACATATAAGTGCAACTGCACTTTCAATATTAATTGTTTATTGGCAACGTGTACTAGTTTTCAACATATTTGTTGATATACATATTTTTGCCCTTATCAAGATATTCGAGACTTTGTAACTAAACCTATTTGCGGGCACCGATTCCAAAAATACCTGATATGTAAACTTTATAGTTTCTTTGAATTCTGAAATCTGTAAGGGACCACCTCAATGCGACTCAATGAAACAGAATTGCCAAAATCGTTTCACTCATTTTTACGACCGTCTGGTGTAGTGGTTTGCGCTCTGGACTACAAAGCCTGGCGGTTGCGATTTCGAATCCCGCGAGGGGTAAATGTTTGTGTGATAAGCACGATCATTTGTACCTAAGTAATGGATGTTTAAGTATGTTTATCCTTTTTCTAGTTGCCATAGTACAAGCTATGCTTATGTTTGGAAATAGCTAATTGGTGTGATTGTGGAAAAAAAACTCTTGACGAGTCACGTTACACTGGAGACAGAACGTGTCGCTGAAAATAACCACATATTCGATTTGATAAGACTAAATTCTTCTGCAGATTTAGTCGCAAGTATTTTTACTTTACAACACAACATAGAGTTCTCAAAGAAGCGTAAGTAATCCAAGGCAATTCTGTTTTATTAGACGCAGCGAGGGATTCGCCGATTCATCGGCTAAAGTAACGCCCTTTCCATGTCATTTCGGCGCGCTCTTTCACAACATTGTGGCAACTGGCAACATACGTACACGTATGTGGAAAAATTCTGCTGAGCCAACGATTTTTAGATAAACTTTAGTTGCTAGAGCTAGTTGTTCACTAATGACCTAGATGCCAATATGTTCCATAATTGGTTAACCCAAGCTTTAATCAAACCCTTAGAAAGAAAAACATTACAAAAATACACGCATGCGGAATTAGTTGAAATTTGGGACCTTCAATTTTCATTCGTTTTCAAGCCGCAAAAGTCACATTCTCCTGATCATACTTCAATAAACGTTATTTTAAAGATTTAACATCTAATTCTCCAAAAAATACCTTCTAGTTCCGTAGCCAAAGGGTAAAACGGGACCCTATTACTAAGGCTCCGCTGTCCGTTTGTCTGTATGTCTGTCTGTCTGTCTATCCGTTTGTCACCAGGCTGTATGATCATGAACCGTGGTAGCCAGAGAGTTGAATTTTTTTAACAGATGATGAATTTCTGTTGCCGCTTTGACAACAAATACTAAAAAAACAGAATACAATAAATATTTAAGAGAACAAACGTGATTTTTGCCGTTTTTATAGATAATGGTACGAAACCGTGCGCGAGTCCTACTCGCCCTTTTTTTATTTCCGTTAGATGATTATTCTTTTCGCTTTGACCGAACTCTGAAAGACAATGCAAACGGAATCTCGGTCAGAAGCTAATGATGTTTATAAAATCTGTTTTTACAATTTCAAAATGATTATGTTCGAACATCCGCACCAGGTGGCCGGTAGCACTGGCTTTTAAACCAAGGATTACACACGGTTGATGTGGGTAAACGTTTTATTGAACCTGTGGCGGTAAGCTGTGTACTGTTACACGTTTTGTTTACGTGAATGGTGTAGTAATTTAAATATTACTTGTAACAAATGAGGTGTAATTGAAAACGCAAAACTTCTTAGGCTATGATTTTGCTGTTGCATTGCAACTTTTATGTCTCATAAGATATACGTTAATAGCGGTGTCCATAGTTGTCAATATTTCCTGCTAGTTGGGTTAAATACCAACAAAAACAGCAAATACCTCCGAAGCCGAGAGAAGAGCATACAGAAATTAGCTTCACTATCTCTCAGGTCCTGGTTTCAATTCCCGGTCGGGTCTGTTCAGAAAGCGAACTATACTAAATTATTTTAAGACTTTTTGTGCCGAGAGCCAGTCTTTTCTTGTTTTTTTATTTTACAAAATATAGGTACTGGATTATTTGAAAAACATCGACAACCTAGCACGACTAGATAGCTAACATCATAAAGAACAACATTTGTTCTACGAATTTTATTATAACTCAATACAATAATTAAAAATGGTTTTCCAAGCTTTTATTGTACTGTCGTGACATTTTTAAACGTAACGTACATTCAGACGTAAAATTAAGTTGATATTTATTTTTGTATGAATGTAATAAAATTATCGTGGTTAAAGTTGTAGATAAACTTTTTTTGTTTATGATGTTAGCTACCTATTCTGCGAGGTTGTTAATATTTTACAAAAAACCCTGCATAGTCTAGTACTCGTAAATAAAACAACGACGTATAATTCCTTAGAAATCTATGAGAATTGGTGGGTTTTGAGGCGTATATTTTTTTATTAATCGTTTATCTACGACTAAATGTTCCCAATCTAGTCGTACAAAATCAATATAGTGTTTATGTATACTGCACGTTCAGCAAAAGCGTCGCTTTCTCGAATAATGTCGGTTTTTTGGCGCGCCCGCACAGCGCGCGGTATCTATTCATCATTTAATTTACATTTGAACGGTCGACCGCGCCACTGAATCCGCTTGCCTACAGTGAGAATGCTGCATCTGCTGCTATAGTCCGTGCCATTTAAACTTGCACAAAAGATTATTAACCCCACCTGTACCAAAAAATTCCCAAACTTTACGACACGTATCGCTCATCGTACAAAATAGCGATAATCCCGACTTATCGCTGATTTCATAATACCACGGCCCGTCCGAGAACGAGACAACTCTAAAACATCAAAATTTTAAGTAATTATGTTGCATTTTTGTAATAAAACACAGTTTTAGTTATTAAAATCAATTTTCTTTTAACTTACGTATTACAAAGTCTTTAAGCAGTTATTTGGTTTTAATTAAAAAACTCGGTTAATTGACATTTCTTGTACCACAAATATATATAAGCACAATAATTAGAAATTACATTTTTTCCATAAAGAATTAACAGTAGTTTACCATTCATAGATATGTATCACTTTTCAATACGTGTGTTTTATTTTTAAAACTTATTAAACCGATCTCAGTGTATGCATGTATGTAACACGAGTCTATGTACAGCTTTCTGAATTAATTCTTATTCTACAATTTTACCAAGAAAAAATTGAATTTTTGAATAATACCTATCAACTGCTCCCGCGATAATAACGCAGGATATAGAAAAATACTAAATTTATTAATAATGATGATACTATTTTATTTTATTATTCATGGCGAGTTACATAAAATGTCGACTGTCCCTCAGCATAAAGCTTGTAAATTTGTAATGCAGTAGCCAAATGTTTGTAATACAGGACAATTTTTCGGATCAAGGTCGCCTCGTACCAATAAACGTTTGTTTACACAGATTTCTATCGCTACGCCTTGTATTTTGTTTCGCCGCGATCCCGTATCGGCGTGCAGTGGTACAGGCGTAGCAATGACCTTTTGTGCAAGTTTAAATGGCACGGACTATGTCCACAAACGTATTTTTCGTCTAGTTGAGGTAAGGTTTCCTCGTTATGCCTGACAAAAGTACCAGTACTTTAGTTTTTACCAAGAATTGTTATTTCAAACTAGCTGTTGTTGACTCTTTAAATCAATTCAGAAACCCGCTTTGCCGTAGGTACTCCCAACAACGTACATGTTAGGGAGTTAGAAATCGTGTTTCGTTAATCATACCCTACACTTTATATGAAATTCCATGGAGAAGAGAATTTAAGCTGTATTTATGGTTGTGCTCTAAATGTTAAGTCAGACTTAAAAAAACGATCCAGTAGTTTTCAAGCCTTTACAAGTAACGTATATACATAACAATTGGACAAAGAAACACTTATTTTTGGACTCTACTGATCCTAGAGAAGATCTGGATAATGCTTATTTAATAGTCAATGTACTTGTATTTGGACGAGACATCGTCTGTCGGGACAGCTAGTTTTAAATGAGTATCTCAAAATTCATATTGTGTTCTCAAAATTATTATGTGCAATATCTTTTTCGCTTACCGCATTCTTCTTTTGGGTAATTGTGAATTCTGTGCTGTATACGTTTTTGTTTTACATGAATGTGTAAAATATTAGTTGAGAATCGATGGGATTGTTTGAATCCGAGTTGTTTTTGCACCAACATTTAGATAGGTTTTAGTCGAAAATCGAAATACTATTAAACTATGTGCATTTTAATGGACAGAGAATATTCCAATACAGTTCACTTATGATACTATGACTGTCAACATCAATAGCTACCTATAATATACATCAATACAGACCTACTTTCATAAAATAAAATGACGACCTCCGTAGCTAAGAGGCGAGTACGCCGGACTATACATGGCGTCGCTATCTCTGAGGTTCCGGGTTCGATCCCCGGTAGGGTCAATGTAGGAAACGAACTTTTCTATATTGACTCAGGTCTGGGTGTTGTAGTACCGTCGTTGTTTCTGTCATTTTTATAACACAAGTGCTTTCGCTACTTACCATAGGATCAGAGCAATGTATGTGATGTTGTCCAATATTTATTTATACAGGAAGTAAAAAAAGGCTTAACGAAGCCTTAAACCACGAATTCTATACATAAAACCAAGTAGAATGCAAAAAAAATAATTGCTGGGAAATGACTTTTATTTTTGGGTATCAAAAAAAATAACTTATTTCTAACACGCAATGTATTACTATGCCTGTGTATGTAAGCGGATCATATTTCTTTGTAAAAAAGTTTAGTATTATCAAGCAGGAGTCAATTTTGTAAAAAATCTTTGAAAAAAAATTGTAACTTTGACTGTCAATAACTCGGTAACCCGTCATTTCCCAGGTATAGTGTAAAAGAAAAAAATGATCGTAATAATACGTAGAATATGTGGTGTTCGGCTTCGTTAAGCCTTTTTTTACACCCGATATATTTTAAATGAACCCTTCAAAGCCTGTATATAACTTACATTAGTATTGAATATATGCGTATCCTACTAATATTATAAATGCGAAAGTTTTTATAAGTATGGATGTATGGATGTTCGTCACTCTTTCACGCAAAAACTACTGAACAGATTTGGATTAAATTTTGCACTTATATAGAATATGGGTATCCTGGGTAAATATTCCTGTGGGATATATTGAATAAATACGCGTGTTGACGTCAACTCCGACACGGGCATATGCTGCAGCTGCCGCTGGGAAGAGCAGTTTCAAGGCTGTTCCGATGACGCTGGTATCACAGGCTGATAAATGTGATAAGGAGGGCTTCACTAAGGTTGAGAGGAAGAAAAAGAGGCTCTCCACTCGTAATCAATGCGGCAACGCACCGTCTGGACCGAACCACCTGCTTCGTCCTGCAATACCAGTGACGTTGCTTTACGTGTTCCGGCTTCATTACTCTACAAAGGCCGAGGAGATTGTAGACTACATCCAACTGAAGACCAAATTCACACTGAGGGTCGAACGATTAGAATCTCGTCACAATACGAATTTCAATTCGTTTGTGGTAAGGGTTCCGATCGAACAGCTGTCGACCTTCATGAAAGCGGAATTTTGGCCGAAAGGTGTTGTGTGTCGTCGGTTTCGTGGCCGGCTACCTGACACCAAGTTGCGCAACACTACGCCGTCGAAATAGTGTGTCATTTATAGTGTATTTTTAAATTTATTATTTTATGTATGTTAGATAATAAGGTATATATAATATGGGCCTGTATTATTAATAATGTCCTGCCTTAATAAAATAAATAAATAAATATAATAAATAAATAAACTAAAGAGCTTACGAGCGAAGTCGCGGGCAACACCTAGTCTAGTACTCAATAAATGTATTCTTTCAAGAATCACCCCAATCACCTAGGCCCAAAATAAGCAAACTACTAGGGCGACTAGGTTACAGATTAACATAGTTTAATGAGTTAGAAACATCCATGACCTATAAGACAAATGCTTTATATTTCGTCACACAAACGTTTGCCACTTGCCGGCTCGAGCTCGCCTGGCTTGTAGTAAAAGAGATGTATTTTTTAAGCAATTGAATTCGAATTCGCATACGAAATCATAATAATTATAGTCGAATTCCTAGAAAATTGTACACGATTCTCAAGTTTAAATGTGAGCGTAAGCGAATTCAAATGTGAAAGCTTTAAAAAAACGCCTCATCGGCGCAAACCACGAGAGACCAACCATCATTTTCATACAAAGTTCTAGTTTTATTTCCATAGTTGCGTCTTTGGTAATTAATTATTCTCTGCCATTTCTTTTGAACACTTATGCTCGGAGAAATAAAGATAACAATTGAATAACTATGGCCTCGTCCACAAAAATATTGTGGCCTCGTCACAAATGTGTGCGCAAATTATAGAGCGAGAGGATTAGAGGATATGACGACCGTCTGGTGTAGTGGTTCGCGCTCCGGACTACAAAGCCTGGCGGTTGCGGGTTCGAATCCCGCGAGGGGCAAATGTTTGTGTGATGAGCACGATCATTTGTACCTATGTCATGGATTTTTCTTTGATTATAAACATGTCTAGATAGAGTGTGGTGCTGCAATTGTCACCAAAAGAACAGCCAGATTTGAGCGAGTAACAACTATGGCCACTATGGTAACAATTATGGGTTGTTATGGTAACTGAGCGGGCAAAGTAAACTTTGGCGCCAACAGTTGGCGTATATATTTTTTGTCGTTTATGACACTCTAACAAGGAATCTAGAACTGTATATAATCAAAGGGATTTTAAAGTATGTTTATCCGTTATCTCCGTCACCATAGTAAAAGCTATGCTTAGTTTGGACCTAGAAAATTGGTGTGATTGTGAAAACAATTTATTTATTATAAAATATAATTTATCTCAAATCTGCCAAGTACTGATACAACCAGATTGTTGATTACAACAAGCTTAAAAGTGATAAATGTGGTAAGTGATTTCTCTTTGGCCGGCTTTCCAATAGTGTGAAGACTGTCATAGTGCTGGGAAAGGCAAGGACTGGGTTCAAAGTTATAAATAAAATAAATACTTAATTTTAGAATAGTTTGTTACGGGATTGCTACCATGTACCATGTAATATTAGTGACCATGAAAGTTTAAAACAATATATACTTAATTTTATTTTCTGAAGTTCAATATTATTTGATTTTTTTGTACTGCTTTTAAAGTATATACAACAACTTTTCTTATGGGCAACATTGAAATCGTCAAGGTATGAGAGTAAGTTTGTATGAAACAGCAAAAAAAAATCTCGATTTCGATGTTGCTCTCATAGAAAAATCAAGAGATCACGTGGTTTTAAGGAGTGTCCTATTCTTTTGTACACTCTGTACAGATGGGATGACCATTGGCCACCCAGCCACTCATAACCACTGCATGTCATCTTAGTTACGAGTTATCTTAATTATTTAGTTCAATATCGAAGTATCAACTTATAGATATCATTCCCATCCCTAGCTCTTGAACGCTTAGCTCTATGAAACTAATTTGACTCGAGAGAAACAGTTGTAGACTTAAACGCAACAGTACAAAGACAACCTTGTAGAAAATAAGTTTTAAGAGCTAACAAGTCCTCGTTAGAGCTCTGAGCCCAGAGTGTATTCAGAAATATTGTGCAAGCGGATTATCCCGTTGCCCCTTGAATATATTATTCACTTGTGAATGGTGAAGGAGGGAATAAAATTGTCTTTGAATTTTTTAAGTACTGATTTCGCTGCAAATATTTTTAAGGAGCATGGGTAAATTCATTGGTACGTTTGGGTGCATCGATCAAATTGTTGGACAACATTACATACATTGCTCTGATCCTATGGTAAGTAGCGAAAACACTTGTGTTACAGAAATCAGTAACAACGACAGTACCATAACACCCAGACCCGAGACAATATAGAAAAGTTCGTTTTCTACATTGTTCTGACCACCGCGAATCGAACCCACGACCTCGGAGATGGAGACGCTTAGTCTGGCCTGGTCGCCTTTCGGCTACGGAGGTTGTCAAATTATCAACTTTTAAAAGTATGTGTAACTTTAATTTGTTTTCAAGTATATTGTTATTCACGAAATACACTGAATTTATTATTTTTGTTACCAAAAACTGACTTGAAACTTGACTCGTTGACTGGCGTAGTGACACGGTGTCCTAAACACAAAGGGTCGCGGGTACGATTCCCGGTTAAGGTCAAATTAAAAAAAATGGTGTTCTGGAAGACGTCTATTGTTTGAAAAGTATCGAAAAGGTTCCCTTTTTGTAAGTAAGGGTCTTATTTATTTATTTTGACGAACAAACTAATTCTCTGTTTATGACTAACAGAGCTTAGTGGAAGTCGATCTGGAGGTACTAACCAATCAATAATTATGGGTAAATACTTACTAGATAACACATTCATAAAGTTGATTCCAACACAAAAAATTACTGCCGAATTAAAATGTAAAACAGCATTATTAGGAGAATTATTATACTCGTTACCCAAATCCCTAACATGAATCAGATATAAAACCACTACAGCGCAGACAGGATCCCTAGTTAGTACAAAACTAATTAGCAAGTTCGCTCCCTCGTGGAGATTTTGTTAATGTGGTTATTTTTGCCGAACTTCCCCCCTCGGTGCCAGCACTCAATTATGGGGAACATGCCGGTAGTAACGCCTATCTCTATACATGCTTCTATTATGTATAGTTTGGTTGAAAACGTATAAACTAAAGTTAACGTACCGTTAAGTTGGTAGGTTGTGTCGTGTGGTGCCGGCACGTTAAAAGAATTGCACCACCCCTGCTAATCCTATGGGTGTCGTAAGAGGCGACTACAGGAGAACCACCATAAGAAGACGGGCAGCAGCGTCTCCTCTCCACCATTGGCCAAACTGCGATCGCCAACCCGCCTGCCAAGCGTGACAATTATGGCAAAATCCTCCTTTAGGAGAGGCCTGTGTCCAGCAGTGGACTGATAGGCTGGTGATGTTGGTAGGTAAATACCTACCAACGCAAAAATACTAGAAAACGACTTAAAACATAATGTATATGAAAACTAGCTGACACGGCGAACTTCGTACTGCCTCAGTTGGGGTGGAGGATTTTTATCACTCAGGGGTGTGAAAAATAGTTTACATCCTATTCTCAGATCTACTGAATATACACACACATAAGAATTGGTCAAGCTGTTTTGGAACATTTTGTTACAAACACTGTGACACGAAAATTTTATATAGAAGATTAGCCTATATTAAGTAGCATGTAAAACTGTTAATAAATAACTAAATTAAGCCATTTCAAACAATACACGAAAGTGTTTATATGACTTCCCAATTTAATTAAAATTATACCTACCAATCGCAAGTACCGCTGAAAATACTTAACCCTTTCGCGGATACAGTCCTTTTTGTACCTGTCAGTGACGCAGGCATCAGCACTTGATATTTTTGACGCAAATTTTAATTTAGCTTTTACGTAGTGAACTGATGTAAGGATAACGTGTACCTACAGGGGAATGATGGTAACAAAGAAATGTCTTTACTCCACAGAAGTAGAACGCAGGTAAAAAAAAATGCAAAAGTTAAAGAAATATATAATAAAGAAGGTATTAAAAAAGGTTTCAAATTGCCAGATAGTTTCCAACAGTAGCCAAAAAATACTCATGCTAAATGAAGTATTTTTTACAACTCACATAAAAGCCTGTAATGTCATTCCAATGCCAATCCATCTATCCAATAAGTGCCCTCTAAAATATGCGTTTGTATGAAAGTTGCTTTTATTGATATTTCATTCCGATCGTAGGGTATGTATAGTTTAGAAATCTGTGATAAAATAAAAAAGTAAAAATGCGTAAGACACAACCATTGTCAAGATCTCGAAATGAAAGTGCCACAGACCTGACGGGTCATCAAAAATCACAAGACAATGCCAAGAAATATTTTTGACATACAAACACCTGAATATGTTACATAAATAACAATATAAGCACTGTGACCGCCAACGTGTTAAGTACTTATCAAACTAAAACGAAGAACCCTCACGAATGCATCCAAACTAAATAAATACGAAACTTTCGTACATAAACCGAGTGTCACAGTAAAATTAATGAAACGGCGCCCGGTCGGGAATACTCGAGTTTCATCTAATTACGTAGAAAATTCTCCGTCGGGTTTGTGTGTTGTTCTCAGGTAGGTACACTCGAACTCGGTTTATTTTGGTGCACGTTCGTTCAGCTTGAAGTGCGCCCGAGTTATGATTGGGCGATCTTCTCCGTTGGATTTGTGTGGATTACGCTAAATTAATTAATATTTTTAAGGTTAATAATTATTATTTTACAGGCTGTGTCACTCATCTTTTGGGCTTGTCATGAATGTGAAATTTATCTTTTGGGCTTGTGATGAGAGCTCAAATTACGTATAGCAGCGGCGCGCGAGAGTTTACAATAAAACACTAGCCGTAAGTTACTAAAATAATGCGTAACCAAGCATTTTAGACATTCTATCTAGAATGTAAAAAATAGGGTAAGTGCAGTCCAAAAAGGTGTAATTCTACTACGTAGAGACTCTGTAAAGACCTGTTTCAGAACAACATGAACAACGAATATACCTTGAGAAGTAAACCAAAAATACGATTTGTTATGGGGCAGTCTAAATTAAACTCAATTGTCGTTAATATTAACAAAAATTAATTTTCAAAAAGGCTGTTTACCCTTTTAAGCCAAGTTCAAGAGATACAATAAAAAATCTATTATTACGCGGCCACCGGTGGGTAATTGAAGCTTGATAGGTTAAGTACTTTGCATCTAGACGAGTGATGAAGACAAAGCAAACCACCCTATATGGCCACTTAAAATAAAAAATTACATTGTCCTTCGTTTTATGTCTTGGCTTGATGGATTACGATTAAACTACAAATTTTATAGCCTTAAAGTAAAGCATCGCTCAATAAAGGAATTAATCTAAAACTTTATGAGAAAAATAAAGTTTTAAACCACTACATGTTGGCCCTAGTGTAGGTTATGTCCACACAATTCCAAAGTCTTTCTCCCGCCTGCACACGAGTTAAATAAAGTTCCCTGAGACGTATGTATTTGCAACTAATGATGTATGTCATCTGCGCTTATTTTCCTTGGAATTTAAGCGCACTGCAACAACAAGTTTAAATGAAGTTCGCAGGCTTTATTTACTTTAATGATATTTCTCAGTTGCATTATAAAGCGGGTTGGGAATATTTAAGTTTCCAACACAAAAGATGAAGTTTTGTGTGCTCGGAATATGGAATTAAGAAGTAATGTGGTTTCTAGAATAGCAAACGTACTTGCGGTTCAATTACATTCTTTTATTGTAAATTATGTCTGGCTTACAACTAAATGCGTATCTTTTTCATGTTGTCCAAATACTTACTATCGATATTGTAGTGACGTGCAAGAACCTGTCTATATAACGTCAACGTGATAGTACCTCAGTTAATACCATTAAATCGCGTAATAAAATCCAGTTGATCCATACTATCCTTACGTCTTAAAGAATAGGCCTCTTATTTGCGAATCAGAGATATTTTAGAAAAAACGTAATCTTAATTGCTACATATTGTGTAGTACACACACAAGTACTACTAATTAAATAATAAATACCTAAATATTTCGAATTTTTTCCATCCTAGAGTTAGTAAACTCAAATCGGAATTATTTATAGGAACCATAAATTGGATAAATTAATTTAGTCAAAACTTTTTTACCACAGAAATATATCGAGATTTGTTACGGAGTTATATGCGGTAACAACTTCATTCAAAATATTGTACCAAAATTAACCCCTATTTATGCATTCATGTTCCACGATTGAAAATCGTGCTATGGGCCCTAACCATGAACTGTTAAAACAATCACAAATCTGTCAAACATTATCATTTCTGTCAAATTTTGCATGAAATGACGTACCAAAATTGACAGATTTGACAACTTTGAGATTGTTTTAAGAGTTCATGGTTATGGCCGAATTCTGAAAATTTTGAAGCTCTGAATTTTCTTGTATTATTTTTTAAATTTCAAATCTTGTATTTACAGACACTGTGGGTTGATCCAGATCAACAAATAGTCCCCGGACTATTAAGCCAAAAGAGTTGAATTCTAAAGCTAGTTAAAATAAATAAAAACTGATATAGGTATCTAAATCGCTATTTAGATACCTATATGAGTGCTCTATCTCTGGACTTGTGCTTGACACAATTTTTTCAACAAACTCTATAATTATTATATTTTTGAACAATAAATATGAATTTATAAAACAAAAACGAAAAGCCGGTTTTAATTGGAAAGTGTCTTCAGAACTGTTTACAAAAGTAGAAACTTTAAAATGAAACCGTCAGAGGATGAATGGCAAAAACTGTCGCAAGCAATACTTCAAAGAGGTGTCCCGTCTACGCCTCTCGTCATCAGAACGTAATAGCTTTAATCTTTGAGGTGTCAGCGGAAAATTTTAATTATATTTCGCGTAAAAAGTTGCGGTCGTCGTAAGATTGAACAGTCGGTTCAGTAGGAATTTCTTTTCGAATTATCTTAGGCCTAATATTATAGTAGCAATACAACTCAGGGAAAAAACTAAAGTAAAGTACCTACCTGAGGCGGTCAAATTTTTCTATCTTGAAAGTGAAACTTGAGGACAGAAACACGATTCCCATCCAAATAAGTATAAGTAAATAAAAACTCTTAGGACATTTCAAAAATGTAATTAACGAATTTATCTCAATAAATAAAAAAACATTTTTTCTTAATTGAAAAAAACAGGTTTAGAATTAAGCAGATTTACTCGTATATTTTATAAGATATATCTACTTTTGTTGTAAAATAAGTGGGCTCCAGACGGTTGGAGAGATTCGTTTAATATGTAATACGTACTTTTGTGTATTAAGATTGTTTCAAACTTAAATTAGTTTGCTAGATTGCTTTGACAAGTTAAAGGACTTAGAAAATATAAATTATTTATGATGTTTTAAGAAACTACTTTTCTTAAGTTGTTACAATGACGACCCGTTGAGAGCAGTGTCTTGATCGCCAAGGGTTCGATTCCTGGTACGTCTGGCAAAATACGTTGTCTGGTACCTCGTAATTGAACGCTCTAAGCTCGTAACACTAGATTTTAATTCCTTAATTAGATATCATGATAAATATTTGGTGTGTTTTTTAAAATTTAAGGAGGCGATTTTGTTCATCAATATAAATAAATTTTATTAATATAAAGGATTTAAATGAATGCTGTTCAATATATTATCATTAATATTAAATAAGATTGTTTGGAAAACACAAAAAAAAGCAAAAGAAAAAAAGTAAAACTTTTTCGTATTAATGAACATGTTCGCCTTCTTAATTTTGGCTACATTTCAAAACAGCCTTTATATGCATATCTATTTTACATAGTCTAAACGAACACCGTATATCAAAGAACCTTTGTAAAAAATCCTGAATTTATTTTCAAACGCGCGCGGAACTCCGAGGACCGATGGCGATGACTCCGTAATTGGAATTATCTCCTGCAAATTTGAGGCTTTGAATAATGAGGGGACGCTAAGCGGATTGTTGCAGATCCTGCGGGAACTCCGGGAACGCTATTGGAAGAACATTGCGGGAAATGGTGCAGTTTTAGTCCATTATTGTGAAGCGGGCTTAGATTTTGCGAGATTAATAAATAAATAAATATTGAACAACATCACATACATTGTTCTGATCCTAAAGTAAGTAGCTTAAGCACTTGTGTTAGAGAAATCAGAAATAAATAGATTTGTAGATAAATATTGGACATCATCATCACATACATAGCTGACAATATGAAAACATAAATATTTAAAAAAAACTTACTTACTTGTGGTCGTCAAATAGTACCTATTTTAGACTATTATGGCTACTCATCCTGGGTTATCTGAACAAGGATAGAGTAATAATAATATGGGACAAGATCACATAACATAGGTACGCACATTACATTGATCCTAAGGTAAGTAGCTGAAGCACTTGTGTTATAGAAATCCGAGATTATATAGAAAAGTAGGTTTTCTACATTCATCTAATCAGGAATCGAACCCGGGATCTAAAAGATGGCGACACCAATCCAGCGTGCTCGCTTTTCGGCTATGGAGGTCGAGATGAAAAAGATATGTCTTGCGTGTAAAATGCGTTCTCTAATATAAAAAAAATTGATATACTCTAAAAATCTTCATACAAGTTGGTAAAGTACGTAAAAGTTATTAGGTATGTATTTAATTTAAAACAGTTCATATAACTTTTAAAAATCATTCGCTAAACTCAAATTCTTCTCCCTCTGATATCAACTGACTGATTATAGGTTAACCACTAACAATAGGTATACTAGTTGTCTTCTTGAACATTTAAAGAACATTTAATGTGGAGGTTGCGAGAAAAGGAACAATTTTCTATATTTATTATTGCATTTATTTACTTTTCGGAAGTAGGTACGCGATTTTGTACTGCTAACTATATTATGTATGCTCTGTCAAGTCTACTCAACTACTCGGTAAAGTAGGGTTCCTTAGGGAAAGGCGTGTAAAAAACCTCTTTACAAACTACGCTTAGGATTAAACTTCGTTCTCATTTGTCTCTGGTTATAACTATGGGAGACTGTAGCATCATCACTTTTTGCTCTACGAATGTCATTGTCGTTTACAACTTTATCGATCTTGCACGTTTTTTCAAAATCATTGCGCCACCATTTTCTAAAATTCTTCACCGCCCGAAAAGTCAGTGGCTCGTTCAGGCGTTCGCACAGATCACAAATGTCAGTGTTTTCTGGTGAATGCTTGTATGAGTAGTGGTTATGCCATCTGTGGAAAAAGATAGTTAGACAAATTAGCTAGCCCGTAAATAAGCAAAGCTTGTACTATAGCGACTAGCTAACGGATGAATCTACATATATATGTCGTAGCCGGATCTTAAAATTAAGCACTCCATGATGTGGCAGGCCATTTCATAAAATGGTTGTATTTCATAAAACGGCCAAACAAAACTGGCCATATCGTTTAAAAGTCAACGTTTGATGATATGTCAATCAACGTTTGGCCATATCATTAAAATAGGTATAAATACGTTTACAAATTACTGGAATTCGTTTAATATTAATTTTGGGCAATAGATAAATAAAACATTATAAATATTTGTAATTTAGAAAGAAAACTAATAAATAAAAAGATTTTAAAAACCTTATTAACCTCTAAATTACGTGTCAAACTCCACAATAATTTGACGTTGCACCTTTTTTCGAGTGACTAATAAAAATCACCTAGTTTGATTTCCTTACGATAATCCACTGCAATATTAATCTTTTATTTACACTTATTATTCACTTTCACAATTCACAAGAACAGAATAATAATTGTCCGCCGCCATGTTGTACCACAATAACAAAGCGACATCAGCGCCTCTACCGGTGGATAATATAACTGTTTTACGATATGACCTCCAACGTTTGGCCATTTCATGAAGTAGTCGGTCGTATCGTCAAACGCTGACTGGTTCATTGATCTGGCCTCCCAACATCATGATGTGGCCAGCGGGTACTGTGCCGCATCATGAAAAACAACCATTTTATGAAATGGTTGGCCACATCATGAAGTGATTAATTCTAAGATCGGGCCACGACATATACATATATCCATATAATATCCATGATTTAGGTAAAAAGACTCGTGCTTATTACTAGAGAGCGGATTTAGGAGCACCGGTCGTCGAACTTGGAGTCATAATTAACTGGCACAACAAATAATGGACAAGTAACTGATACCTCTTGGTGCACGTGACTTACGGTCGACGAAGTGTGACTTTATGTGACAGGGGGTGGGATGGGCTCCTAAATTTCGTGACATGACATTTAAAAACCTTATGTCGAGGACTAAAGAAATAAAATTCTTACGTGTAAAATTGCAAAATATGTGACGTCACACTAGGGAAGGGGGAGTCTCACAAATGTGACCACCTGTGATAAGGGAAGAGGGTGGGGACCCACCACCACCACCATTTCAGGCACACGACGTCCACTGCTAACCATAGGCCTCCCCAGTGTCTTCCAGACTGGGCGGTTGGAAGCGGCCTTCATCCAGCGGCTTCCTTGGGTTGACGTCCTACGCTGCGCTTGCCAGTACGTCACGTACATGGCCTCCTTTTCAAAACCTTTCTGCCCCATCGTCGGCCGTCAGTTCTAAGTGGGGTGGGGATCAATTATCATGAAATTCGTGTGACGTCATTTATGAATGGCCTGTTACTGTCGGTAATCGGACCACCGGTCACATCCTCAAGAAGAATAATGGCGAGCCTTGTCTTGCCTATCTTAACTTTTGATAACAGTGACCTTTAAGCTCCGTGCCTAATACGTAGTTCTGTTACAGTTTATTTATTTGATATAATTACATCTCATGGCGATCTATGTTGTGTAAAGTACTGTTGCCGACTATCAATAGTTTGACCTCTGAGATGGTTGACCTTAAAATTCAGTTACTACACTGTCGATAGCGCTATCGATATATCGATACTAAAATATACCAATACAATATAATTAATACACAGCAATACTTTATCTATTGTGGCAATACTAGCAATACAATAATAGAATTGCACCATAATAGCACATTGGTAATCTTAATATGATAAAAACTGTCAATAGTGTTGATACTATCGAGAATTTTGGAATATCGACTAGACTGTATTATAATACTATCGGTTGCAGTGTACAAGTATAGCATAAAATGCTCAGAATTACTAAGATTATTTTTGTTTTAATTTAAGGTCAACATTAATCAGTCAGTGTGTGTAACATTAAGCAAATTTGTAATATATTTCGATGGACTATTTAATATATAAGTCTTATTATGACAACTAATACTATTGCAATACACGCGTACAAAACTATAAGTAAGTATTGCTTTTCAATAAATTTTATCTATATTGAAAAGCAATACTATAAATAGTACTGCGTTTAATTTTGTATTGTGTCTATTGCTGTAATTTAACAATCGATACAGCACGCGGCACCGAGTTGAGCGCTGGTGCAAATCGCTTTGCGCATCTTACAAGACGATCGTATCACAGACGCGTGTGCGCGGAGCTAACAACCAATCCCGGCCGGCGGCGGTGCAAGCGCTTCGCACGACTAGCCAATCACGTAATCGTAATGGTCTTCAGCGCATCTTTCGCCCAGTAATCAACTTCCATGCCGCTATTTGTACTATCGATGGACTATCGACAATCTATGGGCAACACTAAATGTAAACCCTATTTATAGGTGTGTGCTCAGATCAGAGAAAGGACATTAATATTTCTATGGGCTTACAGTATAAAGAGTGCGCGGACTACATTATTGAAAGTATCTGCGTTAATTTAACTGTATAAACCAGTGAATTTCCTAGAGATAAACAGTGACTAGAAGAACTAATTTAATAGCTTATAAACCTTTAATGTAACTGGTACGTATTCCTTAGCAATATCTTAAAATGATGGCGATAATACTAAAAAAACCGACCAAGTGCGTGTCGGGCGTTTTTGGGGGTAGGTATTTGCTACATGTTTTAATTCGTCCAAATATTTTTTCACCCCAGCACGTTTGATAAATTTACATTCTAACCTAACTTAGCCTTTCTGTCTGTGATAGTTTTCCTTAAACATCGTTATATTAACTACTGTCGTGTAATACTATTTTATACACATTTCTTAAAGCAACTATTTAGCTGGCTCACTTGACTCTTACAAAAAGTTTCGCTTTAGCGCTTATATCACGCAAACGGATATCTGAACCGAAAAACGGTTATAACACACCCACAATATGTTATTTAAACAATCTATTCAACTACATCCATTGATATAAAATAGACTAGGAAAAAAAAGAAACTAAGGTAGGAACCTAAGTACCTACTTTTTCTTTAGGGTTCCGTACCTAATGGGTAAAACGGGACCCTCCCTATTAATAAGGCTCCGTCCGTCCGTCTGTCTGTCTGTCTGTCACCAGGCTGTATCTCATGAACTGTGATAGTTAGAGAGTTGAAATTTTTACAGATGATGTATTTCTGTTGCCGCTATAACAACAGAATATATTTAAGGGGGCCCATGCAACAAAACATGTTTTTTTCGCCGTTTTTTATATCATTTAAATTTCTGCTCTTGACATTTTAAGCAAATCAATATGTTTTGACTTTTAACTGACTGTATTTTTTTTTTCTCCATATCTGTCATAATTATTTAAGTATTTGCATGCTATCTTATATGGCTAAATAGGTCAAAGCTCTATTTCTCAATGTTTTTTATGACCACATGTCTATGTAATGTACCCTATTTATGAGCAAATAAAAATTTTAATTGAATTTGAATTGAATTGAATTGACAATTGGTACGGAACCCTTCGTGCGCGAGTCCGACTCGCACTTAGCCAGTTTTTTTTACTAAAGCTTTTATTATACCGCTTTATCGGCGTGATTAACTAGTATACTCATGCTTAATTACAGCTTTCTAGCTACTGTCGGTGATATAAATTTTCCGCCAAGTAGCTATTCGGTGAAATGACCCATCGGTAAAATAGCCCATCGAAAAAGTGGATCTTTGATGTTAAGGCGGTGTAGAAATGGCTTTCGGTGATCAGCCCTACAACAGTCACAGCAACCCAAGTCTCTGAGCTAAACTGTAGACAGACATCTAGACAAACAGATAGACGGACGGACATAACGACACTTAAGTTCTAATTTGACTAAGAACTTTAAAAAACAATTTAAGTACCTTTTTATAGACAAAGATACACTTAGGGTGATACAAACTTATTCGGGCCGGCATTATCGACAAAGCCGGGAGCCAAAACCGAATATTATGTGAAGATGGATGTAGCGTAATTAATGTTTCGGGTCGGCTTTGTTATTCGACAAACTAAGTGTGTAGGTAGCTTAAAGTACCCTTACCGAAAATAATCGGCATACACATCAGGATTGACGATGGCTTCATGCATCAGCGAAGCAACTTCCTCTGGTCCATACTGCCCTGCGTCTATGTAAGAGCCAGGTGGAAGAAACCTGAAAATATATTTTTTTTAATTATTTATAGATAAAAATATAAAACAACATCACATACCTAGATTGCTCTGATCCTTAGGAAACTAGCTAAATCATTTGTGTTGTAGAAATCAGAAACAACGACGGTACAACAACACTCAGACTCGAGACAGTATAGAAAAGTTCGTTTTCTACATTGACCCGTGGCCGGGGATCGAACCCGGGAACTCAGAAATAGCGACGCCAAGTCCGGCGTGCTCTCCTCTTAGCTATATACGGAGGTCATAGTATTCTGATCGCAAACAAAACCACATACCAATAAAAACAATTTATTTTTTTAAATGCCGTAAATAAAGCTCTTTCACTTGTGCCTTTTTAGGGTTTCATACCTAAAAAGGATAAAACGGAACCCCGCAGGATTACATTGTTGTCTATCTGTCCGTATGTCTGGAATCGTTACATAGGATCGACCAATATCGGTAATTTGTTAAAAGCACAACTTTTAAATATATTTTTCCATAATTAAAATTATGTTTCATGTGACAATATGTTGCAAAAATAGCTAAATATACCAATATTACCATCCAAAAACAAAATAATGGCAAGTCGAAATAATAGAGACCTCCCCTCACCGCCTTTGAGAGTCCTTCTAATATACATCCACTCTATTTATAACAATAAAGTAGTATTTTTTCACTCACCGTGAGTAGTTCGCTCCACCGAAAACAATAGGGACGGTGAAGTGTTGCACTGCATACAGAAGCTTCTCTGTCACATAGTCTTCTGAAAAAGAATTCTCAAACGACAAATAGAAATAATACTCCTGCTCCAAGAGATCCAAACAATCCGACAACCGATCTTTAGGGCACCGATATTTGCCACACCAACCATACACATCGACTGCCCATCCATACTTCTTCAAAGCTGCATCCAGTTGATCAACGTACTCCTCTCTTTTACTCTGAGTCTTACAATGGGACACAAACCATGCAGCAGTCTTGTTTTTCCTCTCTATTATTTTCCTCACACTATCCGATGTAGGCTCCATTTTATTTATCCAATTCATATTGGTCTTAGGACCAACAAACGTACCGTTTTTATCCAAAATAGTAATGTAAGACCAACGAATGTCAGAATCTAGTTTATAAGTCCAAGTAAGGTTGAAATAGTTATCCCATTTGTTGTAACAAAGTGGATAATTTTCAGCTGATTCAGTTCCGACAAATATAAATTTTTGATATGGGCTTCTGGTATTAGGATGGAAATCCCAATTGTTCTCAACGTCGAACAAGATAGCGTCGAAGTGTCTAACGTCTGCTAAGAGACGTCTATCAGTTGTTAAATAGCAATTGTAATATGTGCAATTGTAGTCTAGGAAAATTTTTTGCTGGTTCCTGCTTAGTGGTGTCATGTAATGCACAAATGCGTCTGTCCATTTGAGTATATATTTGTAATCCGTTGGCAGTCTCTCCAATTTCTCGAACTCTAATTTCATCATTGAAACCACGTGTTTTCTCTTCATTATTTCTCTCTGTAATAATTTGCTGGGTTTTGTTTCTAGTACATAATCTATTTCTATTATTTCGATGTTTCTAACTAAAATAACTGACTTTATGAATTGAAAAATTAGTGCACTATATGCGCTTAGTATGATTGTCTTTAGCAATCTAGACATTTCTGTTTGTAAACAGAATCTGATGTCTACCAACTAACTAATGGAATCATTCAATTCTCTCGTCTCGTAATGTCTGTTTCGCAGAAATAATCTTCTGGTTCATGTATCTCGTATCTCATGTTTGATATAAATAATGTTTGTTATCAAAACTTCTAGTATTGTTCTTAGTATCCAAGTCAACGGAAATAACTTACATAGCTGACTAAGGAGGCTTGGATATATTGGACAGTTTTGCGAATGACTTGTGCTAGTTCTTCGTTATCTTGTTACAACGACCAATTCTGAACATTTTCAAGGACAGTAAAGTAAGTGCACATTCTGAATTTTGCCATGGAGAAAAAAGGCAACTTAGACTTTTCAATTTGCCTCCAATTTGCATATTTAGCAAGGAAGGCCAGTTTTGACAAAGATCGCAATAAAATTAAAAGATAAATGAAAAAATTGGGCTGTGTGTGTAATGGTAAAGTTTTAAAGTTGTATTGATTAAAAATTAAGTATGTACAAATAACATTGGCAAGAATGATAAGGGTGCCAGTTCATAGCCGACTCCACACAGCAGCAGCAGGCGACGTGTCGTTGCGACACTATTGGTTTCTAAGTATTTCTATGAAATTTCATTCCAGGCAAGCGACACGAAGCATGCCACGCGACATTGTCGTCTAAGGCCGTTTTCTGATTTGTTGGCACAGCAGCGGCGCGACGTCAGCATGCTCGGTATACGCGGTACAGAAATATGGAATCTGTGCCGCGCCGCTCCCGCGCATACCGAGCCAATCAGGAACGCTCCATTGAAATATAGGCACTCTTTAAGCTTTCTGTACCGCGTATACCGAGCATGCTGATGTCGCGCCGCTGCTGCGCCGACAAATCAGAAAACGGCCTGTCGGTCAGTAATACCACTGACGCCGGAGGGACGATCATGACAGCAGCCACATAACGTACCAACGTGTCGTAACGACATGTCGCGACGACACGTCGTATGCTGCTGCAGGCTGCTGTGTGGAGTCGGCTACGAACTTGCGCCTTAACACTAATATAATTTCAGGTCTAACATGGAGGACGAAGGCAATGACTCGTTGCTCAAAAAACCGACAAAGGACTATTCCATTCCAGGTATGGAAATCTTTAACGCAACGATAATCAGATTAAATAAATGGAAAATGGGCCCTGCGAGTAATTGTCTCCTTTGTCAAATAACTAACCAGAAATGTGACTTTCATGTGGACGGGGCACAATCGGTAAAAAAAGTCGCAAGCAAATTCAGCAAATAAAAATGATGTACGAAGATGATTTCGTGTACCATTTTTGCCAATAATTGTTTTTATAATAATAATTATGGAATGTCCTTAAGAATAATACACCTAACAACCACTTGAACAGCTCAATACAACAACTTTATAATCACACACAGTTATTTTCTGATTTAACCTTATTTTAAATGCGTGTTCTTAAAAGCAATTGCTGATACAAATGAAAAGTTACGGCAAACTCGATAGTCCGGAAAGTGGAAATACTCTTACGTATTGTGTGTGTTTACTTTAATAAATATTGACCTACATTGTAATTTTATTTGATATTCAAATTTGTAATTAAATAATTTAATGACAAAATGTATTATTACAAGTTCAATTGGAATGTCGACTTACTTTTTTTCTTTGTCTATCAGGTAGATTATCAAAATGTATTGGACACGTATTTTTTCTTTTTCCACATAATCAAAATATTACAGAGTTATAATGATTTAAAATGTCGCATAAAAATTTATTGACTTTACCCAGTCTTCATCCTTTATAATGTAGTAATTAAAATATCTTGAATTCCTGAGATTAAATTTACCATTTTATACCATTTAAATTTTTATTTTATTTTATTTATTTATTTATACATACTCCGACTCCTGCCTAGACGTACATTAAGTAATTCATACGTAAGTATAGTTTTTTTTCTTTAGTAATTTCACTTAACTATCAGATCTAAAGTTCTAAACCGAGTTGTTGGATGATGATGTAGCTTTTTTAAGAATTGAATATTGAATTCTGGGTGATTTTATTATACTATCATACAATGTTTGGACCGATTTTATTCTGCCATTATTTTTTTAATGAAGAGAATTAAATTTTATGTTTTGCAATGGACTTCAGTAGTGAAAAATGTAACTTCTGCTACTGATACATTTTGTAATTTATTTATCTAAGGTTTTTGTAGTTGGTTCTCCCCACTCATTATTATATACATAATATAAAAGATTTAAAATAAAACAAACATAATTATTTAATGTACATAATATTATTTTTCAACACAGTTGCTCGTAAATTTACTCTTATAACACCGTTTTTAGTATCATAACTCATCATATTACGCACTTGTGCTGTAAAAAGATTATCGCACTAGTGCGGTAATGTAAACTTTTTTTTAAAAAATCCAGCAAAATTTTGTGTTTAAGAACATTGAATATTTTACGAATATTAAATTATTTAAGGTTTAAGATGACAAATAAATATTTCATTTTATTAAATTGTATATTAATAAACACAAACTAACTTAACTATCATTTTTAGAAACAATATATTTTATTTTTTAAATTGCTGCTACTCGGCTGAACAGCCAGTTTTTCCTGTGCCATTATTGAACCTGCGCGCGCATCGAAATTGCGGCGCGCGAAAAAAACAAAACTACGTGCTATTTTCCATTATTATTTGGTAAAGTTGTTGCTGTGTGGTTAATTACTATCAAAAATGTCTACTTTAAATAGTAAAGACGAGTAAAATGTTATTCAACCCCGTCGGAAATACTTATCGAGGCACGAAACGCGAGTGATAGCCTGTCGCCGCCAAAATGCATAGAAAAACAGCAATAACGCCAAGTCATATTCGGAGAAGGTATTTTAGATTTTAGTTTGTTTTTTCCTCGCAATTGTGTTGAAAAACGTCGTATGCAACTCGTGTGCATTGATCATTATCACACTCGGCTTCCTTACCGCGCTCGCCTGCGGCTCGCGCTTATAATAATGCCTCGTGTATAATGACCAACGTAGCACACTTGTATCATAATGTACTATTCCAAAATTGTCTTACAAACTTGGTCAGTAATGTTTGATTGAGACTGAAATGCTGTACAATTTTGCCCGAAACCAGCTAAAACATGTTCAGCTAAAGTCACGTTATGCAAATAGAGCTTAAAAACGTTGGACAGGAGAGAAAATATGTCGGCAATTATACTAAATAGAAAATTAAATATGAAAATCTCTTTGTTTGCGAAAGCGCGTGTCCAGCTCGCCGGCCGGTATGCTAATGACGGCAAACAGACGAGTGGCGACACCACGCCGTGCGGCCAAAGAGGGTATTATTTTAGTTTTGAAATGAGAACGAATTTACTATTTAATTCGAATGTCCTTAAAACTTCAGTTATGGTAATATTACCGTGCCTCAGTTGTTCTAACTGCATAGGATTCCTACTCGAATTGGCTTAGATAAAAAATTGGACAGCATCACGTCATCACCTCCAATGGCAGACTTGATCTGGTCAGTCCAACGCGTGAGTCCTACGGTCCTACCTAACCTTCCGCGCGGTCTAGAGTCTTCTACTTTCCCTTGGACGACAAGGCGATATTAAAAGTGTAATTAAAATAATGCATACTTCTTAAAAGGTGATTCTATTGCTCAAATACAAGAGGTTTTTCTTTGGAGAAAGAAGAACACTTCTCTATAAAACCGCTACCAGTTAACATCAGTTTTTATGGATATTTAAACAATAAACCAATAAAAACTATTTTTTTGCAAATAGGCTTAAACTAAGCTCTTTTACACGTCCCAATATTTTTTTCCCTACCACTGCTTCGGGACAAATTTGGGCTAGCGCCGAGAAGAAGTAGCGCCAGAAACTCGGTCACTATTGTCAGCCTCTTTTAAAAAGTGTTAAATATACATTACAAAATAGGACATTATAAGATAAATGTACCTGTGCGAGCAAGGCATTATTAATTTCAAACATTTTTGTTATTTAAATAATCATTTTAACATGAGGTTTAAATTTAAACATGGGCAACAGGGTTGTGGACACCAATAATAAACAATTCTAAGAGATCATTACTAAATCTGTCACCTTACTTTAGGCCCGATAACCTGGTATACGACGGGAAGAACGCTAAGAAGAAGAAGAAGAACCTGGTATATTATCATTTGTTTGAAGAATCTGATTTTTGTTTGCTTCAAAACCAATAAAAAGTTAAGCATTTGAGTCCGGTAAACAATGACGTCAAAGCTTGCTATCGCCATACAAATTATAGGGCAGAGAGGTGCGTTTCGAAAGCACTGAAAAAGTATGTCAACTGATTGGTGGTGTCAACTAGCCTATTTAGCAATAGATGCTGGTATTTTTTGAAAAAGCGAATCCATTTTCCCATGAACGAATTACCTAGTCTGAAATTTGGAACGGCAAGCTTATCCTTATTCCTGGTGTCAAAATTATGAATGTAACACACACTTGATTACGATTTGTAGAATCGTGATTTCGTGTGTGAAGGTTCACGGCCCACCGAAAGCATCGCAACTATATCACGGTCAATTTGCAGTTGGATTGCTACTTTATTGAAAAAAGTCACTATAGGCGGCCTCTTTTAACGATCTACTTAATTTAGGCATAGTGCGATTTACTGCTTTAAATTAATATTCCTTGTTTTTTTTTATTTATTGAAGAAAACCAACAGCGTTACGAATATTATTCAATGTATTTAATAATTAGTAAGGCTAATTATATGTATATATGTCTCCCTTAATTTATCTCCCTTGTCCATTCACAAAATGTAATATTCAAAGCTATAAAACTCTAAGAAAGGTGCTCAAAACTTTTTAGTACGGCTCGTTATTCAAAGGAAAACGAAAGTATCTCCTTAATATCGAAAACGCAGGATTCACGGGCTTAAGTTTTTTTGAGAAATCGTGGCGGGATATTAGCAAAAAGTCATTAAAAGTAAGGATGTTGTTCATCATGGTAAGACCTCAAAGGCAAGTAAGGCGGACATTATACTGACAGCGATACTTTTGGTCAACAATGCTCAAAGTAAACCGCGAAACCTTCTGACAACCTTTATGAGAGATCAGCTGTTTTCTGACGTGATTACGTCTTGTAAATCGATGACCGGCTGCACGCACGAAAAAATGACACCTTCCGCATGCGATCAAGAGCACGGAACAAGTGATAGAGAGGCACGATCGGCTTAGCGTTTGGTTTGGCTTACTTCGCATCTATCTCTCTTTCACTTAATTGGCCGATGAGTCCGAGTAGCATCAATGTTTTCTTATGACGGTATCACGTTAAATTATTTTCCGTAAACCACCTTTACACATAACCATTTTTTTAAATTACCGTATAGCTACGGAAACACATTAAGGTCAGTTAGAATTTTGCTGGATACGAACCACTTCCAACTGGCTAATCAAGGAGACACTGGGGCCTCCCCCACCCTACGTTCAGCAGTGGACGTCCTGTGGTTGAAAAGATGAGTATTATAGAATTGACGCTAGTTAAACGTGAATTGAATTGTCATGATGCGTCATCAACGCGGATTTTTCACTAACCAAATTAATTTTAAATGTCGATTTTTAACATGTTGACAGTTTTTGAATAGAAACATGAAAGGAATCTGGCGTTTAAAAATCCTATTTATAGCGTTTCCAATGACAACTCTAAAAGCCGCTCGTTCATTTTCAGCTACGAATCATAAGTGATCTTTGGAGAGTTTCTTTTTATAGCACTGCTACCAGTGTGACGCAGACTTTACAAGAAGTTGGCGGGACCTTAACTTAAAAAGTTCATTCATTTAACGCTTGCACGCGTCCGAGGCGAAGACAGAATATGGAAGAGCGCCTTTATTAGCTACTATGTGGAATTGGGGATCCTCGCGAAATATTTGGGGGATAAACATTTATTATTTTTGTTTGGTGCTCCCACCTTATTCCTTATTCCTGGCCTTTTTGGCACTATGAGTGTGGGTTTTATTTTCGATGGATAAAAAGTTGTAACAATCTTTTCATTTTCGTTCCACTGAACACATGTTTCCTGATTGATCAAAGGAACTATCGTAGAATTATCAAGTCTTCCTTCAACATTCTGAACAAAAAAAATTAACTGTTTTCTTTGAAAGTTTGTATGTGTGAGCTTTACGAAAAAAAATTGAATGTATCACCGATTTTTATCTCTATTTTGTTGAATCTCAATAATTAAGTAAGATACGGAGTAATCAACATTAAAGTCCAAGAGATGTATTTGTGAAGCTTTGGTTCTATTTCGCACGCGATATCGCTTTGTAAAGAAATACTAATGCTTTAAAAATGTCCCATATTCTCATGTTCTTTTAGAGCAGTATTTCTTTAACCTTGTTTTGTCGTTTTATTATTATTTTAAAGAATTTTAAAGAAAGACCACCTTCATTCCTCTCCGGAAGTGATAGTGGAGCAAAAATAACACATTCAAATCTAAACCATCGATTTTGCAGTTAGTACCTGCAGTTAGTTTTTTATCAATTTTTCTCCTCTATTTTAATTAGTGGTGTTGTTTTACCAATCAAGCTATAATAGAGTTTAAAATAAAACAACAGCTTACGTTCATAGTAGGGCTACTGATTCCCCAAAGTTTATTACCACAAAATAAATTAATCCTTTTCAAAGGACCTACAAAATCAAAGGCAGAAAACTTATCCTCGTTTTAAACTGAACACTTAAAACCATTCAAGATAATCTGGCCCCTTTAAGAAGTAATTCGAATGTATACAAACTCGCTTTGTAGTAACACTCTTTCACACTAAATCGCCGCTTTCTGGGTTTCCGAGCCATCGGCCACCTTTATCCTATTACTGATAATTAAATCCGAACTCTGAATTTGTATTCGGTGTGCGAAGCACGAACACGAAAAATGTTAACGTCATTTCGACGACATTAGATAGAAAAAATATTTTAATTCAATATTTAAAGTATTAACGGTGCGTTTGATTAACGGGTCCTCACACTTTTGTTACTTAATATAAAAATATCTTATGATGATAATTTAGGTACTCTTTTTAACCCCCGACGCAAAAACGACGGGGTGTTATAAGTTTGACGTGTCTGTGTGTGTGTGTGTGTGTGTTGTGTGTCTGTGGCATCGCAGCTCCCGAACGGATAAACCGATTTTGATTTAGTTTTTTTTTTGTTTGAATGATTAATTAGTCGGGAGTGTTCTTAGCTATGTTTGATGAAAATCGGTCCAAGATGGCCGCCGTAATAAAATGGCGGATTACATATTTTTTTTAAACTCCCTCAATATGGGTATCAAATGAAAGGGCTTGACTAGTAGAATACTATACACTACGACAAATTTCAAATCCAAGATGCCCGCCGTAACGAAATGGCGGATTACATATTTTTTTAAACTCCCTCAGTATGGGTATCCAATGAAAGGGCTGACTAGTAGAATACTATACACTATGCTAAATTTCAAATCCAAGATGGTCGCTATCACAAAATTGTGAATTGAGCTGTTGGGGCTAATCGAATAAAAAGTATTAAACAAAAAACAAAATAAAATTTTAAAAAACCCCCGACTTAAAAAGAAACAAGCAACTTTATTACAAGAAATGTTGCCTAGTTATGTTTTAATCCAAGCGTCATCGTGTCGGGGGACGCTACTGGTATGTTTGTCCTCAATGCGTTCCTCAGCCACTTTTCTGAAGACACCTAAGAAGGTTTTTGAATTAAAGTCGCAAGCAACAGCCAGCTATAAAATAAAATGAAAAATACGAATCTTTTATATTTAATTCTAGACTAGACTTAGTCACTAGTGGTAGTAGTAGTTTAATCTAACGTGTACTCCTCTACGTTCGTGTACCTCTTACTTAATGTACTTTCCCCCGTAACTTTGTTTTCTTTTGTATCTATGTTTGTTACAAACAACCGTGTACACAGTAGGTGATCGCAATCGTTTCATCGATTCATTGATTTACATGTGCATCAATCTTACGAAGATTGTTGAAGCTAAATCTTGATTTACGGACAAAGAAAATAAAAATAAAATTTCAAAAAACCCCCGACTCAAAAAGCAACATATAAAAAGTAAAAAAATAATATGTAAACTAATTACTTTTAAACTTTCGCGTTGCATAATTTAAAACTCAATGAAACGGGATTTAACGCGATCATAATTTAGGTACAAAATGTTACCTCTTTTGCCTGACGTTTCGATCGGGTTACACCGATCGTGGTCACACCACTGACTGGAACAGCGATGTCTTCACTCCGTATGAGAGGCAGATTCTTCATCTACCCTCATAATATTATTTTCACGCCAAGCACCGTCACACACTACACTCACTGTGTCCCTATTCTGAACACTAACCGCTGCGTCCGTATTCAGGTGAGAACTCGATCGCGAAACAAAACGAGATTGTTTATTTTTAATCACTGGATTCCATGTCGCGGATAATTTGAAACCGTCTTCCCGATTGAATTTTTTTTCTTTTTGATTTCAATAGCTTCACGCACAACTCTTGAATAAAAGTGGCAAACCGTGGAAAGAACTTGCGTTTGAAGAAATTTAATCCAGTGATTAGTGCCCGATTCAAGAAGATGTTAGGCAATCGCTGATTTCGCAGTTTGGCGCCTTTTCACAGCAGCTACAGGTACACGAACGTAGAGGAGTACCTACACGTTAGATTAAACTACAACTACCACTAGTGACTAAGTCTAGTCTAGAATTAAATATAAAAGATTCGTATTTTTCATTTTATTTTATAGCTGGCTGTTGCTTGCGACTTTAATTCAAAAACCTTCTTAGTTGTCTTCAGAAGAGTGGCTGAGGAACGCATTGAGAACAAACATACACACATTCATTAGTATTCATATAGATCTTTTATTCGAAAAACGAATTCTTAAAACATTGCGTTATGTTCGTGCTTGAGGCACCGGGGTTTGAATTTCATTCTCGCAACTCCGCGAACTTCCAAACGTTTTAATCCGGCGTTTTGTTTTAGAGTAATTTCGGTAATAGCCACCTTACTTCGCGGCTGGCCAATGATTTTAATTGTACCAGCCGAGCCCGCAACTTTGGCTTTCTCGGTTTCTATTCAGTTGATTAGATTCTTCAAGCCGTGACGACCTCCCATCGGCCCAGAGCTGCAGCCCATGCAATTATCTAATTGACGCGTTCGTCGCTACTTTGGTACTGATCTAACGTAATGACACAGTAGTTAGACAATTTGTTGTTGCTGTGTATCGAAATACAAGAGAACAGTCAATCTATTTTTACCCGACTACGGCAAAGCCAATAGGAAGGGTAATGATTTAGCTATGACTACTTCCTTTTATTAAGATTACCTTGTTTTTTTAGAAAAAGGCGATGTTGCAACGTCTTCGTCTTTCAATTAGTGTGCCGTTACATAACGAATTAACAATCGATAAGTCACGTAACACTAGTGGCACACCACGCCAGGTGGTTTATCAGTCGACAAAGTACTGAATCAGAGGCCAGGGCGGTAACCACGAACTCTTAAAACAATCTCAAATCTGACAAACATTAAAATTGACAGATTTGACAGCTTTGAGATTGTTTTAAAAGTTCATGGTTACCCCGCTAATTAGTGAATGATGTAACTAATTCTAAAGACAAAAGACTGTAGCTGCCATTTTTTTTTCAATTAAAATAAAAATTCCTAGGTATTTCTTTGTTGATTCCAAACTTTTTACCCAATATTTAAAACTTCTGCTATCGATATTTCTTAAAAAAAGGCTGAATAAGAGATGAAAGATGTAATTTTAAACTGTCTGTCCGCCCTCGATATCTCTTGAATATAAAATTATCGCCCGCCGCCTGACTCGGCAGCTTCACTTCGTTTAATAAAAAACGGAAAAAATCACACCGTGCCAATGTTTCCGACATTGCTGACAACGTTTTTTGTTTAAATTACGCTGAATTTATTTGATTTGAGATAATTTTCAAGGCCTGTAGGATTGCCCAGAATTTAAACTCCAAAACCTTATTTTTGACTCGAATAAAGAACAAAATGGATTATAATATCCTAATCATGCATATGGAGACAAATATGAAGACTTAACTGTATTAAAAATAGAAAAAAACTAAATATTAGTGCATTGTTATTCTGTGTTTTCAACATTATTTGCAGATACGTACCTAATCATCATTATATCAGTCTTTCGAAATCCACTGTTGGACATTAACGACCGAAAAGTCCCGTGACACTTGTGGCAAACCACGACAGCTGTGGGTTATCAGTCGTCGATTTTTAAAAGGTTCTAAATCTGGGCCTGATTAGTGAATGACGTAACTATTCCAAAGTACTGTGGCCGTCTAATTTTTAACTCAAATAAATTGTACCCTATTTTTTTCTTTATTGGTTTAAATATTTGTACTTACCTAATATTCTGCCAATATTTCAATATTATGCAGTGGATATTTCTTTAAAAAGGCTGAATAAAAGATGGAAGATGTAGTTTTAATGCTCACGGCGATTCAATCAGAGCGGCTCTGGGCTGTTTGAATCCAGCGGCTGCCCGCAGACCTGACTAGGTTGTCAGTCCACAGCCTGCGTAATAAATCTATTAAAAGTATAGTAGGTTTTTTATTAAAAAATTGTCAATAGTAGGCCATTCTAAAAAATATTCGTTAATTGTGCTGTCCTGTATTTCAGTCATTAGCCCTAAAAGTATTCTTAATATCTGAAAATTTTAAGAAAACCCTTTTTTAAAATTAATTTTTGTTAAAATACACATTTCGGGGTCTTGAAAATAAATAAAAATTTAGTAACGAAACGAAGTTATTATTTGCAATAATATTTTAAATTGCTACCACATTTCATTAAAGGCTAAACTTGGGCGAAGTTTTATTGGAATCAAAAGTTGGTCTAATTTGGAAATACTTTAATCAAAAGCTGTGGTCAAAAGTAATAAGTAATAACACTTGTCTTGAAGTTTCTTGCTCACATTTGGCGGTAATCCAAAAAATTAATTGCTAGAGCGATGTTCGCTCGCTCTCAAGCGTTCGCTCGCTCAGCTTGGAGTGTAATTACTGCAATCAGCGCGAATCACGTTTTAGTCAAGCACGTCCTGTTGTGTCGAGTGTTCATCCCCTACTAAGGGATGTGTTGATGCCGACATTGACATCAAAATTTACAATAAAACAATTTGTTTCTTACAAATGTATAAATAAAATTTACTTATTAATTTACAAACTAATGCTCGGTGATATTCTATGAAGAAGCTAACATTATTTTTATTTCGCTGCAAAACAGTTTGTAAATCATATTATTATAATGTAAAGTTATGACAACAAAAATTCAAGTAGTTTTTTTACCTCTTTGTACTAGGAGGAGTGAATATTATTCATTATTTTATTAAGTTAAAAAGTCAATACATTCTCCTTCTTAAATTTGGCTACTGTTCAAACTACACCCTGTATAACCTAAAGTGTAGTCGAAAATAGACCTATTTGTTGAGATAATTACCAACCGTCGCATATAGCATTACCTGCATTAATACCTACAGTGGGTCGTTATGTTTGTTCTAGGACTTACATTAAATAGTTTTTATTTTATTTAGCATTCTGTAAAGATATCCGCCGCGTCGTGCATCTACGAGTATGTTTGCTTCCACTGTCGATTCGATAACATTCGCCACAAAGTATGCTTAAAACTACCCACATATTTTTTTGTCTGCATGTATTAAATTTGAATTGCTAGTAAGCTTGTTTTTATGTTCTAAGTTATTTAATTTAAGTTTTTCACTCTTTACCCACATATCAACACTGCGACGATGTCTATGGCGGTGTTGTTAAGACGTGCGACATTTTTGAAAATTAATAAGTAGTAACTTTACTGCTGCTAACCTAAGTACATTCCTTTTAAAGATACTGCAGTCTTAACTTAGCAGTTCGAGCCAGGGGTATAACAATGAACTCTTTTAACAGTATTAATAGCTCAATCTTGTTTTATTTTTTCTGTATAGAGTTTGACTTAGAAAGGTTGCAAATAGTAAGGCCGTTGTAAATTGGACAAACTGCATTGGAGTGCTTGTTACAATGCTCTTTATAGACTCAGTCGTGGTCGTAACATCAAGCCGTATTCGATTATAACCACAAAAAAACACAAAAAAGGGTATAAACGTTTACTACAAAAAATAAGTTTTAAAACAAACCCAAAGTTACAACCGTTTTTAGAAAACTGACATTGAAAATGGCATCCGAAATTTTTAACTCTGTATCACTAATAGTTTAAAATAGTTGAATCAATCAAGTAACTGTGAAAAGAGTTGATTAACACTTTCGTGTTTTAGCTTTTAAATTAACTTACAAAATTAAAATATGGCCATCGAGGAGCTTTTTACAAGAGTTTCTATCATTTAGAAATTATGAGTATAAAACCATTAACGTTTAGAAGCTGACTATCAAAAAACACACGCATATAATTTTAAAAGTGTTGTTTTCTATGCATCTAAATTACATTGACTTGAGTGAGACCAAAATACCATGGAAATAATATAAACTAATAAATAGTTCACGATACAGTGTATGTTAACTTGTTTTAAAAATAAATATTACCGTTTACGGAGGGTATGCGACAAAATACGTTTAAAAGAATCGAATACGCCTTTGAAGGTTCGGACTCTTGAAGCTGGAAAAAGCAAATCCAAAACACCTCTTTGGTGGTTTTTTCTTATTGGGATCACTTGAAATGAACAATTTTCTGGCCTCTGGCTAGAAGGCGTGTTTCGGTGTGTCGTTGAAGTGACATTTTGTTTTTCTTCTGTTCCATTGTCATTTTTTAAATATGAAGAATTCAGGATGTACATCGGCGGGGGTGGTGTCCGAGTTGTTGTAACCTCTGGTTTCTGTGGACGAAACTCCACGAATTGAGTTGGAATGTTGGTGAGATGAAAGTCCTCGTCTTTGGTGCCAGTGGTCAGGGTCGGCTCGTCAGCCAGGAGAGAGAGGCTGTTCGCGAAGATATCGTTGAAATTGACCGCAGCCGGTGCGTATGCGCTGTTGAAATGGTCACCATGTTCTATGCCGTCGGCTTTTGTTTTTATCTGCGAACAAAGATACAGTACGATTAATAAAAACAAAAATTGATAGGTAAACAAAAATATAAAAACAAACTCTAGCACAGAACATCAAATTAAAACTGAATTAATATTAATAATTCATTTATTAAAAATAATAGCGACCTTTTGACGGTCAAAGAAAATCCAAATCAATTTCAAAACGTCGACCTAAAATGTGATAATATGAATATTGGTTGACTAGGTACATTATATTAGAAACTTTTTAACAAAAAAATTAAACCGCCGAAATACTGATGCAACAACAACAAAACTGAGCAAAAAATAATAAACTTTTTTTCATTAAACCTTAATAACTAAGATGATTAATACTTACATTAGTTAAGGAACTTAGTTATTAAGGTAAAATGAAAAATAGTTTATTATTTTCTGCTTATCAGATTTTCGGCGGTTTAATTTTTTTGTTAAAAAGTTATTATTTAAAGATTTTCTGTGGATATAAGATCAGCATTCAAATCTGAGAGTGAACGATAAATCATCCCTATTTTCCCACCCTTAGGGTAAGTTTTTATCTATCTAATAAAAAATGAATTATCAAAATCGGTTTACTCTGTAAAAAGTTATGCGTTGTCAAACATTACAATCAGTGAGTGTACAATCAATCATCCAGTGTTCCTACCCTTAGGGTAGGAGTTTTTTTTTAAATTTATTTCTCTAAAAAAAAATTATCAAAATCGGACTACCCTGTTAAAAGTATATAATCGCATCTCTTAATTAAACAATACTCGTATTTTAATTAATTAAACGGCGTAAGCTTTTATTTTAGTTTTACATGTTGTTATTCACACACATTCCGATTCATTCCTTTAATAAACAAAATTTGTATAAAAGTGTTTTTGGACAGATTGCGATTTAATAATAAACGGGTTCAATCCCTAGTTTGAGAAACAATGTCTAAATGCCGCACTCAGAGACATCACTAAACTTTAAAACTTAGAATAACCTATAATCCTAAAGTCGGTCAAAAAAGATATCTGTTGAATGGACAAAAATGACAATTAACACTTTATTTTTTATCGAAATCTCTATTAATAAAAACTAGTACTCACAAACAGTAACGTAATCACAACTACACTAAGACACATCGCGAGGTGATACTGTGTTAAACCTCGGAGGACCACTAACGCACTCTGACATTGTCCGTCGATCAAACTAGCTGTTCGAAAAGGTATTGACTTTTATAAATGCAGCTAATGCGTATAAAATAATCTATAATAGATGTAAACATGCTTTGTCTCAGCGCACAGTACATTGTATCGAGAGTAAACATTATACTCGATAGTTTAAACATTTCAAACGACTATGACGCATACAGGATGTTTTAAACAGTTAAGTTTTAATTGGTTGAGAATAGAGCAAGTGTATTCTATCTATTACAGAAAAAATATTGTACCCAAAATGTCTATGGCAAGTAAAATAAGATATTAAACTGATTATTTCAGAAAATGCTGGTATATTTTAAACTAATCATGGTTTCCCCTTAATTCTTCTTCTTCTTACGCCGCCGCTATACGTAATTTGTGTTTTACGCTCTTGACAGAGCGATCGTGATCGTCAAGTACTCGTAGCAGTATTGGATGGGGCAGATGTGATGCGCTTCACGACATTTCACCACCGCTGCCTACTAGAGGTCATCCTGCTGCACTCGTTAACTGAACCTCCAATGGCAGACTTGATCTGGTCAGTCCAACGCGTGAGTGACCTTCCGCGCGGTCTAGCTAGTGCTTTCTACCTTTCCTTGGACGACAAGGCGTTCTATGGACTGATTGTCACGCCGGAAAACATGTCCGAAAAATATTAGGATGCAGAATTGAACTATCAAAAACAACCGACGCTGCTCGATACCTAGTTCTTGAAGTATCGAGACGTTCGTGCGAAACTCGGTCCACGAAATCCCAAGCATTCTTTGCAGAGCATCTATTTTCTGCCTTTCCACATCTCGCAAGGTCCATGTTTCCGCCGCGTAAAGAAATATGGGGAATATAAGCTCGTGGGCTCGTGAGGTCGCCCTCACGAGCCTGGTCTTTGAGTCTTTAGTTTGTTTTCCCATAACAATACCTAATATAAGCTATATCCGACCTAACTTAACTAACTTTCCGACGGACTAGTTTGTCACCATATTTTTATTCAGTTTGGCCGTATTCGGGCAAGTCCGTTTTCGTTAGCCACCAGTGAAAACCGTTCATCGCCTACCGAAACCGTTAATCTAATTGGCCTGTTTACACTGGTAAACAGGCCAATTAGATTAACAATTTCGGTTAAACCTATAATTATATCTTTATGGTTAGACTGAATCATTGTAAACGCACACAGCACACAATTTTATTAGAAAATTAACTACTAGTTTTATTTTCTAAATGGAAATCGAATAATATTTCACAAAATCGAACGTACTGCACTTCAAAAAAGCACTTAAGTGGAACATCATTCCTGTAGATATTTTCGTATCGTGCTCTGAAAGTATATTCAAACGCAGTGGATGTAAGCTAAAATCGCATTTGGCCCAAATAAAAGGAAGCCAGGAACCGCGCGCGGCATCCCTACATTGCGATATGAAAAGTATGTTTCCATTGCTAAATGTTAGAAAAATAATTTATATGTTGGAGTAAAATGTCTAGACAGAAAATCTTTATTACACAAAAATGAAGTGCTGTTCGTTATTCGCGTTACAACTCAAGCTGGACCGATTTAGCTAATTTCGTCTTGAAGAATTCGTAGAAGTCCAAGGAAAGTTGAAACGGTGAGAAAATATGAAAACTTTGTGAAGAACATAATATAAACACAAATTACATATAGCGGCGGCATATAAACGAAAATTTTTAATTAATACATACTAGGTATTCTTTTTGTTTTCTGAATTGACTCAAACAGTTGGGTGCAAAGTTAAATACCACGCTACGCCGCAATTTGTGTAGACTATTTGACGCGACTACATATCTGCACCTTTTTACACGTCCTCACAAAATTTGGAATATGCTGAACACATCTAGCTTTAAATCTTCAATGAAATTAGCTTATTCTTTAAAATAAATTATGATTATGGCTAAATAAAATACCGTGCCATTCATCTCGTATCGTGTGAATCAATGGAAACGCACCAGTCTCTTACGGCGCCCCTGTAAGGATGCTTATGAAGCGGTGTTGCAGTTTATTTAATTTCCTCAAAGGCATTACCTGGCAAAAGCATGTTTTCAAGTGGCTCCCCCTAGCGGCGCGAACCGTGAGTTGTGCCTTTCGTCTCAAGTGTTATATTATGGAGATAGACGAGATTGATTGAGAATTTTTGATTTTCTGAGAATGGGAACATACCTGTACTGCTCTTAAATACCTAAAATAAATTAAAAATTGAGTAGGTTTGACCAAAAATTCGGATCTGGAAATTGTTACTCACTACAAAAAGCTTATTGATCGTAGGTTTTAAAGGTCGATATCAAACTTCAACTTAAAAAAAAATGTTTTCTAAAGATTACCGGCAAGCGCAGCGTGGGACGTCGTCCACCCACAAGGTGAGCAGACGACCTGGTAAAGGTTGCAGGACGACGCTGGATGCCGGTCGCTTCCAACTGGCCAATCTGGAAGTCATTGGAGAAGGCTATGTTCATCAGTGGACGTCCTGTTGCTGAAATAATGATGATGACGATGAACGACATTGTGTATTGGGTTGGGACCTGGTTAGCAATGAAATAATACTTTTAATAAATAAACTGAAGAATCACATCTCTAGAATAGTTATTTTATAGGTAAAACTATCGAATTAATTTGGTTATCATACACTACATTTGGTGATCTTTAAATAAAACAAATATTGGTATTTGAATCAAAGAGCAGTCATAATAAAACGGATAAATCTTTTGTAATTTTTGGACTTCTTTGTTTGCTAACATTAACTGGGTAGGTTAATATGGGTAGGTATATTATGTATGAAGGCACTGTCGAACCTCGAACCCCAGACTAAGCACAATAGAGGCGATGCATCACGCTGATAGCTGCGGCTAATCCGGAGTGTAGTGTGCCTCGCGGCGCGCCTCAGCCGCGATCAATCAGCAGCCGCATCGGGACCCGTGTTATGGACGCTTACTAACATATTAACCAGGTCTCGATGGATCTATTGTTGCGTGGGAATTTATATTAATTGGCAATCCCATTCATAAATCTGTAAGTATTCGTAGCATGGACTAAGTAAAATCTATTTTACTTAGTCCATGATTCGTAGTAATAATGTTGTTCGTAGCCTTAAGGGGCATGGTTTGGTGTCCTCGTCTGTGAGGTCCCGGATTCAAATCTCAGTCAGGTTTGGGTGTTGTGATGCCGTCATTATTTCCGACTTCTATAACACAATTGCTTACTGTAATTTTTGGTATGAAGTCCAGACAGACAGAAAACGATAAAGACGTCTGTCGAAACGAAAAAGTCGTCTGTCTGAAAACAGGACACATTTGTAAATAATTTTATGAGAAACAATACTTCAGTTTTCCTAGGGTACACCTCGTCGTTTTGATTTATGATCAGTATCCAGCTAGTTTGCATCGAAACTACCAGCTAGCTGGCTAGAGCCAGGATATTGTGATTGATTAAAATGTCATATCTCCAGCAATACAACAGTTGTACGTTTCGACGTGTGTGAGTGTGAGTTCCACAAAACAATCGCTTAGTATGGATCGATCGAAGAATAATATAAATTAACGTTTATTCGGTCGATTTTTGCAGAGTGACTACTTAAATGAATAATTTATACTTATAGAAAACTTTACATACATTGCTCTGATCCTAAGATAAATAGCTAAAGCACATTTAAACTATATATTAACAATAGTCGATGTACACCTAATAACGAAAAAAAACAGAAAAATAGCCAAAGAAAAAAATATTAAACCTTGATGTAACTTTACAAGAACAAACTGTAAAATAATCTTACAAGAGGTAGTTTTTGATATCTGAATTAATATTATTAGGCGAATCGTTATTGTATTACTTTAGAGGTAATAGATTTTTTTAAGTTTGATTTTATTTTTGCATCATGTCATCAACATCTCAATAGACCGGTTTAATAACCATTTTATGCTATAAAGTAATAATCACACAAAGGGCCTAGCTTAGTGAGGGTTACATTAAATTTTTTGACGACCTTCTTAGCCGAGAGGCGAACACGCCGGACTTGGCGACGCTATCTCTGGGGTCCCGGATTCGATTCCCGGAAAGGACGATATAGAAAACAGACTTTTCTATATTTTCTCGGCTCTGGGTGTTGTGGTACCGTCGTTGTTTCTGATTTCTATAACAAAAGTGCTTAAACAGCTTACCTACGGATCAGAGCAATATATTTATATTTATTTATTTATCGTTACCTACTGTGAATACAGCCTTACGGGTAACTAACAGAGAGAACTCGTACAAAAAACACTTACCGGCCTTACCGCATCGTTTTTAAACATCAAAGCTCTACTCGGTAGCACGGTCACTTGAATCCACTCCGTCAGTGTTACTCTGTACGCATTAAATACTTATTTTTTTACCTTGAAAATACACAAGGTTCCTTTTTTTCATAAATTGAGGATTTATAAGTTATGAATGCTACACAGCAGCTGTCTAGATTTCAAAGTATGGAATTTCATCCTTGTGTCTTTGTATTTTGTAAGGGGGCGTTACCAAACACACACTTTGTGACGACTTGAAAGACCACGATAATAATTCATTAAGGTACACCTATGGTAATCTTAGAATTAAATAATTGCCATTCAACGTTGTAGTTTTATTTTGTAACCTTTTCTTTATCCCGACTTTCTCGTCGCTCATCGACAATATTTTTTCGAATTCCGTAGATTCATTTCCAATGTGCTCGATAGTCGTGTGCGCCACGAAATCTGTTTTTTTTTTTACTAAAAGTAAAATAAAAATATCTGTTTGTGTGTCTAACCGCGTTATCACAAGAAAATTAATACCTCCAAAACAAAACTCCCCATGTTAACATTGCTGAAAGTCAATCAATTACAAGTTCGGCACGTATTAGGTGAACATCGACGTGCCATCCATCAGCAGTGGAACTAACTTGTCAGATTGGAGGGTGATCACTCAGCCAGGCCATTACGCCGGTCTATCAGTCAATTTGGGGCTTATTTTCACTATTAGACACGTCACGACACGATTCGTCACGCCTCGCGACAATAACGTCGTTGAACTATCGTTAGTAGTCGTTGAAGCAGTTACAGACGATCGGCGTTCTGACTGCAAAATTGCGGCATGCGGCGGCAGCAGTTGTATACAGTCCTGGTACTGTACTATGCAACCCGCTTGAGGATGACATGCAGACAAACGACTGAACTGCAAGATAGCAGCACGGGTGTTGGTTCTAGCAGCCCGAGTGCTGATATGCAGTTGGTTGGCAGTCCAAATGCAATTCGTATGTTTGAGCCCGTAAAGCTACAGCCGCTTCAATTCTGGTGGTAAGTAGACCTTTGGTGGTTATGATTTATTTCTTCCCCTCAAATGGCTGTGCGGTATTTTGGATATAATGGAATAATAGGCGATGAATAATCACAAATAGAAATAACGTTTCCTTTTTTCCACCTTAGACTTTATCATCACTACTCGAGGTAAAACGTAGTTCGAGATCACCTCTCTAGAATGAAGTATTATTTGAATGGTCATATTTGAAATTGGCATGAGCATTACTGTTATCACTTCTTAGCAACCTAGCATCAAAAAATCATTTTTTTCCTATTCAATGGATACGCTCCAACACAAAGCAGCGTCCGAGATGAACTAGTCAAATATTGGAAACCACGATTAAAGCATTTTTTTTAATTATCTACAGTTTTCCTGTAATGAAGATGAGGAGTACCTATTCATTACCACCTATCGTGAAAAAAATCGTTTGTTTTATTCCTTTATCAATGGACACGCTCCATCACAAAGCAGAGTCCGAGATAAAGATAGATCGCGGCGAGGGAATGCGTGGTCGCGCAATGAGGAGTAGTACCTATTCTACCACGTACTTATCGTGAAAAAATTGTTTCCTTTTTTCCTATTCAATGGACACGCTCCATTACAAAGCAGCGTCCGAGATGAAGATAGATCGTGATGAGCGGACGTGTGGTCGCGCTGTCCGCGGCCCACTCCCTCACTAGTCTATCTCTTCATTATTATGGGCACCTGGTACTTCAACGAACTAGTCAAATATTGGATAACATGTTTGGAGCATTTTTTTATTGTCAAATGTTTGAATGAAATAGCAACGAGGAGTATCTTTCATTACCACCCATCGTGAAAAAAATCGTTTGTTTGTTTCCTATTCAATGGACACGCTCCATCACAAAGCAGCGTCCGAGATGAAGATAGATCGCGGCGAGCGGACGCGTGGTCGCGCTGTCCGCGGCCCACTCCCTCACTGATCGATCTCTTCATTGTTATGGGCGCCTGGTACTTCGACGAACTAGTGGACCATTTGTTACCCCGTTCGGAGACAATTTTTCAACTGTCCGAATGTTTTGCTGAATGAGATCGTTTGAAAATACTGCTCAACTGCAGATAGGAGTTTATTAAAACACTTGTTCATTTTATATTGCTAGCAGAACAATAATAAAAACGTTTTATTTGTCGATTGTTCTTATATGTTAATTTAGTTAGAAGTATATACTTGTATCAGCAAGTATTTAGTTGGAGTAGGCCGATCTTTCATAATTCTTTTAAAACATGCAAATGGAATGATAACATTTATATCGAAGTAACTGATTTACATTGGTTTTTTAATACTAGTTAGTTTCATGAGAAAACAGCAATGATTAAAACATCTCCAATACAATACACAGGAATTATAAAACTTTGTTGGTCAAATAAATTGAGCCGATAATGATAAATATGATGAAAGTAGTTACTTGACAATAAGAAGGTATTGCACTATCATCATTACCAGCCTTTTTCCGTCCCTGCTCAAAGGAATGTTTACGTAAGATATTTTCAACTTCTCATATTTGCTAAGTATTATAAATAATTGCTTATTTTCAGCCAAATACAATCACATAAAATTTACAGTTTATTCATTCATTCTAAATATTTAACATGAAAAATGGCGACACCCACCGTCCCTTGAGAACCAAGAAATAGTCAAAAAGCGTCGTCGGACATTATAATAACAAAAACTATCTCGCATATGGTGACAAAAAGGCTACATCTCATATCGAATGAGCAAATGTATTCAAGGGGCCCATTCTGGGCCCGCCTCACGCATGTGTCATCTCAGTGGGCCCCTGGGGGCGCGAAAACTGAATATTGCAGATATGTTCGCATTATTGCCGTAAGTTGCCATTCTAATAGACGACACGGGGATTTCCCTTTGAAGTTTTCAAGGCATTTATTGAAGATGAAAGGTTGAACAACTTATATTAGGGCAGTTATGAAGTTTTGGAAAACTTTGAAATGTTTACCTAATTAAAACTTTGTTCTGCGCTGTTAAGCGTAAATTTGTATTAAGCAAAATATCTAGTTCTAGGCTACAAGTAATATATCTTTTCAAAAATTAATTACTGTAGAATAACAAATAATAAAACAGTTAACGTCATGTAAAATGATTAAAACCTCATTTTTTAAGTCTCTAGGTACTAATAGTTGATGAGTATTTTACTAATATGTGTCACTTAATAAACTCATAATACTCAAATCACACTAATGTGGCATGCCAATGACCTACCGTCCTTCTATAAAAGAAAAACAATTTTTTTTTTCATATGTTTTCGCCAGATATTACAAGGTACAATAGTCTACAATAGTGACGACATTTTCTTCTTTCAACTCATAAAACCGTTGTGAAATGGCAACTTGTGCCCAAGAGCCTATACATTATGGATAACGGCCGAACTAGTTTCAATAAAAGGATTTTTTCAACGTCTCACATTCAGAGATATTGTAACATCGTTCACTCTTTCGATTTATTCTTTCATACACAATATCATTCGCTTAAAGGGACATTTCGATTTAATACACTTTATTGGGTTTGTTGAAAGGTCAACTTGATTTAGTTGAGAGGACTTTTCTGGAGATTATAGGGTGAGGATAGGGTGATTTTGTAGCCATTTAACTAATGTACAATACAAAACTAAATTGAAAAAAAAAAGTATTTTTTTTTTAATTATTCTACGGTACAATTCTACTGTTTTACTAGGCTAGGCTCAGCTAGAATTTCTACCTGATAAATAAAAAAAGTACGTTGTTGCGAAAATAATCACACAACAGGAAAATATAAACAGGAATAGCCGAGAATCCAGCTTAGTGGCATTAGATTAGGAGAGCAGAGATGTCCAGCAGTGAATTGAATGATATGCTAAAAATGATAAAACACCACAGTAATAAAAAAAAATTAAACCGTTATCTTCGAACAACTTCGTGTTTTAAAAATTGACAGAAAATTTTCTTTCTTCGCATTTACTGAATCGACGTGATCACGTAGCTCGCCTACGCGTCACCTACACATTGTTAATAGCATTGTCTGAGCACAAAATCGACAAGACACGGGATTGAATAGGTTCGCTCTGTATTCAGCGGGCGCGAGTGATTTTCCAATGAGCGGGCGGGATCCGCATGCAAAGGCGCAATGTCTTCACTGCGCGGACTGGGCGGGACTATTCTGGTTTCTTACAGGAAACTCGATTATAACATCGATGTCAGTGGCTAATTAGCCTACTCATCATCAAGAATACAAGTATCTATAGCGTATGCCTTATTTATACCTACGAGGTGAATTTGCGCTGCGCCTAAAAAGATTCTTGCGATATCAATGTTGGTCCCGGCAAAGAGGGGTTCCGGCTCCTGTTTTCGGCCCCAACACTAACATAATTCACCGTGTAGAGATATTTTTATTCTATAGATGAAGTGACAAGCTAAAAACAGGTGTTCAACCTCCTTTAGAAAGCTAACCTATTTATTTTTAATTTTACTTGTCATTTCTCTTCCCTCAATTTTAACCCAAGAGCCCACACGGCTCAAACACAAAGTTTCAAACGTCTCTTCCTGTTGAAGTTAAGTTACAGAACAGAAAAATAAAAGACATAGATCTTTATTAATTTAAATTCAAATCAAAGCGTTTATTTCAGACCAAAGGTGCATAGAAAAAAGAGAAATTACACAATTCAACTTAACAGAAATAAATATACAAGCATTAAGGTTACGACGTGTAGCCGAACCCAATGCTTCATAAATGAGATCCTTAAACTTAGACATCAGTCAGTACAAAAATGAAATAGAAAGCGCAATGAAAAATACAAAAAGAATTAAAAACAAATGCAGGAAAGTCATCGTTCCGATCCCGTTTCGATATCGAACCAAGACGTGTCCTCCAGAATACGGCTCTCGCTTAGGCAAGCGCGGTCTCGTCCCGCTAATGAGATTCTTTGGCTCGCGGTTTGCATTTCAGATCAGATTCGCTCTGTACCACTGAACTGGTTGCCTAATAACCAGACTGCGCACTCACCTTCACGAATTAGTCTGACTTGAGTATTGTTTGGAATAATAAGCGGGCTTCTCTGAAATTGTAATAATATTCATCATTCTATTAACAGCTTTGCTTCTAACATAAGTCTTTCCATCTCTCCCTGTATTCCATCTGTCTCTACGCATGTTCTTTATTTATGTTTTGGTCTTCTTACCTTCCTCTTTTTTATTAGTGTAATAAATTATTTAGTTAACTTTCTAGCCCCAAACAAAGTAGAGTTAGTACGATATTATCATTTTTAAGGCTTGATTAGAAGCATTATTTCAGTCGCTTCAATACCTACCGTAGATAAATACTTCAACAACTATAATACATTTATAAGTACTTTCAAAAATCACACCAATTTATCTAGCCCCAAATTAAGCAAGGCTTGTTAGTTAGTACTTAGTATGCTTTAACGGATAAACATCATCATCATAATCATCTCAGCCTATTGCTGTCCACTGCTGGACGTAAAAGCCAAGTTTTGGGAACCAAAGAGCGCCATAGAGCACAATCTCCAGCCAGCCATCTTCCTAAGGTCGTCGGTCTATTGAGCTGATAAACATAATTAACTTGAATTCATTTATGAACATCCAGGACTTGAGTACCTACTGAGTCTGATGCTCACACAACCGGCCGGCTTGTACAACTAGATCAGACAGTCGTTAAAAACGTTTAATTAAGTCTGAATTGTTTTTATTCAACTTCTATCATTTACCTAAATGACAGTTAAATAAAATGATATCAAAATAACAACAAAACGCGTTATCCCGTTGCAAAAGAGATCGCAAATTGAAAACGTACAGAACAATCGTATCGATATCGGCGCAACTGCACAACCAATTCAAAATAATGATTGTTTGTACTGCGAGATTTGAATCTGACTTTCATAATGCTGTGTCTCGATTTAAGTGGGACATCCCTATTTACTTATAAAAGTTACTTACATTACAACCTCCGTAGCCGAGAGGTGAGATCTCCGGACTTGGCGTCGCCACCTCTAAGTACCTACCGGGTTCTATTCCCGGTCAATTCAATGTATAAGAAAATGAACTTTACGGTATTTTCTCGGTGATTATAGTACCGTCGTTGTTTCTGATTTTGGGTTGTGTTGTTTTGTTTTCTATAGCACAAGTGCTATAGCTAGTTACCTCCTAAGGTCACATCACATACGTTGCCCTGATCTTAGAGACGCCGCCGCTATACGTAATTTATGTCCTCGATCAGGGCAATATATTATGTAGGTATGTGATGTTGGCCAATACTTATTATATTATATTTTTATTGAACTTTATGTGACGTACAAGATTAAAATCTTTGACAACACATTTAGTATTGTGTCGCGGTAATGTCCCGAACCAAGTCCAAGTGCTTCTCGAAGCAAGAGTCGTAGAAGTCGACTTGGTTAAGTTTGACTTAACACTGCAATAGAGTCTTAATTAATATCAATTACAGTTATTCACTTTATCCATATCATTCATTTCATGACTGAGTTTATTACGGGTTTTCATCTCATCGCCGGCTGCTGGCGGGACTTTGCCCTACCAGCTGATAGGGCAAAGTCCCGAAGCTGCAGGGCAAATTATTATTTTTGGGGACGTGAATAATTGCCCGGAAGGAGGCCTTTATACGGAATAAACTACTATTATAACTATTAGTAATCTATTATTTATTAAACACCCATTACGTTACTGATGACCCATTAATGATGTATAAATTTAAAGATTAGCTATAGGTACATATTCTATAAATTTAAATCTTTAAATTATAACTCGCCGCGTCCCGGAATTGTAGCAAAGGCATACAACACTAAACCCAGACAGAATATAGCGATATAATACACAGCATGTTATTGCTAGTCATAATATTAGAAATTGAGAACTGGATCTAGTATTAGAATAAAATGTCGGTTCTATTACTAACGTTAATAATATTTGCCTTTACAGGACAGTTTCCCAGAAATAAACTACAAAGTGGGTTTATCTCCGCTGAATTTCTTTGAAATTCATTATATTTATAGCCACAAACGTCTTTCAATATAAATAAACAGCAAACACATTTTCTACATTGAGTAACTAGTTACTAGTTTCTTGGAAGAATTTAAAGAAGTCATAATATGTCAGTCATTGTTTAAAAATCCTGGTCTCTCATTTAGGTATTTGCTAAGCTGCCCTTTGCTTATGAACATCCTACTTTTTATAAAAATAATCATTTTATAGTCTATAAAATTCACGAATTTGTATAAAAAAGGCACATCTGTAACTACAAAAAAATATGATACAAATGAATTGGAACTACACGTTGTAAAGCCCAATAATAAATAACATTTTCATTTATTAATAGATGTCCGCGTATTCCAATTTATCCGCCGTCACAAACCCATTCATATGTCACATTCACAATAAATAACTTTTTCAAAGCGTCCATCAAAATCGTGTAACAACAATCGGACCTCTTTTAAAAAAACGGACAATTTCAGACCCATCCCTTCGGACCCACGTCTTGTTCACAATGCGCGCGAAAACGTTGCCGCCATTTTGTTAAAAAAGAGCGCGAAACGACATTTTCGTATGTCACGTGACGAATGAAATTAGATTTGCTTTGCGTTTCCATTTTTATTGTGCGTGTGATTTATTGTAAAGCCTTTTAGAAGCTATTCAATTCGGCGCAAAAGTAAAACACGTTTATATGTTGAAAATGAGCTAAGCAAAAAAAAGGTTTTGGTAGGCCTTTATTATTAATATTTATGCATACAGGAGGACAGGAGGCAGGATGTTTGTTTAAATCAGTAGGCCCGTATAAAGGAGGCTAATATGTGCATAAGTTTCGATTTTCACTTAAATAAAAGTTTAATTAAATATTCATGAACACATTTAAGTACTTTTATATTATTTAAACAACAACATGTAATGCATGGTTTATAAAATAATTAAGTTTGACATTGCTTAGTGAAAGAAGACTTTAAAAACCTACACGTGTTTTGAATTAGAAATCAAGCATGTTGTTGTTTTTTTGCGTAAAATTGGATTTTCAAATGGAGAACAAAATGGAATATTTGAAATAGATGGTCGCTTTCGAGTCAACAATCACTGCACCGACTGTTTGTAAATATCACTTGGTAACAAAGTTATCCGAGTAACTTTGTAGGTATTCATCAAAGTGAGATAGTCCGTTACCAGATTATGTGGGTGAAAATTAAATCTTTTTAAATTGTAATTAAATTTAAAAAAAACTTTTTATGTTTAAATACTATCCAAAATGGGTCGCACCTTAAAACCATGGAAACCAGTCTTCCATTTGATGTACATAATTACGCTTAGTTATATCTTAATTAATATACCGTCGACCATCTACACCATCAAGAAAGTAGACAGATTTCTGCAGGACATACGGCATGTGCTACTTTGGACGAGGATACCTGGCTTAGACGAAGAAGGCCAGAGTCTTTTCATCAAGCACGAGTGCCACCATATCAACTGTTATATCACAACCAATAGAACGCTTTTTAACAACTTGGGATATTTCGATGCAGTCCTTTTTCGCGCTGAGGATGTTAGTGCCGGCTCATTTGACTTGCCTGATGTCAGGTCTTGGACTCAAAAGTACATTTTTGTAGCAAACGACTCGAGTGACAACTATCCAGTGTGCAATCCTGTTTACGATGGATTCTTCAATTGGACTTGGACTTATAAGTAAGTAATGCAGTTTCGAGGAGACTCGTGTTTTTTTCCAGTTTCATCCTTCAAGTGTGATAAAAAATCTTTTTTGGCTTTCTTAACCTTCATAACACAAAGATCTTAATTTCTTACTTTGAACGCAAGACAGCTAGTGTGTAATATGGCGCCGGTTTAATTTTCTGTTACCACAAAAAGTTAGTTTCTCACAATCTATAAGGTCCTATTCATAAGTTATCCTTCTTTTAAGGGGGTGACTATATCATCCATCCATCCATCAGCCGAAAGACGTCCACTGCTGGACATAGGCCTCCCCCAAAGGTTTCTATAAAGATCGGTCTTGTGCCATCCGCATATATGCCTAAATACAATCACTTTTTCATGTGAACAACATAGAATTCCCAGAAAAATTAATTCGCTCACCCATACGAAATGGCCGACCAACTGACAACAGTTTGTAGTTTGTAGTGCGAAGTAAGATTATTTTGAGATAGATGTTAGTCTAAAAATACTTAAGTGTAGAAAATGTTGTTGTATTTGAACACTGGAACCTAGAAAGGAATTAACTAATAAATACAGACCTTATATAAATGGTGCTTCTAAAATATCTGCCACGGCTGCAATGGGTGCAAGTATTCCTTATATAGATTACGATAGTGTAAGCCACGGACATCATCTATTTTTTTTTATTTTAAAAAATAATAATATAAGCTTTTAAATAAAAAAAAACGTGACGTCCGGGGCACGAATTTTTTTTACTATAAGAAATACTTTTATCCACAGCAGCCGTGGTCGATATTTTTGAAACACTATATAATCCTAATCTTTATCTCTCTCTTAGATCAGAGTCCACCATCGGATACAGATTCATATCCATTCGCAACGCCAACGACGACCTCCTAAACCGTATGTTTCCATGGATACCTTTGGAAAAAATGAAACCCGTACCCCTGTATCTAAAGAGCCAGTTGTCTTCTAAAACCAAAGCAGCAGCAATATTCTTAGACAAATGCAAAAGCAGAAGCAAAAGAGAAGATTACATCAAAAACCTCCAAAAACACCTATCAATTTACAACTTAGAAGTCGACATCTTTGGGGAATGTGGTACAAAGAAATGCAGAAGAAAAACTATGTCTAATTGTTTCTGGCGGCTGAAGCATCAGTACTATTTCTATCTGGCTTTCGAGGATTCTTTTGCTGTTGACTATCTTACTGAAGAAGTATTGTATGGGTATGACAACTTTGCTGTGCCTATTGTATATGGTGGAGCTAATTATCCATCGTAAGTACATACTTAATTAACTCAGAATATAAAGGTTTACTTATAGGCATAGGTATTTTTAATGTCTGATCTTTTATGTACCCGATATTAGATCGTTTTCTAGCCCCTTCATTTCTTAGGAATGCCTTATCTAGCTCTAGCCCGATACAAATCAGAATTGATAGGCTTTTTAAATTCACAAGTTTGGATAGGCATGTAATTATATTTCTTATGCGCTCATAATATCGGAAAATGGTATAAGACATCTTGTTCTTTTAGGTTAGTCAAACATACTTAGAGTTATTAAAATTATTGCTGACGAATTTTCTGCTACTGGGTTAAGAGTTGGATACATGCCACTTGAAACCGGCCAATCTGGAAGCCATTGGGGGAGGCCTTTATTCAGCAGTGGACGCCCTATGGGAGAAATGATAATGATGAGTTAACATCACAATTTCAAAATTTTAAAAATAACACTGTCTGCTCACTGTCATTTACGAAAAAAACAGAGAACTATGAATAGAAATTACAAAACTAGTTTAATCCGGGTTTTTTTTCAGGATTTTGCCACCAAATTCTTACCTAAGTGCTATAAGGTTGAACGAAGAGATGCTGGCAGAAGCTATTAGCGTTGCTATAAAAAATGCAACCATCTACGAGAACTTCTTCCGATGGAGGAACCACTACTCCGTCAAGAAAGGCAGGGGGTTCGAGCCCTGTAGTCTGTGTGAGGCACTCAACAAGAAGTACTGGTTGACCTACAAAACAAAGGGATTCCAGTTCAGAAAATGGTGGAACCCATTCTATGAACAGCGATGTAGAACATGGCCTTTTAATATGATTCTGTAAAACTCAAACATTGCGGAACAACACAATACTACGTAACTTGTTATGATGTTGATTTAAGTGCCGTGATTCATTTTGGTATTGTAAGTTGAGAGTTGTAACAGACTGTTGTTTTTACTGATATTAGATATCAGTAATAACGCTGGCAAATTACAAGTTTTTTATATTAATAAAAACACTGAAGGGAGCAATACTGACTTCATAATAATTATCTAACAAAGTGCATCTAAGCTAGACATTCCATGGCACAGCAGCAAATAAATACCTAATAGCTTGAATTATCAACGAAAATATAGCAAACGTCAAAAAGAATCAGCAACACCTGGATGAGGTACATTTATAGACTTACAGCTTGTGTGAGCTATAAATTACATAATAATCGCTTCGCATTTAATAAATCAATTTAAAAATATGTCCAATTTTTACAAGAAGTACCTAATTCCTAATTATTTGAAAAGTACAATCACATCCTATCTGGAAGTTAACTAATAATAAATCGTATAGGACCCCGTAAACATAGATTTCCTTTCCCAACTACCAGGGGAAACGAAAATCGTGTAAAAGTCTTCTTAAGGGGAAGTCTTCGATATAGTTTCTATTAAGTAACTACAGCTTAAGAGGCTTAAGTAAAGCCTTCTCCGGCATCTAGCTTCATTTTTAATGAACACCACGGTTAACTTTTTTAAGACATTTAAGACTTTTTCTGGAGTTTACATTTCGAGACTGTTATTAAAATAGGTAGCGGGCAGCATTTAATTTTAGATGAAAATCTACTTTGGAAAGAATATTTAACTGTTTGAATAAAAATCGTATTAGCTAATTTAAAACTACTTGTATTAGTGTTATGCACACAAATTAATGTTAATGAGTTTGACCATCTCTGAGGTTCCGGGTTCGATTCCCGGTTGGGTCAATAAAGAAAACGAACTTTTCTATACTGTCTCGCGTCTAAGTGTTGCAGTACCACCGTTGTTTCTGATGTCTATAACACAAGTGTTTAAGCTACTTACCTTAGGATCAGAGCAATGTAGGTATGTAATGTTGTCCAATACATAAATGCCAATGAGTTTGACCATCTCTGAGATCCCGGGTACGATTTCCGGTTGGGTCAATGAAGAAAACGAACTTTTCTTTACTGTCTCGCGTCTAGGTGTTGTAGTACCATCGTTGTTTCTGATCTCTATAACACAAGTGCTTAAGCTACTTACCTTAGGATCAGGCAAAGTATGTGATGGTTGTCCAATATTTATTGTTTGATTATTAAATCCGTGTATTATAGCCACGTAAACACAAATAACCGACAGTAAAACATAAGTTTAACGATATTCAAACTGACCACAAAAAACAGAACTGGCCCAGTATCGGTATACCCACACAACATCGCTCCAATACAAACGCGGATTAAAACTTTAAATTATTTTAAGAGATTAAACCGTACGATAAACCGCCTGCGTCGGATATTGTCGGCACATTCACCAGATGTTAATTTAACTTTTAATCCCGGTTATTCGTTACCACTAAATGTGTGGGGTTTTTCCTTAGAGCATTCAACCAACAGGAGACGCCATTGACAGGCATTCCCCTCTGCCACAAGTCTATGACCGTCGGTCACAGAGGTTATATAAAACTATTTGCAGCGCGTTTCGCCATCATTGTCAAATCACGGTGAGCGTGGAAGGACCGCAGCTAAAAACGCCAAATTACGCCGTGTGCTCGTTTCAAAAAAGATCAGAAACATCTAATGTTCTAAAGGACAGCGTAAATTTTCATCTATAAGTATTATTGAGTCTCAATATTAGCAAATAATGCCTTAAAATTGCAAAAACCTCATAAAATTTGTCAATCAAAAAGTGATACCAGTAAAAGGTAAAAAATCCTATTTAGCGTAATTTTTTATACTGAAGTACCCAACTTTAAAATCACACTGGTATTTCACGTTTGATATTGTTAATAATATTAATTACAATAGATGATTATTGAATTAATGATTTATCACAGTTAACAAATTATGATTCTTGTTTAAGTTTTGCGCAATTTTTTTGGACTTAATACTTACTTTTAAAGTATCAATGGTCAATACTATAAATATTTGCATTTAATCGGTCTACTTCAATAATATAATATATTTGCGAACTTCACCTTATTCTGAAAATTTGAGATTTTTATTGATATACGCTGGCCACCCTGCAGCAAAATTGGTGATGGGATAGCACAAAAACAAAATATCGATATCGATTTAACCACTTGACCTTTTGGGTCACCTAAAGTTGGCATTCCATCCGAATTTATTTCAAAAATGGGAATATATTCGAAACATTCCCAATGAACCCACCCGTTGGGAAAATAAACAGGTGGATTAGGTTTTATTGTTTATATGAATTTATTTAACACAAAAATGATGTTAAGGCTCAGGTTACAAGCATTTTTGTTGTTATTTATTTACACATACAATAAAAACTGTATGGTGTTATAAATTTTGTTTAATTTGGTTGCTTTACTGTAAGATCCGTGTTATTTATATAAAAATAGGCATTATTATATTGTGTCCATATGAGGATGCCACTAAATATTAATTTTCATTATTTTTGCGAAAATATAACATTACAAAAGGTTATGACAAAATCTTTGTAACAAAATAAGTTGACAAAATAGAAATCAATCCATTCCAAAGAAACAAAACTTTATATTATAAAGTTTTCGAGCCAACCATCTCCAGTCACCACCATAGACAGACCCAGACCAATAATATTTGAATTCATTTACAACTTTGTCTTTCTAAGCAAGCAGAAAAATTGGTATTATGATATTCTTATTTCATGATTTCTCTAGAGTCTAGACTAATTTCATGTTTTCGATTTAAGAGATGAAAATATTTGTAATATTTTTAGAAAGTCTTCTGCCTGAACCGGGAGTTGGGCCAGCCAGATGTGGAAAAAGCAAGATTGATATTCAATTTACAGGTCTTTTAATTATCTTTATCTATCTATCTGGAGAATGCCTTTACTCCAAGAGGAAGGGGCTAGATGAATCATATCCACAACGATATAGAACTACCTTACCTATGCACTTTTCGAAATAGTATACAGCGCGAATACAGCTAAAATAGTTAACACCCAATCTTGCAAATCCTACTTTACAAAATTCAATCTTCTAACTTAACCTTCAATTATATTTACGATTTTTGCGGGTTATAGCCCAGTATTTTTTTTGTTTTATTATAATTATGACAATATACCTGAAAACCAAATTTTGCAGGTATTTCTTGCAGCTTTAGGCTTGGACTTTAACCAGCCGGAATCTATTAGAATCAGCTAGAATTTGTTCACGACGACCTTATTGCTTGCGATGGATTGAAACCGTACTTACCCGGACCGGTTTTCCGGCTGGGATTATTCCAATCCTTAAACTCTACCATACTGACGTATATTAATAAATAACCCTGTAGATCTTAATGACAGCTAAAAGAAAAGTTTCTATCATCACCACTACCAGCCTATATCAGTCCACTGCTGGACACAGGCCTCACCAAAAGTAGGATTTTGCCATAATCGCCACGCTTGGCAGGCGGGTTGGCGATCGCAGTTTGGACAATGGTGGAGAGGAGACGCTGCTGCCCGTCTTCTTATGGCGGTTCTCCTGTTAGTCGCCTCTACATAAAGTTTCTATCTTACACATAATAAAGATTCTAAATTGAATAAAACCTTATCATAATACTGGCAGAACTCATCGATAAAATTTATCGATAGTGTTAAGCACTATCTTCGTTTATTTGAAACTGACGTCACACTCGTGCATGGATAAGTTGCCCTTGTGTGTGAATATATTTGTGTGCGTCTAGTTTAAGCTAGTGTAAGATAATTTTTGTTGTGTGCGAGCGTAGCAACGTCATTGAAAATGCGTTAGTGTTAATTCCCTATGTGTGCGTTATACCCTTCCCCCCGCAAGAAATGACAGACTTTTTCTCATAGATTTTAGCGAGCTTGTCGTCTCCTGTTGGTTGAATGCTCTAAGGGTTTTTCGGACGAATATCAATACTCGTAGGTAAGTAACGTATGTGAAAGGTTTGTAAATAGGTTTGTTAAAAATACTGGGTGAGCCAGACTCGCACATGAAGGGTTCTGTACATACTTATAAGCCAAAAATCGAAGATTACCAAGTTCTAGGCATAATCCTACAATATTACATAGATAAAAAATAAAAATAAGATATTAATAAACTGTCCCATACTACTACTTGGACAAACGGGAATTTTAAAACATTTCATCATTTGCATGCAAACCTTGATTACTTGGCTTGGAAGCCGATTATGGTTTTATTTTACCACAGTGATGTCAATTTTCTAACTTCACGTGTGCATAAACACATACTTAGGTACCTTTTTTTTAGAATGTAGTTTGTTCCTATAAAAAGATATACTTAGTGTGATCATAAACACTGGCAAATGAGATATGCTATCTGCCCCTAATATAGTCCATACAAATCACGTGCCCCAGGAACCATTGCAGCCAAACGGATTTAATTACTATGCTAAACCTTACCCCAGTCGCGTAAGTATAGTTTTTGCCCCTTCCCGACTAATCTGAATTCCTGATCACTGTGCCAAGACAGTAATAAATTGTCTGAGATAGAGCGTTACATCCGTAACATACATTATGCATTCCATATCTGTTTGCTAGGTGTAAAAACATACAATTAATTGCGAGTTGAGACGCTCTGGGAGCGTATTTTTGAAGCGTTCGAATTCCAATTCGCATACGAAATCCTAAGGGCCTTAGCCCACTTTCGGCACGGCACGGCAAGGGCTTTTTAGGTGACGAATAGCAATGTATCCATTGACTTATATATTACTTCGTAAGGACAGGGCGGACCACACGTCTGGGTGTTGGACCTAAAGAGACCCGAAAATGACCCGACCGAGGTCGATGTGACGTAGTCAGTGGTCGGCGGTCATCGTGATCTGACATTTGTATGAAAAAATAAAAATGCCTAGATGTTCACTGAAAGGTTGCATAAATTACGACAGAAAGGTCATTAAAACAAATTCTAATATTACTTCTCACCAATAAGCCGCATATTTGATAAACACTAAACTTATTTACATTACTTTAACAATTTTCCAACTTCTTTGTCAATTTTACGAAGCAACGCCATATTTACCGTGCAAAACCGATACAACTTTGTAGCGGCGTGCATTTGTTGTATGGTTATAGTATAGCCATAATAGTGCTCACAGTGCACTGAGTGCAGTCCAGTACATGCGATGTAATATAAATATTTTATTTTATGATGATTTATTGAATACATAATTTAAGTTTACATGATAAAGCACTATGAGTCAAAAATTTAAAACATGTCCTAAATAACAAAAGGCATAAGTAAAAAAAAAAGTTTTATTCGAAGGACAGTGAAATGTAATTACTTAATATATATAATATAAATTATGTGATATAGTTTTTTCAGAAAAGTTTTAAGGTATGATTCCGTATACTTATAAAAATAAATTGTATCCACAAACAACCAATTATCTAGCCCCAAACTAAGCAAATCTTGTGCTATTGCCACTAGATACAGATAATAAACATACTTAAATATATTTATAAACTACTTAAATACATTTTTATACATCCATGACTTTAGTGCAAATGCTCGTGGCAGCTCATCACACTAACATTTGCACTTCGCGGGAGTCGAACCCGCAACGGCCAGGCATTGTAGTGCGGAGCGCGAACTACTACACCAGATGGTTGTCGATGTAATCTCATATAAACTCATAGAGAAAATATGGTGACCAGCACCACTGCGTGCTGCTGAATTCGGAATCATACCTTTTGTTTCATTTCGAGAGATAGAGAGAGAAATTGTTTTTTGTTTTATAGCTTCAATTACATGTATAGATTAGTCATCATTACAACTTATAAGAAAAGTATAGTTTTATTTAAAAGTAATGTTGATGTTTAAGTATTTACTAAGTAAAACAAACGAAGTTCCTAGGTTTAACTATAGAACAAGACGTAAATTGGAAAACGCATTAGATAATTTTTGTACAGCAGGCGCTGCGCGAGAGCTGCGCGAACGCGACCTTTAAACTGACTCAAACATGAACTGCACGCGCGCAGATCGCGCGCACTGTACAAGCCTTGCATGAGTTGCGCTAAAGAGGCGCACCAATCGGTTGCAGTAACGGATCGCGTGCCGCGCGCGGGCAAATCGCGCCGCGTCCTGTGCATTCGCGACGCGTTCGCCAGATCTGCCTGTCGATTCTGTAAACAAAACCGCGCTCACTTCGTCGCTGCACTCGCCCATCAACGATAAATAATATGAACCTTCTTACTAACTAGCTAGAGGCTATGTTCGTTTGTACGGCTAAGTCGAGTTTTAGAGCGAGTCCGTTGCGTTTTTCTTAGAGAATCGACCGGCTGGACCTATCCTTACAGAGTCAATAAGTTTATATATGCTTTAAAGCAGGTTAGATCTGTAACAAAAACTGCGATTGCTACCTATCATACATTGTAGGTTCTAAATTACGCTACAGTTTACTGATGTGATACTACTTATTATAAATAGAGCTTTTATTGCCCAAAAAAGATGCATAAGAGCAATATGCGGTGTCCCTCCACGAACATCATGTCGTCCTCTATTTGCACAGTTGCAATTACTAACATTGACGTCCCTGTATATATTTGAAACATGTGTATTTGTAATGCAAATTATGCATATTTTTAATAGGGCATTTGACATTTATCCACGGAACACAAGAAATCAAAATATCCTGTTAATACTAAAACATCAATAACAATGCAGTATAAAAAAGCTGTATGACAATGAGTATGAAAAAATCTTCAATAATATACCTACTGAATTCAAAACATTAAATAATAATCAATTTAAACAAAATTGAATAAGTGGCTAATCTCACATACCATAAAGGAGTTTTTTAAATCATAAATATTCATTTCAACATAATTATGATATGACTGACATCTATGTGCCTAATTTATATTAATGCAATTTTATATTAATTTTAGTTCAATTTTATATTTAATTTGCATGCCTCGTGTTGGCTAAACATGCTTGGTACGTTCATTTTAAAACACCTATGCATACCGTGTTTAAGCAAATAAAGATTATTTTATTTTACCTAAATTTATGTTGACGTATTTCATTGAAAAAGCAAAAAGTTATATTTACTTTGATACTACTTTAAATATAACATTTGTGAAATAAAAACTTTTTTCTTAGTTCCACTATCGTTATAAGCTGCTCTTACAAGGTTAATTATGGGTAATTTTGTGGTTACTATAAGATGTTATTTGACAGTTGACATCAAAGCCTAACAGATGGGGTTAGTGTGTCATGTATGGAGGAAATGCAAGGCGATTTGTTCTGTCAGCCGTATCTTTACTTTTTACATCAATGAATGTATCTTAATATTATGACACTAAGGTTAAAATTAATAATTATTCCTAAGCATACCGCGGCTTGCTGAGACCACTGCCATTGCAGTTATAACCTAAGTGCTATATTATTAAGGTACGGACAACAGCACGTCGACCTACCACAAAATGTCAATTTTTCTCATTTGAAAATGAACTCTATATGTCAGGCTTAAAGTTGAAAATCTATTGGAGAATTTTTGACTTTTGGGGTAGGTCGACGTGCTGTTAACTGTACATTTCTATTTGTGAGCAAAAATGCCTTGCCGTGCCGTCCCGATAGTGAGCGCAGTCCCTAATAATCACATACATATCCTTGGAGTTTGTAGGCGATTCTTGTGAATTCGTATGCGAATCGTATCCTGAAAAGGCGCAATGTTGCGATAAGGGTTTACAAGGTCTTACTTACTATTCGAATCAAGTCGACATTGAAAACCCAAAAACAATTGATAGGTAGTGGGACTTAACTTCAACTTCCTTCCTAAATCCTATAAAATATAAATGCGCAAGTTTTTGAGTATGGATGTCTGTTACTCTTTCAGGCAAAAACTACTGAACGGATGAAAGTTGGCACACTTAAAGATGTGTAATGATAAAAAGACAATATGATTTTGATTAAAATTTAGAGAATACTTTTTATCCCGGTTAATGTTCCTGTGGGATACATTGAACAAACTAAAGACCACGCGAACGAAATCGCGGAAAACAGCTTGATTCTTCGTAGTCTTCTGATTATTTCCGATGCTATTGAAAATGCTTTCGGATAATGTTGGCTTTTGTGAATTCGTAAGATTTTAAAATTTATGCAGATAAGTAGGTAGTTAACTTATTTTATAATCGGATTTAAGCCGCGCTAAAGGCAAAGACAGTTAATTTGCGGACAGCAATGCAGCCAGACATAACAGGGTTAAAAGAAAAATTAAAGAAGCGCGGATAGCAAGGAGGCAATCTAACTTGCTCACGGCAAGACTGCAACTAATTTTCCTACGCAAACGGAAACCTCTAGGCGGGCGGATTGCTTTTTCTCAACTATTCCATTTTAAAGTTGAATTTACCTTGGAAGCTCTTTGACTTTGCTAAAGACATAGGTGCCAGATGAGTTTTTATGATTTAAATTTAACGTTAAGGTAAAAGTTTTTGCTCGGTGTTTGTTGCTTCGGACTTTTGCCTAGCTAGCTACCCACTTATTATCTAGAGATATCACAGCTGCCTCGTCTTTTTCACAAAGAGAAAATCCTGCATACAGATTCAGTCATTTCATCATGCCAACTACCTGCTGACCGGACGCTCCTAATCCTAAAGTTACCTAAGCAGATCCTAACTAAAAACTATTCTGTCTTTGACAGTCTCATAATTGAGTGCGGCTGGTCTATCGTCATCGTTGTAGCAAGACTGGTAGTAAAAAAGCCATTCAAAAGGGATAAGTATAAGCAAGTTGCTAGGTCTTAGAGCTATTAAAGGAATGCTAGACTTCGGAACACAGGGCACCACTTGCAAGTTCCGTTGATATAAATTGTATTCTCAAGGATCTTAGCTTGCTAATCCTAAAGTATTGACAAAACTTCCAAAATTCCTAACGATAGTATTAACAAGATCTCTCTCGTAAGCTAATAATTCTCGAGAATAAAGTTATTTATTTTTATTTATTACAGAAAGAAAACTTATTTGCATTTAAGAAAAACCAAAATTTTAAATTTTCTGAACAACTCCCGTTTGTGGGGAACCAAAATCATACATAATATAAAATTGGAAATAGATATTGTAATAATAACGTTATTGATTTAATGGACGTTAGGCAATTATGCCTTTGCCTTAACAACACAGTATCATTCATTATTTGACATTTTTGACAGCTAAATTGACAAGTGAAATATGAAAACAGTTGTGAAATAAACGAAAAATACGTAAAAAAACTGCATTTTAAAATACTTTCTCTTTAAATTATAAATACTTATATGTTGAGCATATAATTTTCTAGCAATAAAAACTGTTAATGTTACATTTCTTTGTTGTAAAAGTTAGGTTATGTGTTGTTATGAGTCAAGGTGATTTCGAGTCGATAGATGATTTGAGGTTTTAATAATCTCGTGCCTTCCAGTTGTCTGCCTTATATGGGTTGAAGAGGTCTTATATTGCACTTGAATTAGTTGAGTTTATATTTCTACAATGAGCGGACGCGAAGGATCGGGTGGCTCGGGGTCTCAGGGGTTGGACAAAGGAGAAAAGAGTACGAGGACTCCATCGCAGCCCATGCCTACTGGATCCAGGTTAGTTGTGTTGTAAATATTAAAACGCACAACATTACATGACCACAATATGGGTTTACTTCCTATGTTTTTGATAGAGACTAATTTGGTCTTTGTTCTTGTACTTACTTAATCAACTCTTTATCTTAGATTTATTGGTCTAACAGTGGAAAGATCTAAGATCTTATGATACTTTAAAATGTTTTTAAAAATACTCATAGTTAAAGGGTACACCATGCACAAATACTTTACTCTAGTATTATCATTTGGTTTTAAGAAGCTGTTTTATTATAGTAATTACCATATTTCACATCAATAGATCATGAATTCATGTCTTTATTTAGATGGGAAAAAGAGATGGCCCTTAAAATAGATTTTAACAGTAACAAGCAGCTCTTACTTAGTGACCCATTAGAATACAAGTACTGCCCAGTTTAGTGTATGTCTCCTGTATCCCATTTTCCCCCCTTAATTTTAATTTTTTTTTTTCTAGTGCCCACAGTTACTATGCCAATGAGCCAATCCAGTTCCGAGTGCGGGGTTCCACAATTACAGGTGCCTCCCCTCCCAAGTTCGTGACATTGGAAGACATTATGAAGGCTGCACATGGCATGCAGAATATGGCCTTAGCACATGAAATAGCAGTTGACAATGACTTCAAGTTAGAGCCATTTGAGCCGCCAGATAATAGGTATTGTCCAAAAAATTGCAAAACATTTTTTTTTTTCAGTTAATACTGCTCAGCTATAGATCTAAGAACTTTTAAAAATGCTTGTATTGTTTATTTTTTTTAGCTACCAAAAACTGGTAAAGGAAACCATGCATAAGGCCTATTTTGACATCTTAAGAGAACAGCTGAATTCTGATCCCCCTGAGTACAAGCAGGCTCTTGTACTATTGGAAGATGTAAAACAGGTGAGTCCTTGTAAGTAAAGTTAACAGGGATATAAAAAAAAAATGAGGCAAATTTTAGGGGATGGTGCAAATTTCAAAATGAAGTCCGAAAAAATAATTCAATAAATTGAATTGCTAAAAACAAAAATTTACAATGTTTAAGCATTTCTGATCTTAACCAATAGTCAAATATTTGTAAAAATATTTCTATAGGGTGTTGACGGTAGTATACTACTCAGCTATATATATAGCTACAACATTGATCAAAATACGCTGGCTTTGACAGCGAGAAAAAACACTTGAAGAATTTCATCTTGTCACGTGACGTCCTCGGTAGCTTAGTGGTCAAAGCACTCGCCCGGTATGCGATGGGACGTGGGTTCGAGTCCCACCTGAGGTCGATGATTTTTTTTAAGTGTTATTTATCTTCAATAATTTAATAACTTGAGTAAGTACTTTTTTTTACCAGAAACAATAGTGTACGTACAGAAGAAAAAAATTACCATGTATTCAAAAAATATTTTATACTAAACTCAGTTCTACCACTGATCAAGATAAAATTTATTGTGTTGTTTGAGTCTGAGCACATAGCGTGTCGTATAGGCAAGGCGCAACTGCGCCTCACAAAGAACAGACAATAAACAAGGTCATATGTTTGTTATTTAAGCAGGATAACTAAACTTGTTTTATAGAAACATGCTTATTTGTTTTACTTTGTTTATGTGATGAGCTGCAATTTAAACTGATTCATTATGGATGTCATATATTGTAATTAAAAGTATGAGTTAGTAAACAATTTTTTATTGATTTATTATATTTACTTCTTACTAATGTTATTAACACCTATCAAATAATCATGATAGCCATACATTATTTTTAGGGTTCCGCACCCAAAGGGTAAAACGGGACCCCGCTGTTAATAAAACCCCCATGTCCGTCTGTCACCAGGCTGTATGTATCTTATGAACCGCAATAGTTAGACAGTTGACAAATAATGTATTTCTGTTGCCCCCATAACAACAAATACTATAATACAAAAGTAAACAAATATTAACCAACCAACAAACGTGATTTATCTGCCATTTTTATAGTTATAGATAACGTTACGAAACCCTTCTTGCGCGAGTCCGACTCTTACTTGGCCGGTTTTCTTAAAGAATTGAGATTTGAATTTTCTATGTATTTCTATACTTTAAAACATTTTCAGGGATTGTTCTCGATACTACTACCCCGTCACACTCGAATCAGGGAGATGATCGAAGAGGTCCTAGACACAGACTTTATCAAACAGCAAGCCGAGAACAATAGTCTGGACTTCCACAAGTACGCCAAGTTCGTCATCGATTTAATGGCCAAGTTGGCAGCACCAGCGAGGGATGAAATGATACAGAATATTACTACACTTTCTGATACTGTAAGTGATAATAAACGGTTTTATTTTTATTTGCAAGAAACTTCAATTAAATCATGTTTGTTATGAATCTGAGGGTCAAGTTAGCTGACCTGTTGAAGTTAAAGATATACAATACTAGCTGTGCCTGCAACTTCATTTGCATGGACTACAGGAGAATTCCGCAAATCTATTCCGAGACTCAACATGAAGTAAACTAAAAAATTGTTGGGCTTAAACCCCTCGACTATGGCGAAACTAAAGTCTTACTAAACCATCTTTTATAGAGAGGATTTCTATATAAGTTATAAGTACTCAATCTTAGTAATGCTGCTTTACCTTTGTGTCTCTACTATAAAAGAACCAGCATTATGCATGCAGATATGCAGATGTATAGAATACCTATTTATCTACAGGTGGACATATTCCGTGCGATACTCGAAGCACTAGAAGTGCTGAAGTTGGATTTAGCGAACACTTTGATCGCTATGATCCGGCCGCACGTTCAGAAGGAAAGCGTGCAATACGAGAGGGCGAAATTCGATGAGATGTTAAAAGTTTCTGAAGGTATTGTATCTTTTATAATACAGCTGATATTGTAATTATTAAAAAATGTTTACTCGCGTGTTAGGCCAAGTCTCCTGTTGTTAATGTTTCAATACAAAGTCATGAAAATATTCAAGATAATATAACACTTGAAATGAAATCGACCGCCTCAGGTGGGGTAGGACCCAAGCCCACGACCATCGCATACCGGGCGAGTGCTTTTCCAACTAAGCTACCGAGGGCGTTAGTTGACCTGAGTCTGACCAAAATTTTTCAAGTGTTTCTCTTTTCATGAAAATATTGCTACAACGTGCCGTAGGTGCAGGAAACATTCTTACGATAACAAACTGATTTCCAAGGTACTTTGTTTAGCACTTGTGTTATAGAAATCAGAAACAATAGACGATACCTAGACCCATGACACAATAGAAAAGTTTGTTTTCTTTAAACCAACCGGAAATCGAACTCGAAAGATGACGCCATTTCTTAACGAAAAAAAAAACGTTTTTAGTACACTCAAAAGTTGGGAACAAAATTACGTAGGCACTAATTGCAGTCGGACGCATCAAATTCATGTTTTCACGCGTGAAAACCTTACTTATAATAACATATTATTTTAAGATGGCCTACAGCACACTAGAGAATGGCTCAAACGCAATATAGACAAGACAGGTCTCAGTTTGCCGGTCACCGATCAGAACATCATCAGAAATGTTACAGCACAGACATTGGCGAAGGCCTATCTGGAATTACTGGAGTGGGACAGCTCTAAGGAATATCCTGAGGTATGATCATCCTTTAAGTAATTAGACATAACTGCTTTTATTCTGCTTTTATTCAAAATTCAAATTCAAAATTTCTTTATTTGTTTACAAATCAAATGTTACATAGTTTTGGGACCTCCCTTTTAAGTTGGGCACATAACTAGCTGTTGTCCGCGACGTTGTTCGCGTGTCATTAGTTTATTCATCATAATGTAATACATATTAAAAACCTTCCTCTTGAATGACTCTATCTATTGCTGAAAACTGCATTAAAATCCGTTGAGTAGTTTAAAAGATCAAAGCGAACAGACAGCGGAAGCGACATTATTTTATACTATGTTGTAGATACTTTTTGGGTTGTTATTTTTATTCTTTTGGGTAATAATGAGGCATAATTTTGAAGTTGGCCATATTAAAATTACACCCAGTTTTAACTGCAGTTCCGAAAAAGATATATGGCTCGACATACCTTGACGAATTTTTTACGTCAGTAAATCAATAACTAAAATTAAACTGACTTTAATTGAAAATGATCATTATTATAATATCGGGGCCGCGTACAGAAAACGTACACCGTAGAAAAAAAAAAAATTTTATCATCAAACTCACTTCATTATAATTTTTGATCTCTTCTTAATTGGTGTTGGTTTCTTTTTAAAGAAATATCTACCTATTTAAATATGTATAATGTATAACATAAATAGAGGTTTTTGGTTCGGTACAAAAAGTTTTTGACTCACAAGAATCAGTTCTTAATGGGATGCGCATTATTCATGTTACACCTTAAAGTTTCAACGTTATTTTTTGGTCTGTATTACCTATATCGTTCGTCTTTCTGTAAAATTGAGGTGCTCGTATTTCAGTGGCGGCAGCGCTTTGGTATCAATTACTAAAGTTAAGCAACCAACGCCGCGGTCGTGAGTGGATGGGTGACCATTCCGACCATATTTAGTGAGATTTATCACGAGCATCTCCTTGCTTCGGAAGGCACGTTAAAAGTTGGTCCCGGCTACTATCGCTTGATATTTGTCGTGAAGCCTAGTCAGAGGCCTTAAGGCGGTTTGATAACATCTGACAGTAATTTTAGTCACTGACCTTACAACACTGGTGCATGGAGTATGGCCCAAACCACCTCATAGCATTGAGGTGAGGCCTGTGCCCTGCAGTGGGACGTATATAGGCATACTTTACTGTAAAATTGATGTGTAAGTACGCTTCGCAATAAAGAGTATCTATCTATCTATTTTAGACTGTGGCACTAGACGCGCCGCGCTTCGCTGAACTAGGCACGCAAGTATACCGGCTTATCTGCCTCGCGTCGCTCATGCTGGCCAGCCCGCGCTGCGGCGAGCCGGCGCAGCAAGCGCACAGGAAGGAGCTCACTGAGAAGATCTCCATCATCATGGACGCCGCCTCCAGCGACACGTGAGTAGCTTAAGCAGTATCAGGGGCGTGCGGTGCATATAGGCAATTAGGCAGTGCCTACCTGATAAATGAAATAAGGTAGGTAGTAGGTACCTAAAAATGTGGGTTATTGATGAAAACCACTGATTTTCATCAATAAAACACATTACTGCCTACCTCAAAATAAAACCAATGCCCGCCACTGAGCAGTATGCATACTTTGACTGGCCGACACGGAGATTGGCTAGAACCCCCTTTGATGGAAGTCGGGTGATGATCGCTGACAGACGAACATAGCCAAACCAGAACTGCCTACGATGCCTATGATGAAATCTAGTCCTGACTCACATGGCTTCGAAAGGACACCGACAGGTTTTTTATAAGTATAGTACTCTGAGGTCGGGAGTCCCACATTAAACCTGGCCACCCCCGCAGCTGTTGTGGTATGTGCAACTTATTTTCGTGACTATAAAAATAAAGTTTCGGCAATCGCAACTGTTTCCTGTCAAAGCGCTACATTCGCGCGTTGAGCGCCTAGCTGTAGTAATACTATAGTAAGCATCGATTGAAAACATCGATACAACAGGAATACATACATATATTCGGGCCGGCATTAATTGACAAAACCAAGTATGTGTAGATTGATGTTGCCGGCGATGTTGTTCAGCAACTGCCGAACTGACATCGCTGGCGCGATTATGATGTGAGTGGCTACCCTAAATCTGAAGATCTAACGAAAACAAATCTGTATTTCTAGAGAATTAAAAGCAGTGCTGCCGTCTATAGCCGAAGAAGTGATTCTAGTGACTAACCAGTTTCTGGAGAACTTGAACCAAGAACCTTTGAACTCTGACACCAAGGAACTGATCCGGACACAGATTATATCCTTGTCGGACCCCGAGCATAAAGTCAGGCAGATTGTCCGTGAGTATATTTTTTAACCCTGCATTTTTAATTATTTTTGTCACTATTACTTTGTGTTTGCTAACAAATCTTATATGACGTGAATACTGAAAACGACCGACATCGTAAGTATCGTGACACACAGTGCTTCTACGATATTCATACCATTACCATACCATTTCACCGTTACAAAATTTAAAAATTCCCATAAATATTTAATGTAAAAACCTGTAATTTTAGTCACACATTTAAAAAGTACGTTCCACAACCATACCACACTTTGCAAAGATAGTGGGTAAATCAAAAGTTTTATGTATTACCATTGACAGGGATAACGGCATTTTTTTTTCTTCGCCTATCAGGTACATTATCAAAAAGTATTGGCACATTTTTTTTTTTCACGTAATCATAATATCACAGATATATATTCATTTGAAATGTTGTATGACGTCACGTCCCGAACTTTATCTTTGTAATTGTTTGATTGACAAAAGAAAAAATAAGTGTCCACAATTTTTTGGTTTCTAACTGACGGACAGCGAATCCCGTGGACAGCCTTCAGACAGAATGAATGTATCCTGAAAGAGCTAAAAATCACGACGCGCCTATCAGACACTTGCCGCACCCGCGTGCTCAAATTTCTCGGCCACATAGCGCGGAGAGAACCAGAGTCCCTGGAAAGGACGATACTGACGATACGAAAGTGGAGGGAAAAAGACAAAGGGGCCGAGCTCCAGCCAGGTGGTGTGACCAAACCAAACTTCTGCAACTAAATCTGCACGATGCTGTCCACGCCGCCGCTGATAGAGCAACATGGAAGAGCTTAACTCGGTCCCACTCAATTCTGTCCTGACTTGACCTCCTGATGCTCACGATCCCTAATCCCTCGGGTTACGACTTAGAAGAAGAAGAACTGACGGACTGAATAGAATTTTATTTCCTTTACCCAGTCGTCATCCCTAATGACAGGCGATAGCAGATAACTGTATCTGTCTACAATACAAGAACATACACTTTTTTTTAGATTTCCAAACAATCCATACTAACATCGAATTCTATTTCCCCAGGCCAACGCGTTCTAGAATTCCTCCAAATGATCCTAATATGCGCGGGAGGGTCACGTCAGATCCCCGTCGGGTTATCCGGCTTCGCCAAGGAGTTAACATCAGTATCAGGCACCCTACTTCGCTACGTCATGCACAACAAGGCGGTGTTCAACTCGCACTACCTAGACTTGGTCACGGAAGAGCTGAGTAAGAGCTAATTTAGCCGAAACGTATAAATATCAACCGATTTTGAAGCCCAAACGACGAACTAACTGGTCATCCATATATTACGTCACACTTTGATAGGGAGAGAAAGGCGTAGTGTGACATTGCGTGAATATAATGATGACATTCCAGGACAGGGTGTCAATAAAGTGACAAGGGAGGAAAGAACTCCAAAAATCATGGAATTCGTGTGACGTAATTTATGCACATATTACGTCATGGTCTTGGAGGGGGGCTATGCCCAATGTAACAGTGCTAAAGAGATCAGGAAAAGCGTGACTTAAGGAAGAGGGGGTCTTGAATATCGACATTTTGAGTGACTTAATATACGGATGGCCTCTAACGCTTACCACAACGATGCGTTGTTGTCTATGTTTGTCTTTGAAGTGGAAAACTACACGTTAGCTGATTAAATACTATTTTTGCAGCTTACGAAAAAGTCAATATAGACATGCCTTACTCAATCAACGTATTTAATTGTATTCAATGCCATTATTGCAAAAAAACGTCATAGCATATTTAGTATGCAATTTCAAATGAAAACAATGCGTGCGGTGTTGCCACCTCTAAGTCAAACATAGTCTATATTGATAAATACGCGAAAGACAATACATTAATTGCCCTGATTTTGAAGTACGCCCCTGGTAGAATACATTGGGTGTTAATTCCTTTAACATTCAATGTATTCCACCAGGGGCGTTTTCCGGCACACCCCGAATGTTTAATGTGTTGGAGCCGTTTAAGTTTTCCGTCTAGCAAGCACTTAAATGCCTATGATGTTGTCGACATACCACATAAACATCACTTAGCCATTGTAAAAGTAGTATCTACCTTGGATTTAAGAGGAGGCATTTAAAATCATTCAACTAATCACAAAATCCTCAAAATAAGGAATCACAACAATTACAGATGTAATTTTTATGATAAGAATAATTGTTATAATTTTAACGACTTCCTAAGGTTCGATTAACCTTGTATCCCATGGAAAATTCCTGATAAATAATAATCAATAAGATTAATATTTGTTTAACCTACTAACAACATCTTCCATGTTCTATCGAGTTAAAATAATATTTTAATCGTTTTACTCATAAAACGTTATTCCAGTTTACCAGTATTCACCTTCCAGTTAACTTTTACATACCTAATTAATTGATTTGTTAAAATACTAGAAGAAAGAAGAAACTTACAGATAAGTCATTCGCAAAATGTAAAGCCATGTATTTAGGGACCCTAGCGTCTTTCGAGCGTCGACATCTTGGCAGCGTCCAATCAGTGTTGACAAAACGCTTGCGCAGCAGCATTTACTTAAAGCTGATTGGACACTGACACGACGTCGACGCTCGAAAGACTTCCTTTACTGACCGGCGTTACGGGGCGTAATATTACATGTTGCAAAGCGAACATTTATTCAGTCAGTACAGGGAAATAAGCGAGCAACAGACTGACCCTTGCTCGCTCCGAATGAGTCTTTATTATGGCGCATCCCTTTGAGTGTTACGCTCCGTCATTATGCCAGATTCTAGGTAATCTTTAATTTGTTTTTGTTTCCAATTTAAAACACGGAAGAGCATTTTGAAACAATGCTCGCTGCGAATGTAACATTACGCTCCGTAGCTCCAGTCAATACCCACCTTTAGAGTTGGATGCCTTTATGCAATAGTACTGCCCATGCGTACAGGTGCAATTCTAATAACTTATTAGCTGCATATACCGGTCACATAGGACCGCAACAATAAATTTTGTATCGTGTCTCGTTTTACGGGGCTGTATATCCATTTTTTTACTGCTATAGATAGTTACTTTGTATGTTTAACCCTTTTAAACTATTTAAATAACCTTTTAAAATATTCCATAACATTTTTGGTGTCGGTGTCTCGTATTTTGTAAATCATACTAAAATTTTAAAATCAATTGCCTTTAATAAAACTGCCTACTAGTCATAATGGTGCTTCGTTCGTTTCTAACATTTATAACTTAGCACCACAATATTATAATAGTGGTATATTAATAAAGATAATCTAACGTTCAGGAGTGATTGCATTTTCAATGGTATATTAACGATATGAAATGAGAATAAAAACACTAAAAAAATATTATATACAACTAGCGGCACGGACGTTGAGCGCTGGGTGAAAGTTGCGCAGAAGACCATTACGATTACGTGATTGGCTAGTCGCGCGCCGCGCCTGCACCGCCGGCCGTGATTGGTTGTTAGCTCCGCGCACACGCGTCTGATACGATGATCGTCTTGTAAGATGCGCAAAGCTATCACCACTTTGCCCCAGCGCTTAACATCGATGCCGCGTACTGTAAGGGGTCTTCCATTAATCACGTGATGTTTTTTTAGCAAATTTTTAACTCCCCCTCCCCCATGGTGATACGTGGTGAGGTTTTAGACTATCCCCTCCCCCCCCTACTCAAATCACGTGTATTTTTTTAAAACAGATTTCACGACGCGTTTTACACCAGAGTTCTAAGCCTCGGGCGATAATCGCAACTGAGGAACGCACGAACTCCGGTCTCGTAAGTTTTGAAATAAAACCGCTGTTCCACCACCGCACCGGGCGCGGGTGAAAATCGCTCCATGAGTTTTTAGCCTTGAGCCAAGGTCAGGCACCTCTTTTCGGTTTAGAAATTGCGTTCAAAGAAAATAAATACACGTGATATCTTACTACAACAACCCCCTCCCCCTAGTGATATTTCATGATTATTTCCGACGCCCCCCCCCCCCTTTCGAGCCTCACGTGATTAATGGACGACCCCTAAGAGATATGTTGTGTTACAAGTATCTTTAACATAACTGTATCATCTTATCTTCGTTTTATGACTGTCTCGCAAAATACCATCCATTTCAATATAATGTGATGTAATGAAATAAAATCTAATGTAACAAATTGAATAGTACTCATTATTTATATAGGCTGTGCAAAATCAGTTCATAGATTAGATATACACTTTATTATGACGAAATTAACGTATTTTTGTATGTTTTGTGTGATGATGAATTAATATTATTGAAAAATATTTGATCACTAGACATAGAAAATTTAGGGAGATTATGAGAGTTAAATAGATTTCATTTATTATAACTAATCCTTTGCGTCTTTTATTAAATTATAACTATATTTAAAAGTTTGAATGAGTGGAATTTTTACACGAGTGTTTATTTAAATTGTATTTCCTCATTTATGTATTTTGTGTGATGATAGGTATTGTTTTGATCTTAACACAAATTTTGTTTTTATTTTCACATATCAATCGAATGAATAAATAGATATTTTTAACTATAAAACATATGCAATTTTTCAGACTGATTTTACAGTTGTTATTATTATTCAAGAAATAAGCAATAAATGAAATACTATAATATTGTTAAATAAATGTGTCAAACATTACTAAACGGGAGCAATATTTTGTTTACTTAAATTCAAATGTTGTTTGTATGTAATCAAGTGATAATGTGCACTAATAAAATATATTGCTACGATTTCTGTATTTTTATTTAATGTATCGTTTATCTCGTTGTTTCAAATACATATTAATAAAAAAGTTAAAGAGTACAGTGTTGCCAACGTCGAATTGATATGATGTCCGCTGGGCAAAACATTCACCTTGTTCTTAATTGATCTAAAATCGATATCTTCTCGATTCGAAATGCACCCAATAAGATATCGACAGTAAAAAGTTATGTCAAGAAATTTATTTTACTTTTATGGTAAAATCGTCATGATTCTTCTGCCAATAAAAACAGTGGGCTCTTTCAAATAAGAAGTTTAAAGCAGGACTTAATTAGTTTTTCTCCAACGTAGATGCCATAACGCATCCGTGTTGTGTCATTGGAAAAAGCCTTAAACAGTAACCTTTGATAGTAAGGTTGAATGATCCACAAAATAATTATAATTTCTTTATTAAAAGCCTTAGATCTATTTGATAATTACACTCAAGTCTTATTCTAATCAGAGCCGCTGTGATGTGACGACGCGCTTGAAGCCGAACCGCTACGTGAGCCCTGTGGAAATAGTTTATTTTTAGAAAATCTGTCGTCATTCGGACCATCTGAATAACATCCGAAACTGATAAACTTTGTATGAGTTAAGTCTCGCCCATAGCACAGAATAAATAATAGATAGATTTAAAGCTTCGTAAACTGTGCGCTCGAGAAACGCACACATAGACATCGCTCACGGCCACAGTTTTGTAGTTTGTGGTACCATCGTTCTTTCTGACTTCTATGATCACAAGTGCTTTAGCTAGCTACTTACCTTTAAATCGGAGCAATGTGCGTGATGTTGTCCATTAATTATGTAATATATATTATTTATGTTAGTACTAACCTGTCGAGAGCCACTGGCGGATCTCGAGCGACTCCTAGACTTGTCCGAACCGCTACCCGAGCCAGAGTTCCTTCGGGAACTGGCACGAGAAGACGCTTTTGAGCCAGATTTGGATGATGCGCGAGACGCGCGAGAAGCGCGAGACGCACGAGACGCGCGAGATGATGCGCGCGACGAGCGCTTACTCGCGCGGGATGATGCGCGCGAACTGGCTTTAGAACTTGCTTTGGAGCCCTGGAATCAAGGGTGGCAATTTAATTGTTTGTAAGGAATTCTCCTAGGCGCATGATAGTTTATCAAAGATTCCGATAAAGTTTTGTAACTATAATCAATTGCACTCTTATATTTAAATTGCATTTCGTCGATTTAAATCATTATTTATTTATTACAAATTATTTGCGTAAACAATGACTTCTAAAATATATCCATTAAACAGTGTTTACACATGAAAGCTTAAACAAACAAATTTTTACATTTAATATTTTATTAGGAAGTTAGTTAAAAAAAGGGTTATTCGCACCGTTTTGGAATAGTGGTTAGGTTTTTTAAACCTACTGCCGGGTTAAGGAGCCATTCAAACCATTCAATCGATCTGTTTCTTTATGATAGGATCAATTAAGTTTCTGATTCCGAATCGCTCCTGAAAATTTGACACCACCGCTCATTATAACCCTGTATTCTGTTGCGTTACCCATAACACTAAATAGCATGGCTTAATTATTTCCCGCAGTAAGTGATAAGAAGCCGATGATAAAGTAGTTTTGCAGCTTTAATTGTTCAGTAATTAACCTCATAATCAATTATAATTAAGCGATTAAAAAAGAACTTTAAATGCTACTGAGGCAGATGTTATTCCTGTCCAGTGCTTTCCCCTGCAAAGAATCTCAGAAATGCTGTCTACACTTACCTTGCCACTGCCCTTTGAGCTAGCTTTCGATCCCCTCCCGCTAGCTGAACTAGCTCTAGAGCCCTTCCCACTCTTGGAACTCGCGCGGGAAGACGCGCGAGACGACGCCCGGGAACCCGACCGGGAACGGGAGCGGGACTTCGCTGAGCCGGACCGCGATCTGGTGGGAATTTATTGTTGAGCATTTTCATTTGTCGTCATAACTCGGTCGATTATCTTTAAATAATTAAGTGGAGTCACTTTTTTGTAGGAATAGTAGTAATTTGGCAATTTGCCAAATGTCAAATTAAATAATATATTTGAAGAGTAGCTTTCACACGATCTAGGAAAAGCAATGAAACATTGAATACCACGAGTATTGTAATCACTCTATCAAATCATAGCTGAAATAGAGAAATAACTTCATATAGAAAGCCAGAAAAAATAAGATGTCTTGTGGTTTTGGTTGTTAATTTTGCATGTATGTACATACATATTTAGGTTGCCATTAAATCTGTTAATTAGCTCTAAGCAGCGTTTATGAATTCAACATTTTATTCAACAACATTTAAACGCTTTCTCATAGTTATGGCTGTTAAAGATGATGAAATGAAGACACACACGTAAATAAGCCTGGAAAACACCACATTACTTTTTGTCAGTCTATTATCACATACCTAGCAGACCCAGATCGCTGCGAGCCAGACCGAGACCGAGATTTCCTGGAGCCCGAGGCGGAGCGCGAGCGACTCCGAGACTTGGAACGGGAACGGCGGGAACCCTTCGACCGCTCTGAGCCTTGCGGAGACTTTGAGCCTGACTTTGAGCGGGAACGGGACCTGGGAATAAACAAAGTCAACTACCTGAAAACTAATAATCGAAAATTGATTGATTGGAGGCTAGCAATGAGCCGCTTGGCATTTAAAGTGTTAAATAAATCGCTTTTTACTAAGCTTGAATTCAATAATGTGTAAAAAACGAAAAACTTAGGGCTGATTTTGTTCCTCGAATATAACTTTTACCATAACGCGAACATTTGAATATAAAAAGAAAACCATACAAATGGCAGTATAGCTAATCGGTTATTCAGTACTTAGGTGAAAATAAATATTTGAATGTTAGTTTTATAGTTAAAATTGTTATATTAAAACAGGAGAATGAGCCCATGGTGCTCAAGTCATTACATGTTTTAAAAAAAAATATTTTTGTCTAAAACAGATCAATTGTCTTTTCACGATTAACATTAGTAATATATAACAACGAAAACATAATTATGAAAAACAAATACAAAACTTATTTATTGGCCAACATCGCCTAAGTTAGGACTTCGTTTAGAGTTCTATGGAGAATAGTCCGTGTCTTTTCATTCATGGGATATAGGAAGACATATGTAAACCTAAATAAGGTTACAAAATAAAGACAGTGAACCAGTTCGTCTTCCAGGAGACGTATTTTTGAAGCATTCGAAATGAATCTTGAATTCGAACACGAATACGATTCGTTTGCGAATTCTATTTACGATTTTACGCATTTTTGAATCACTCGAATTCTGTGTTGCTATTATGGTAAAATTCTTTAACTATTTTCGTTTCACGCAGAAAATATTTAAAACCGGAATGCGAAAACTTATTGATTTTAAAAACCGTGACGTGATTGAAAACAATGAATCGCATGGAACGGAACGAAAAAAAAAGTTTTTAATCTATGAACCATATGTTTACTTGTCAAAGTCATACTTCTAAACTTTCTATTAGTAGAATCGAAATACGAGTGGGTCGGACCACTCGTTGCAGAATTGACAGAATGAATTTTCAAAAATAGCGATTTTAGTCATTCGCATGCGAATCTTGCCATTTCGTATTCGAATTGGAATTCGCATGATTCAAAAATACATCTCCAGTACTTATTAAAAATAAATTTAGGTAGAATAAAATAGATCACTTAAGTGGAGACCACGCCTTGGCAAACATAGTGTAAGCTCGATGGACCGACGACCTTAGGAAGGTGGCTGGCAGTGGATGGATGAGAAAAGCGGGAGATCGTGCTCGCAGTGTACTGCAATAGGCTGAGATGATGATGATGATGACGATGAATAAAATAAGGCAGTGGTCTGTTTGCATTACCTTTCTTTTCCTTCATTCCGTTCTTCTTGCTTTTCTTCTTCGTCGTCGTCTTCTTCTTCCTCTTCTTCCTCATCCTCCTCCTAGAAAGAAAAAAAAATAGTTGTAATGCTTTAAGTTTAGGCAATATTAAGAAAATAAAATTGATGCTTATTTGGGTATGTTAAGGCTTAGCATTGTGCTCTTGTAAATAAATAAAATATACAAAAGACAAAATAAACCGTATAGGATTAAATAGATAAATTAAGTATTAAACATCCTTTCATTTCGAGGTACCGTACAATGGACTTTTGCGAGAAGAACATCAATCAATCGGCACATTTATCCAATAAATGAAGTCGTTTTTTAAGTTGAACCCTTTTCGTTCAAGGCAAATGTCACGCCATCGTTTATTCGTTAGATTATTCCGCCACCTCCGTACGTGCCTTCGGCGGCTCAACCTGATTCTATAATAAAATATGTAATTACTATTCATCATTCGTTCGCCATTCACGTTTCCACGTTTCAGCTGCGTCTCCTTCAGACGCCCTATTGCTTTGTTTGACCTTTAGTACTATAAAATGATCTATCCATTCGTTCACTACCTGCGGCGGCTCGAGCTGCTTCTCCTGCAGCCGCAGCATGCGGAACTCGGGCGCGCTGAGCGGCCGGTGCGTGACCACGAGCCGCGTGAGGCTGCGCCTGCGACTCTAGCTCGTTGTAGTACACAATATCCACTCATTCCCCTACTAGTATACCTGCGGCGGCTCGAGCTGCTTCTCCCGCAGCCGCAGCATGCAGAACTCGGGCGCGCTGAGCGGCCGGTGCGTGACCACGAGCCGCGTGAGGCTGCGCCTGCGTCTCTAGCTCGTTGTAGTACACAATATCCACTCATTCCCCTACTAGTATACCTGCGGCGGCTCGAGCTGCTTCTCCCGCAGCCGCAGCATGCGGAACTCGGGCGCGCTGAGCGGCCGGTGCGTGACCACGAGCCGCGTGAGGCTGCGCCTGCGACTCTAGCTCGTTGTAGTACACAATATCCACTCATTCCCCTACTAGTATACCTGCGGCGGCTCGAGCTGCTTCTCCCGCAGCCGCAGCATGCAGAACTCGGGCGCGCTGAGCGGCCGGTGCGTGACCACGAGCCGCGTGAGGCTGCGCCTGCGTCTCTAGCTCGTTGTAGTACACAATATCCACTCATTCCCCTACTAGTATACCTGCGGCGGCTCGAGCTGCTTCTCCCGCAGCCGCAGCATGCGGAACTCGGGCGCGCTGAGCGGCCGGTGCGTGACCACGAGCCGCGTGAGGCTGCGCCTGCAACTCTAGCTCGTTGTAGTACACAATATCCACTCATTCCCTTACTAGTATACCTGCGGCGGCTCGAGCTGCTTCTCCCGCAGCCGCAGCATGCGGAACTCGGGCGCGCTGAGCGGCCGGTGCGTGACCACGAGCCGCGTGAGGCTGCGCCTGCGACTCTAGCTCGTTGTAGTACACAATATCCACTCATTCCCCTACTAGTATACCTGCGGCGGCTCGAGCTGCTTCTCCCGCAGCCGCAGCATGCGGAACTCGGGCGCGCTGAGCGGCCGGTGCGTGACCACGAGCCGCGTGAGGCTGCGCCTGCGACTCTAGCTCGTTGTAGTACACAATATCCACTCATTCCCCTACTAGTATACCTGCGGCGGCTCGAGCTGCTTCTCCCGCAGCCGCAGCATGCGGAACTCGGGCGCGCTGAGCGGCCGGTGCGTGACCACGAGCCGCGTGAGGCTGCGCCTGCGACTCTAGCTCGTTGTAGTACACAATATCCACTCATTCCCCTACTAGTATACCTGCGGCGGCTCGAGCTGCTTCTCCCGCAGCCGCAGCATGCGGAACTCGGGCGCGCTGAGCGGCCGGTGCGTGACCACGAGCCGCGTGAGGCTGCGCCTGCGACTCTAGCTCGTTGTAGTACACAATATCCACTCATTCCCCTACTAGTATACCTGCGGCGGCTCGAGCTGCTTCTCCCGCAGCCGCAGCATGCGGAACTCGGGCGCGCTGAGCGGCCGGTGCGTGACCACGAGCCGCGTGAGGCTGCGCCTGCGACTCTAGCTCGTTGTAGTACACAATATCCACTCATTCCCCTACTAGTATACCTGCGGCGGCTCGAGCTGCTTCTCCCGCAGCCGCAGCATGCGGAACTCGGGCGCGCTGAGCGGCCGGTGCGTGACCACGAGCCGCGTGAGGCTGCGCCTGCGACTCTAGCTCGTTGTAGTACACAATATCCACTCATTCCCCTACTAGTATACCTGCGGCGGCTCGAGCTGCTTCTCCCGCAGCCGCAGCATGCAGAACTCGGGCGCGCTGAGCGGCCGGTGCGTGACCACGAGCCGCGTGAGGCTGCGCCTGCGTCTCTAGCTCGTTGTAGTACACAATATCCACTCATTCCCCTACTAGTATACCTGCGGCGGCTCGAGCTGCTTCTCCCGCAGCCGCAGCATGCGGAACTCGGGCGCGCTGAGCGGCCGGTGCGTGACCACGAGCCGCGTGAGGCTGCGCCTGCGACTCTAGCTCGTTGTAGTACACAATATCCACTCATTCCCCTACTAGTATACCTGCGGCGGCTCGAGCTGCTTCTCCCGCAGCCGCAGCATGCAGAACTCGGGCGCGCTGAGCGGCCGGTGCGTGACCACGAGCCGCGTGAGGCTGCGCCTGCGTCTCTAGCTCGTTGTAGTACACAATATCCACTCATTCCCCTACTAGTATACCTGCGGCGGCTCGAGCTGCTTCTCCCGCAGCCGCAGCATGCGGAACTCGGGCGCGCTGAGCGGCCGGTGCGTGACCACGAGCCGCGTGAGGCTGCGCCTGCAACTCTAGCTCGTTGTAGTACACAATATCCACTCATTCCCCTACTAGTATACCTGCGGCGGCTCGAGCTGCTTCTCCCGCAGCCGCAGCATGCGGAACTCGGGCGCGCTGAGCGGCCGGTGCGTGACCACGAGCCGCGTGAGGCTGCGCCTGCGACTCTAGCTCGTTGTAGTACACAATATCCACTCATTCCCCTACTAGTATACCTGCGGCGGCTCGAGCTGCTTCTCCCGCAGCCGCAGCATGCGGAACTCGGGCGCGCTGAGCGGCCGGTGCGTGACCACGAGCCGCGTGAGGCTGCGCCTGCGACTCTAGCTCGTTGTAGTACACAATATCCACTCATTCCCCTACTAGTATACCTGCGGCGGCTCGAGCTGCTTCTCCCGCAGCCGCAGCATGCGGAACTCGGGCGCGCTGAGCGGCCGGTGCGTGACCACGAGCCGCGTGAGGCTGCGCCTGCGACTCTAGCTCGTTGTAGTACACAATATCCACTCATTCCCCTACTAGTATACCTGCGGCGGCTCGAGCTGCTTCTCCCGCAGCCGCAGCATGCGGAACTCGGGCGCGCTGAGCGGCCGGTGCGTGACCACGAGCCGCGTGAGGCTGCGCCTGCGACTCTAGCTCGTTGTAGTACACAATATCCACTCATTCCCCTACTAGTATACCTGCGGCGGCTCGAGCTGCTTCTCCCGCAGCCGCAGCATGCGGAACTCGGGCGCGCTGAGCGGCCGGTGCGTGACCACGAGCCGCGTGAGGCTGCGCCTGCGTCTCTAGCTCGTTGTAGTACACAATATCCACTCATTCCCCTACTAGTATACCTGCGGCGGCTCGAGCTGCTTCTCCCGCAGCCGCAGCATGCGGAACTCGGGCGCGCTGAGCGGCCGGTGCGTGACCACGAGCCGCGTGAGGCTGCGCCTGCGTCTCTAGGTCGTTGTAGTACACAATATCCACTCATTCCCCTACTAGTATACCTGCGGCGGCTCGAGCTGCTTCTCCCGCAGCCGCAGCATGCGGAACTCGGGCGCGCTGAGCGGCCGGTGCGTGACCACGAGCCGCGTGAGGCTGCGCCTGCGTCTCTAGCTCGTTGTAGTACACAATATCCACTCATTCCCCTACTAGTATACCTGCGGCGGCTCGAGCTGCTTCTCCCGCAGCCGCAGCATGCGGAACTCGGGCGCGCTGAGCGGCCGGTGCGTGACCACGAGCCGCGTGAGGCTGCGCCTGCGTCTCTAGCTCGTTGTAGTACACAATATCCACTCATTCCCCTACTAGTATACCTGCGGCGGCTCGAGCTGCTTCTCCCGCAGCCGCAGCATGCGGAACTCGGGCGCGCTGAGCGGCCGGTGCGTGACCACGAGCCGCGTGAGCGCTTGCGCGGCCACTCCTGCGCGCGCGCGACGCTTCGACAGACGCACGCGGGTTTCTAACTCGTTGTAGTATACGCAATGGTTGCGGACCACCTGGAATACAAAAAATTAAGTTTATTCTGTTGGCTGGCCGTCCAGATTCAGATTCATTTATTGCCAGTCACAAGTTGGGTATGGTCCATGTAGTTCCTTCAACTGGGCCTGCTGAAAACCAGCGTCATGGTCTACAAAGGCCACGGCATAACTCAAGCTGAGTAAGGTCCTTTTCTCCTGGACTTCATAGGCATGTAGTGGAATGATTGTTAAATTCTTGTTTTTGTAATTATTTCTTGGCCATTTTTATTATTATTAATGTTCTTTTGTGTTATATTTATGTGCGTTTTATATGTGATGTCTGGTTTCCGACGTTTTTTTTCTTCACATACAAATATTATTTAGGTATTGCATAACACAATGGATGAACAATGTAGGATGCAGGCAAACAAAAGATGTGATTCCGGTAGCATCAAAAAAGCTTGCCCGCAATCTCATCAGACTAAAGAGGGACAAACTTCGCAAGGTTATAGGAGTTATAACCGGCCACTGTTCTCTAAACAAACACCTGTTTAACATAAGAGTAACAGACAGCCCCATATGTAGAGGATGTATGGAGGCAGAAGAAACGCCACAGCACGTGCTTATGGAGCGCGGGAGTGTGGCAGAATTTTTATTTTTCTTTGAAATTTTCATAATTAAAGTCTAATTTTTTTTCTGGCATATACAATAAAAATTCTTACCAAGAAATAATTTTCTTCGTAACCCTTAGAGGCTTTACTCTTGACGTTCCAGTTATACTCCCTAGCCATTTTGTATTCGTAGGTATCACCATCCATGTACGGAATGTTCTCGACTATGTCACGGCGACGTTTCTGAATCGTATCCTCGGTGGGCAGACAGTAAGCCACAAACTGTTCTCCACTCTCATCCATCACACCTCTGAAAGTAAGCAATGATTAATTAAATATTTTTTGCTGTTGTTTCATTTTGCATATGTATTGTAAAAAAATCAAAATCATTTTTTTTCATCATGTTCTGTGCTACATAGGCCTCCTCTAGCGTCTTACATTTTTCCCTGTCATGTACTACTATCCTATTTCAAGTCACATCTCCTTCCCTTATTTTGTCTTCCCATCGCTTTACTTGTCTGCCTTAATTAATCCCAGCCTGTCTTGTTTAGTTATTTAAAATAATAGAAAATTCTACATAAATAAACATACCGAATCATAGCTTGTGACATGGCCTCAATCTGGCCTGCGATGTTCTTGTCAGCCGGTGCTGGGTCGGTGTCGAATATGACCTGAGCACAAGGGTACTTCCACATTTCGAAGTCTGGGAACACTGACATAACTTCCACCGGAGTAACGCCAGGCTTACTGTAATGTTTCTCTATAGGCTTCTTGTTGTCTTCAAAGGTCTTTTCAATTGCCTTAATCTGACTTTCACGGTCCATGTACAGAGTCTCTTCACTGAAGATCTTTTTAACATTGTAACCGACTTTGGCTTCAACCTACAACAGTAGAATAGTGATTAAATATTTAAAAAAGGGAACAATTTATACATCAATTTAAATTATATTCAAGATAAAACTGGACATAGAATGAAATTAAAATTAAGTTTACCTTTTCCATAGTTTGAGGCTGAAATCTGGTCTGTTCAGTGGAAATGTACTCGGAACGACGTAGCCACGACACATTTTTGGCGTGATGCCGCGATCTTTTAGAATCTTGTGGCGTGAGTACATCATCTTCAAGCAATTTCTCATCTGCTGGGTCCAGTATTGCGTTACCATCGCCTTGGTATATGTCGCGGTTTATCAAGTCTATATGCACACCTAAATCGTGCTCAGTTAGCACTTCGTAGCGATAATTCTTCTCCAATGATGTAGGATTGTACTGAATAAATCTTGTGGAAGGAAATGGATATGTAATGAATTTCAAATCAAACGGGATATCTGGGAGGGTGTTGCAGTACTTCACGCGCGTTACCAACTCCGATCTGCAAAGAAATAGCAACTTAATAATGTTTTTTAAACAACGAAAACTATGTTGTTGAAACGTAACAACTAACCTCCTTTCACCTGTCCGCTGGGGACGTTTCTCCCGCTCGGGCTCATTTGTCTGAACAGTAGGCGGCATTTTCGATGGAATTTCTCAAATATCAACAAACATTATAAAATTAATTAAAACATTTCTCACAATTCTTGACAAACTTGACACGCATCGAAGCTTCTTCTGACTGAAAGAAAACATAGAGGTTTATTTATGTCAGTTTGACGTTGAAATTGACAAACATAAACAAAAAAGATTCTGATTCCGGGCACCAAGGTTGAGTTTTCCAAAGTTTCCTCATAAACAGGAATCCTTCTCAGGGGGGCGTAATAACTACATTAAGAAGTAGTTAAGACTTATGAATGACAAGCGCACGAGGTGTGCGCCCGGATCGTTGCGCTTCGGGCACCCTGCAAAAATTTATGAATTTGTATGCACGGATTAAGTCATACGGTACGTCGGGCGCGCGTCGTGCGTGCGTACGAGGCGCGCTTCTCCTGTGTAGGGCTGCCAACCATCCGGGTTTCATTAGATTAGTCCTAGTTTAAAAGGCGGTTTATTATTTATTCTCTTTTTTAGGGATCCGTACCCAAAGGGCAAAACTAATACTAAGGCCTCGCTGTCTGTCTGTCTGTCACCAGGCTGTATCTCATGAACCGTGCCGTGATAGTTAGAGAGTTGAAATTTTAACAGATGATGTATTTCTGCTGCCGCTATAACAACAAATACTACAAAACAGAATACAATAAATATTTAAGAGGGCCTCCCATCAACAATCGTGATTTTTTCTCGTTTTTATAGATTGAATTGTAGAGAATTGTTATTCGTGCGAGTCCGACTCGCACTTGGCCGGTTTTTCTATTACGTCTTGATGATTTAATAATGAAAGCAAGTCTTTGTACAGCACATATTCCATTTCCTCTCCTGTTGATTTTTTTAGCAGCGTCCGTATCGTAGAAAGTTCATCAAATGATTGAACACTCATACGAAAAACAGTGAACTTTTTTGGAAAACTTCTTAATCTCTGATAATGGGTATTAAAGTGACATAATAGTCTCTTAGCTTTAAATAGGTGAAGACGTTTCTTTTTTTGAATTACCCTTGCCTTCGATTTTGATTATCTGCATTAACAATAAATACTAAAAATACTTACAATAGAAGTAAATATGTTCAAAGGACATCATAGTGTGGTCATAGTATCGCGTGTGATGTGCATATGACATTGGTGGCCCGGATCCGTACTTCGTGCACTTATCATAACTACTCTCATAGAGGTGGGTAACACTGATAACAAAATAATCAAAGAATCATCATCGACTCTGCACAGTGATCATTAATTTCATCCGATATGTATCTAGCCGGCCGGCTGGTGGAGTGGCGTGGAAAGGTCGGAGTCGGATCATTTCAGTGCGTCTCCGCGTATTATTAAAATTGTTGTTACTAGTTACTAGCTTACCCTGTTCTGGCATAATGACTTATACAAATTTTAAACCGTCTTCAATAGACACATCAACACATCACAAAATAAGATTGGGTGCCAATGCGATAGTAAACCAAGTGTGTGTGTCCGTGGTCCGGCCGAACCATAACCGGAACTCTAGCAGGTGGCAGCGGCAAAACTTTAATGATTGACTTGTTCTTCTTGACTCCTACTAGTCATTCAAGGATCCGGATCCGAATTCGTGGATACAGCGCATGGTGCGACTACCAAACGCCCCGGGCGAACAGTGGCTAAGCTGAGTTGAGAGTGGAGTAAGGTTCGGAGTCATGCTTCCGAAAGGTTTCAGAATGAGAACCCTAAAAATGCTCCAGAAAACTGGGCTTTTCATGACCCGTTCTAGGGATTCAAACTGTTACTCAAGCAAGCAACGCTTAGAGCATAAGCGCTAACCATTGGTTAAATGCTCTAAGAAGCAACGACCCGATCCGTAACGTAAGGCAGTTTTTTAAACGGGTTCTGTAAAAATCTGACTGTGTGTATTCTGAGCCTAAAAGTGAAGTTTACATTATATAAACCGGACAGAAGACCTTATACGAGTGATGGAGAGTGCACAAATACAAATTTAACATTGAGTTTTCGATCGAAGTAAGCGGAGCAATTGTCTTGCGGAACTCGCACTAGGCACTGAGCTAGCTAGTATAGAACCTTGCTATCCATACTTGCTAATAAAATATAATCTTAGTGTTGAAGAAACAGGAGGGACTTTTACGGATTAATTTTTGCGTTGAACCCATAGACAAATATTAGTATTTCAGTGCGAGTATGGCAATTTTTCGTAACACTTCCGGTAGTCAACCAATCCTTCCTTTTTGCTTGATCTTTCATTCGTTTTAGTTCATTCGCGTAGGTCATTGGCTCAAATCGTCGCCATCTTTCTTTTCTCAGAACTTTTGTCGGCAGTCAGGTATGTAAAAATTGGCAATTATTTCGGTAAATGTATCAATAATTGATTGAAAAATTCGTTGAAGAATTGATTTATTGGTGAATAAAGAGAATCGTCTGCCCGTAAGTCGTTTTGGAACGCTAATTTCAGAGTAAGGCAAAGCCGCCATGTGGTCGACCAAATTGGTTTTGCAGTGAACTACGCATTATGTTATAAGATTCAATAGTGAAAGAAGTGTTTGAGTTTTGGAGAAAGTATACTAATTTTACGTTATATATTACGATTACTGTGTGAGACTAAGGTGTATTGATGGTTTTATCGAAAGCCGGTATAACCAACGTGGCGCGAAGTCCGGGCTAAAGAACAGTGCTTTGTTGTAGATATCCTACAACATGGGTACCGTTGAACGCGCTGGTGATGACCATACCTCCGAGGTGGAGTCAGGAGAGGAGGAGGAAATCGTTGGGGGTGGTGAACTGGCTCAACATCTGATGAAGAGGTAAGTTATTTTATTGAGGTTATTGTCAGATACGTTTGTATTCACTCCTAATTAGATTTCTTTTGATTTCTTACTCAAATTTTTAAATGTTAGAAGCAGATTTACTAAGTTTATAGATACATATCTGGGATGATGGTAAATTGTTTCCTCCCGAAAGTTGAAGTCACATGGCAATATATTTTTTTCATAATATTAATAACGTATTTACTTTTAGAAGAGCAAGTTTTGAAAAATATTACTTATATTATTAGAAATGAAAACCAAAAATTATGAAATCAGAAAAATTGAAGTGGGCTTCAATGTGTCTGCATATATCGCTAAGTCCTGGCTGGCCATCGGTTAGGTACAGTCAACAACTACTAAGTGTACTGTGGCTACAAAGCCACATTGAACTAAATTGTTCAACTTTGACAAATTGACCAACTACCACAAAATGTCAATTTGACGTTTTGTTGAAGATTGATGTACTTGGCCAGCCATCAATTTGCATATACTCAAATATTGACTTATCAAACTAGTTTCATTTATTAAATAAACCTCAAGCTATAAAAATAAAACACAATTGTGTTAAAACTTACATTACCTAAAATCCCTACTATAACAAATTTTCAGCACTCCAAAGATCTCTTAATTAATGTAACCCACATGTGTCACTCGTTCCAAATTCTCAAGGGATGAGTCACCATTTTAGTTGAAAGATTAAGCTACAATAAGTCCCTACTGCTGTTGAATTTTAAATAGCTAAGAGAGGAAGTAGAACATAATCAGATACAAGCTATTTCAGAAGAATGACTTTATGGGGTGTCACATTTACAAAATGAGAGAGGACATTGTCCAAAACAAAAAATAACATTATTACGATATTAATCAGTAAATAATTATTTTGTAATTTATTGCAAAAGTATCTAATAATACATTTCACTACAGATGTCCTATGTTGTCATCTGTAGTGCTAAAAATGCTTGTCAAATGCTGCTAATTTTATCTTTTTTTTTTTTTACCAAAATAGGTATCGGAGTATGTATTAACATAATGAACGCAAATCCTTATAAGGGCTGATTCTGGTGCTCAATTACAACAACTTTTACTATGGGACCAACATCGAAATCTAAATTTAAATTGACCTTGATACAAATTGATGTCAGCTGATCGGTGATTTTGTATGGGGAGGTGAATTTTTATTTGTTGTATTTGATTGAGCACCAAAAACAGCTCTTTTGAGGATGTGCGTTCATTATGTTACACCTTGTTTTATTTGAACTGTTAGAATAAAAATAGTTTTTATCGTATCTAATTTGTCTAATGCACTTCTAACTGATGCATTGGTTTTCATTATTTTTGAACTTTGTCTAAACATATATAACTTTAATATAAGAATAAAGAAGAACGTACTATACAAGAAGTCTGTTAAAGACCTGTCAAATAACGGCGCCTTGAAACTAATGGGTAGGTAACCTTCTGCGCGCAATTCGTCGCATGCGACATTACTTGCAGTAAGAAAATGTGTGGCACGGCCGCTTCCAAGTGGAGCCAGACACGCGGCCGACGCGATAGAACAGGTGCCATTCATTTTTACACTGCGAGTAATAAATTTGGCTGGGTAAAGAAAACGAAATTCTATGAAGTCCGTCAGTTAGATTATCAAAAAATAATGGACACGTATTTTATCTTTTGTCAGTCAACCTAAAAATTACAAAGATAAAGTCCGTCAAAGTTTGGGTGATGTCTCGGTCACTTCTATATAAAATGTGTACCGAGGCGTGACGTCATGCGACATTAATATTTTGATTATGTTAACAAAGAAAAAAAAAAAACGTTTCCAATTCTTTTTAATAATCTACCTAAAAGAAAGTTTGTCGTCATGCCTATTGTCGCATCGGCCGCTCGCGTCTGTCGCAACTCTCAAGCGATAGAACGGCCGGCTACAACCAACCGCGATGCGCGGAAGTACCTTTAGTCCGTTAGCAAATCATGTCGGGTCTTCATTATTATCCTCTCAATTTTTTGTTGCGCACTTAAGATTCCAAGGAGTTAAGGTGTTGATACATGAAGCATTGCAATTTGGGTCATTGAACCGATGAGTCAGCTCGAGAGTCGCGCTCTAGTTGATCGATAATGTTGAGACTCACATTCTCACCGCAGACCAAATATTAAATCTCGGTTGAGTATAAAAAAGCACCAAGTTAATTAATTACATAGGTCTGCTACCGCTATTGACTTGCGTTTTGATGAAAGCTTTTTTGTATTTTAAAAGGCGAGGATATAAAATTATCTCCTTACTTATGGCATACAATACGTATAGTACAGAAGATTATTCCAAGCGCTCTGTTACAAGATTATTATTTTACTTACGTGATAAATAGAATATTATCGACTGAGTTATCGATCGGTAGATTCCATTGTTCGTTATTACTTATCGACCAATGTAAAGTAAGAGACAAACACGAAACGGATTTATTTTCGGCTTAATCATTCGATCTCACTGCAAAATGCATATTACCTAACACGCTCCCTGTAAATTTTTAGTGTTTGTATAAATCTGTGTATAAAATAGTTACCTTCATTCGTCCTTATTATTTTATTTAATTTGGAAAATAAACGGCGATATAGAAAAAAATAACATTGAAATTGCTTTATAATTATGAACGGCTAATTACAGATATCCACGGATTACTTGATACAATAGCATTAACTGCACTGTATAAAGTCAGGACGTGAAAATGGACAGCGCCTTACGATTAAAGCAATAAAGACAAACAAATAACATATAAAGCTACTAACTAATAACATTTATGTGTGTGCATGCGTTCAGATCTCGATAATAAACCCCGCAAAGCCTTGCTACGCTACGCGCTAGCCTTGTTTCTTCGAGTCGGGTGGTATAAAAAGAAGTGATTAATCAAAGCGATGACGATGAACTCGTAAAATTGGTTTGCGATTTGGCACAATAGGTACTGAAATTCTTTTATGCGAAGTTCAGTTATTATTGACATTGAAGCTCAAAGTCAATGCGTCTAAAATGCTGCTATGTTTTAAATAAAGCTCTTAGTAACAAGATATAGCTTATTTCTGGGATGTAAACACACGTACATATTTGCATTTGATAAGAGACATGCGTTGTGCGAAGACATCAAAACCTCGGCCGGTTGGGCGTGCGCTGATTAAATAACTTGATCGGCTTATTGCTATACGATGGAACCGGTTGCAGAGATCTTTAGGCGTACAAAATTTAAGGCCTAAATCGAGATTTTGCGTGTGCTTATTCATGTCAAATAGTCTAATGAATTGTTTTTTTTTAATATGCCTAAATTTTTCCCAACTTTCACATTAAGTACATCATTGCTTCAACATAACTTCTAACAAGTACCTATATCATTGCTCCAACATAACGTCTAACAAATGTGGTTAACTCCTCTTTAGGCAGTAGGAGGATATCTGATTGATTAGAAATAATGAATTTAGCGCTAGATTTATGTGGCTTCATCATTTCACATATAAAAATATTAGAATCGACAATAAAAAAGAAACGACTGATTTCTAGAGGTACCAGTCGAATCTTGGCAGTCGCTGTCGGGCTAGGACGTACCTGTAGGGAATTTGTATGCAGCACTTTCCACTGTCAAGTTGCGACTGCTAGGCAGCGTCTGCCAAGATGTAATTAGTACCTTGTTTCCGACTCACGTATACCCTTGTCCACAGCGGCATCACCCGCAACGAGATGCTCGCCGCGATCACGAACCGAATCCACGCGGAAGCGATGGCCTCGCTCCCGCCGAACGTTCGCCGGCGCGTGCGTGCTCTCCGTACGCTGCAGAAGGAGTTCGTTGACATCGAGGCCAAGTTCTATAGCGAGGTGCATGCGCTCGAGTGCAAATACGAGAAGCTGTACAAGCCTCTGTTTGAGAAGGTAAGACCACTTTAAATAACTACGGTATTGATTTTAGATTAACGATTTAGAGACCAATATTCCCACAAAATCTACGACAGTAGCAGATAAACGTTTTGTATAGGGAACCATGGTTTGCCCCAGTAGCCATAGATACACTTTTAATTTGAGCAACAGCCAACAACCCTCTTGATAAAAGAAAGATGACTAAATAAAAGGCCTTTAAACGGCGCAAGCTATAAACCCGGTTCAGTGGTTGAGCTTATACAGTGCTGGACAAAACTCTCCCAAGGGGGCGTCCATAAATTACGTGAGATGTTTAAGGGGGGGAGGGGGTCGAGTCAAATCTCATCTAATCTTACGTTGGAGAGAGGGGGGGTCTCGGCAAATATCACGCAATTTTTTTTCTGATTGAAACAAAAAAATATATACTATTTTGGTCCATTTAATCCAGATTGTACATGCTTAACCCGTGTCATGATCAACATGGCCCCACCCCCGACCCCCGCTCGCGTTTCAAGTTTCCTAGAAAATCTAGATTTTTAGGATTACTTAGTTTTAAACCTTTATTTGAGTGGTTTTTCTATAGAAAATATAAATTATGTATTTTTCTTACGTAAATCCAACGCGTTTACGTAAGAAACCCACATTTCGAAAAATCTCACGTGAGATTAGGGGATGGGGGAGGGGGTTGAATAAAATCTCACGAAATCTCACCAGGGGGGGAGGGAGGGACAGAAAATTTAAAAAAACACCTCACGTAATTTATGGACGCCCCCCAACGTGCGCCACTGAGCCTGATCCTGCTGCAGCTAGTAGTTTTTTACGTACCTTTATCTTCGCACGGCTTTTTCGGAAGGGCGACCAACGCTGCGTTTGCAAAGTTTCGCCCACCACCAAGAAGTCTACCCTATTGTAAATCGATTATCAGGAGCATCTTATCCTCATTAGTAGTCTGATAGAGCCATTTAGATTTGTCATCATTACAGTCCTTCTCCATAGTCGGTCCCTCGGAGGTTGAGGATCGTGACCATCTATTTACTCACTTCGATGGTGAGCCTCTCATTACGATCTAAATGTCTAGTAGAACAGCTTTGTGGTTATCAAAGTAATTCAACTAACTCATGATTGTGGTTTAACCCAGCGTGCCCACATCGTAAGCGGCGACTATGAGCCAGCCGACGAGGAGTGCCTGAACCCGTGGCGCGACGAGAGCGAGGAAGAGGAACTGGCCCGCGCTGTGCAGGGCGCTGCTATCACCGACGGCACCGACGACAAGCCTAAGGTGCCTGGTGAAGAGATCAAGCCGGCAGAGTAAGTACTGTCATGATCATCAAGGGACTATAATAGCAGTCGTTCACAACGCCCCGCAAACTATTTGCAGAATTATGATATTTCCCAGAGGGGGTAGAATCGGAAATGTCCTAGGACCGTGAACAGGAAAAAGAAGCTTCACCTTGTGAGCCCAAGCCAGCAGGTGTAATAAGGAGCCGGCCAACCAAAAAAAAAAAACATTTTGATTGTTGGATCATCAAGATTTTTAGGGATCCGCGGTTTATAATTATTCGGCAAGTCAAGAGTGAGTTGATAGGACACGATTGCCACTTGTTAATCACCTAACTTAATGAAATATCGTTAAAATTATGCTATGAAACATATAAAAAACTTTTCTAGGTGATGGTTTTCTTTCTAGAACGCACTGAATTTAGTCCAAAATTCCAAATACAAAAACTGCCATAACTCGTCTTTCTTGGCGCATATGCACTCTATGTTAAACAAATTCAAAGGAAAACTGCCTTTACGCGAGATTGAGAATAAGCTCAAGTTTTACGACTGCAATGAACATTAATTCAGTCGGTTTTAGCTCGTATTCGAGGTTTTATAGGCTCGTATTTATACCACCATAGCCGGGAAAAGGACACTGAGTAAATAGTCTTACTGAGAATTTACTTTCAATAAACATTGATGAAATCGTTATAAAAAATAGAAGCAATTCCTATTTTCTAAAGATGTTTTCTTAAAGAGCTTTTGTCCTATTTTGACTGGTTTAACAGTTTCAAAGTAGCTTCTCATAAATTTAATTACCGTTTTAAACGCAACACAGATAATGTTCGGATAAATTAAGAAAGTTATTTATTGAATTTAAGATTCATTTAGCAGGTACGTTAATTGATATTAAATTACACGTTGATGAAAGAAACTGTACATGTTATTTATTATGCCGCTAAGTGGAACATCTTTACGCAAGCCTCACGTAAATACGCGTTCCCGATTCGTTGTTTATCTTCGATCTAAGTAAGGCAGATTACACACTGGCGTTCATTCAGCTTGTGCGCCAATTGTGCCATTCATACAAACCTATACTTATTTATCACGGGATGTCAGACCTAAGTACCTGCCATAATGTTAACTGTACTATATTGAACACCAGGAGTCAATTAATTTATCAAACGAAGTTTCTCCCGGCATTCGCGTTAGTTTGCGTAAACCACGTGCACACAACTAAATCACGTTACATAATGTAACGTAATAATGTAACTTACATTCATGAGGCTGATTAGGGATTACATGTACAAGTTTAAGCAGTACAATATAGGCCACACACGTCACTTACGTTAGGAATCAGTCTCGTCTCCATCACGACTGACACGCGATTGACTTACGGAGTATGAACGAATAGCTATGTGTATTGTGTGTGCGCGTCGGTCAATGGAAAATCGCGTTGTTCGCACGCTTGATTGAATGATAAACGTTTGTGTAACATCTGCCTTATAAAGTGAGCGATCGCCACGCGTATCGATATGCTTCATCGATGAAAGTACCGCCCAGTGCTAATTTCAAACTTGATGTTTTACGATAATTGTATGTTAATCTTAACGAGCTAATTAATCGTTTGCTAAATTATTAATTTAGTTCACTTCCTTTTATTTAAATTGTTTATTTATTTAAATTTATGTAAATTGATTATAAATTATTGTTTTTATTTTATAGAGATTGGATTTTGACTTAGATTTGATTTTGTTTTCTATGGTTCATTAAAATCAATAAAACTTGCGTGTTGTCAAGTTTCTTTGGTTTTGTTACGAATTCTACTAGATCTTTATAATTCCTACACTCAAATCTGTTTTACATGATGACAAACTTACACCACTATCTGAAAATCATGATTGATTTCTTAACATGCATCACCAACTGAGGAATAATACCTAACATTATCACCACACCACCACAAAATGGCCCGTTTTTACACCCCTGTCACCTTTCTCCAGGCCCCCAATGGACCCCAATGTGAAAGGCATCCCGGACTTCTGGTACACCATATTCAAGAATGTGTCGATGCTGTGCGAGATGATGCAAGAACACGATGAGCCCATCCTCAAATGCTTGCAAGACATCAAAGGTGAGAAGTTTAAATTTTTATTACGGAAAAATACGAATTAAAGATTCTAGGTTTCAAATTAGTGACATACCTGACGCGCGGTAGACGCGCAACTACTTGTTTTCATACAATATCTAGAAGGGCTGCAACCGCCTAATTATTGTATGAAAACTAGTAGTGGTTCGTCTGGTTCGTCAGTGGCGCGACTGTAGTACGTCCGCGTCGTATGAAGATTTACTATTAAATAAACTGGTTACATAACTTCCCTTGAAATGATGACACACCAACACCACTATCTGAAAATCGTGATTGATTTCTTAACATGCATCACCAACTGAGGCAACCCACATCCCCACTCAACACGCCACCTCCGACATCATAAACTAAACAGCAATCTGTCCACAGTGCAAATGCATGAAGACCCGATCGGATTCACCCTGGAGTTCCACTTCGCGCCCAACGACTTCTTCACAAACACTGTGCTGACGAAAGAGTATTCGATGAAGTGCAAGCCCGATGAGGAGAATCCACTCGAGTTTGAAGGACCAGAGATCTATTCCTGCAAGGTTTGTATACTTATTGACTATCTTTTATCCGAACTATGCACAGGTTAAACTAGTTTCAAGAGTTAACAACTGAAGACCTTAGAAAATGTCAAAATGACAGTTATTAGTTTTGTTTGAATAGCTAAGGTATTCTAGAACGATATCAAACTATTAAATAATAATTAAACTTTTTTTTTCTAGAAAATTAAAATTTACTATTAATAAACAATACCCGACGCATTCAAAACCTATTCACACACACACACACAAGGTTTTAATTTGATGTTTATGTTAATATCTTGATGAAGCTAGCTTCTTGAACTAAAAGATTTTCATATCCAGGAAAACAAATTAAATTCAAACTCTTGTGTGAAGAAAGATCTTAAATTGGGTTACCATTTTAGTAATGGGGTGCTATTGACGTCTGACAACCTGACCTCGCATGTGTGGCCTTCATTTAAATGGGTTTTCATTTTGCCAATCACCTGTAAATTAAGCTCTGCGGTTCATAAATTGCTTTGACAATGGGGTCTAGTCTAGCTACGTCTTTGTGATAGCTTAGTACTTTCATTATGTCAATAATAGACAAAAATACTATAGTAGTTCACCAGAAATGGGAAAACTATTTGAGTAGATGAAAATATGAAAAACAAACCAGACAGCTAATGCTGATATACTACAGAATCGCTTTCAAAATTGCCTGAGTTATTTTTTGCCTTTATTTATACACTGCGTCCGAGTAGCATCAATGTTTTCTTTTGACGCTATCACGTAAAATTTACGTCCGTAAACCGACTTTACAGACAACCAATTTTTTTAATTATTTCTATGCTGGTCCTATTGTAATATTTAAGTTTACCAAATTCTGTAGATACTAACAGAAGAATATTTTATTGACAGTCGCCTAGTTGTTCTGAAGACCTACAATTTTATTTTTTTATCTTCTGTAGGGCTGCGAAATAAACTGGAAGAAAGGCAAGAACGTGACAGTGAAGACGATAAAGAAGAAACAGAAGCACAAGTCCCGCGGCTCCGTGCGCACCGTCACCAAGTCGGTTCAGGCTGACTCGTTCTTCAACTTCTTCTCGCCGCCCGCCATGCCCGACGACCCTAACTCCACTCTCGCCTCAGACATCCAGGTAAGTCACTTATACAATACATATAAAAACAACTGTAGCACATCATAAAAGTATACATGGTTAATCGGCTGAATAACTCAATGCCCGATATTTAGAGGATGGTACTCTCTTACAATGGGGTTTCGCTCCCATACTCTGGCTAGGTGCATGTACTCTCATATTATTAATTACGCTAGCTGCTGTCATTAGTAAATGGAAGTATAGCTGATGATTAAACTTATTGCCATACATTCGCAGGCTTTGGTCTTTGACCAATAAAGTCTATATGTATGGCCAGTTCAGTTTTAGTCTATATGTATGGCCAGTTTATCCAGTCTTTTTTTTACGTTTATCTTCGATGACGGGGCTATTTTACAAGCTTCAAGCCAGCGAGTTTGCTAGAAGCTTGTAAACTCGCCCTGTTTCATTGCTTTTTTATTAAATCAATTAATCTCACTCGCTAGCTTTTAAACTTATAAACAACTAGTGTGTCATCGACGCTTTAAAAATTAAAAATGCATGCAATTGGGATGTTGCCACTATTTTTAAATTATTCATTTACTAGAACGAACACCCTATTTTAGGCCTAATAACCGGTTCATTATCATTTATTACTAAAATCTGATTTTTGATTGCTCCAAAATCAATAAAAAGTAGGGTAGTTGTGTTAGGTTAGGTTACGTCATAATTCGATATCAGTACAGAATAGAATCTCGATTATCCGAATCGATTAAAACCAGGGGTATTCAGTATAATCGAAAATCCGGATATTCGATTTCAAAGACAAATCAAACAATCTTTAATTATTTGTTCCATGCCCTTTTTTAATTTTTGCAATTTCGTAGGGTTCCACGCTTCTACCAGCATATAGCAACAAATTTTCAATTGGTTTATTTTAAAAAAAAAAATCGCAATCGTCAATAAACTTGTCGTAATATGTCTTCTTGCATAGTCAAATCATTTCTAAGTCAGTAATTCAGGGCCGTGAAGAATAAGTCTGGATAATCGTCTAATCGAGATTTTACTGTATGTCAATTGATTGGTGTTGTCAACTAGCCTATTAAAACTGGTTTTCTTCCAGGCGCTGCTGACGGCAGACTTCGAGATCGGGCACTACATCCGCGAGCGCGTCGTGTCGCGCGCCGTGCTGCTCTACACCGGCGAGGGGCTCGACGACGACGACGACGACGACTACGAGGAGGAGGTCAGTCCATACCACTACACTACCACAACACACCACACCACACTACACGACACGACACAACTTGTACATGTGCGTGACTCCCGGCGCGATAGTTAAAAGACGGAATTTTTAAGAATTATGATTTATATTCATAAGAATCGTATACGACTGCCTAGGAAATTGTATAAGATTCTTGTGACTATTTATGCGAATTGAAATTCTGAAACCTCTACAAAAGTTGCCTAAACCAATATCGGACCAAGTTCCAAACCTATCCCGCGGTACGCGCAGCGGAGGTCTTAGTCTACCCGCGACACGACACACGCTGTTTTTTCTAAACTCATACTCATCTATAAAAGCTATCGCGATGGGAACCCGTTACAGTGTGGACGCACGAACACATCGTTTCTCAACCGATGGTAATGGGATTTGTGAACTTTGTCAAATCAGCTTATCCCATTGGCCCGCAAAAGACGCTCAAAGTTAAAACTCCGCTATCTTTCGTCATCATGACAACAAAAAACCTCGCAAATCTAGCACAACGGTGAGGAACGATGTATGTACTAGAAATGACATTTTGGAAGATAAATCAGTAGCAACATGATAGTTTATCATAGCTTTCAGTTCCGTTTTAGGAGCAATATTATGTATACTGGTATATTAGTAATATTGCCTGCACTTTGTTGGGATTTGTGATGCTAATTATTCTTCTAAAATTTGTTATTTTTCTCAACACGATTTTTTTTCTCAACAAATGCATGTCTGTGATACAAAGTATTGTATTGTTTACTAATAAAGCTGCGATGCAATATTGTATCGCTCTAGTTGTAACACTGAATTCTGACATAGCTTCCACGTCAAGTACTTTTTCAATAAGCAATTTAAAAAAAACCTTTTGATATCATAATGATTTTTGGACATGTAGGCTATGTATTCTCTTATAAGTTAAGATCATTACAAAGCTTATTGGCGGTGCTTTTGACTATCATGTTATGAGCAATCTTTCATCCCACTTATTTACAGATAGAAAAACTTTCAATAAGTGTAGACAGAATTATACATTTACAATGCGCTTCTACGATATAGTGAATTCTACAGCCATCTAGTGTTCCCAACAAGTAGTTTTGAGTTTGCATGGTAGACGCTTGCTTAGAGTACGGTTGTGTGTTGCCTCCTCCTCCCTCCCGGCAGACGAAGGTATGGTACTCATGAGTAGATCTCCTCGCGTAGTGGCGGAAATAGGATGGTGTTACCTACAAACTCGTCTGTCTTTAGACTAAATGTCGACTGCAGCAATGCTTGGTATCGTGACTGCGAATCTTGCGCTCTAATGACATCGATTTGAAGTAAAAAAGTTCGTATTTTGATGATATGATAATGTGAGATTTAAAATTTACCGCAATCGTGGAATAGGTATCTAGTAACTTAATAATATCAACGAAATTAATTTCAATTTTGAAAAATATTAAGGCTAGTTCGTTCCTCGCTTTATAGGCTTTGTTTAACCATTCAGGGAGAAAATTCTGCTATTATCCCACCTAGCTCCCTTGGCTCACGTATATGCTATTTTTGAGTAGGTAGATTTATTTTAAGGTTGAGTGAGCTTATTTATATAGTGTTGTTTTTCATTGTTATATTTTACTGCTTTTTTTCAATTAAGAGTAAAATCTCTTAGTGATAGAACAATAATTTCGGTTGAACTAATTCGATACTGTGCGTTACTGCAGTCAATAAAACAAAATAACTCTTCAGTCTCGTTCATAGAAGGTATCCATCCATTCCGCTCCTAGCCTTTCCTTTATTTTACGTGTGCGTTGTCTTCAAGCTGTGAATACGGTATCTACGTCTGCGGGCATCGATTGGTGCACGAACAAAACGCGGTATATTTGGTTTCAGGAGGATTCGTACTCTGACGAAGACTCGGGAACGGAGGAAGTATCCGACGCTGAAGATTGATGCAAGCAGAACCTACCGCTCCCCTAACGTTAGATTATACCTTCGCGGCACTACTCTGGTCTATCGTCTACGCTTAGCCGATCAAGCTCATAGGCCGGCAGTATCGTTGCGCTTACTACGTGCACTACAGTGCTTACAGTAGAATCTCGATTATCCGAATATCGATTAACCGAATATCCGGACTAATTTTTCACGGCCCTAAATTACTGACTTGGGATTGATTTGACAGTACAACGAGACAAGTTACAACAAATTTATTCCCGCCTCCGATTTTTTTAAAAATGCTGGTAGAAGCGTGGAACTACGTAACTTTAAAAAGGGCATGGAATAAATTATTAAAGATTGTTTTATAAAGCTTTGAAATCGATTATCCGGATCTTCAATTATACGGAATACCCCTGGTTTTATGTTTTATTGATCCGAATAGTTGGGATTCTACTGTACCTACCGCCATCATATCACTCCATATCAAAATTTCGAAATTCATACCAAAAAAGAAGTTTCTATTCGCCGAGGCGTAAGTGATAACGAATACTCCTGCGATGCGTCGGGTTGTAGTCTTAAATCGATAGTATTTAACGCTAGTTGTTTTATGAGAGTCACTTCTCGCGCCTAGAGGCTGTTCTATGCATGGTTTATCTTACGACCGGATAAATATGTTTTAGATACATTATTACGCGGCTCCAAGAGCCAATCTATTTTAGACTATAAAGCGAGAAAAATAAGGTGCCTTCTTATTAATTAATGTATAATAATGCATGTTAACTTGTTAGATGTTACAATACCTATATTGCATTTCTAGTTTAGTTGTACAATTTCTCGTTTTTATTTATTATACAGTAATTATAGTGTGTATTTTTGTTTACGAATTTTATATATTCGTTTGTGTACTTTGAAATTTCATGTGATATTACTATTCTCTTAGGCTATTTAACTATGTGTGTCGAAATTCAATGTTGTCATTCCACTGAGGCGCTATGAAAGAAGCGCAAACTACTATCCGAGGATTGTATTGAATCTCTCTTAGTGCCAAAATACATTTTATAAACTCAACTCTCAAACATCGCATACTGTGATCTTACTTTCAAGAGATGTATTTTAATATTAACTTGACAATAGCTAGGTCGAATATAGATGTATATTTTTTATTTATGTAACTTTCTATTGAAGTTAGCATAATATCGTCAATGTTTAGCAGCTCGTCAGGTAGTTTTACATACTGGTTATGGCTTATGTTTTGGCATGATGTCGTAATGGTGACATTAAATTGTATGCTTTTTACCCGTGTGTTTTATTTTCTTTTATCCTTGTTTGCATGCGATTAGTTGCGAGTTTGATCCCCGGAATGCGGATGGTTGCAGAATTCACTGTTATTGTGTAAGGTAACGAGGCGGAGATCTAGGGAACCTTACGCTAAGGTAACCGTAGAGGGCGCCAGGGTTATAACTCAAACCATAGACAAAGAATGACGTCATAAATAAACCACAGACAATAACTAGACCTCAAATGGCTCCCATATCTATGGTTTGAGCTGTACTAACGCCTGCAGTAAAGTTCCCTAACATAAATGTTGTCCTAACATATTGGTTAACCCGTTACTAGGAGGAGGAGGAATGTTCGACTGAGGAGAGTGAGGACGAGGAGCCGGCGCCGCGGAGACGCGGCAAGAAAGCCATCAAGGGCGGCCAAGAAAACCCAGCAGAGTGCAACCAGCAGTAGCGCTGACATAACTAAAACACGCTCATGGTCCAATGCACTGGTAACAGTTACAATTTTATACAGATCGTCGATTTGGTGCTGTCGATGGATCTTCGGTCTAATCTATAAGTACTGATTCTAAAGCCTGCCTAGGTTTACGGAAAGGGATCATCTTATTCAGTTTAGGCGAATTGAACAATGCAAGTGATACCTGCTTTTAGATCACAACTGTCTAGGTGTTAGCGACTCTGTCGTGTATCTGGTAATATTTTTCAGTATTCTGACGTCAAATTATAAAATGTAAATTTTTATGTCCTGTATAGTATAATGTAAGACCCAGTTAGGTTTTTGGAGATGGGTAGCAAGCGTTAGTTGAGAGAGGTCGGTCGCATAGGCTCGTAAGTTACATAAATTAACGTTATAATTATATTGTATATTGTGCCTCTGTTACATTGTCTTTAATGCTTGATAAAATGTCTGGTTTTGGCTATTTCCAGTTACAATTAAGCTCAGACTAAGGGGGGACCTCGGAAATAGGTGGAATCATTCATGACATTCCTAAAAGAGGCATGAAACTTGGCCACTTGTATGCTATCCGCCTTTGTTTCTCTATCGTATTCGTGTCCATTATAATATAATGTTATTTGTATAGGTCGATCGGTGCTGAAGGCATAGCTAGCGATAGTCGTAAGATGCGAAGTGATGTGGTTACACTGCCTCTTAAAATTTGTTAACAACTGTTTGATACATTTAACGGTCTTTAAGACTGCTCTATTTAATATTCTGTGAGTTTGTCGTATCAGACGATCTACTATTATGAAAAAATGATGTTTTGTGTCCCGTATTGTCAATAAATTTATTTTTTATTACAATTTGAATATCTGATGTGATTGACCGAAACAACATTAGTTATTTTATTCATCACATATTTTCATTTAAATCTCTAAAGTTCGTGTTTAGGAGTAAATGTTATTGTTGAAGTCTACATCAGTGAGAAATGTTTTGTAAAAAGGCCATCGTGATAAACCAATGTTCTATAATAATAGCATTGGTATGAATGTTAAAGCTGCATTGCGTACACCAGCTATAGGATATTTGTACACAACATTTTTAAATAAAATTAATAATTATATTTTACAGTTTCATTGCTTAACCTTTTCGACGCCAACCCATACCGAAAGCGGTTTGACTTATATCGCCAAGCTATAAATGTATGTAGCTATAAATTAAAACTTCTGTAGCCAGACGAGTTCGTACGCGATACTCGCGTGACTGGACGCGCTGAGAGGAACTAAGTATCGGAAGCTATACTTAGCTAAAAGTGGCAAGTTAAGCACGCCCCCCAACTTACTAATTATAATCATAATACATAATACCACAATAATGTGTTTCCAGCCAACAGTTTCGCGTGGTTACTATCGCGTACGAACTTGAACGCTCTTTTTGGGACCCTGCATACGTAACGAAAGAAAGGCAAGTAACCCGATACGTATAATAATGTCCTCTTTTTGGGACACCCTGTATACGCATAGGAGCTTATCTTCCTTTCGACTTTACTGTACTGAACTTCGTTGAAAGGCACAATATTTATAGGGACGTACAAAAAATACGACAATTTTATTAGATTAATTTATTAACGTTCAATGATGTAACAATATATTTATCACGATTTGTCTTTTATAACATTGTCAGAACTTGTTTACAAAACATACTTCGTGAAATCTTCTATGTGATAAAAACAGGTTTTTTTATTGCGTCAGATGTTTTACATATAATTCGGTGCACTAAATAATAATTACCTTTTATAAAACGAAGTAGATTTAATTTTGACAATTAATCTACTGTCTAAAATTTTAATATTACTTACACGTCTGTTATGGCTTTTATCAAATGTCATTTTTGTACTGTATAAAAAAGCTACAGTTAGCATTAGGTACACTTTTACAGTATTAAATTTATTAAGTACGTAGGTATTACAGGGCCGTAACTAGGAGACAGGTTAGGGCATGTGTGGGGGATAGTGTCAAGGGTATAAAAAACCTTATTCATTTAATACGTATTGTAGATTTTGCTAACAGTAAAACATTTTAAGATCAACTTCAACGACTCATCCATCTCACCATAGGTTAAGTCTTGTAACCTCGACATTAGCTACGGTCCTGGACAAGTAAGTACATAAAAAGTTTAGTATTATTTGCTAAATTGAATTTGACACATTTTTGAAAATCGTAACAGCATCACATGTTGTTTCGTTATTTTATTCACCTGCCTTTGAAATAATTACACTAATCTCTATCGGCTCAATTACTTCACAGCGTCATATACGAGAAGCAGGATGCAACAATACTCCAAAACATTCTTAGCAGAGAATTTCAAATATTTCTATAAAAATTTGAGCCATGCGTGATTTTCAGTCTGAAAATGTTTGATTAGCACCAAATTGCCTTACAACTTAAACTACATACAGCTAAGGGTATATCGCTATCAAACTACACAAACAACGGGGAATGATGCGATATGGTAAACTTGTTAATAACTTATTACAGCGATTAGTAAATTATTCTAGCGGTCGAAAACATCACAACAAACCGACACACACTCATCAGGAAAGCTACTAAAATTCAAGATGATTATAAAATATACTGGGTTACTTCTAAAATAGCTGCCCAATAAGGTTGCGAATGTGTTACAACAAACAACTTTCTGCGGGTCATCACATCGGAATCGCAATTTCTTTTTGCTTCTCCATACAAACCAACATTCTACTTTGATGATAATGTATGGAGTAGCAATATTTTTATTCGCGATTTTCAAGAAGACTACCTACTTAGAAAAGTATTGACGAACATATTCGCCTTTCAAATTTGGCAACTGTTTAAAAAATAACCGTCTACATAAAAAAAGTAACAAGTATGATGTAAAGACAGGAAGACTAGTTTGGAGAAGATGATGAAATAAAGCAAAATAGTGATAATCATCTTGAACTTAGCTGACAATGTAGAAATCTATCAAGCATTCATGATATTACTGCACATATGCTCAATTCATAATTGACAATAATTAGACGTTTGTCTAAAATATTGTTATTGTACATGGAAGAATTATAGCTGCCTAGTCGAATTATGAGAATATTATTCTCATTAGGCTTCAAGATGGTAACTATAATGAATAAGGCTATTTAAGTGAAATAAATTAAGCTATATTAGACTACAAATTGACATTATAAGCGAAAACGATACAAAGATTCAGACAATATCACAACTCTAATGTAAAAGAAAGTTAAGAATATACCAGATTTAAGTATTATTAGACAGGAGGTAATTGAACTGTAAGTACTTCACACTATTTTTTCATATTTACATTAAAAATTGTATCAGTAATCGAATAATTGAAGTGCGCCAACACTTTTTCAACTATGTCTCACACACGATACTGAGTACCCCCACAAATTTTCAAAAATAACGTAAAATAGGCATATTAAATTGGAAGCAGAAAGGGAAAAACGATACATAACATTCCAAATAAATAACATAAAATCAGTATGTAAAAAAATGGTGTTTATTTTATACATACTATACTAAGTTATATACAACAGCCATGTTGTTTGTGGCTATGTCAGGTGAATAGAAATAATAAAATAACACTGGATTTATAAAACAAAAAATCTTAAAAAGAAAAAGTCGACATGCATTTTTATAAAATATATCCTTGATTGTATAAAAAGATGGTAGGTACATTTAAGGGCAAATAGGTAATATAAAATTAGAAATAAATTATTAATTTATCATATTTTGCTACATAAACAAATAGATCAAAAATAGTCTAGTATTCAGTTAGCTTTGGACAAAAAACAGCTTATTTAATCTGCAGACTATCAATTTTAACGAAACATTTTTGTAATAGGCCTATTTTATCAGAAGCATAACACTACTCGGCCCGTGATTCTGGAGCACAATCAAGTATGAATATAATATTTGAAACAAGATTTATGTAGTTATTGTCATACAATGTTACTTGTCAAATAAAACTTCAAGATTAAAGATGAGACTTATTGTATCAGATGACGAAGGCACACTTGCAGTCGCCACTCGTACTATTAGATTCATGCTTGACTTTTCCACCAGCCTATATCAGTCCACTGCTGGACACAGGCCTCTCCAAAAGGAGGATTTTGCCATAATCGCCACGCTTGACTATCCTTTAAGAATACAGGCTATTTGATCTTTTTACTATTTCGATTTCGAAGATATAATTTACATATTTTATTTACTCTTTTCGTCATTTTAAATACTTATATTTAAAAAAACAGATAAATTTTTCTGTCCGGTAATGTTCTAAAAATAATAATTGTATGCTTCACTCTACAAGTCTTTAAAAATATTTAGTCAAGTTGTAAATATAATTCTATTTTAATATCAAACTTGTTAGTACCATGTTTCGCATCTACAACCTTTATCCACTACATTCTAATTTCATGATCTAAAAAGTACTATTCATTGGCATAGGTGTACAAGATATTATTATATGTCCTCCTTATGATAACAAGGAAAGAGGTCCATCTCATAAATAACGGTACCCGAATACGTTAAATTGGGTAACGTTACTTATCCGATGGTAACATAATAAACTCAACAATACATTGGTGCAGTTAGTCGGGTCTTGTGATAATCTAAACAAACTAATATAACTTATAAAACATTTTTAGTCAATCTTTAACCGTTAATTGTAACGTTATTAATTGGCTAGAAATGTTTTGCAAAATAATAAAACCTGGCCACACCTCAAATGGCAGATTTTTATACTTTGAGGTAGATGTTGCCGATTCATTGAGCCATATCATACCACGGTTTCTAATCCGATCCAACTGCCGAGACTGGGTGTTTCTTAGAGAGAACATAGTAAAAACACTATTTGACAAACATTGTTAACTTTACTTGGACAATTTGACATTGTTTTGACCAATAAAACGGCGATTGGTTGGTTTGTCTCCGGTCCAGCTTACAACCATAGTTAACTCGACATTAAATAAACACGCTTTTAAATACTATGTAAGAAAAAAAAAATCACCGTTATATTAGTCAAATCGTTTATATTTATCAGACAATCACAACAGTTGCTACGTTATGTTGCGTTGCTAATGAGAAACCGTAAGGCGTTTACCTACCTAATATACCGCCCACGCACGCGGGTGATGTCACGCGGGCGTTTTAGTTTTCTTGCCGAAGGGGAGGTGCAGGCGCCGCTTGCGAGGTTTAGGGACACTCTCGTCCTCCATAAGAGATGAGTCCGTGGACTCCTCTTCGGGTGGCGTGATGCTGGAAGGCGAAGGCGCTTCGGATTGCATTGCACCTGGAGATTATGGATATTTATATTAGTATGTGTTGCTTGATTATGGATGAATAGGTTTATACATAGATGATAATTGCAATTCTTTAGGGACAAAGAAATAATTAGTTAACCAGGCCACCGATTTAGAACCGTACCCTTATTCCTTAAAAATTAGCAATTAGCAATAATCGCGCAGTCATCGCCCGATTGATAGTGTCAAAATCTATGGGCAGCACTGAGAGTGGATTGCTTTTTTTTTGCTGTCAATTTGCGATTTTAAAGCCAGAATTGGACAATTTTCGCTATCGCATTGCTTTTGCATGATACGGAATCAGGGTATCGATCAATATCAAATTATAAATCGATAAACCACGTGACACTTTACGATTTAACATTATTGTCACGAGTTTATCCTTTGTCAATAATCGAACGGTTTTGCATCAGGAGGCCTACCACGTTAAGTGTTTCGTTCGTTCGGACGTATAAACCTACCAAATTAAAATATCTATTTACTCATATCAAACCATTGAGAATTTATGAACAATTGAAAACGGTCGTGTTTTTTTACACAGCTTAGTTTGAGTTGGTCATATTTTGTCAAATTGCGATACAAGTGGCGTTTTATTTTAATATGTTAGGTTTATACGTAACGAACGATACATTTTCGTAGTAGGCTGGACTGATCTGAACGATAGTAGCTAATTAATATTATACGTAAGTAATGAAGTAATTAAATGTTGCGGTGCCCTATCTTGGGTTTATATCATGGTAGAACCTCTTTTTACATCATTTGCAATATTGAATAAGTGGTTTAGTTAAAGTTTAGATGCGATCTATTTAGGGGAAATCAAATCACACAAATTCGATAGGTAGGTACGATGCAACCGAGGAACCGTGCGCGTGCGTTCACGAACTGAGCGGTGGCGTGGAAAATATATTATCAATGTATTTTTTTTATTGGAATAAATCAAGTAGTACATTAGTACGTCAAGCTAGGCAATTAATTTTAAAAAATAATAATGTAAAATTGACATTTGACTATTGCACTGATAAATGCAGCAGTTTTGGGTAGTTGGATATAAAATCAAATAAAAACAGTAATCGATAGTTTTATTACGGAGGCCACGTAGTTCGAACAGAATAAAATGTTTGGGATTAACAAATGCTTTCATATAATCACGTGGTAAATTGTCACCCATTTCATATATCTGAAAGGCGATGAAAAATTTTGATATCGTTTCGCTACGGAGCGATTGTCGCTTATCTAAGGCCCCTGCTTGCATTAGGCTGCTCGCCCACGTCGGACTTTTTGTAGGACCGATAATAATAATAATAAGGCCATTTTTTTCCGTAGGATATCTGTCCTTACTCGCACTATTGCAATCCGTACGTTCCATTTTACTCCTACAAAAAATCGGCCACCGATTATAGGATGCGGGCTAGCAGCCTCAGAAGACATATTATACCTGCAGCGTTTTCTGCTTTCCCTGACAGGTGGTCGTAAAGTGGTATCTCGAAGGGGACACTGCCTAAATGCCATGCAGTGAACAGGATAGAGCTACTTGCCTTCAACCAGTCTTCTACTTACCGTGGCATGTGGTGGCAAATGGGTGTCTTTAATGCCCTCCTACTGGGGTGTGGCTGGAGGCAAGGGGTGCAGGTATATAAATAATAAATAAATAAAGCGTTTCTTTCCTAACAAAAAATAGGGTTATAAGCAGTAGGCATTCCATATGTGAGCACATTAATTCCTGTTTTTTGTGACAGACTAATGCCAGAATTAGGTTTCATAAGAACCTGAGACAGAGAGTAGCTAAATAGCAGTAGCCGTCTTCCGTTTTATAAATAATGCCTCAGAGGCGCCCTTAGCTTTAATGAAGGTAGTCAGGGCTACATACCTAGCCAGCTTCGTAAAGAGATGTCTCGGAGGCAGCGGGATGCATGAAATGAAGGTTTTCGGTGGTACCTACCTTCAGCCAGCGTCTTCTGCTTCGTGAAGGGTTATCAGGAGGAATATCGTTATAGGATACGAATATCGTTCGTTTGGTCGTATTATCCGATCAAGTTAAAATATCCATTCACTTGTATTAAAGGTTTGACGATTTATAAATAATTGAAAACGGTCAAGTTTTTTACACGGCTAGATTGAATTGGTCATATTTTATTAAAGGATTGACACATGAGACTGGTTATTTTATTTTGTTAGGTTTATACGTCCGAACGAAAGATACATTTGATACATTTTCGTACTAGCCTCCTGGGCCTTAGACCCGTCTGCGTTCAGCGCGGCGATGTCTGAGCTGCGCGAGCGCACGATCTGCTACATATCTTTAGCCAGCGTCTTTTCCCGACTATGGCAGGTGGTAAAGGTCGCAAATGGTGCCACAGAGGTGCCTGTGGCTCTAATTTAAGGTAGTCGGGCATATCTTCAGCCAGCAACTTTTGCTTCGTGAAGGGGTGTCTCAGAGCGCCCTTACCGCAGACGCACCTGGTTGTAATAAAGATAGTCGGGACTACATACCTTCAGCCAACGTCTTCTACTTACTGTGTCAGGTGGTAAATGTCGCAAAAGGATGTCTCAGATGTGCCTGATGTGCAGAAGAAAGGCTACATATTTACGGGGATGACAGAAGGGATGCCTCGGAGGCGCATCTAGCTGTAGTAGTCAGTTGTACATACCTTCAGCCAGCGTCTTCTGCTTCGTAAACGGATGTCTGGGCGGCGCCCTGGGCTCATCTACGCTCAGTGTTGCGATGTCTGAGCTGCGCGAGCGCACGATCTGCGCGGGCGCGAGCGGGCGGCGCGGCGGCGGCTGCGGCGCGGCGCGCATCGACGCGCGGAGCTGCGGCTGCGACTGGGAGTGCGGGCCGCGGGATAGGTCCTCGCCTGTCCAGTTCACGCTGTAGTAATAATAATAGCCTTTATTTCCGAATTACGTACTTGACAATCAATCAATATTACACTTTTAAATGTAATTTATAAGGTTTCACGTTACTCGGGTGTGCAACTCCAACTGTTTCCATTGAACTCTATCTATAACTCTAGTCCAGTGTACCCCAAATTTTAATTCATCATCCCATCTTCTTATCGGGTGTCCCTGTTTTCTGGTTCCGTCTCTTGGATACCAGAGAATGACCTACTTGCTCCATTTGTTTTTGTGACAACGCATCATGTGGCCTGTCAGGCCCCACTTTAGATGGTCAATACAGAGAAAGTGCGTCTATTACCTCAAGTTTTCTTTCTGATTTTTCGATTATCTCTGTATGTTTCTCGGTAAGTGTAAGAGTAACGCTATAATCAGCCCATTATGTTTTTGGCATGAGGTCAGACTTGTAGAGTAATTATGTTAATTTACGTCAAGAAAGACTTTTATCCGAATAGAATAAGATAATGTCGATCTTATTGCTAAACAAACCCTAGAAGGCTAGGCTATTTCGATCATACAAGCTGCCCAAATTATCGTTGTTTGACCGTCTTTTCTGCAACAAAAGACCTCCCTCAATACGTTCCATATTGAAAGTTGCAAGCTGCATCCAGGGGTTTCCTGCAATCTAATACCAAGTCCATACCGTCTGTCCACCTAGTCGGTTGACGTCCTTCGCTGCCTTTGCCTATACATGGCCTCCATTCTAGAACCTTTCTGACCCTTCGTCCGTCAGTTCTACGTGCTACTATGTGCACAACCCAAAGCCACTTAAGCTAGCTAATCCGTCGAGCTATGTTAGCGACTTGTTCGTTTACGGAACTCCTCATTTCTGATTTGATATCGAAACATCGAGCCTTTTATAGTCTTTAGATTAAGACATACGGACAATATACATTAATAAAAGATGCTAAGCCCGTACCCTGATTACGTACGCAATCAACCTGCTTGCTTACCTCATTGTAAATTATATATTGTTTTAAACTTTCATGGTCACTAACATTAGAAAAGTTTGTTACGGGATTGCTACCATGTACCTTATTTTTGAGTTCCCGATATTTCGGCACTGTTGCAAGCGCCATTGTTTGTCGAAGAATTTCTTTGTATACCAGGGTCAATACTATCTCCAAATAGACGGAGTCGCGATGGGCAGCCCCGTAGCTCCAGTTATAGCTAATATTTGGATGGAGTTTTTCGAAGAAAAATCCCTGGCCACCGCCCGCACCGAAATCAAACTATGGAAGAGGTATGTAGACGACGTTTTCTGTGTATTGAGAGGAAACAACCAAGATGTAGAAACTCACCTGTCATATTTAAATGGTATCCATCCAAAAATAAATTTTACCTGCGAGATAGAAGAAAACAGAAGCCTAGCATTTTTGGATGTGAAGATTGAAGTGCGGAGTGACGGTTCACTGAGTCACTCTGTCTATAGAAAATCCACTCACACTGACCGCTATCTCAACGCAACCTCGCATCACCACCCTCGACATCTTAATTCTGTAGTAACTGCACTGACAAACCGAGCCTATGACTTGTGGGACCTTGAACACCTAAACCAAGAGTTGGAACATGTTCAGAAAGTCTTACAGAATAATGGATATAGACGGCAGCTACCATCTAGACACAAATCAAGATACTTTAAAGACACAGTAGACAGGCAACCTGTGTTCTTGCCATACATAAGAGGAGTGACAGACAAGATCTCAAACGTACTTCATAAATACTCACTTAATACTGTCTTCACTCCATTAAGAAAAGTAACACAATGTCTACGATCTCCAAAAGACAGTTTCCCAATGGAGAAACCGGGTGTCTATAAGATTGACTGCAGCTGTGGCAGTTCATATATCGGCCAAACAAAACGTACCATAGCGTGCCGAATGAAGGAACCCATAAAAGCGGTCAAAAACAACGACAAACAGAAATCGGCAATCGCGGAACATTTGTTGGAATCAGGTCTAAATCACTGGATTGAGTTTCACAACCCTCAGATCATTGCGACAGAACGCCACTACATACCAAGAATGGTCAGGGAAGCGATTGAAATCACAAAGTACAAAAATTTCAATCGCGAGGATGGGTTTAAATTGTCAAGTGTCTGGAATCCAGTGATTCGTATGTGCAAAAACCGGAAAAAACAACAAACTGCTGTTTCGCGGTCAAATACTTTTAGTGTTGTGTGTCGAGAACAGGTGCGAGAAAATAGTGAGTTTGTAGATAATGGTACCGACGCGTGCAATAAAAGACAGCGAAAGAGGGTAGACCGATATGTTTGCCCTTAACAACTTACCCGCAAGATCTTCAGTTACTCCGTGATCATGGCGCTTGCAACAGTGCCGAAATATCGGGAACTCAAAAATAAGGTACATGGTAGCAATCCCGTAACAAACTATTCTAATATCATTGTAAATTGCTTACCTCACTGATTGCTATGCTGTCAAAAACTTATAGGGAATACAAAAATTACACTAAGTCAACGAAATTGGACCGATAGAATGCACAATATAATTTACTTATTGTTCGGTTGTGGCATGACCGTCATTAGATTGCTTTCATTTTATACTGTCAATTTGTGATTTTAGAGCAAATATTGAGCAATTTTCGCTTTGCTATTGCAAGATACATTATCAGGGCGCTGTTCAGTATGTAAGAAATATAACTTACTTGTCCCCTCCCAGCACAAAGTGCACAGGGTCCCTCCGCCTGTCCTCTACGGGGCTTTTGAGCGACTCGGTGTACAGACACTTCGCCCGCAGCTCCTCTATCGACGCCTTCTTCTCCTCTAGTCTCCTCTCGAGTCGGTCGTCTATCCTCTTCTCTCGTGCTTCTTGTGCTAAACGCTCTTCTAGCTGAAGTCTGAAAGAGATCGAAATAGCGTTGTTTATTTCTGCAAAAGTTATTGATCAGACAAAGTCCTGGGGGCTTTATATTCTGCTGTTAGTGACTGATGAGACGAGGCTTCAACATTTCCACATGACTTTCTACCTAAGTGCTTATCAACATAAATACTTTTACGATGAGTACGATGTTGAAATTGCAAAAAAAAAGATTATACATTATCGTCGAGATATACAAGTGTCCCGTAGAGACCACGTCAGTTGACACCACTCATTTTAAACAAATTTAGTTTTATTACTTTTTAAAGAATTTGTTTAAAATATATTTTATTTTCCATTTAATATATCCAGGCCAATTTATCCATATGGACCGGTCAAGCTTCGACTAAGAGGTGGCATCATGAATATCTTCACGACTCAATTACTCCACAATACTATGACGAGGAGGTCGACGAAGTGTGACATTATTTGTTATGGGGTGGGAGGGGCCTATGTTCAGCAGTGGACGTCTTATGGCTGAAATGATGAATATGACACAAGGGAGATTAAAGGTGTTCTCATTTGTGAGACTCCCTCACAAATAAGACCACCTGTAATAAAAGGACTCAAAATACGAAAATTGTGTGACGTAATAAAATTAGTGTGATATATTTTGTTAGTATCTCACCTCGCTTCCGCCAATCTCAGATCAAGGGGGTAGTGTGGGGCGTCCGTTTCACTACCAGAGGAATCTTCCCGCCATCCAAAATTGTCGGCTACTGTATAAACAAACATACTAATATCAATAACTTGTTCAACGCGAATAAAGATCACATGGTTAAATACTCCACCTTATTTTATTTAGCCATGAGGCAATGTAGACTTTAAAAGTTCTATACAAAAGGTACAATTTCCAATTTCTGTTAGAAAATACACGTTTATTTTTAACATATTTTGGATAAGTTTACATAATTAATACGTGTTAAACAACTTTTACAATGGGTGTAATTTAGGTATTTTTCTTGTTACATTTTGATAGTAATATAATTTTTTCTCTTGTGTCCTAGCGTAGAAGCATGTATGAAATAATACTAGTTTGTGTTAGTTTAACAATATCTATATAAAAAGCAATGATACTACTGTTAAATGTTATTTCACTACAAAAAGCATTCTAAATTTTACAATGTCTTACCTGGTCAATGGCAGAGCAACAATGTTGCCATATAAAACACTGAAAGCAAATCTAGTATGGTAAATAAACTTGCAACACTGAGGGGGCTGGGGAATCGGCAAAAATAAAACAAAATCACAATCGTCAAAAGCTTTCAAACGTGCATAAGAAAAATATAAATCTGTGTTTGATATTGTTGAAATTCACTTTGAACGAGACTAAAATGAAAAAAGTATATACTTGGAGAATACATAACTATTTCGGGACAGACGCTTGGTTTATTTGTTACTATAGCCAATTGTTAGTTATTTAAAAAGTAAACCCTCAACTAGATTTTAGAAAATATGTATAGTTAGTTCTTTAGCAAAAAAAACATTCAATGTTGATAAACAATAAATATCACTTTGATGAACTGGGTCACCCATCAAGTTATATAAGCAGAACCTGTGAGCTGCTAAACGTTGAGTTGGTAAAGAACCATAGCGTACCCAATACACCGTGAATTTTTACTGGTTGTCGTTCCGCAGCGTAAAGGTTTAGACTTAATAATACCCATTCGTAAACACTTTTGTCCTGAAAGTCAAATAATGGCTAATTGGTCGATTTACAAATTGTGAGAAATGAGACTCGAATTCGACGAGAAACAGTAGTACCCCGGGCGCCATCGCGACGGACTTGGTGTAAATGGCCGCGGCGCGCGGTAAGCGGTACGTCTAACAGTCTAGTGAGTTACTATTGTTTTCACGCTTTCGAGTTAGTATTTTTTATTATTCGAACACAAAAATATTATTTTCAAAATTTTACTTTGTAAATAGTAAGTACTACTCGATACATAATGGTTCTGCTGCGAAAAGACAACCGGTAAAATTTCACGGTGTATAGGTAACAAGTCCTTAAGACACTTCCATATAAAAGCACCGTTTAGTAGCAGCAATACATATGATATAGCACTCTTTATATCATATAGCTCGTATTACACGTAGAAAGTAGTAAATCGACCCTTGTTTGCAGTGAAGGTATTTCGCGCGTTTGCTCAGTCCGGTGTGTTTTAAAAGTCAGTGATTTTATAACCTCATTGCTTTATAACTTAACTTCTTACTGCTCAAACTCAAATAAAATATAAAACCGACCAAGCGCGAGTCGGACTCGCGCACGAAGGGTTCCGTTCCATTATCTATAGATAAAAACGGAAAACAAATCATGTCTGTTGTACGGGAGTTCCTTTAAATATTTTTAGTATTTTTTATTCTGTTTTTTAGTATTGTTTGTTATAGCAGCAACAGAAATACTTATTTTATAGTATCTGTGAAAATTTCAACTGTCGAACTATCACGGTTTTATGAGATACAGCCTGATGGCAACGGAAGGACAGCGGAGTCTTAGTAATATATCCCATTTTACCCTTTAGGTACGGAACCGTAACAACTTAACGTGTAAATAGTCAATTCACTGTAGGTAATATAAATGATTTTTTTGGGTCCAAAACTTATATTTGAGCAGTTGAAATATTAGACCTTAAAAAAGTAAAATAGTACCTTTTCAAATATTTTGAACTTTTAAAAGCCAAATTCCTTAAAATATACATTTTAATGAAGGGTAAAGTGCGATACCAAAACAAAATTAATCCGAGGAAAGTAAAGAAAAGGTTTCAGCAAAAACGTTAACCTCAATATATAACGTTACGTTAATTGGATGCGTTAAAATAAATATAAAAACGTTTTTTTCTAAGCACTATACATGCACAAGGAAATAAAGCCCACACCGACTGGAAAAATATATACAACAAAATCAGCTAAATCTGAAATTATATTATTTCATACATGCTTTTGATAAATGAGATCAATTAGAACCAACACTATTATCCGTGTGCATTTAGAATATTGGAAAACCAATTTTCTAAAGTAACTTGAACAGTGATGAACCAAGTATGTTTTTCTTTCATAAAACCGAAAATGATAAAAAAATAAAACGTATCGGCTCAATAATACTGTTAAATTGGTTTTCGGAATATAAATATAAAAATCAAGAAAATTTACATTTTACCTTATTCAAACACCATTTTCAAAGTTTAAAAAGATACAAACTATTATCATGGCGACAATTTAACATCTATTTCTTATATTTTCACATTAAAATGCATGAAAGCTTCCCATCGATTGTGATCGTAAGTGAAAATTTCGCAAATATTTATTAGATTCAATAAAAACAGAAATACATAGACTTATGAGCTACAGAAATAAATAATATGTCGAAACTTATAGTAGCATAGAACATGTAACTATGTTACACTGATCTGCAAGGAATAAAAATATAAAATTATACATTTTGAATAAAACAATAAATGTAAGCTAATATTATAAGTGTATGTAATGATGACTAAACAGACTGGTAACACTAACTATATTATAACCCGAGGTTATTACTACATAAGGGAAGCCCATTTCATTGCCCGTCTCGGAACGACCTTCTACCCGGAGAGAAATAACAAAATACACATTGGTCTTATGGTGGATACTGACTGGCGTTACGAAGCGTAATGAAACATTCGCGGCGAGCATGTTTGGTTGCGTCATGTGCCAAAATATTTGTCATTCTACTCGACTAGTCACATGCATGAAGGTATCTATTGATTTTGCATTATTTTCAACGTTATTAATATGAATAATAGCTTTGTAACATGTTACATTACACCCCGTAACGCCAGTCAGAACCTACCTTTGTTAAAATCTGTTAATAGGCTAGCTTTATTTTTACGAAACATCCTACGTTTTGACAATTTGCCTGATTATTAGAAAATATCACAGAACAAGTAAGACTCGCTACGCTCCGCTCTGTGGAAAATATTTCGTTTGTTATTTAAATAAAAATAAAATAGTAATCTCTGGTATTATTCGTTTTACACAAAGATTTTTCCTAAAAAATATCGCCTAAAAATCTGTACGCAATAGATCCGATCTATAGTACAATTTTAAAGAATTCCTCTCTAGAGCTTTTAAAGGTAAAGGTTTATTATCGCAATTTTTTTATACGATGTGGTTCTAGAAAATTTCTTGTTGCTTTTCTATGACTGCAAAAAATATTTCGAATTACTAATTATTCTGAGCACATTATGCTTGATTTAAATGAGTTAATTTTTAACGTCTATTGCAACAGATTTTATAATATGGTTTCATAAAAGTATTTAGTAATAAAAATAAAATTTCCTTAAACGCAATTATGCAATTGACATTAAGGCTTATGTACTAAATAAATCGATCATTTGTATAAAATAATATTTCAATCACTGTTTAAATTCTATACAAGGTGTTTAAGATTATACGATGTTTGATGCTTTACGAAATCGACGCGAGTTGTTTTATTAGCCTAGTTTAGTATAATACATAGTCTAGCCACATGCTGAACTATCGGGCAAGATATTGTTCTAACATTATTAATAATATATAGCTAATAAACATAACGTATTGTAAGAGTAAGTAGGACAGGTAAGGCGAAATGATTTAAGTACAATGTTTTGTATATTCATGCTTAGTTAGATAAAAACAAACGTTGAGCACTACAATAAAGTATTACTAATTTATTTATAAAATAAGGATAACTTCGTAACTGTTATTTACTTACTAATATAACAATAAAGTGCTATCTGTTTGTATGTATTGGGGCTAACAGCTAAATACTGTAATGATGATGACACATAAAGGAAAGGCTTTGTTATCGACATATTTTTAAAATGACCGAGTATGGGTTTTAGGACAATGAAGAAGAGTATTTTTTTTTTCCAGTAACAGAAAGCCGTTGGAAAAAGTTAACCAGCAGACCAGCTCATGAAGTTTGTATGAAGAAGGGAAGAGAAGTATTTTTAATTTGAGATTTTTAAATTGTTGTCATAGAAAAAGTTGTTCTATTTGAGCAATAGAATTACCTCTGCATCTTTTTGTTACTCCCTATAAACTTGCCTATATATTTGTCAAAGAAATTACATTATGACAAGATTTATTTAATAGGGAACACAATTTATCTAGCCAGGTTTATAAGAGTGAAGAATTTAAGAGTTAGGATATCAATTCCGTAGTCTATCGTATTTATGGCCACACCCATGATATTATGTCGATGTTTTCCAAATAACAGAGCCCTTACTTTGATCGTCAAATTAAAATTTATTTTTTAGCTGCCTAACTGTAAATTAAACAGCATCATAGTTATAATATTTAAGTGATTTAAAAATATACGTTGACACAGCACAAAAAATCTACATTTATTTGAACAATCCGTTTTGAGAGCTAGAATCCATAACAATAGTATAAAAAATATAGTGACATCCTGATTTTCAACCGTATAAAATTATAAAGAAAAGGGTATCTATTTAAGCCCGGTTCCTAACCGAGAAACGGTTGGTTTTGCTAACGGATGGTAGGAATTGTCAACTTGACATACTCAAAAGCGTTTCTATAAATGACGCCAATACGATAAGTTTATGAAGTACACTTACGCATAGTACAATATAGAAACCTGGTGTTAAAAATCAAATACTAGCTCTACCAACCAACGAGCGTAAGTATCTAGTCATTCGTCTAGCAATTTTAGAAGTAGCAAACATTTATATCCACATCGTGCTCACTGGCAAAGTTGTGTCTCTAAAGACCGAGACGAGTATTAATTTATTTACCGTCTCTACTTAAATAATTAATTTAAGAAGAGAGTAAGAGTAAGATTTCATTAATAAATAATAGCCCCGGTTTAGCCGTGGCACGAAATTTCTTAACTATCGTAATCTATGGAATAATTTTACTCATTACAACCGTAGCAGTTATAACCCACATACAGGGTTGCATTGCAAAGTAGTGCCAAATTTTCAGGGACTACTCAGAATCAGTAACTAAATCGATCTAACACATTTTTTGTAAAAAACAAACACATTTTATTTTTATTATTACTATCCGCTGTTAAAAGATGGTACGCGTGGATAATCTTGTCTCATTTATAAAAAATACGCACGCTGCAAATTTCAATGGAATAATATTCACAATGGCGCGCGAAAACAAACCTTAGCCTTTTCGATGTAAGGTACATTTCTAACAGCAGGAGCGCCAGCGCAAACCTAAGGATCAAATTGTAGACAAATACCGTATGCTGTGCACCTCTAGATCTTATTTTTAAAATTTGTCACTACTTTGCAATGTAACCCTGTATATATTTTGCAAACACTGGTTAGCACGACAGCAGTGTTTTTTGAGTTGACAATGTTTTTTTTAAATTGGAATGGCCAGATTTTGCAGAGGTTTGAAACTCAGGGTGTCAGAATCACAGTCTCATTGACGATTCAAGCAGTTTTGTGTTTATATTTATAATCATTAAAATACAATTATTCGAACACTAGCCCTCAGATAACAAAATACACTACTAAACTGAAGAGGTAAATGCATTCATAGATTAATTAAAATATGGCATCTCAAAAATAAAACTTGACCTTCTTCCAAATAATACAAACCGTTTCTCAATAACATCCAACCAATTTGAAATGTATGTTACCTTTTACTAAACATGACCAATGTGTCATATATTTCTAATTGATTGGCTGTTCTTCAGTCCTGGTATAAACTTATCTACCGTTTTTGGAGTATGCAAAACTAAAACGTTGGCATAATTTACAGAATAGGTCCAGTAAACTATTGGTCCTTGAAACTCCTCTAAATTATGCAGTATGTATGCATTTACCCGTACTAGAGATGCGAGCTACTGAAAAAACTAAGATTTGTTATTCGACATCATTAAATGTAAAGCTGAAAGAACCTTTACAAATGCGTCTTTTAAATTTTGTACATAATAATTATCATAAAAAGTTCATGAAGTTAAAAATTCATTCATTTAGCAAATGTTGCAAATATCTATGAGCATGAGTGGCAACATTCCTTGCAAAGGTACCAACATTAAAAATAAATTCAACTTATCAAAACGAAATGCCACTTGGACAGTCATTTCTTTGTTTACTTACATTTACGATTTCGAATGAAAAATCTGAGTTTAAAACATTAAAAAATGGATGAATATATAATAATAAGTTATTACCACGATTACAAATCAATAATTTTCTTTAAATTTAAATCGTCAATATTTCACGATATCTTTATTTCAAACGTACATTGAAGATTTTACTTAACTTTCTTAAAATAAGCACCATATTTATCCTTAGATAGCAACTAAATGACCCTAAACTAAATTATTTTGTAGCAATTTTGAGTGTCTTTTTAAGTCAGATATATTGTCGTGGTAATACTGTACAGGGTGATAATGAGCTATGACACCATAAATCACTCTTTGAACTTTTATAAAACAGAAATATTCAATATCAATAAACTTTTTTACTATTAAGACATCGAAAACACTGGTGACGAATTACTGAAGCATTAGGATCGGGATTGTTGACACTATTCATAAATAATTCTAAAGCATCATTTATTCAAACTAACATCGTCTAATACCCCGGTTGGTTCATTGTCATTTATTAGGAAAACATTTTGATTGCTTTAACAACAACAAAGTTAGGTAGTTAAGTTAACAGTTACGTCATATATTGCTATCGCCATACAAAAATATAAGGAAGAGGTGCGTTTTGTAAGCTCATAAAAAGTATGTTAAATGATTGGTTGTGTCAAGTAACCTATTATAATTCGTTTACGAGTTCGCAAAACCGTATACGAATTCATTGGAAATTTTACACCATTTTTGGGAATATTCGAAAAGATTTTTTTCCGTCTCTACTTTGCGCGTTACTAAGCTACGTCATGCTCCACTTAGCGCCGTATGTACACACGTGACAGGCTAGAGAGCCTGTCTATCCCCTAGTTCCGAATTGCGCTAATAGCACTATTAGCACGAATCCATATAAATGCAGAAGGTAGGTAAAAAAAACCCTATTTTGTGTAATATATCTGACTATTATATTTGGTCGGTTTCGCGCTGACAGTGATTCGACCCTGATTCCGTATCTTGCAAAAGCAATGCCATGACAATAAATATCCAAAATCGGCGTTAAAATCACAAATTGACAGCTAAAAACAAAAAAAAGCAATCTACTGTCAATGCTGGCCATATATTTTGACACTATCCATCAATCGGGCGATGACTGCGCAATTATTGCTGATTGCAAATTTTTAGGGAATAAGGGTGCGGGATTCGGCCTATAATTGTTCAAAGAGTGAGTTATGTTTGTTTGTTGAGTTACTCTGCGTGTTCGTGTTCGTTACCTGAGCCGCACAGCGACGTGTCGTCGCCCACGCTCAGGTCGTCCTGTGAGCTGCTCATGCGCACTGGAATTATACAAATTATATGAATTCAATTCCATTCAATGTCTTCATTGCCAGTCGTCAATCATTAGGTCTAGAGTCATTCTTCCAACAATCAAAATATAATCCCAAACTAACTAAGCTATGCTCAATACTCGATATTTTATATCAAAACCATAATGTACATAGATGTTACAAAACAATTCGAGACTAGTGCTATGCTTGTACTATGACGACTAGATAATGGATCTGAAGATGGAAATGACGACGGTTCTAATGAAGATGAAGTTACTGTGAATTGTATTATTATTATTATGGCAATAAAAAAACTACTTCCTTTTTATACATTTAAAACGTGTGTAGAATTTGTGTGTCGAAGAGAGAAAGAAACCTATAATAATAAAGTGGAGTTTTCTTTCATTTGAATAGACCTCAACGAGTTACCAGTCTTCAGATATACTCTACGCACTCAAACTATTGTATGACGTAGATGTTTTTAATGCTGGTCGTAAGTGGCGCGACTGTAGCACGTCTGTGGCGCGTCTGTGGCACGGCTGTGGAGCTTCTTCGGATCGCTAATTCGACATCACTTTTAAAGAAACCTTGTCATCGCAAGAAACAGCGATAAAAACTTATACTGACCTCTACTGCTGAGTCGTCCATTTATGTTGCGGTACAGCGCAGTCTCCAAGTGTTGCAGTCCGTTGTTCTTGATGATGTTGAAGCCGCATAGCCGCTCGATTTGCTTCCACCTGTGCATTCGCTCCTATGGACGAGAAATATCAAATAAATCACATTTTAAGAAACTTGCATTTATTGGCACAACAATAATAACATTTAGGTACATGTTGATACAAGTATTTTAATTTAATTGTTCCCAAAACGTCTCCTGCTTAGCATTAGTCGTGGCAGTCATATTCAATTGTTTATTGGTTAGCTGTGTCGGCCTCTGAAATAGGTGTACCGGTATGAAAATGAGTACATTTTTTTCTGTATGACATCACACCTTCTCGAGTTAAGTAAAATATTTTTTCAATAATTTATTTATGACGTCATATATTTATATTTTGGTTACGTTAAAGGAGAGGATTATTACAGTCCTTGGTAAGAGGGTGTGGTGTCATGACACGTACATCTAATTCATGCAGCAAATAGCGCGACACGTTTGGTAGTAATGGCGCGTAACAAATAGTAAGAGAAAAAAAATAAACTTTGAATCCGTGACAGAGTAAAACACTCTGGTCTTATTAGATGATTAGGGTAGTTTAACTTTGTCGTATTCATACTTGTTATTACGGCATTTGAAAGAATACCTTTTCTGTTATACAGTTGTTCAGTTTCAGCATCAGCTCTACAAAGAAATTTAGTGATTGTGCGTCGAGTTTCGTAACATCATGACAGACAATGATGCTTACCTCCTATTTAGTTTTTTTTTCTGAAGTCATTGTACTCGATCTTTTTGAGAATGTTTTTATTTATTTAATACCTGTAGTTCTTGAGTGACTTCGTTGAGAGCGGTGCGTGCTTCGACAATCGATTTGTCGACGTCATCGATCGACTTGCCGTGCGTCGATACGAACGCACCGACAAGGCTCGAACGTTTCTTGCGGAGTTTTTCACACTGAAAGCAAAGACAAACAGTTCATAAGATTTAGTTGGTTATACCATTTACTATACAATCATTAACTTATAGGCTCATAGCTACCATAAGAAAGCTCAATGTTGCACAACGTGCTATAGAATGGTATGCTCGGTGTTTCTTTGCGAGATCGAATCAGAAATGAAAAGATCCGTAAACGAACCAAAGTTGCTGACATAGCCCGACGATCTAAAAGCTAGAGGCAGAAGGCATGGCACATAGCACGTAGAACTGAAGGCCGATAGGGCAGAAACGTTCTGGAAAGGCCACGTACCGGGAAGCGCAATAGGTCGTCCCCCCACAAGGTAGGCAGACGATCTGGGAAACAGCTGCAAGCCAGCTGTCTTCTAGCTCGCCTCGCTGTAGCTGAGGATACAAGGTACTACTTACAGCTTCCCTAGCCTGCTGCAGCTGCATATCTGCCTGCTGCTTCTTGCGCAGGTAGGAGCGGTTCTCGACCTCGTGCGTGAGCTGCAGCCACTGCTGCAAGCCGGCGGGGGGCGCCCAGCACCTGTCTTCTAGCTCGCCTTCCGCGCGACGTAGCTCCCCTCGCAGCATCTGAGGGTACGAGGTAAGAACAGGCTAGTTGATACCACTAATCAATTGACGTACTAATGATCTGTCAAAACGCACCTTTTCTTTATAATTTGTCACTGTTTACAACTAACTAACTAACTGCATTTATATTATTTTTGGAGCAAGTATAAATCTGTTTTATCTAATAAATGATGATGTATCGGCTTTAAAATAAGGTGTAAGTTTTAATAAATGATGTCTTAATTTTATTCATGAATGCTTTCAACATCACAAAGACATACATACTTTTGACAATTGATTCTTTCGGTTAGTGGATAAAGAAATTGGTTTTTCATGTAGGACTATAATTAAGCTATAAATTTAGAACAGGCGGGGCTAGCAGCGGGGCGTTCAAACGATACATTAGCGTCACAAACTTAAATAGAGTTTTTCTGATTGTTACCTACATTTCAAAATGTACAACCATTTGGAAGCTAATTTAATTAAAACTATTGTATAGGTTATAATAAGGTCAGGTGTCCACATAGTTTTCCTTACAGCAACAAGTGACTTTATACTTGGTGATTTTCCTTAATTCTATACATAAGCGTGTCCTTAAAATTGTTGTTTTACCTCGATTTCGGCTTTGAGCTGAGAAACCTCCAGATCTGACGAAGTGGAGTTCAATAGCGGAGTGTCACCTGCCTCTCGTAATTTCTTCTCTAGATTTTTCTTTTCAGTGTTCACGTTTTCCTGTAATTAAAGAAGTAATTTTAAATACAACGCGAATGTAAAGTTGTGTTTTTCCTTCAAAGTACAAAATTAGCAGCTGCCATCTGATATCAAATTAATTGTGCTTTGTAAGAAATACCAAAATTATGAAATATTTGTTTTTATTTATATGTTCCATAGATTGGTATCTATGTGTATTCGAATACCAGAGCTACGTGAGCCTATTTTTAAGCTGCTCTATACCTACGATGCCCTGCGAGCATACACAATTTGTCAATGAAGAAGATGAGCTTTCTGTTTCCATACGGCTCGGTCACGTTCTTATTCCAGAACCTTCAATGTAATGTAAAATATGAAACCTTTTTAGCTGTTCCAGTACTAATCTGACGTGCCAGCACATGCTAACAGCTCTACGGTTTATTAATAAAAAAGTCAAGTTTACCTGTTCCTGTCTAGCTCTCTCCAGTTCCTTCTGCATATCATCTAAAGCCATTTCAGCCTTCTTCAGCTGTTCCATGTCCCGCAGCATACGCTGCACCTGCGAGCGGCTGGCTCGTCCGGCCCTTAGCGCAGCCCAGCCCCCCACCACTGCCCCCAGGAGTAGAGACGCGAGAAGCCAGTCCTTCCATCTACTACCTGCAACGATGGGAGACGAGTTATGAAGCAAGCATATTTTGAAGGGGTTTTACTTTCATTAACGACCTATTTCTCTATAATATTGACTTGGACGCAAGAAGACAGTCTTCTATAATACCTTCCGCAACGATACGAAACATCGTGAGAGTCGTGTTCTAAGAAGCTTTACTTTCTGTAATAAAATGTTTCTGTATAGTTTTGAGTTAGACGCGAGAAGACAGTCCTTCTTTAATATTTTCTGTAAGTTCTGCAACGATGTCAAACATCTTAAAAAGCAAGCGTATTCTAAGACATATTACTTTCTGTACTAACATATATTTCTGTATAGTATTGAGTTAGAGGCGAGAAGACAGTCCTTCTTTAATAGTTTCTGCAAGTTCTGCAATGATGTCAAACATCTTAAAAAGCAAGCGTATTCTAAGGAATATTACTTTCTGTACTAAAATATTTCTGTATAGTATTGATTTAGACGCGAGAAGCTAGTCTTTCTATAATCTGATGTAAACATCTTAAGAAGCAAGCGTATTCTAAGAATTTCTGTATATTATTGGAATAGACGCGAGAATTTAATCCTCTCATCTATTATCTTCTGCAATGATGCATAATAGCATCCTAAAACTTTCTGCGATATAACGCTAGACACAATAGAAATTATCACGTCTACAGGCGTGGTGTGTCCAGGAAAGTGTTAAAAAGCTAGCCTGTTGTAAGGAGTTTTAGTTTCCTAACCTATTTTTGTAAAGGATTGACTTAAGTGCAGAACCCACTTAGGTGGTAAGCACTAATCAGTCTGGTAGCGGACCAGCGGTAATCGATTGTGCGGTTTCTGTGTGACGGTGCGTAGCATCTCGAACATTACAAAAAATCCCGGCTCCGAAACGCTCTCGGTACCGCTGCTGTGGGTTCATCGCTTTAAACTAATTGGTTTAAGGTCGTCGTGATGAATTTGAACTCGCTACGCTATTAACTGACTAAGACAACATAATTTTTAATAACTGGATAGCGCAAAAAATATAAGATTAAGATTAATACCAGTCGTTAGAGTTAAATGGCGCTCTGAACGTAGTTGTGCTCGGACAAAGGAATTGTATCATTAAAACTAAAATATCTTTCGTAAATAAATATAAATATGCGCCTGTCAATGTCAATGTTATGTAATCGAAGTAAGGAATTTGATGATTTTTGACAACGATCTTTATTGCCGGCTTCAGATGCGAGCCAATGTAAAAATGATCGTTTCACTTATTTACCCGACCGATAATCGAACCTAGGCAAATCACCGCGACACAACGCCAATCGGTTGTAAGTTTGTAACTGATAAACAATATCGGGACAATTGGTCGTAGTAACCAAAATACGCGTAAATTCGCGAAACGTGCTCTCGAGAAGTAACGTTTGTTTATGAGAAGCGGTTCAAAACCTGCTTTTTAAATTATACATCTTATAGTATTTTATTACAGATATAAACCGAACCAATAACGAAGTATAATCAAACCGCAAGGGTATTGTGTTGTGGACTTGTGATGTTTATTGGATGCAGACAAAGCCGCGCCCTGAATGGTCCTTTAAGTATAATCAGCTTAGCAGGTTTCGCAAGAGTGTTTAATAACCTGAATAAAACTTACTTAAGATATGCTCGAAATAACACTGCAGTGAACTATAGATCAAATTCTAAGCAATATTTTGAAATTTGGTTTATCTTCATAAATGGTTAAGTAGATAGAGTCGATAGACCTCGCAAAAAATCGAAGATTAATACCAATAAAAGATTGTTCAAAAGACCTTAAGTCCCCTTTCGGGGGCTATTTTATTGATAATTCATTTGTGACATATCTACTACAAATGGAGACTATATTAGTAGCCTATTGGTTGCGAGGCACTAGTCCGCGTATATAACAATAAATCGTTTTGCATCAGTATTCACATTGAGCGCCAACGCGGTCAACGTTGACCCCCAAACAATAGATTTTCTATTGTATCTAATTTTGTGAGAGTCAGAGGCTAAAATTACCTATTAAAACAATATTAAAAACCGGCCAAGTGCGAGTCGGACTCGCGCACGAAGGGTTCCCTACCATGTTCTATAAAAACGGCAAAAAAATCACGTTTGTTGTATGGGAGCCCCCTGAAAATTTATTAAATTGTATTATGTGTTCCGTTTGACGTCCGAAGTCCATTATTATGAGAGTACATCGTTACATTTTCTTGCGTTACCGCTAGATGTCGCTACTTTTACCGTCACGTGACCGCGCCACCAACGCCACTAGTGGCCAAACCTGTAACTAACTCAGAAACCAAAGAGCGAGCCACCAGATTGTGTCATTGTTGCGTCGTTTTTCAAATCGTACGCTTGCCGTTAGATTTTTAAACTCCTTACGTTCTTTTCTACCCTCAATAAGTTTAAATTTATATTTTATTTTAACTTTCGAGATAAAAAGTAGAAAGTTAGCTTTATTTTATTTTTACTGTTACGTGAAATTGAAACGGCGATAGTTTTACCGCACCTGCGGAAAGCGCTCGGGCAGGCTCGCCCGCGCACGCCGGCGCGTCGGTATCTAGGTCAAGGTCATCGTCGGACTCGAGCTCCTGCGACGAAGAGCCGCCGCGCAAGCGGCGCCGGGACGATCGCGGCGCCTCACGAGATTCTTTACGGATGGACCGAAGGTTTGAGATTTTATCTCAACAGTTGGTGAGTCATATAAGCAATATGTTTTGTGCGAATTACTCTGCTATGCAGCCCAGTGTTCAGACTTCTACGATCCCGGTCGTTCCAGAACCGTGTCACAGTGCGTTAGATGACCCATTTTTAAGCACGGGCGCTACAGTGGATGACATTGCTGAACTTAGTGTGGCAATCAAGCAGCCATCGGTGCCTCAGGCGAACCCCGATCGTTTTGCTAAGTTAACTTCCATGCAGAGGTTCGACTCCTCCGATTGGAATTCAGTGCGGTACATTGATATACAGAAAAAATATGTTGCTTTTCCGGATTTTTCCGAGCTTAGAGTTAATAAAGAGTTGAGACGTCTGGAAGACCCGTTTGCTTCGGTTAAATGGTTCCAGATGGAACGTAGTTTTGCGGCTTTATCAAATGCCTATCTAGCTTAAAATAAATTTGTTAATATGGCTTTACGCAGCCTAATGGCTTGGACCACGCAGCCAACTACTAAACTTACGTCTTCATCCGTCCAGGATAAATTAAAAGAGTTAATTGGTAACGAATCACAGTATGAAGAAGTTTCACATGATATCTTACAAATTATTAGCGGAAAACGTGCCGAAGTCTTAGAATTTCGCCGTAAGGCGCTTTTAAAAGGTTTAAAAGGAAATTATTTGCGTGAAGACATTGAAATGATTCCTCCTTCTGCCGAATATATGTTTAACCCTCAAATTTTAGCCAACTATATTCAAAAAATTGGTAATATTGAAAGTGCATCCCGCGTAAAGTCAACTGTGCAATCGAAATCGCCAGTACGACCGAAATCTCCCATCCCCTGTATTTTTCGAGGAAATTCGTTTCGTAACACAAAACAAAATAAACCGAAACAGCAGGGAAAATCTGAAAGGCAGGACTATAACCAACAAGATAAAAAGAAAAGGGGGGGGGGGGGGGCGAAAAAATCAAGGTAACAGGTATAGACACAAATGACTCGCACAAAATTTTAGGCGGCTGCCTGACGCGATATCGAGAGGTATGGGCCAAATTCAATCCACCCGAAACCGTCCTAGCTTTAATTACGTCAGCTCGAATTCCTTTCAATCAAAACCCATCATTAGTTTTTCCAACACAGGACATCATGAAATAATATTACACTCTGACATCTGTAATAATGTCTTCAGAGATTCAGGCCATGATCCGAAACGGAGTTCTCGAGCCAGCCCCTCAAACTCCTTCATTCATATCCCCGCTTTTCATTATAACAGAGAGCAACGGAAAAAATCGGGTAATTTTCAGTTTGAAGGCATTAAACCAATTCATGAATCCGAAACCATTTCACCTATTTCATCATTTCCAAATGCCCTAGTTTCTACATGCCAACGATTGGATGACAAAACTCGATATCAGCCAGGCTTACTACCATTTACCGATCGCAGTGGAGCATCGATGCTATTTACGCGTCAGTTACGAAGACCGTTTGCTCCAGATGACATGTCTTCCGTTTGGACTAGCAGGGGCACTAAGAATGTTCGCATCAGTCACGAATTGGATCGCCGAAGTACTGCGCAGCCAAGGTCTTCGCCTGGTGGTATACCTGGGCAATTTTTTTTTAATTGTTCATCAGTGCAAGGCTACATTGGCAGCTCACACTCAGAGAGCAGTGGGCTTTCTAAGCAGTCTAGGTTGGAGCATCAACAGGGAGAAATCGATTCTTGCCACGTCAAAATCGATAGAGTTCCTAGGAATTGTCTGGGACACTCGGTTCAATACCAAGTGTTTGCCTCCAGACAAAGTAAGCAGGATTCGTCAGTACCTGTCGACCCGCCTGGCAACCGGCAGTTGGTCCCTCAAGCAGGCGCAACGCCTCTTAGGGTACTTCAACTTTGCACCTTCGTCACCCCCCGGGGAAGGTTGCATTGCCGTACGTTGCAGCGCCACAGTCATGAACTACAAAAATGTCCACGCCACCCCAGGCTGTTCACAAACGAGGTACGATCGGAATTGGAATGGTGGCTTAAGAACGTCAACCAGAAGACCTCGATTCACAACGTAAGCTTACCGATAAATTACGTTGTCACCGACGCCTTGGACATTCAGTGGGGTGCCTTAGTGAACAACAATATGCTCCAGGGCTCATGGACTCGACGTCAACGAAATTGGCATTGCAATTTAAAGGAAATGTACGCAGTGATTGCCACCATCTTGTCAGAAGCACAAATTCTCCATAATTCCACCGTAATCTTGCAGAGCGACAATCAAACAGTAGTGTCATACATAAAAAAACGAAGGCGGAACGAGTACACGAAATCTTCTCGAAATGACAAAACAACTTCTGTCACTGACGGACAGCCTGAATATTGTAATCATCCCGCACCACCTACCGTACAACACAACAACAACAGGTACAACACAGAAGCCGACCGTCTCTCACGCAACCTCGTAAGCTCCGAGTGGCACTTGTTAAACGAGGCGACGACAAAGGTATTCGGCCACAGGGGAACCCCAGACATAGACCTTTTCGCGTCCAAAGAGGCTCACGTCGTGTCGAATTATGCTACGCTAGACTTGTTAGAACGCTTGCTTTCACGACGCTTTTAGCAGATGTTTGACATACGATCTCGCGTGGGTGTTCCCTCCTCCGGCTCTATTGCCCCGTGTACTGCACCACCTGAACTCTGCGAAAGGCAGGTACATAATAGTTGCACCCAAGTGGACGAAACCCCTTTTGGCGTCCAGACCTGAAGAGTCGTGCCCTAGCGCACCCTGTAAAGATACGGAAATTATCAACTACCCTGATAGACACAGCGACAGGCCATCCTCCTGTTCTAGTCCACAACCTCCAGCTGGAAGCTTGGCTCATTTCGGCTGGGACGTTTTAATCGGAAACCGGACAGCTGAGGACAAACAGCTTCTTTCTACGTTTTGGAGAGCTTCTACGCTTAAAACGTATAGACCAATATGGAGTAAATGGTGTCAATGGTGTTTTCAAAATAGTTTAGACTTTTGACGGCCTTTACCTGAAAATGTTGCTAGGTATTTAGCAAAACTGCTACTTACTGATCGTTTAGCATACCGTACTATTCTTGTGCATAAATCAGTGATAGCATCAATTTGTGAAACCTTATCTGACATTAAAATCACTTCAAATCATTTAGTCAAGCATATACTTATAGCTATTTCCTTAGCTAGGCCAAGTGCACCAAAATTACAAATTTGGGATGCAAGGTTAGTCATTCAGTACCTTAAAAATACCGACGCTGATTTGCACAGCTTATTCGACGTCTCTAGACGTACTGCCACAATTATTTTGCTAGCTTCAGGGCGTCGAGTACATGATTTAACTCTCCTTCATTGTGATCCGAAACATTTTGCTGATGATAGCGATTCCATTACCATGCATCCCTTATTTGGCTCGAAGACAGACTCTGCGTCTTACCAACAATCGAGTTGGACTTTGTTTGCTTCGCCAGATAGAAATACAAATGCCTTATTTTGGTTAAGAGCGTTGATTTCAAACAATTTCAGAGGCATTCTTACAAATTTATCTATAGACTACAAGGGGGGCTAGGCCGGCCACAGCTGCAATCATAGGTGGCTGGGTGAAGAGAACTCTTTCCGAAGCTGGTATAGGTGCACCACCCGGTAGCTGTAGGTCAGCAGTTTCATCTCTGAACCTTTTAGAAAAATATCCAATTAATGAGATTTTAGCTAAAGCAAATTGGCGCCAACAAAGTTCTTTTAAAAAAATATATATATTTGAAAAATGTAAATAGCTGACCAAGTAACGGTGTAGCTTCAGAGATATCACTTTCTCAATACTTTGCTCCCACTAATGATTAATAATCATAAATAATCATTTTGATTATGTAATTAAAATTGGGGATATTAAATTATTTTGTTTGTTTTAAAATTTATTTGAGGTCTAGTCTTACCTTAGAATTATCACTTATATGTTTATTTGTAGAGGTGTTTATGTGTGTATGTACAATACATCATAATAATCAGTTATTGATTATAGATTATAGAGCTATAATGTAGATTTTATTTTTTACAAACGTATAAACAAAAATTTGATCACATTGTTGCTTTCTTTATTTTCGCAAGCCACCAGGAGATAACAAACAGATCTCTCATAATAATGGACTTCGGACGTCAAACGGAACACATAATATAAAAATTTTACCTGTAAATAAAATTTGTATTATGTTTCCTAAGACGTCCGAAGTCCAAACAATGTCTTCCTGGTGGTATACCTACCATACTATTTATTATGAGCCGAACAATGACACAATCTGGTGGCTCGCTCTTTGGTTTCTGAGTTAGTTACAGGTTTGGCCACTAGTGGCGTTGGTGGCGCGGTCACGTGACGGTAAAAGTCAGCGACATCTAGCGGTAACGCAAGAAAATGTAACGATGTACTCTCATAATAATGGACTTCGGACGTCTTAGGAAACATAATACAAATTTTATTTACAGGTAAAATTTTTATATTTTTAGTATTTGTTGTTATAGCGGCAACAGAAATACATCATCTGTGAATATTTCAACTCTTCAGCTGTCACGGTTCATGAGATACAGCCTCGTGACAGACGGACAGACAGCGGAGTCTTAGTAATAGGGTCCCGTTTTACCCTTTGGGTACGGAACCCTAAAATTAGAACCCTGCACTTTTCGACATGTTTGCATATAAAAATTCAGAATATTTCGGTCGGTCACATGCCCCGGGACCACCACGTATTTTAAAACAAGTAATACTTTGTAAACCTTTAATAGCCATACTTTTCAAATAGACAAGGAAAATCTGGCAACTTGGGGTTTTCCACATGGATAGTTACTAATAACTTAATAGACATGAAGTAACCTAATAAAATCTCTTCTCATTTGGGCAAAGTTCACTCGAAGATAGTAGTGTTCTTTGATCCAATGTTCAAAAGACGAGAATACAAGTGATAAATAAAACCGGTCATATTTTTTGTTTGGTAATTTTATTTTAGGTAACAGAAAACAGATCTATTTGTAAGGGAAAAAAGTGATTCAAAAGGAAGGTTTATAAGTAAACTAAAGAACGAAGTCGCGAGCAACAGCCATTTTATTTATAAATTAGTTCTCGGCATAAAGCACCTAATGACCTAGGTCGTGGCAGGCAGCAATTAAACATTAGCTAATACGGTTTTAGACACTCGTTATTCTACCTCTAATGCTACCTGATGTCCTTGCGTTGTCACTTGGTCGCATCTTGGATTTTTATCATTAATAAAATTAAAAATAAAAGTCTTAAACCTTATTTATTATTTAGTAGTTTTTTTACATCATTAAATTTTAATAAGTATAGATTTTGTCCAAGGCCAGAGAATAAACGCTATGGGTTTATTTTGGTCTTCTTTCCTTTTAAAAATCATTAGCATAAAAATAAATTTAGTTGAAAATATTTAATACGGTTTAATTAACACAAACATTGCATTCGTATGAAAAGATGATGATGACTTTACGCATAGTAGACTTAATAATTGGCCGTAGAACAAACTAAGTTGTTATTCGATATACTGCCAAAATAAATCCAGTAAAAATTAAACGTTGTTTGCCCGCGTAAACCCATTCTAAGTAAGTTTTATAATTTTCGTCAAATAAAAAGAACGCTGGAGGGTGGCGCTACTTGTCTCCACCGAACACTTATAGCAGTACTGAAAATGTTAGTTCCTATTTTGGCCACCGCTCTTTTTACGTGACGCCAAGTATACAAGAGACAAGAAAGTTGCAATAAAAAAATAAATAGTAGACTAAATATGTCTTTTAGATAGTATATAGAATTATCTATATACTATCTAAAAGAGTCTTTGCTCTTTATAGTTAATTAAAAATTAAAAAAAAATATATTCTTTTTAGATCATTAAAACGCGCAAATCATTCTAATTCTCCGTTGTAAAGATAATTTTTCCTGCATCATTAACATTCGAAATAGGCGAAATTGCGAATATTAATCGACGATCTGCTATTTAAACGCCAATAAGGGCATTCCATTGACCTAGTCCTTGTCGAGTGTCACCGGTGGCCTTCACCGTATGTCACATTCCACAATCCATGCCGATCATACTATACAGTGTTCACGTTATACAATAGACACTTAACCAAGCTAACTTAATTTCAAGCAGTGTAGGGCTTCAAGCAACCTGTCTATGGCTCTACCATCATATGGCCTATTTATTGAATAAACAATAAAAACGGCCAAGTGCGAGTGGGACTCTCGCACGAAGGGTTCCGTACCATTATCTATAAAAAGGGCAAATAAATTACGTTTTTTTATGGGAGCCGCCTTAAATATTTATTGTATTCTGTTTTTCAGTATTTGTTGTTATAGCGGCAACAGAAATACATTATCTGTGAAAATTCTAACTCTCTAACTATCACGGTTCATGAGATACAGCCTGGTGACAGACGGACAGACAGACAGACAAACGGACAGCGGATCCTTAGTAATAGGGTCCCGTTTTACTCTTTGGGTACGGAACCCTAAAAAGGTACACATGTCTTATGTGGGGCTATTACGCTTTTGTAGTAACCTTCAGCACACGTACGGGTATGATTTTGAAAAACACAGATCGATGAGATATAAATCCGTCATCATAATCAAACCACACGTCACTCTACATTTGGACGTAGGACGTCTTCTTATATATGTTACTGAGCCCTATCGACGGCGAAAACAATTTCACCCGTTTCCATTAGCTTTGGCTGTCACTCATTGTTAATTGTCAGAAGAGATATTGATTGTCTAATCCATTTCAATGTTATTAAAAAAATATTGATATTACTATATCTGACCCACACAGTTCTAATAACCCAATGTGTAATTTTCCTATTTACCAAAAGCTACTGCTAATCTCGGTAATGTAAGTAACGGGCTGTGGTTTGAAAAAAGCATTTGCATTCAAAATAGCAATGTCACAGTAAATCCGTTTCCTTAATGTTCCATTGAATAACAACAATTTAACAATTTCATCACTAAACAGAGTATTTACCAAACTTTTTGCGCCCGCAATCAGTTCAACAAAAAGGTTGTCGAGCAAAAACATTACCATCATCAGTCAAGTCGATATAGCGTCCACCGAGTAGCAGGTAAGTAAAATACGAAGCTCCAAACGCGAGCCAGGTCTCAAACACCATTTATAACATCGTCACTGCACTATTTTCACCCCACATCCAGAAATATAATCACAACATTATCATATCATCGACGTATATCACTCACAGTCCTACGAACGCACGAGTCAAGTTCATCACAAGTCTACACTTGGCGGTTGTCGCCGAACGAAACACGAGTTTGAATGGGACTAAAATCACACGCGAATAGTGATGTAACGGTAGTGACACCATGTTCTAGCTAATTTGCGAGACATGAGCAGACAGGTGATGGTCCAAGTACCTGGAGGTTACCAAATTAAGATCGTTAAAATATCTCTTTCGCAGCGGATAAAAGTTTTAACCATTTTATTTTAAATTTGCGACTGAGTTTGCTTTGACTTTAATCAATAATTGCAATACACCTGAGAGTAAGTGTCGATAAAGTCTATGGTGGAGCACGCTTCCCCAGTATATACTTGGTTACCTACTTACAAGTTTGTTTTAATCTGGAACAAGGAGGAAGAGAGTTCCATTCTTTTGCCATACGCATTGAACATACGAGTAGATGAAAATCGGTTCGTGCGTATTTGCCGGGATACTAATAATGACATAAGTACAATAAGATTTTCTGATCAATAGTTATGTCAAAAAATCCATCTCCTTTCTATTTAACATTAATTAATACAGTGAACAATCTCATTAGAATAATTTATTTGGTTCGCAGTGATTAACGCATCGGGTTGACAATGACGCACGTTTTCATGCATCCTTAATTCCAGTCACCAAAATGCTAATCAAATTTATTGTGCGTTTATTGTACTCATTAATTATATAAGGCATCTTAATAAGGCAATCACGTGTAGAACCTACTTACAAGGCCCTACCTAATATTGTATTAGTAAAATTTTCATATTATACTTTTTGCGAACTTGATGATATCATACGTTTCGAACCTCGAACCTGTTACCTTATCTTCATAGCATCCGCACATAATTAAATATGATTTTGTAAGAATGTTCTCATATTCACTAACTAACTGTACCCACTTTTTTTAAAAAATAAATACATAGAGCGGTTTTTGTTTATTGTTATAAAACTTTGTAATTAGTAAAACGTGTATTTTATATTGCCACTCAATGAATATATGATAACACACACATAAATTTAGACTTGTTTCTAGACTTAATAATATTTATTTGTGTATAACTACTAATAATCTGCGTAGGTAGAGCTTATATAAAGCGATATAATGACCTTGCAAGTTCGACAACTTGTAGACTGGTATTGAGTCTCTTGGTAACAGACCAGCTTACTATTTTATTATTATTAGCTACTTTAACCTCTTCAACGCACCTTTATAGAGCCTACACAGAAGTCTGCTTGTGCGTTTAATTTATTTCTTTTTAAGGAACTTACTACTTTTATATGACACTTAGATCTCGATAATACATAAACATTTACGGCCATACCATAATGGCCTTACTACAAAAAGATAGACGTGTTGAACACCTGTTTTTAGATAAGTCACCCAATTTGAAATGTTTGTTTGTAATATGTCTCGAATGTCAGATGTGTCAACATTTAAAATTGGTTGATTAATTTTAGACAAGTGTTTAACGCTAGTCTATCTTTTTTGTAGTAAGGCCATTAAGGTTTTAGAGCTAGCTAATATTCGTATAACGATGATTTGAGGCGAAAAGTGCGAAATAAAAAAAATAGGTAAAAAACTACTTGAGAGTGAATGAATTATTTAAAAAAAAATATCATACCACACTCAACTCTTCGCGATTTTTATATCTTTACAGAGGAATAAGGCACATTAAGTCTAAAGTTATTCAATAAAAACCACTTAAAAAAAATTAACCTTGAGGTGAGGTCATTTAAAAAAACACGTTTAAAGACCTTAAGGGTTGAGGCTGTGGTGTGGTCAAGAAATGAGCAACAAAACACTTTCAGTTAGTTTCAATATTATAGGAGGCGAATGTTTTCAATAATACGAACCACTCCAACTTAAGAGCTCAACATCGAAATCGTGAGAAAAAAAAAGATTAATTCATACTTCGCTCTACATTAAAATGATCCATACACTATTATTCCTCCATAAATAGTGCATATTTTTCACAATTTTGAAGTTGATGCTTTGGTAAAAGTTATTCGTAATAAATGCACATATTCGCTACGTTTAATAATGAGAATTTGAGATTTACTAAATCAATACCTTGTAAGCTCTAAATGGTGTGCACCATAAAAAATATGACTTATCTGGCCTTGAGCTACACCTAATTAACTCGTACATCGACGCTTTCCAATATTGTGTATCAAACTGACATCGTGGGAAACACCGTCTGTTCATCTGTGTAATGCTTCAACAAAAGGAGGTATGTGTGGTTATCCTACAATCACTGGTTTAATAACACGTTACTGGTAACAACTTGCACGATGACATTGTGTAAGCCGCCGTACTTGCGGCTCGTCAAGTAATTTATGTTACGGAAAAGTATATTTTATTGGCCACGACGTTTTAATGGCCATTGTTAATTGCTATATGGTCATCGACATACACCGTCTCATGTTTGAAATAAAAACTCGAATAGGACGCTGAAAAAAAAAAAATTAGAATTAATTAATTAATATTAAATTTTTTAGACGTGTTAAAATCACAAATCCGTCATTAAAGATTAATTTTTGAAACTTTTCGAAAATTATTATAAAACAAAATGTATGTATGTGTATGTATTAGATATTTTTTTCCGGTTTTCGCAACTTGTAGCGCGGGAAATATTTTGAGTGTTTTGGGGTTTCTTAGCACTAGTGAGTAGGAATCTATCCTTTAAATGTTAAAAATACCAATTTTCGTTTTAGTAGTCAGATTTTATCCCAGATATTATCGTTAAAGTCATCACTAGCAAAAATCGTTAGGCAGGTATTTTTATAATGAAACAGTTAACTAATAATACTTAAAGTGTATTAAGAACATTTTAGATCAGAAGAAGAATAGCCATCGATCGGGCTCAATGGCGTTCACTGGGCAATGCCTATGACCGGCACATAGACTAAGGTCGGCTGATTAATTATGATGATTCCATTCATAAATCAATTAAAAGAACGATCAAAATTATAATAAAGTATGATTATATCACAAGCATTTACTCTTAAATGCATTTTTTCAAGATGATCTCTTTTTATTATGCAGAACAGAATGAATGCATACGGAAAAAAAATACGGAAAGAAACAAAAATCTGATGAAAAATTGAAGTTAGAAACACATAGTCAATTTGAACACACGCGTATGTGATATGTCGCTGTGACAATCTGAAGTTCATTAAATCTTGCTAATTTTAAACGGTAGTTTGCGTGTAAAGTATCACCAGAATTTCTATTGTTGTCATATTTCAGGATCGGGTGTCACAAATTGTCAAACTAATTAGCCGATCAATATTTAGTCAGTTTTCTAAAAAACGAATTGAGAAGGTCTTTGTTTGTAGGAGCCTCTCTTAGTTTAACAAAACTCTTGATGGAATTCAACTGCAAAAGTATAGAAGACTGATGGCTTGGGAGTTGGGACAGACTTGCTTGCTTGTGACGCCGCTTCCGAGGGATGCGACAGACGCGCGACTTACTGAATGATCTCGTAATAGAGTCAGACCAGTCAGACATTGGATAAAGGAACTCTTTAACGGCAACTGCTTTAAACAGACATATTTAGATCATTTTATTCATTTTGACGTGTCGCTTATAGTTTTTGACGTGATAACGTCGTATAAAACGATGACCAGCTGCACGCACCAAAAAGTGTCACGTTCCGCGTGTGAGCAAGAGCGTGGAACAAGCGATAGAGACGATCGGCCTAAGCGTTTGGCTTGTGACGCATCTATCTCACTTTTTACTCCATCGGCCGATGCGTCTGAGTAGCATCAATGTTTTCTTATGACGCTATCACGTAAAATTAACGTCCGTAAACCGACTTTACAGACAACCAATATTAAAAAAAAATAGCTTTAAACCTACATCGATCCTTCTCATCCTTAACAATTTCAGAATAAGTAGACCCCAGTACCTACCTACATATTACATAAAAAAAAGTTGTAGTTACTGCCTTTCTGGATCTATAATTTCGATTATAATACGTGCATTGTCTCGGAATATAACATACACAATATTTTATAGACGATTAGTGCGGCACAGTTGCCATAGAGTTCTTTCTTTGTTGGTCGTTCAGTTTTTGTGTTGTTTTTTTAATGGTCGATTATGTTAATGGCCAGAGTCAATGGCAATGGACTATGAGTCTGGCTGTTGTGGACAGTTGACCTTATACAATGAACAAACAATTTTCACAACTAAAGCTATTTTAGAAGTGTGTAAAGGCCGATTTACACCAATCGCTATTAGTAGTTTACAGTCTATTTGAAACTAAATCGACCGGTTTATGACCGTTCCCTGATTTGTCTGTCCTGAGTAGTTTTATTTTGTAAATCCTTATAAACCTGTTTTGTTTTGTAGATGTGCTTGTAGATTAATGGTGGGCAGCGCGTTCGGTATTAATTACCGAGGGTAAGCAACACATTCCGTAGTTGTGAATGGTAATTTCTGACCATATTACTACAATGCCTGGCGGGCATATTGCGGGGCGAATCCCGCAAGGGGCAAATGTTTGTGTGAGCATGGATGAGGATGAGCACAAGCATTTGTACCTCAGACATGGATGTTTATAAACGTATAATTTAAGTATGTTATCTAGTCGCCATAGTATGTACAAGCTTTGCTTAGTTACATCATCATCATCATTTCAGTCACAGGACGTCCACTACTGAATATAGGCCTTCCCCAGTGACTTCCAGGTCGACAGATTGCTTAGTTTGGGGCTAGGTAATAAGTGGGATTGAGAAAATAATTTAATTTATTTATAACAAATGTAAGAAGTCTGTGATTGTCTGAACAATTTATAAGAAATATAGGTATATTTTACTCGTAATATCGCCATTAATTGCGATTTCTTTATTAGATTGGGATTTAAGCCACCGCCTTTCCTCATTTAAAGAGCTCCTCCGGTAAAAAATAAGCGCTGCGGTTATCTTTTTGTTTTCTGTGTAACTTTTTATTTTTTGTGATCTTTTTGTTTCTGTTCTTTTGTGTTTTTTGTTTCATATCGTCGTTGTGTAATATGTGTTTTTCCAGAAAAGTCTATCGCTCTCTCTCTTTTTTAAAGGTTAACGGTTGAGCTATCAATAGTCGATGATTTGCCGATAACTTTAAAGTTTTGTGACAGCGAAATCCAAATCGTTTTCGTAATTAGCGAAAATCAATCTTTCATGCAATTTCTCCCCTTTAGAGGCCAACATAGGTTGTATAGAAATATATTACAATTGATTGTGTTATAATCTAAAATTCATGTTCTGTGGTAGTATTCTAAATTAGTAAAAACCACAAAGTTATTTATGTTTAAGTAAATTTCATATTGACAAGTCATAAACATGATATGTTTGCATAATAAAAAGTTTCTAGGAAATATAATATAGTAGATATTGAGTTTTTATTTCTGCCACCCACATACAAAAACTTCTAACTAAGGGTTAACGTAGACGAAAAACAGTTTAAGAAAAATCAGTTGAGATATTACTACATACTTTAAAATAACATAATATCTACATAATACCAATAAAAATAAGGTAAAAATAATAATTTTTAGTAAAAACTTTGATACGACTGCTCTTAAAGTTAATGGAGACCTAGCTTCGTCTGACATATGAATATGCGTAAAATGGTAGTCGATTTGAATGAGCATCCCTTTAAAGGTTGGACAGACAGACGGACAGTACAATGTGGTGGCGTATTTTAATAAAACTGGAGCTGAAAACTTCACTGCGGGAGAAAAGAACAGGAGCAGGACATACAAAAAGTTTTTTTTAAAAGACCAAACATCGGCAGAGTATCCTATTCAACTAGTTTGCGGGCACTTTTTAAGTACAAAAACCTAACACCAAGAAAAACCGTAAGTTTATAGCCGACGCGGGATTAACGCTCAACGCAGCGCATCGTCTAAATAATGTATTTATGTATGCGTCGATCCTTAATACACGTGTGATCTGCTGACTCACTGATGGTTTGTATTGTTATAACGTGTAATGGCGTCAAAATAACTACAGTCACGGTCGTTTATCTCGCGGGGTATAGCTGATGACATGTTTTCAGATATTTTTTTGCAATAATACTGATTTTTTAGTCTCTAAAATTACTACTGTAAAATAACGAGCTGATATTATAATGTTCCGATAACATTACACTGGAATTGGCAATGCTCTTTATTATGACAGTTCTAATTAAGGGACAGTTGTAAATTTTTGTTTTTAGCAATTCCATGCAAGGTTTAATTGAAGATAAATAACACCTGAAAAAAATCATCGACCTCAGGTGGGACTCGAACCCACGTCCCATCGCATGCATGCGAAGCACTCGCCCGGCATGCGATGGGACGTGGGTTCGAGTCCCACCTGAGGTCGATGTTTTTTTTTTCAGGTGTTATTTATCTTCAATTAAGGGACAGTTCCTGAAGTAATGCCACAGGAAAGTAATATTTATTTATGGGTATCAGAAATTAAGCTTCATAAAGTACGAGGCATCGATGCAATGTTGAGTGGTGATCGCTTTGATTGCGCATCTTACGAGACGATCATAGTATCAGAGACGCGTGTGCGCGGAGCTAACAACCAATCCCGGCCGGCGGTACAGGCGCAGCGCGCGACTAGCCAATCACGTAATCGTAACGTAATGGTCTTCTGCGCATCTTTCACCCAGCGCTCAACTCCCGTGCCGCTAGTTGTGTTGTACGCTAGAGCAACGCACTCATAGACATCGCTCACCAACAAATCTCGGAACACCCTGGAACTTCCAAGTGGTCCGAAATCGTGTCACGTGACCTTAGTCTGTTTTTCTGTGCTTCTCTTATATTGTAAAGAAAACAGCTTTTACATTGTTACAGTATTTGTTGATTAAGTACAGACTACAGGCTTCACAAACACACACGTTTGACGGTTGTATAAAACAGACAGTAGTAATCGCAAAAAATATATTAAAATGTTGCTTTAAGGTTAAACAATAACAAGCAAATGTAGGTACGTGTAAATTAAAGTCGTATGTAATGCTGAAACGCATTATTAACAAACAGAAGCTCTGTTATGTTTACATAGAAGACTGCAATCATGATTACAATTATTCAAATGTGACCTTATAAACTTAAGGCTCTTACACATCTGATCTATTCGTACTGTATTTACGCAACACAGCGACAAATAAGCCAGGAATATTTTCACGGACAAAAAATATAGCCCGATAAAAAAAAACTTCGCGACTTTAAAGGCAGAAAAATGTTAAAAGTAACGTGTATGGTAGATGTAATTCTAGAACGAGTCTACGTTATTTGCCTGAATACAAATTACAACTTCTAGTCACCTCAATATGGTATAGTAGATAACGCGACCAGTTAATCCCGTAATCGTAATGATTCCGACCGCTCACGATCCGTGTCGTAATGTAATTTGATGTATGTGTATATGAGCCTCAAGAATAACATTTTTCTCGAGATGTTTATCATACACAATGATTGCTCTAATGACTCAAATATTGTTATAAAAACAGCATATGCCGGTCCTATTATGATTTATAGATAGGTATCAAACGAGTATTATCGTACCAAGCATGGCAGTGTCATACAACTTAAATGTTGTTTCTATAGCAGATAGTAAAATTATAATCAAACTGAGTGCAATGACAGACTTTTCCGTAATGAGCGAATGATTTTAAAAACTGATATTTTTAGTTATATTTTTTTTATCGAAAACGACTAAGTGCGAGTCAGACTTGTGCACCGAGAACATTTCTATACGTGAGCGGTGTTTTTTATTTTTTTTCGAAAACGGCCAAGTGCGAGTCAGACTTGTGTACCGAGAACATTTCTTCCACGTAAAGGGGCGTTTTACTTTAAAGCTTGAATGCGCTTTAATAATACCAAGTTATTGTATAATTGTTTTTACGATAGAGCACAAACAAACAAAAAACAAGTGTTTGTTGTTTTCTTTTCAACGATAGTGCAGATGTAGTTTGGCTTTGTTGTGGGTGTACAATTTAGGCTATCAAAGAAAAGATCTAAACACAAAATTCATTCATTATCTTAAGGGCTGAAATGGGGTAACAATATTCATGCAACTTTTACGGAATAAAATAGATTTCGCCCATCATAATCATCACCCGACTATGGGAGCCCACTGCTAGACATAGGCAACACCACAAACATTGCTCTACCACCATCTAGACCCAAGACAATATAGAAAATTAGTTTTCTACATTTACCCGACCGGGGATCGAACCCGGAACCTCAGAGATGGCGGCGCCATATATAGTCCGGCGTGTTCGCTTCTCGGCTACGGAGGTCGTCAAACCCCCTACAGAACGCCACAGTGGCTCTAGGCTGTTTGCATCCAGTGCTGCCGGATTAATTTGACTCAACCATTGACAAACTATGTACTTAGTACAGACATGTACAGATTTGTTTAGCCTGTCTATACGACCAAGGTCACAGAGACTGTTTGATTCTGTGAAATTACCTAAATGGCTTCATTATTACCAGTTTAACATCACACAATGAGCAATCAGTACAGGCTGCGATTGTTGGCGGGAAAATGCTATTATGGAAATTGGATTCTTTGGTGGTTTCCACTGAACGATGACAGATGGCGCTAGTTTATGCGGCTATTTATTTAAATCCTAGTATTTAAGTTATAGCAACTAATCGTAGTAACTTATCAATTTCGACATGATTGGCGTTGAGCGGTTGAGAGGGGCGGTGATTTGCAAAGGGTCCTCGATTCGGTTTAATTTAATATTGGTGATTTTTTAAAAATTGGATCAGGTCTGCGTATTTCGGGAGACGCCCCTAGCAAATTCATCATTACCTCGTGACAGAAGGATATTAATTCCTTTGAGATCTTGACAATTGGTGTTTTTATTATAGTATGTGTGGTGCATATTTATTTATTTAATACAGTTAGAATTGTTTTACTGGTGAAATTTTGTTGAACTAAAAATGACATCTACTTTACACGGTGAATTTCAAAATAATATTAGAACTCGCTCTCTTGCATACAAAAAAAATGAAGGGAACTAAAAAAACAACTTTCCACGCCAATTGGTAATGTGATGTTTTGTATGGGAAAGTATTTTTTCTAATATTTCAGAGTTGAAACTATATAAAAAGTTGTTGGCACTTGAGCAACAGAATATGACTTTTTCAGGCTTTTCTGGTTGGCTTTAAAACCAAGAAATAGTCTGGAAGAGATCGCTTTCTAGCGATAAGACCGCCTAGATTGATATTTTAAATATTTTTTCTTGTTTCTTGTGTAGTGTCCAATAAAGACTATCTAATATATCTATCAGTTCATCTAAATTCAGTGTGTAGGGTATGTGTTTGTGGGTCACCGGTGAACATAGCTGTCAATGAGTTCAATATCGTGAACTATTATCACGAGAATAATATAGATTCATTTTCATTGAACTCTAAACCTTATTACAGAGGAATAAGTAACGAAGCGTTTATATTTCGTTACTAGTAACTGTAAGACGTACCTTTAGGGGGCCCGAAGAGTACGACGTCCATGGCCTTTAGCGCCAGTTTCTGCTTGTGAATGGGGTCCTTGATGCCCAGCACATTGCTGACGAACTGCATGTTGTTGACCGCCAACCTGTTGACCAATAAAATTGGTTGTCTGTTAAGTCGGTTTACGGACGATAACTTTACGTGATAACGTCATAAAAAACCATTTGATGCAACTCAGCCCCGGACTCGCACCACAAGCCGAATGCAAATGAAATGAAATGAAATGTTTATTTGCTTTTGAACAGGGTGTACAGAATGCTTAGGGTGATCGTGCCTCTTTATCGTTTGCACGCGGAATGTGACACTTTTTCGTGCGTGCAGCCGGCATAGATTCATAGGTTCTTAGATTTATAAGACATTATAACGTCAAAAGGTCATATATTACTTAGTTTCCGTTTAGGGTGTGTGTACAGTAACATCGAAATTGCAGAAAAAGTAAAATGTTCTACTAACAACGGGTTGTCGGGTTATCGCGTGTGGCGTCGCGACTTTATGAGCATCTTTTACTATGGAAAGAACATTGAAATTGCAAAAGAAATCGTCAAGGTAACCATTTTAGGACCTATACCAGGTATTTCTCTATTCTTTGTTGCTGTTTGAGAACTGGTTATGAAACGTCAGTTGTACCTTTAACGGTTGATGTAGTTGTTAGGGAATTTCTTTTGCCACGGCATAGAGTTCCATGTAACGACATTGTACATTTTGCAAATATGATTTTCTGGTGGATTGTTACTTGATACATAGGTAAAAAGTTTGCGGGGTCGTGAAAAGTTGCTAAAAACATCACGTGAATAATAGACAACCCCTTTCGAGTGTTATACAAGCCAAACAAAAACAGTACACTCCACTTATCTGTCAGTTAGTGAGGGGCGTGCGGGGAGTTTATATTTTTTTACGAATTTGATGTTGGTGCTGCTGTAAAAGTTATTTTAGAGCACCAGAATCTCTGCCTTTTGTACCTTCCTCACTCTAGAGTCTTTCGAGCGTCAACGTCGTGGCAATGTCCAATAGGCTAGTTGACACCACCAATCAATTGACATACTTTTTATGTGCTGTCAAAACGCACCTCCGCCCTATAATTTGTATGGCGATAGCAAGATTCGACGTCATTGTTTACCGAACTCAACTGCCTAACTTTTAATTGGTTTTGAAGCAAACAAAAATCTGATTCTTCGAATAAATGATATCGTACCGGGTTATTTGGGCCTAAAATAAGGTGCCAGATTTACTAAATGATGTCTTGAATTATTTAGTGTGTGGGGGAAGCTTTGGATTACTTTTGAACTGTAACTTTTTACACCTTGTTCAATACAGAAGAGTTAGACAAAATTACTGCACCTGGGTAGCGTAGCGCCGGTGACTTTATGCTGCAGGAACAAGGTTTTGTACTGGGGTAGATCCACCGACTGGGATAGCCACTCGACCGTCTGCTCCACCGTCCAGTTGTGGACCTGGGGGAACAAGAATATATTGTTTAAATTTCTACTAAGTCTCGCGTATCTTAGGGTGTTACCAGACGAATCGATCGATCTCGATCGTCGCCATCGATTGATGGTAGAATGGATTAGACCACGTCAGTCAAAAAGCTTGATAAGTTTAAGTGATGAAGACAGTTATCTAGTAATTCTTATAGTTCGAAACAAAGCTAATGTTGTTATACTAAAATATTTTCCATTTTATCCTAAAAGCCTTACTCGGAATATTAAAAACACTTGAAAAATTTGCTAAAGCAGTCCAGACGTTCTCAACCGACAAGTTTACTAACAGTGTTCAATGATTCATGTGTCAAATTACATAATTTTATTCCCTCCCCTGTCGCACATAACAGATGATTCTCAAATTCAATGCACTGATGCAATGGGAAGGGTTGGTAAGGCTCATTTAAAATTAATTTTAAATTAAGGGCAAGACAGATAGACATTTCTATTCAGGACAATTCAATCAATACAGAAAGTTTAATCAATTTCTAAATTAAACAAAAATATAAATATCTTCAGTATGTGATCATAAAATTACATACGAGAAGTAAAACCATAATTTTCTTGATAAGCTGTTAAATTTGTCGGGTAAAACCAAGAAAAATCTTTTTTGGTCGCATTTCCATGAACATAGGCAGCCGGTAAAGAGGAAAACTGAAGTAATTCACGATAATTGGCTAACCAAATATACTGCATGTATATTATTGTTAAGGAATAACCACTAAACATAGTATATTTTTCGTTAATTTCGCCATGACCTTTAAACCGGCCGGTCGTTTTAAATTCATATCCGTGAGAGGAAAACCTGATAATACTAGACTTGTATTGTGTTTTTTTAATATTGTGCCTAAGACTGGCCAGAATACATTTAGCAATTTATTTCTTGTTTTTTATTTCAAGTTTCAATCAAATAACTTAATAGCTAAACAAATAAATTTAAACAAAAATGTTTTAGGATTTGCATGTCTATGGCATACTTGGCCGTTGGCACGTTTTTATAAAAAAACTAGCTGACCCGGCAAACGTTGTTTTGCCATATAAATATTTTTTAAGTAAAAAATGTTAAGGGTGGACAACCCTTATCACTAAGGGGTATGAAAAATATATGTTAGCCGATTCTCAGACCTACTCAATATGCTCACAAAATTTCATGAGAATCGGTCAAGCCGTTTCGGAGGAGTACGGGAACGAACATTGTGTCACGAGAATTTTATATATAAGATATTGATCAGTATTCAAAATCCTATTATGTGCGGCATAACGATCGCTTCATGTGGACCAAGCTGTGGTGAGAGTAGGGACTTTCATGCGATGAGTTAAGAAACATCATCCGCCCACATCAGTCCACTGCTGGACATAGACATCTCCCAATACATAATACTAAGACCAAAATCGGTCATTTAAATTCGCTAAATTATCTTTCTACTTTGTCGGACGTCACCTCGCGCTAAGTTAAGAATCATCATCATCATTTCAGCCATTGGACGTCTACTGCTGAACATAGGCCTCCTCCAATGACTTTAAAAGACTGACCGGTTGGAAGCGGCTTGCATCCAGCGACTTCCTGCAACCTTTACCAGGTTGTCTGTCAACCTTGTGGGTGGACACTCATGCTCCGCTTGCCGGTACGTTATTTAAGAATGACAGAAATATTAAGTGGTTTTATACCTCGGAGCGTAGCCACGCCTCCCATAGCTCCTTAACCGATATGTGCATGTCATCGTTATGGTGGAACGCTCGCTGCCGCTTCTCATAGCCACTGTCGTACTGCAGCTCTTCGCGGAGGAACTGGAATGCAACAAAAAGCAGCATTTTAGTAAGGTAATTTAGGAAGTCTGAAGTCAAAATATACTTTTCATGGCACTAAGATTTAGGCCTAGGCGTCTTTCAAACGTCGACGTAGTGGCAGTGACCAATCAGCGTTAAGTCAATGCCGCTGCGCAAGCGTTGCGTCAACATTGATTGGATGCTGCCACGACGTCGACGCTCGAAATACGCCAGTGTTGTGGTCCCGAGGTTTTAAGGAGCTTATGGCTATATTCTACAAGCCAACAATTTGTGATACACTGCTGAACATTGGCCTCCATTATTCTGCCACTGCAATTCAGATCGTCTGGTCTTTGGGCAGGCTTTTAGTTGACGCTGCCCTTGCGCGTATGCACTTATACGAGATTTCTACTCCTTTGTCATGGAAATTAGAGTAACCCTCATATCACAAAGAATGAATATGTTTGACCTACGCTAAGGACAAATGGTTAATCGTATCAAGTATAAGTTATTATTCCGTTCTAAAACGTACGGTATTAAACGGAGCTAGACAGTCTGTTTAAGACAGAGTTATGATTTAGATCTAGTTCTTACAATTCAGAAGGGCACTAAAACCGCAAGAATGATCAGTTATTCACGATTTAGGCGCAAACGCATTGTATGAACAGATAACATCGCGTACATTGTCTTAAGCCAGATTAAGATAATGGTATACCTAAATGAAAACAGAAACAGACTTGAACCATAAAACCTGTATCCAAGATAAATGTTTATTGTAATAAACTAAGCTTATAAAAATATGTGAACAGGCAATAAATAATTTGCTAGATGAAAGCGAATTTCTTTAACGGCGGCATTTAATCACTAATCCATTAAGAATGCTATCGTTTTATCGTAGTTGGAACAAAAATGTTACAATTTTGCCATGAAAAAAAATCGTCAACATACACTGCTTTTGGTCTACATACATACATACACAGCGTATCAAAAAAAATGACCGATTCTTTTGATTAATTTTTCTGGTCAAAATAAATACGGTAATCATTGTAGAAATATTGTAACTTTAATTGTTCAATTAAAGCAAAGACGAAGTGTTATTTTCCATGTAGACATTTTACACGAATCGTGTTTGTTTAAGGAAGTAAGGTTTTTACAAGCTAGGGCACAAATCATGAAAAATACTGAAAATGCCTTATATGACGTATCTTCTAAAAAACATGTTTGACTGAGTTAATAGCTAGACGAATAGCTCGTTCAAGACTAAAATCTCGATTACGAATTAAGTCTAAATTTGGGATATTTTTGACATATCAAGAGGAAAATAGATTTTTCTTTTTTTCTGAGGAATTGTCAATGTGTGAAGGAGCCCTAAGGCCCAAAAACAAATAACACAAGCATTTAAAGTATGTTTATCAAATGAACGGTTCTCCTTAAACATAGAGAGTATACACTCACATCATCACTCTCGCTCAGGTCCACGTTTCCATTGGCATCGTCGTCCAGCTGTCTGTGCAGCTGTGTGATCGCTTCCAGTCCAGCTCTGTCCTGCAGGCAGGACTGCTCATTGTGACAAGCCTCCAGCAGTACTGGAAAAAAAAAATTGGACACTGTCAAATTAAATGGAACATACATACTGTCGCGCTAAGTCCCCCTTAGTAAGAATAAACATTCTAAGGACAAGGACAACAAACATTCAGACGAGCAGAGGTGGCGTTAGAAATTCAGATTCCTGCGCTGGCAAGGGCGCGGACCTGTCGTCTAGGACGAGCAGAGGTGGCCACTAGCAATTCAGAACCCTGCGCTGGCAGGAGAGGTGCGGACTTGCTGTCTTCGGGCGGCATAGATGGCACATTGGTATTATATCTGCGCGGGCAGATAAGAGAGCTTTATGGGGGATGGTATCGCAGGTGGCGTAGTGGTTATTTTCTATCTATTGTCGTCTTTATGTTATACTAGTGTTCGTCGTACCCCCCAAACAGATTCGTGACGACAACAAGATTTACGTAAATCATAACACAGTATAATATAGTAGAACTATCAATCAATAGTACAACGTTAGGAATAAAAATGAAAAGATATAAAATATATGCAATTAGTAATACTATACTATAGTACCTAAACATAAAATTCAAGCTATGCATTACCATTATTGGCCATGCTATCTCTTTGAAGTAAGTAGTAAGAGTTTATCTCGCAAAGTGTAGGTATAATATATCTCGACCTGTACAACCTGACTTTTTTTGTAGCCATGCAGAACATTCATAGGTACCTATTTTAGGAAATATATATAAGTATTCGATAAATATAGTACCTATACGAGAAGGGCAAGCAACTGTCTGTCATGCAAAGGTCGGCTATAAAAATAAAAATAGCAACAACTAAAACACAATTTTCCCGCTTTTTCTCTTCAATACGAACCGACCATTGAATCCTTTACGTTCAAGGCAAATCATCTAGCAATTGAGGGATATTTGGAAATTCTCCTGTCCATTTCTTGATGTTATCCGTCCATGCCATCCTCTTCCTACCAACCCCTCTGCTTCCCTCGACCTTTCTCATTAATGGCTTGTGGTTGTGGCAGGGCAAGTGATATTTTTCATGTCAGATAATGTGGCCAAGATAATACATTAGTATTACGGAGTTACGGATTAAGAAAATTGATAATTAAAAATTTAATATGACAGGGATATGAGATACTTCTACATATACGAACAGCATTATCCATAACTAATTTTGTTTTTGCGTTCGGAACGCGCAAATAAAATTATTAATAAAGGAAGGCTAGACATTGGGTAATAGGTCAATAAGTTCAAGGTAATATTATCGAATATAAGATAAATCATTTATTGTCATTTTATTCTTCCGAAAATGGTGCGTCGTTATGAATTATCAAGGTTAATTATTTTGGCTCTAAGATATTTTTTTAACGCGCATGTAAATTAATAATAATTTTCATTAGCTTTTTCATTTTATCAAAGAAACATTCTTCTAAATTAATACTTAATAGTCTATTAAAATGTAGTATTAATTGTATTTTAATTTGTTTTCGTTAAAATATTTTATAAACAATTTAATAAACAATTCCGATTTAATAAACAATTTAGGTTAAGAGACCAATAGTACTTGTACTATTATTTATTCTGTGCCAATAGTAACATGTTGTGCACTAATAGTCCTTCTCACTTATTTCCGGCTACTATTTCTGTATAGATAGAAGAATAAAATAACCTATATTAGGTTCCTTCTAGAAATGTATCTAACCTAAAATTAAATCGCGAAAAAAACACTTCCTTAATAATAAAATCGCTTATCAGCTGTTTTGTTGAACGAGAAAATGAACTTTTTAGATAAATAAAAGTTGTTGTGTTTGAAAGGTAGGACCACCTACTAAAAGTAGGAAGAATAAACTAAGACATACTTAATACCTACTTTATTACTTTAAATCCGCAAAATCGTCTAATCGAAAGATCATCAGCAGAGCTAGCATGCGCGCATCGGTTATTTTATCGATAGACAAAACAAATTTTGTATTCGACGATATTTTGTTGTTTGATAATATTTTCAGGGTCTCCCGTTCTTCGTAGCCATTTTATTTTTACTTTAAAACAAGGCATTGCCATGATTTTTTGGTTTTTTCTTTGTTATCGCCGAAGACAAAACGACATATTTACGTCAAAAGTCGATAAAATGCGACGACAAAATTTAATCGTGTTGCGCATGCTAGCCCTGCAGATCGACAGATTGCTAGCACGGAAGCTTATGGGTGTTACCTTACCAGACCAATCGATCGATCGAAGACGTTGGTCAACGTTGATCGAAGATGATCGACTGATCCGATAAGAATTTCTGACGTCGACTAATCCATTCTTCCATCGATCATGCCGTAGATCGACGCTCGATCGATTGGTCTGTAGGTAACACCCTACTAACATCGATGCATTAAAATCTTAAAGTATCATAAGCCCGATCGACGCCAGTTCAGCGCGCAAAAGATTATTTATTTGGAAAGCATCATGATCGCCGAAGTTCGCAGTATGCTGTTAAGATAAAATGAAAAAAAATATATATATATAAACCGTAAAACATCAATCAAAATAAAAATATATACCAGTTAAAGGCCGAAAAGAAGTAGATAGTTATTTCCCAACACATTGTAACAGTGTTCGGTGCATAGTGGAACAAGTAAGCCCAGATAAGGCACGGCGAGTCAAACTGGAGGTCACGTTTATTTATCGGTTGCCTCCCATGTTGCTGTTGTTGCCAACGCAGAATTAAATGATATAATGAATGAAGTAAAGTCCGACCGACTTATTTGGCGAGACGAAGGCAGGGAACATGGCAAGACACAAGAACCGGTCCTTTTTAGGGTTCCATGCCTCAAAAGGAAAAAAGGAACCATTATAGAATCACTTCGTTGTCCGTAAGTCAACGCAATTAAAACATACGGCGGTTTAAGCTGCATATTTTCGATTAATACATATATTGTATATATTTATTGCATTAAGTATACCAATGGTGTTATAATTACATTGCGTGAGATCATACTTCTGGACTTTGACACTCGCACAAAAGTCAAATCCCATATGGTACTTCCTGTTGACCTAGAATCATGAACTTAGGCAAGGAGCAATGTCATATCGAAAATCCGAAAACTATTAATTTGTAGTAACATCGCAATAAGGTTGCAGGAAGCCGTTGGATGCAGGCCGCTTCCAACCGGTCGATCTGTAAGTCACTGGGGGACGGGGGAGGCCTATGTTCAGCAGTGGACGAAATGATGATGATGAACATCACAAAAAGAAACTCCTCTGATGGAAGAACTATTTATATACCGGGAATGTAATCGATTCGGTTTATTTTACTTTTTTTAGATTCTTTATCTGCCCACGGACACTTGACATGATCATAGATTCAGCAAGTCGGATACATTTAAATTTAAACATTAAACCAATCGCCATCTGACCTCCGTAACCTTTTTAGGGTTCTCAAAGGGTAAAATGGGACCCTATTACTAAGACTCCGCAGTCCGTCCATCTGTCGCCAGGCTGTATCTCATGAATCGTGATAGTTAGATAGTTGAAATTTTCACAGATGATGTATTACATTTCTGTTGACGCTATTACAATAAAAACAAAAAACAGAATAAAATAAATATTAAAGGGGGCAGGGATACGGAACCCCTCGTGCGCGAGTCCGACTCGCACTTAGCCGGTTTTTATTACACATGTGCAGGTTTCTTAATTTTTTTTCAACAAAAATCTCGTCGTTTCGTCTTTAACCATCAGTTCCCATGCTTCTAAAGATCTAGAAGTATGTGCTAGGATTTAAACTGGAGTGGCAAAGAACTTAATGAGTATGTCTTTTTGTCATAATTTAAATTTAAAAATCTATTCAACGTTATTAAGGAGGTATGTGGTTAAAAAAGTAAAATACAATGGCCGTCCTTAGTCCTGACTTTCAACGTCGATTATAAATAGAATTAATGTTATTTTATTAATGGAGATTCACGTTTAAGTAGCATGCAGTTTCTTTTCAAATAAATTTACAGCTGCTGACTTTGTCAACAAATTCTTTGCAAAATAAGACAATATCTACACAGACAAGTAAACCAAGTAACGTCATCAATCTATTCAACGTTATTAAGGAGGTATGTGGTTAAAAAAGTAAAATACAATGGCCGTCCTTAGTCCTGACTTTCAACGTCGATTATAAATAGAATTAATGTTATTTTATTAATGGAGATTCACGTTTAAGTAGCATGCAGTTTCTTTTCAAATAAATTTACAGCTGCTGACTTTGTCAACAAATTCTTTGCAAAATAAGACAATATCTACACAGACAAGTAAACCAAGTTACGTCATCCATCACCCGCTGGCCATCTCCCCGTTTATGGAAAGAAGCTGTTGACTGGGCTATTTTAATAAAATTAAATATTAACTGGTTGCTGTATCATAAACTTAAAACCAATGCAAACTTTAATTTGTGTAATCTTTACCTTACGGTTGCGACTTTTCACCTTTAGACTGTTTAACCTTTATTAAGCTCGCGTCGCGCACACATGTGTGTAATCAATTGTTATCTAATTTTCCGAGCATACAGGTTGTATGTATGTAAAATAATGCGCTATTATTGTGCGATTTAGAAAACGTCGTAAACGAAATAAAAGACTGGGTTTGGGTGTGACTGCAGACATCTATCGACAAAAAGTTGATGGTCAGGTTTAAAGACAATGAAAATAGGTGTGATGTCTAGCGTGTTAAAAATCGGTTTTAACTATTGAATAATGCGCCATTATTGTGCGATTTAGAATTCGTCGTAAATTAAATAAAAGACTGGGTGTGAGGAGACGTCTCTTGACAAAAAGTTGATGATCAGGTTTCAAGATAATGGCAATAGGCGTGATACCTATCTAGCGTGTTAAAAATTAGTTTTAAAGGTTGAATATCAAGCAGCAATAATATTTAGGACCCGATTGACATAAATGCGGGGCGGTTAGCCTTAAATGCAAAGGGGTAAATTCTTGGTTCGGGCCAATTCAGAAAAAACGTTAATTGTGCCAGTCCCAGTTTTAGGCGTCTGTTGATAGACGCTCCTAGCAAAGTTCCTAAGGATATTAATTCCTTACTTTGAAACCAGTGTCAATATTGTTTACTTATCAATACTTTATTTGCCATGCGAATGGTTACAAGGCAAACGGAACAGGAAAACGTAGTGTTTAAATGACAATGGCAGTTTTTTACTAGATTAATAATACCTATAATCAAACGAATTTGATGCAGCAATGTATGGTTCCTCTCTAGTAAAGCTAGTATACCTACAATTAAGTAGGTTCATCGAATAAATCTATAGGTATTGCAGAAATTCATACCTCTTTACAGAACATTCCAATGAAGCAGTCTCAAAGGAAAATTACCGTCTGAAATTCTACGAACCTTAAAATCCAATTATCTCTGAATAGTTTACCTACAGGCCCCATTTTTTTTACCCTACCACTGCTACCGGCCAATATTGTGGACTAGAGTCGAGAAAAAGCAGCAAAAGAGATTTGGTATTACTATTGTCGAATCTTTTCAAACATTAAGATTTAAAAAATATATTACTATTAAGTCCATATTATTAAATAGTCCTGTATTCAATAACATGGCTCGCCTCGTACTAATATTTTTTCATATCCTCAAACTTGGTCAAAGGTTACCTGGAAAAAAGTACTAGAATATTTTGGAAAAGGAAATGAATACACCTGATATATATTCCGTATTAGTCCAAAAGCCATTGACAACAAGATACGTGACTGCGCATCAATTACGCAAATTGTGAGGCCAAACATCACAATTCACGATATAGATGCGCGGGAGTTGAATCACGCGCCGTGCTTGCCAATGCACTCACGGATACGATTGTCAAAGTCCTTTTTGGAATGTACAACTGTTTGTCTAGCTGTAAAATGTATGACAAATATAAACATATTGTGAAAACAAATATGGGAAGTAGGTATGAAAGAGTAAAAAGAACTATTTTGATTGAGTCTAAAGTTCGTGACAACCGCAACTATAATAAGTCAATTTAGATGACATGTCTGGGATCAGACTATATCTGACAGCAGGGGGAGTCTTTCTTTTCTCTGAAATGTGAACTTTCTGGTAAAGTTGTTACAATTAAAGGGTTTCGTTATTGATGCATGCCTTATCAAATAACTTTTCCGTAAACTACACGTAACTTCTTAAATTAGAACTTTTGGCATAGCAGTTAACACAAAAATAAAGTGTGTCGTGTTACACTACAGACATTATACACAATCTTACAATGAACAATGATCTAACTAACGTATAGGCGTCAGATTGTTGTTGACTCCCCATCTATTAAGATCAATTGGTGTCTCGCGGAGTGGCATGACGCAAACTACTTGCCGGCAAACATTTCATTGAAAGCAATATGGATCTAAGTTGTTTAGACACGCTTATTGGTTCGGTTTAACCATCTCCGGAACAGCTACGTTTACATTACTTATCTCTTAGCCAAATAAACTTGGATTTAAGTGCTACTCAAGTACGGTACATACTAGTTTCAGAGCAGAGATTACTGTGGGCAGATTTTAGATTCAACTTGCAGTTACTTACTTAACAAGTAGAACCAAAAGGTCCAAATAATGCGTCACAAATGCCAAATATGACAGTGCTTGTTATAGAGATATGGAAAAAGCGTAACAACATTTTGCTTAACGTAATATATGGATGGCCCCTAAATTTCCCCTGGGTCCGAGTTTCCTGGGATATATCATTCATCATCATCATTCATCACGGACGAAAGCTTAAAGGGATTGAATGCATGCTCACTATGGATGGTTCCCGCTAGAACTGCAGATCTAATAGGAGAGTTCCTTGTTGTTCAGTAATGTACGTATGTAGGCTGAATCGGTGATGATGGCCTCTATAAACTTGATCAACGACTTAGGGAAGACGAAGGGTTCGGAAAAATACTTTTTTTTTTTCTTTCTAGCCATTGAGCTGAACCTTAATATTATAGACATGGAGTCGTTCATGAATTCCGTATCATCTTAGGATATCACACTAACCAAAAGTCCGCTTATAATTTCTTACGAGACATAGATGCTCTTATTTGACTTATAAAGCTGTTCTCAAAAGGAATGTAGGTTATTGCGTATGTGCTTTAAACAATCGCTAGGATGAGACAGAGGGATGAGTCAGTCAGTCCGTACATATTGCATCAAATAAGGAGATATTAATATCTGACCACACAAGTAGGTAACAATCGGTCGTTAATTTGTTATAGGTAGCTTAGAAGACGCTGTCAGTGATAAAATGAAGCTAACTGATGATAACATAGATAGATTTGTAAATAGTAATGAGGAAAGGAATGGATAAACAATGTCTATCTTTGCCAAGAGCGTCTGGAAACAACTAATAGATATGATCATCAGGAGGCTTGATCTCTTAAAGCGGTATTACATTAATCAACCTTGATTTGTTTTACTGTTTAAAAACAAACAAATATGTAGTCATTATCTTAGGTTTACTCATATTTTATGGACTATTGTGACTTTTAAAAGCGGAGACCAAATGTTTGACGGCGTTGACGACTACAGAATTAACTGAAGAATCTACCAAATTCTGAATCCGTAACCAAATTAATGGATGGTACCTTATAATTTGTAATCGCGACAAAACGTAAATATGATAGAAATATCTACCAATAGCAGGATATCAAATAAATGGACAGGAGGAGATAAGTGACAACGTTCAATGGTCACATCAATGATATGACCTAATAGGCGAAACAACAGAGCCTTCATATCAAGGAATTGTTTTGGAATTAGTGAGTGAGTTGTAAGTATGGATGGATGTTTGTTACTCTTTCACGCAAAAAACGGATTTGGATGAAATTTTGCATACATATAGAATATGATCTGGCTTAACATATAGGAAACTTTTTATCCCGGTTAAATGTTCCAGTGGGATATATGGAATAAACTAAAGAGCACGCGAGCGAAGTCGCGGGCAACAGCTAGTATTCAATATTATAGATAAGTAAAGCTGCTGACAGCTTAAGGAAAAGAATAGCCAAGGATCGGGGACAGTTGCGTGCATTAGGAAAGGTTTAATGTCTATGAGGGAAATTGATTTGGTCTGGTTATGATAATGAAAAATTATCCATCCTAGTCTATTTTTAAACTGGCATAGCATCCTATTTTGTGGGATAAATTTACAGTTAATTTTTGCTTCTTGGAATCAATCTTGAAAATGATTACTATATTAATTTAAATGAAGATTTATTAAATACATAATGAATTAACTTATTAGTTGAAAACAACAGAAACGAAGCTAAATCACGACTTTAGTAGGAAAATTGACAATAACCTTGAACCGCTGGTTTGAACCTATGCAAAATTCGTCTCGATTCGTGCGGTGTGGAACAAATTAAATGTCATGATAATAATGGTAGATAGGTGGTTAAATTTAAATTTAAAATAAAACCTAGTAGTGAACAAGTAAAATGAATTATTATTATTGAATGTATGTAAATGGAACTTACTTTACATTCACAAATTCCATAGTTTTACCATGTAAGAGTAGCTAACACATTAGGGGCCGGCATTGTACGTTCGGCAGAACATGTCGAACAATAAAACCCGACCCGAAGCATCTTCCTACTACATTAATAACAAGTTACAACCATCGAAATGAAATGAAATTCTTTAACCCTTAGGCTTAGGTTCGAATTGTTGGAGTACATTCTGACCTTTATAAATTCAAATAAGTAATTTAAAAAAAAACGTTTTTAGGCAGTTCTAGCTCAGAGGTCGTATAATCAGTCTCGCGTCACTTAAGTGGGTCTTGTACTCGTGTTCGTATCATGTGGGTCTTGTGTGCATCACATGACACATCACAGCACCTATATTTTTCGAAATAGGTGTAGGTACAGATTTTTGCAATATAAAACTTGTGGCAAACTGCACATTTAATTAAATATGACTGATTAAGTAGATATGATGCAAAAATTGAGTGATTTTCCTGTTCAAGGGTTAGGAGGTTTGATGAAAATCGCTCCAAATGTAATAACCAGACTTGCCGCATCTAGGAACGTGCTCAAAGCGTACAACTATCGGCACGGAAGTTGAGCGCTGGGCAAAAGTTGCGCAGAAGACCATTACGATTAGGTGATGTCTAGTCGTGCGACGCACCTGCACCGCCGGCCGTGATTGGTTGTTAGCTCCGCGCACACGCGTCTCTGATACGATGATCGTCCCGTAAGATGCGCAAAGCGATTCCCACCCTTTCCACCGCCCTTAACATAGATGCCGCGTACTGTATAAAAACTAGGAACAGTAGGTGAACACAGTTCCATTTTAGTTTCATAAAGATTGTAATAAAGGTACCTAGGTACATTTATGAAAACCGGTAAATATCATGACGCGTGACGTAAGATTTAGCTGAAATTAACACCCGAATACATAGAGAATAATGTAGGTGCCATGATTTTAGGTGATAATACCGATAAGTATTTACGGTTTGCACGTTGAAGCAACGTGATTCAACGGACTTATCAACTTTTGTTTGTTGGGCTTTGGACATAATAGGTTCACTTCCCTTTGAAGCTGAAGCTGAAGTTACCATATTTAAAAAGCAGCACGTTGTTACGAATAAATGCTTGTAGATTTTAATTCACTTAAAGCAAGATAAACTAACAGGGTAAACAATGTCTGTCAAATAACTGATGTCCTTTTGAGCTGACGAGTTTTGGTGTAGGGATCACGAATGGGCAAACAGCGTAGTCAGTGCAATGCGCCAGCCAGTTCGATGGACTAATTATTTAAAATCGGGGTCTGGTAAACTGCGAAAGGACCCGAATCTGTGACTTTGTAAGATGCTTTTGCCAGTAGTGAACGACATCGGCTCATTTACAGCATGAAACGTATGACGCAAAGATACATCACAATATCACATGCATGCCATTGTACGTTTCTTATTTAGATTCTCCCTGATAGCGACAAGATTGTGAACGTTTATTTTATTGTATATGTTCAAGGAAAACAAACAACTTTAATTAACATTATTGGTTAGAATTAAAGCCTAAAGTTTACCCGCTTTTGAGTAGTGCAATTTTTGTTTATAACGTCTATTTGTGTTAAGAATATTCTCTTTGGACCACACTGATGGGCTATGGCGAACCTTGTTATGCAAATCTCTCAGGCCGCAAAATTCTACTCTAATTGTCCAGCGGGGCTACATTAGTAGATCATCCACTCTGCACTACAGCAAACACCTGTCAAAAGTTTTTGTGACAGTACAATGTACAATGAAAAGCACATTTGAATACCCCCTCAACATGTTGCCATAGCCAAGGTGCTGCATCAATTATTCTGTGGTCGGTACAACTGGATTCACAGGTAATCTACGAAAAGTTTCAAAAAACACCTCCAGTCGGGCAGAACTCTAGTCCCTAGAATTGCACAGATTGACCGTTTAAGCCGTTGCAGACTTTCTATTTGCACGACAAAAGAAAGCATATAGACACAACACGTAACTATGTTTATTATGACGAACCGGCAGCACTTTTAGCCAAGGAATTAATCAAGCAATCGGTGTAGCGCGCCAAGATGTTAACGTTTATGATAAATAGTCAACAATATAACGATTTTTAGCCACTTCCTTGTTATTTGGAAAATACTAACAATTTAGGTAGGTACTACTAACGAGCCAAATTTACCGAAGCTTAATCTTCAGTTGACTCGATTCATTTTATTACAAGTGCGATACGTCCGTCTAGCAAAACAATCATGATCGAGTTTGTTTCAAAAGTTTCACCGCTAAAAGCATTGTTGGCAATCAAATCTTATCTTCAATACTGTAGCCGCGGATTTAATTTGTCTGGACCTGACTTTGTTTCGTGCCCATTATTTGATTTTCAATGAAATACCATGCCATGATTACCATGCATCATGCATGGCATGGCATTCATTGAAGCATGCATGATGCATGCTTCAAGTTACGATGCTAAACTTAAATTCTCAGTCCCGTGATATATCTGATGGTCGATTGATTTCGTAACTGACCTACTGATCAAGACATCACGTGATCACGTGCAAGTCCTGCTTTATTTCGTCGGGTCGCCTTTCGCTATTTAAAATAGCGCAAGATGTCTCGAGCGTCTGACTGTCAGTGACACTGCTTTATTATGATGACTCATATCTCCGTCTATCGCAAAATCATTACTGATTGTGTGGCGGAATTTTTTGTACTTACATATTTGAGATTGAGTAATGCTTAGCGAAGTTTAATAATGATGAATATTTATTACGTATTTTCAAATAAATAACTGGTATAATGTCCCTCTGCATGCATTGATGCATGGCGCAGACTTCTCATTGGCACCTTAATTGTTTGAGCCATTGACTACGGTACGCCTAACGCTATACCTTAAACATATGGACGACACTACGTACTAATAACACTCACCAGCAGCAACAGTAAGCTCAGCGTATGACGACCATTTGCCAGATGGACAGACGATTAAGGCCGTTTTCTGATTTGTCGGCACAGCAGCGGCGCGACATTAGCATGCTCGGTATACGCGGTACAGAAAGTACGGAATCTGTGCCGCGCCGCTCCCGCGCATACTGAGCCAATCAGGAACGCTCCATTGAAATATAGGCGCTCGGTCAGCTTTCTGTACCGCGTATACCGAGCATGCTGATGTCGCGCCGCTGCTACGCCGACAAATCAGTAAACGGCCTAAATAGAGATGCAACACGATTATTAGGTGAATGCTGGTATATCTTAAAGTGATGGGACTTGGGAGATCGTTTTCCTACTTGTGTCGTTTGGTTTCCTTAAAGCTAGGGGTCATGACGTGACCCCTCACGGTGGCAGCATCGCTCATGTAAAGTTACATCATCCATTCGGCTTTTGCCGACATGAACTGATCTGCAACAGTTGAGTTTTGAGGATCATTAAATAGTCTGGTGATCTTCCATCTTAAAACAAGAAGCTTTGTTGTATTGAGGCAAATTTAGTTAAATATTATTTATGTACCAAAGAGGAAAAGACAATTATTTATGCAACTAAAATTAGGTAACTTAAATTGAATAAATTTTGATTAATTAAAATACAAAGTTCTCATGTTACACTGTGTTTTATTCAACTTTTATGATGGTATAAGAAACCACAATGTATATAAATAGTTATAATACTTTATTTAATGATAAGAATAATCTTACATGATAAGAATGTCTGCTACTTGTCTGTTATTTGCACAATACAATTATTTAACTGAATACAGCCTGAGTTAGTAATAAATAACACTCTAAGTAGAGGTCATGATCACAGAATAGTTAGAGAACTTCAACAAGGTTCTACAACCTTTGTTTGACGACCTCCGTAGCCGAGAGGCGAGCACGCCGGACTTTTAGTGGCGCCGCCATCTCTGAGGTTCCGGGTTCGATCTCCTGTCGGGTCAATGTAGAAAACGAACTTTTCTATATTGGCTCGGGTCTGGGTGTTCTGGTACCGTCTTTGTTTCCGATTTCTATAACACAAGTGCTTTAGCTACTTACCTTAGAATCAGAGTAATGTATGTGATGTTCTGTGACCCCTTCTCTTCCTATGGGTGTCGTAAGAGGCGACTACAGGACAACCGCCATAAGAAGACGGGCAGCAGCGTCTTCTCTCCACCATTGGCCAAACTGCGATCGCCAACCCGCCTGCCAAGCGTGGCGATTATGGCAAAATCCTCCTTTTGGAGAGGCCTGTGTCCAGCAGTGGACTGATATAGGCTGGTGATGATGATGATGTGATGTTGTCCAATATGTATGTATGTATGTACAAATCTTAAATTTTTCCTTTTACGATTGAAGAAACTTGTTATTTTATCATATCACATATTTATTATTTTGCTGTTTGTAAAGTTATTTTTCAAATCATTAGCTTTAGTGCTCCTTATGACATTGAAAAAGTATAGTCTAAATAAAAAAAATGAGTAGGTAAGCAGGCATTAGTGTTGAACTAACATTTTAGAGAACAATACAATGTATCCTGAAATTAATCGTTTGGACCAATACCAAGAATCATAATGGAATAATTTCTTAGTATTTATAATCTATGGTTCATTCAAACATAATTATAGCAAGCAGTTTATTAGGTACTTCCACAATCAATGGCTTACACAATAGGTAATGAATATTTTTAAATTGGACTCACAGATATGGCATTATACCAGAAATGTTACAAACATTGTGTAAGAATTGAGACAACAAGATGCAAAACACATCACTTTTATCGAAGAAGTATACCAAACAGATTTTAAAAAGCTGTAACATTTAGCAAACCAGACAAAATATTTACAACTCGAAATTTTAAAATTACTAACACTTTTCCATGTTTTTGAAGTTCTTAAATACAAAATGTGCATTTAATACCAGTAAGGCTTGGAGTATATACCCTATGTACGGCCTATGGACAAGACACATAATTTATTTTGTCCCATAAAAAATGTTTATATCCAAAAATTTACTGAATCTGTGACTATAGGTACATCTTCTTCTACTTCTTTTTTTTAAATGGCCAAATTATCTAGGTGATCTTGGTTCACACCGCTGAATTCCACCAATGTCATGTAGATGAGTATACAGTTTTTTTTAAAATTTTGATTAGAGTTAGATACTTAATCCAAGTTTTAGTACAGGCAACAGTTGAAAGGATTTGTCAGTTGTACTAATTAAATTGATTTTTGAGAAACTACACAATGAAAATTTGTTCTATAACACAAATAGATTTTATCAAGCAGATAAAAACTGCCCAAAACCAGACATTCCTACATAATTTTCATCAAAATCCCCACATGATGTATTTTTGCAAAACCCTCATCTAGTTGTAATTATTTTAGGAAAGCTTGTAATTTTGACAATAATAAACTATTACCTATGCTTGAATTATGTAAACAGACATCTGATTGTTTAGAGTTCAGTTTAAAGGTGCCATTTGATATGTTTTCAAATTGATTTCATGAAAGCTGATTTAAAAATCCAGGCATGGGTGACTAGCGTCTGGAATGTTTTCTTATAGAATAAGTTGGTAGCATGACCTAATCATGTGGTTGATATAAAGGAGGCTGTTAAAAATCCATTAATTCTATTGTGATCTTATAAAACTAACAATGTACATCTGGACCAGCTTGATTTACAGAATAATCTAATTTGAATCTCAATGGGAGGAAACACAGATGAGAATAACAAGAAATTTGATAAGACTTCTTGAATCAGAGGTCACATGTGAATCTGTAAGATTATTACATTATTGAGAATGTAAGAGAAATTATATCAGATTCTAAATTATAATACATATTTGAATTTAATTTTATTTGTCCTTATAATACTCGTTTTTATGAAAAGAATAATAGAAAACTAAGCCATTTTAAAATCTATTAGATTCTAATGTTTTGCTACAAGGTCTTTGCACTGTCAGCTAGTAATACAAAAATTCTGTGTATCAGTGTTATAATTTGAAAATAAAAAAATATTTGTGGCCGCCGGCCAGAAAGTTTTTACATTTCCACGTATGGTAAAACGGAAATAACGGAAGGTCGCACGATAACTCACAATTTCAAGAACAGTCAATGAAAATAATGTGTTATGGTTGACTTGGTATTACGAGTATGCTATAAAAATACACGATAATTAGCAACCGCTGTTTGAAGGATGCAAACAGGTGTGTAGGAAGTGCGTAAAGATTATCAAGTTCAACACTCACTCTGCTCATTAGATGCTGTCACAGCTGAGTCGCTCATATACGACCCACTCCGCACCACAGGACCCCATTGTGACCTTCTACCACTATCCTTAGGCTCGGTCCTTTCCACATCATCAGCTTTACACAAATGAAAAGCGAATACGCACCAATAAAACACAAAACCGATACGCATCGTGATCTCTCAATGACATTAAATTAACCGCACACGATTATACACTACTTCTGAGACGCTGAATTCTTATACACATTATAAAATTATACACTAGTGAATAGTTTTTAGTTTTTCCTGTGGCCACATAACACGTTCAAACAAAACAACACAAAAACTACGAATTTTTATCACAGAAAGAAACCTCGCAAGGTTCGAGGTCGAAAATTTTTGACGTATCAATGTAACTTTTTCTATGGCAACATTACATTTTTAAAAATGGCGGAGTTGTGCTGCCACCTAGAAAAATATAAAGCGAGTACACACTTTCAATATTTATGCTGTAAGCTGTAACGAAAACGTTTTTATGAAGTTCGTTACAAAATAAATAGGATTGACAGGTAGGAATATTCATATACTTTTTTCTGTTATCTCTCCGTTATTTATCGGTTTTTCCAGTTTATCGGTATTATATGGTGTGTGGGTGTAGCATAAAGTGCATTAACAGGAACACGGCCGAGCCATATCTATTTACCAAAATATGTCAAATGACCTTGTCAGATTGTAAACAATACCTTGAGATACACAAATTTATCTAATTTCCTACTTGCTCGTTTCACATTTTAATATCGCGTCTCAACTCAACTCTTTGTGTAAAAGAAAAGTGCGTGGTTGCACAAATATGAATATCGATTTCGAGACCATGGCTGTCTTGGAAGAGGAGTCGCAATCCGTGAGTTTTAAATTCTCTTTGTTTTGCCAGATTTTGCTACTCGTTTCGTTTCTGTTTACTTCTATTTAAAGTCCATATACCCGTGTGCTGATGACAGAAATTTCTCACTCTCGTGTGCAGTTACTGTGATGTAATGTTAACATCACAATAACACAATATTTGCTGATCAGTTAATTATCATCGTTTCCTGGTCTCTATAAATGTGGCACAAATTCCACAACTACTTGATTAGTGCACAGACTTTATTGCACAATGAGAGCAGTGATTTCGTCATGCTATGATACTAAATCTATATTTGTTTGTTAAATAACTGTAGATCAATAAATAGGCTTTTAGTTTTATCGATGAAAAAGGCGAATACTACATTTTATTATCTAAAAGAACAACCAATACTCAAAAGGACTTTGTGCTACAAATAAATGATCAATTAAAAATAACCTTTAAATATATATTTTGATTTGTTTGCTGTGCTGGGCTGGACATTGAATATTTTATAGCCAACATGTATGTATGTAACAAAAAATACGATTAAAAGCAAGCTATGTAGCAAGAAAAATTGGCATACACACAATTTTGTTAGTGCTATTCAATAAACAATATGGATTTTGTCTTATCATTACATTAAAATTATCAATAGTAGCGCCATCTTGTGTTGTAATATTGAAGTGTCTAATACCTACATTGTATTATGGATTTAGTAGTATCAGTAGTTAATGTATATCTCATAGATGGCGCTTAATAAAGCTTGAGATTTGTTATACATTCAAACAATGAGTAATGTTATAAAATGTTAATAACCCAGGTAGGGTTACTACAAATATAATATAGATGATTACTTTATCGTGCAACTTAGGTACCTAATACCTAGTAAATAGTAGGCAGGACCTACCTCTGGTTAATGAAATGAGGGAGGCAGGGGGTACTTACAAATGTGTTTCATTGATAAAAACCACTGATTTTCATCAATAAAACATTTAAGTAAGCCCGCCACTGCCTTAGAAATACTCTGTCTAAACATACCATTTTTGTGCTCACCAGTTGGCGCCACTGTCAAGTAAGGTTATAATAATACTCTATAATACTCGTTTATTCAGTATTTAAGCCCTCTTTGTAACAAGGCAATTGTATAGGCAATTATTAAGGTAGCCGGGAGTCGAACGTAATTCTGAAAAACCTTTTTGCACCTCTTTTTCTTAGCTTCGCTTCTATAGCACTGACATTTATTGACCAGTAACACATATTTTCCATACTAAATCGCAGGTATCGCTAAATATTTCCAATTATTCTAATAAGCCCGCGTACGTAGCCACCCACATACTGACGTTCTATTCGGAGACCTCTCGCGACACTATAGCCACTAGCGGAAAATTCACACGTGATACGAGTATCATTCCTGTGATCTTAATGTTATCATTACAAGAATTAGGCAGTTACCTAATGCTTTGTTAAACAGTTAACTTCCTCACTGCTGGATCCAGTAGTAAGAGAGTAATCACTTGCCTAGCGCTTCGGGCGTAAAGATGACGTAACAAGAATAAAGTAGCAAAATATGTGACCAGTCCACGGAACACTAATCCTTGCTCTGCGCTATACGACTAGCCAGGCCACCAAGCGCGCGGAGAAGTCAGCACACTGAACTTTATTTAATAACTTGCGCCCTTACGGTCATTACTAATTTCAATTTTTAATAACATCACATACATTGCTCTGATCCTAAGGTAAGTAGCTAAATCACTTGTGTTATAGCAATCGGAAAACAACGATGGTACCACAACACTCAGACCCGAGACAATATACGAGTACAAAAGTTCGTTTTCTACATTGTCCCGATCGGGGATCGCACCCAGAACCTCAGAGGTGGCGACGCCATCAATTTTGGTCCATAGTACACTCGCATTTGCTCACCGCGCCAAAATAGCAATAATCAAATAGACGAATAAAATTTACCAGCTGCTCATCCAGTTCATAACAAGTTAGTTAGTGAGTAACAATCGCGTTTGTGTCGGACAGGCATGCATAAAGATATTTATTTGCTTACAATCTCTGAAACTACGTAAGCTACTGCTGGTACTTTTTCTAAAATCATCAAGATACTTTAAATATTATACTAGCTATGACGACTTCCGTAGCCGAAAAGCAAGTACGCCAGACCAATGGCGTCGCCATCTCTGAGGTTCCCGGTTCAATCCCGGTCGGGTCAATGTAGAAAACGAACTTTTCTATATTATCTCGGGTTTGAGTGTTGTGGTACCATCTTTGTTTCTGATTTCTATAACACAAGTGCTTTAGCTACTTATACCTTGGGATTAGAGCAAATAGCAATATATGTAATATTTTCCAATATTTATTTATTTGTTTACTATACTATCTAAGTAGATTGAAAATAGATATGAGAAAAAGCGCATCATGATAAGGACAATTAAGGCGGTCTTATCGCTCTAGCGGTATTTTTCCAGATAACTAAGTTCGTTTTAAGTAGATATTCACAAATTGGTAGTCTTGCCGTTATAAAATATTTCTTGTAGATAACTCAATTAGACCATAATCAATACTTACGAGGCCGAATATAACTAAATTCGTTTTTTTTATGTCGTAGAGATAGTCCATTCAATTATCTGTTCCTTTAGAATAAATCCGTTAAAGATGCTCATACTATTAAAATGTCTACGCTCCACACGTTCGTATGATATGTTGACATTTTGCAAACATACAATGCAAGGAAGTTCCATTCAGAATATTTTCTCGGATGCTTTATAATTAAATTAATAATTGAATCGATTTTTATAACGTTACATGACATGACATATGCAAATAATATGCACTTATGCAGTCATTCAAGTCTTGGCTGTCAAGTGTTTTTTCTACTGTGCTCGTAAACTTTTATTTATGTAACTTAAGTATGTGTGGATCAAAGGAGTCTTGCAAGTATGTTTTGACCCAATCATAGGTAATTACGCCGAATATGAAATCTTCTTGACAACGCTTTAATAATGGTAACAGCAACTACGTAGTATGAGGACCTGTTTCACAATGGATAAAGAGCCAAATAGGTACGCAACAGATAAAAATATGTAAAGGATAAAAGTGCTTGAATGAATGTGTCCTATAGCGCTACTTGACGGTGGTGAAACTTAAAAATAGTGTTTACTTATCCTACAGATAAGTAATCAATAGTCTATAGATACAGAACTTATTCGTACATTGTAAAACAGGAGGCCTACTACGAAAGTGTTTCGTTCGTTCGGATGTGTTAACCTATCAAATCAAAATAACCATTCACTTGTATCAAACCTTTGACAATTTGTCAACTATTGAAAACGGCCGTGTTTTTTACACGGTTAGTTTAGGTTTGTCATATTTTGACAAAGAATTGATACAAGTGAATGGATATTTTAATTAGATATCATAATACGTCCGAACGAACGAAACATTTACGTAGTAGGCCTCGCCCTGAAATAATCGAATTATGTGCATTATGTGTAAGCTTATTTTAATTAGATTGTAAGAGATACTAAAGACCTTCGAAGTTGATATTGATATGCTAGCTGACCCGACCCGACAAATGTCCTGTTCTTATCAATGACTGTGAAATAACATTTTCACACGAAGTAGTAATAATCTCATATATAAAAAACTCATTTAAATTTTCTAGTTTTCCTAGCTGTAAAAAATATTTCCACAAAAATCTTAATATTATTCGAACTGTTAAAACACAATAAAATGCTAAATCAATCTTGAGTAAAGCGCTGACGAACGACCAGTTACAAATAAATAAATATAGTGCCTTATCAGACGGACAACATTGCGATAAGGGTTAAGTTTATTCGGCGGATACTCATTCGGATTCAATAATGTGACGGCTCATCATCGCCTCAGTCATGATGGCGATCCTGCGCCCGTCTGAACTGAATTTCTTCGTAAAACGACATTTCCAGAATCTGCTGTACCAGTAGATTCGAGTCCGACCACCGTAGGTGCGGAACCTTAACTGCATTTCCTAAAAAGTTTATAAAATTATCACTTCGTTGCATCTTTAGGTATAAAATTGATCTAAATCCGCACTTACCTCGTTAATTGATGAAACTGCCATACCGGGCAGATAAGAATACAATAACAACTGATAAAGTTTAAAGTGTGATGTTCCTACCTAATCGCAGATAATTTGTTTACTTTGACTGTCTGTCACGTATTATTATTACGCCTCGTATTCACTTGCCATGCCTGAGGTTCCGGGTTATATTCCCGGTCGGGTCAATGTAGGAAATGAACTTTGCTCCATCGGACCTCAGAGATGGCGACGCCAAGTCCAGCGTGCTGGCCTGTCGGCTAAGGAGGTCGGCAAATCGGTCCTAATCCACCAATTTTAAGCATGCTTTTATTTATTTTGTCTGGCTTCGGGTAACGTCACCCAACATCACAAGGCACAACACGTGTCGTCGTCACGGGGCATATGGTACACAGGGAAACCAGGCTTAATTGTTTTAAGTTTTAATTGTTTAAAGTATCTCGGTTTTATTGTATCTCTATAAATACAGATATCAGAATATATCATACATCAGACTTTCCCCTAACTCTTGTTCTAAAATAGTCTTGGACGAGAGAACAATACTGAAAAGGAGAAATTCTGATTCTTGTCCTAACTTTTTTGAAATTTTCATGGTAAAAACAAATCATGAAACAATTTCCTAAGAGAGCCTTTCCTAAGTTTTGCACAACGCTAAATTTGAAAATAGCTCTAAGTATTAAAAAGGTTTCTCTCTTGCTCAAGTTTTTTCCCAAATCTGAAATGGCTGCCAACTTTGAAACAACTTTGAACATTGCGACAGATTTGTTACAGTCGGGCTAAAACCAATATTTTGGTGAGATTTTATTGTCCCATGACTGCGTTTAACGAGCTGTCCTTTGATCGACCCCTGGAGTCCGGTAACAGGTTTAGCCCTGTTTGCAGGATCTTAAATTTGGACATACAGAAATATGAACGCACAGACAGCAAAATGTCCGTATTTTTTTTTCCAAAATATGCACTTCAAACTGAACGCAGACACTCGAAAACAAAGATTTTGCTGTTGCCATAATCTCTTCCAGACACTCTTAATCATTATCATGGACTGCTTCTGGAAGTCCACTGCTGTACTTATGTCCTTGTCCTCCTCCATAAAACGCTACAGCAAGTAGCTAAGGGCTGTTTTTTTCAGGCTTCCAGCGGCTTACCTCAATCTTGGCAAGATCGTCAATTCCTCTTGAGAAAGGATACCAGAAACAGAAACACATATTACTAACCGCTGGTTATTATTTAAAACGTCACACAGTGCGTATCGTGCATCAGGTACCTACTTTTCCATGCGACGCAGTTGACATCTGCGCAACTCTTCAAGGCTTGGGGAAGCGTAGTATTTAAGGGTCATTACAGACGGCTTAAATTTTGACTGCCAGGTAGCTGCAAAACTGCAGTTTGGATTCCGTTTTTATACATTCGGCATAGCTGAAGCCGAATACTCCGCTTGCAGTCGGAGTAACCACAGCGCACTAGCTGCAGGCTAGCTGCGTGGTTGTAATGCGGTTTTATTTGCAGCTGAATTGCTGTTGGAACAACTGCAATAGAACTATGAGCTGAATACATTTGCATCAAGTTGTTCAAGTGTGTTCAGCGCATGATCTTAGTGACAGTTCGGTTCAAATATATTTATTCTCATTAAGACATTTGTCACTTACATGAGAACTTATAATCTAAGTCACAAACAGTTCAGGTGTAATGCTGTATTATTGCAATAGAACTGCTTTTTAACAAGTCATATAATGCATTAAAAATAGCGCATTTGAACAGTTTGGACTGCAGTTAGTGTGAATAACTCAGGCCGCTAGAATAGCAAAACCTTGTAGCTAACCCTTAGCCCAAAAGGAGTCGTTCAAACTGGACACTGACTGCAAGTGGACTGCTTAGACGGTTTGCAGTTTCTATGCAATTAAACAGCACAGAAACAGTTCCTAAGCTGCAATTTTTGAGCTGGCTTCCAGTCAGTCGAAATGCAGACCGTCTGTAATAAACCTAAGCTTTATTCTGAGAGAATCCACGCAGGAAAAATTGACCCTGATAATGGATCGCGCTGGAGATTTCCATTTTTAAATGACATTTGGTCGTACATGGTTGTATAGATTAATTCTTTTAAAAAACAATTTCGCAGTTGCATTCGTAACAATCTAATCATTTTGAAGCGTGCTTCAAAAATAACATACTTGCGTTAAGCAACAGTAAATCAATTTCAAATTGTGGCATTGCAAAATTTAAAGATAAAATCAATAATTAACAAAATAATAGTATCAAGTGTAAAAAATCGTCTATTAACTATCATGCTTTTAAATTTTTGAGAAAAGTTACAATTAAAAACAAATCGTGAAATCGTAAGTAAAGAGTTTGTGTGATTTTATTTCTAGTCGTCAAATTGTAGAGCTAAATTACTTTTACATTACAACAGATGCTGCCTTCAAGGCTACCTATTATTATTATGTCATATTTTGGATCGCATGTTTGTTAAAATAATATAGTCCTTCTTTACGGTTAAGTTTTAATGAGAATAGTAATCATCAATTTGTGTATTAATTTTGAGCCAGCCAGCAGCGGGATTTTTAATTAGCTAGGCTGTTTTGTGTAACAATTACTTTAATTAAGTGTGGCATTTAGTTATATTATTAACCATTCGTCTAGTTTCAGTTTTATTTCTTTACTGTAATGTTAAAGTTTTATTTATGGTATAATTGTCATATCTTGGGTTTGCGAAATCGGACTTGTTTGAGAACTCTCCTGCTCTGTAAACTCTGGTGCTTGATTATTTATTCTAAAATTATAATGATTATACTTCTTTGTCAAATTCGTCTAATATTTCCGATGTAGAGTCAGTGTGTGAGAAAAATTAAACTCGCTTTCCGATCGTATGCAAAACCGCCTACCTCGCCTACAACAAACTGCGCATATATACGTCTTTAAAATGCACTCTGTTGCCGAGTGCAGCCAAACGATAAGGTCACTTTGCTCAAGGTGGGGAGAACACAAAAAGCCGGTGCCACTTGCGTGTCTTAACCCGAGGCTCGTACTTCTACGAAAGCAGTCTGTCTGCAAACCCTAGCCTTACATTCACTGTTTCATGTCGCCGATTTAAAAAGTTGTATTTAAAAAAAGAAGAGTGATCGCGCCGTTCGTTCCCTTCGCGCCGCGTTCTGCGCACGCAGTGTGTGTTAGGGCAGCCGGTGGGACGGACACGGCGCTGCGAGAATCCCATAAAAACGTGAGTTTTTACAAAATTCTTATCGGATTCTTGTGAGAAAACCCGTTTAGTTTACAGTGACCGTGCGACCGGCAGCTTTTCTGAGCAATATGAAAGCGCTAGTTTAGATGAAGGTGATTTATTTTAGGTTAGGAACTGACAGTTACTACGCCGCACAAAATGAGCATCGCTTGTCGTGAGCGAACGACGCAGTTCGGCGGTATCGCCGGCTGTATGTTGCTAACCGAGAAACAAGGGAACTGCGTATTTATGACTGTTACTGCTCTTAACAATGTTGCAGTTGTGTATTTATGGTAATATTATGTACGTCTAATAACTGATAGGTGTATCCCTGCTTTCGATAGTTAGGTCATGGTGTGTGTGCAGTTGCATACATAAATGTATTAATAAGTAATGGTGCACGACTGCGTATTGCACTTCCTAGGTATTGATTTATTACAGGTGCCCTAGTATTGATTTGCCCAGGGCTTTCATTAGGGCTCAGGTCTAGGTTCAGAACAGTTCTGCTCTCCAAAAAAATTAAGAAAAAAGCGATGAAGTGCAAGCTGCCAGTGCGTTTGAAGGCTAAGAAGGTCTGTTACATTGCATTCACTTCTTTATTTGGCCATAAATTACTGCATATTAGCTACTTTTTGGATACAAAGGAAATTTATTACCGGTCTAACTGACCCTTTATTTATATTAAGCTAAGGCCTAGGTCAGTGTTTAAACTGTATTTATAAGTGTTTCCTTATTCCTTGTCTTTTCTTTACTTACTTTCTCTATCACTTTATACTTTTTTTGTCCTTTCGACTTTATATTAATTGCTAAACTTAGGTATGTATTTTCTGATACCCAAAATCTGAAACTAGGTACTATCATATCTATGTTTCAAAGCAACAAGTGCGTTGTAACTCTCAAGTCATCAAAAACAAAAACCTTGAATAGACTGTCTAGTCGTTTCGTATTTGTATTGCTATGGCTATCCTAATAGCTGTAATAAGATCACCGTAAAACCTTAAAAGTAACAACGCAATACCGTATAACGTACGTTTTATCTATAGATAACCATGTACACAGCGTCTCGCCGATGTAGCAACATGGCCTTTGACAATACAATGATTCTGGTTGTTTATAAACCTTACTCTAATGTTTAATGCTTAAAATGTTATCCTTTGTTCCTTAGCCTTGATGTCTTAAAACTAGCTTCTAGCTTGTCTATTTGAATTTGGGTCTAAATTAAACTCGTCATATTTGTTTTCTATTTTAAGTTTCAATTTATTTTTGTTTCGATTTCCTATCACCAAAGCTCTCTACTTTGGACCTTTCTAATTTAATTTTGTTTCAAGTATTATTCGATGTGCGTTTTTATCATCATTAGTCATAAAGATAAGGAACTGCGTATTAATTATAACATGGGTGTGACACAGGGAGGGGCCATCATTTCCCCCTTCCATTGCCTAACCCTGTGAAGCAATTTGCCCTGCAACTGCGCGTTGCATTTTCACCCCCTACCTCTGCTGCGATGAGAACCCCGAATGATTTATTGAACTGCCCATGAAATTAACTACATCGTCAGACATTTTGTAACGATTTTCGGTAAGGATATGTATTGCATTTTTGCGAATTTTTGTAGGTACAATTGATTGACGCGATTCCACTTTGATAGAGCTACTATTGCGTAGCTATTTCATAGTAAAACTGACGTTGAATAAAATAACGTAGTCACATAACTATAAAGAGACAAGAGAGCAGATGTTTAAGGTTGTAATCATTTTATTTTAAACCAAAATTGATACCTCCTGCTTTAAATCTTAAAATCGATCACACAATTTGTAGATCCGATTGGCATAGAGATGCGGTGTTTCGCCTTGAACGCAAAAGATCTCGGGTAAAATATCCGGTTCCGGTCAATTCAGAAATAAAAATGATCTTAGTTGCCTCAAATCAAATCAAATCAAATCAAAATCATTTATTTGCATAAACACAGGTAACAAACAGTGTCTAGGCCTATGTGCCTTAGCTCAGAACACTTCTGCTCTCCAAAAAATTTAAGAAAAAAAAGCAATGAAGTGCAAGTTGACTCAGGGTCTAGGCCAGTGTACCTTGGGTCAGAACACTTCTGCAGGGCTAGCATGCGCGCATCGGTTATTTTATCGATAGACAAGACAAATTTTGTCTTCGACGATATTTGTCGTTTTACCTAATTACAGACGTCTCGAATCCTTTTTCTTAATATTTTCAGGGTCTCCCGTTCTTCGAAGCTACTTATATTTACGTTATAACACGGCATTGCATGAAACTTTGCATGTTTTTTCTTTGTCCGTCGAACGTCAAAAGTCGATAAAATGCCACGACAAAATTTTATCGTTTTGCGCATGCTAGCTCTGCTGCTCTCCAAAAAATTAAAGAAAAAAAGCAATGAAGAGCAAGTACGTTTGAAGGCTAAGAAGGTCTGTTGCATTCACTACTTTATTTGGCCATAAATTTTCTGCATATTAGCTACTTTTTGGATAAAACGAAAATTTCTTACTACTGTTAATACTTACGTAACGTTAATACTTGACTGTGTTTGATTGCACATTCTCACACCTAGGCAAAGGTCTTTAATTACTGAATATTCTACGTTGATCACTATTCAATCTAAAAACTTAGTAAAGTGAATTATACCTTCCTACAATTACAAATATTACAATGTTACTAAAATATAACGAAACATATATTAAATAGAAAAAAACGGCAACAAACTAACAAATCAATGTTTGTAAACGTGTGCTTACATATTTTATTTTATTTTATTTAAAGATGTACAAAACAGGTTACAACCATTGAAAATTAAAGTTACAAGTAATTACGACTTAAGAACTAGGTTGCTACCCTTAATATGTACATACTAAGTATTATAACTTTTAAGCAGACAATAATTATGTGTACTACAAGATTTTGAAAATTATTAACATTAATTATTAACACTTCAGCCCCTCTAGCACGATCAACAAAACACGATATGATATAGCGATTTATCGCCTATTTACTTAAAAAATATGATAACATAGCCACCATCTTGAACTTTTATTGAAACAGTAAGGATGTCCGTGCCGGCGACGTCACGGTTATGTTCGCTTTTTTGATAAAAGTTCATATTTTGACAAAAAATATGCGATAAATCGCTATATCATATCGTGTTTTGTTCTACATGCTAGAGGGGCTGATATCATATAGGCATAGCTAATGCTCAATGCTGTAGAATAGGTTTAATATGGTCGGTTAAGCGCGAGACATAAACTTATTATTCAGATAAGATAAAATAAACGATACCGCATTTTAAAATAAACTTAGCGCCATCTATCAAGTTTTGTAGTACTAAACGTAAAAGGGACGTAAGATGTCTTATTTTTGTAAGACATTTTTTTCAGAACGGACAGCTGAATTAGCTGAATGTAATTTAAAGATTTTGTCCCCTCCCTCGGAACCAATACCTTTTTTTCTGTATGAGGAGAGGTACCTTTTCTCGAGGTAACGTTTCCTTTTCTGTAACCTTGACAACGCGTGTGCAAAATTTAAATCGTTTGAGTAGTTAAAAGGTAAAAGCGTTATTAAAACAAACTTTCATATTCATAATATTATTTAGGATTTAGAAAATACAAGGTTTAATTAAAATAACGCAAAACCCGATTCTGATGCTCAAATACAAGTTTTTCTAAGGGAGCGAAAGTTCTTCATATTTTAGCGATGCCAGCGGTTTAGAATGGAGTAGTTTTTTTTTCTTGCGAACTCAAGTTTGGTCTCATAAAAAAAACCGGCCAAGTGCGAGTCGGACTCGCACAAGAAGGGTTCCGTACAAAAACGGTCAAAAAATCTCGTTTGTTGTATGGGAGCCCCCTTAAGTATTTATTTTATTTTGGTTTTTAGTATTTGTTGTTATAGCGGCAAAAGAAATACAACATCTGTGAAAATTTCAACTGTCTAACTATCACGGTTCATGAGATACGCCTGGTGACAGACGGACAGATAGATAGACAGACAGACAGACGGACAGGGGAGTCTTAGTACGGAATACGGAACCCTAAGAATTGCTGTATAAACAATAAAATTGCCCCTTAAAAGATTTTTCGTTGTTTCAATAACACCTTGTATATAAAATCTCTAATTAAAACGTCGACCCGCGAGCACGACCTAGAAGCCAATGTTGTGTTGTGCAGTGATGACCGCGACCCGGCGCAGGCGCAACGATAACGAACCGCTGTGCCCTGACCATGGAGCACACACCCTATTCGTAGAAATGTTATTATTTTGTTCAAAGGGTGCAAAAAAGTTCATAATAATATGCAACATCACGATGTCAAACTTCTTACATCACCATAGCGTTTTTTTATATGCATAACTTTTTTAGCTTATTCGGCCTTACACATCATAACACTCATAACCAAGAATTTATAGCCGACCTCCATAGCCAAGAGGCGAGCACGCCGGGCTTTATAAGGCGTCGCCATCTCTGAGGTTCCGGGTTCGATCTTTTCTATATTGTCTCGGGTCTGGGTGTTTTGTGGTACCGTCGTTGTTTCTGATTTCTATAACACAAGTGCTTTAGCTACTTACCTTAGGATCGGAGCAATGTATGTGATGTTGTCAAAAAAAACTATTTATCTATCAACACAATACTGCGGAAAAATAATACTATATAATAGCGCCTGCCCCCCTAGCATGACCATCAGAACACGATATTTTGACAGTTAAGTGTCGATTTATCGGCACCCAACTGTCAAAATATGATCTATCTAAAACAGCGAGCATGACCATGACTTCACCGGCACGGACATGCTCGCTGTTTCGATAAAAGCATAAGCTATATCATATTTTGGCAATTAGGTGTCGATAAAACGCTATATCATATCATATCGTGTTTTGTTGGTCATGCTAGGGGGGGTCGTATAATTTTATTTTTTAAACTAATTTATGGATAGACAACATTAAATGCATCGGTTCTTTTAAAGTATTTTGAATCTTAATATTATTGGCAAGCTTTGAATACTGACTGGGGTCACCGGGAAGATTTGTAGAGTCAACTAAAAAATAAATGTAAAAAATCTTTAATGCTTGTTCTAATATTTGTGATTATGTCACCGTGACATTAAGATTACAAGAGGACGGACTTACAAGATTTTTTTAAAATACTTTTTAAGTTAAATACGTCGTAGATGCATTACAATATTTACAATCGGCTACGTTCAAAGCAAAGACTATTTATGCAAACCGATAAAAAATGGCTTTACATTTTGCGCAGTTTGCATTTGTCCTGTTGTCCCGAGATGACCTTTATTTTTGTAGTGTGTGCGCAATTTGTTGATCATTGGGTTTAATGTCTTTTGTTCTTTCTATCACCTTCGGCAGTATGGTCAGTTTATATTTTAATCGACTGCGAAAAGATATACTGACATCGATTTAAAATAAACATAGCCAATTTACTTTAGCAAATATCAGATCCTATCACATTGATACACTGCTTATACACAACTTTGCAAAGACCAACATAATCTACGTAAATGTAATACTTATTTTGGTTTCAAACTTTCTAAAACACTCCAATTGGAATATAATAATAGTATTGCATTTATATTTTACACTTTACTAAAGTAAAAAAATATTTACATATCAAATATTCAGATACAAGTTGTATTACTGTCATCCCTTTTCTGGTCTGTGGTCGGCCTTATTTAAACAACTTCGCGTTGCCTTTCACACGCTTTGTTTGTTGTTGTGTTGGTAGTAAGTTTTACCCAGTTTTCTAAGTAGCTTCATACAATGCTCGCTCGAGCAATGCACACAGACAGACATTGCTCACAAACACGATCTCGGGACACTCGGGCGTTCCAGCAGTTCCGAAATTTTGTGTCCGTGAGGAAGTCTGTGCTCATTAAATCTGAAACTTAGCTATAAAGTTTAACTTCTGATACTCATACATAAGTATTATTTTTCTGTAGTATTGTGTTGTTAGGATAAACAGTTTTTTTTGACAACATCACATACATTGCTCTGATCCTATGTAAGTAGCTAAATCACTTGTATTATAGAAATCAGAAAACAACGACGGTACCACAACACCCGAAATCAGAAACAACATAAATAAAGCAATCAGAGCGACTCCATCCTGGCCATGATCTACCTCGGGCAACTTAGAAGTCCTTAAATAGACTAACAGACCCAAGTAGGCCGAAGCAGGGTGAACATGCACAGGTGGGGTAACAGCTTGAAGAGCGCATGTGTATTTCCCCTCACAAGTGGCACATATTCTGTCATGCCCTGCGTGTCCCTACTCCTGCACACGCGAGGTTATTTACAAGGCCACCGTTAGTGCTATATCGGTGGCTGAGTTTTGGTCCTCACATACAAGAAAGCCTGAGTTGAAACGCAAAGAAGAAGGATAAATGGATTTGCTGTTAATTCTTTAACTAAAAAATCATATCAGATGTTGTAAAATCTAAAATTGGATACCATACCAAAAAGGTCAAAGATATTTTGATGTAAGTAAAAAAAACCAAAGAAAGCTTTAACATGTTCTCCCAGAAATTAGTGTAATTCTAACCCGAATTACATGTTGTGTGTGCAATTATAGTAAAATACTTAACTAACTGACCCGGCGAACTTCGTACCGCCTAGGCACCCTGTTTGATTTTCATCGCAATTTTTCCATATTTTCTCACCGTTTAAACTTTCCCTGGAGTTCCACGAACATTTCAAGACCAAAATTAGCCACATCGGAACAGGCGTTCTCGAGTTTTAGCGAGACTAACGAACAGCAATTATTTTTTGTATATAGAGATGTAGAGTTTATTTTTTTACGTTTGATTGATTATTCGACATTTGAGGTTTATATTTCGGTTTCTACATTAGGTGCACCCTTTTAGATAGGTTGTGTGTTTACTTTTGAAGTGATGTCACTAACACAACCCCTAAACACTTGCCCCTACATTTATTTACTAACAAATCAAGTCAATTTAGAGTCAATAAACCTTATAAGATATAAGGTACATGTTGCAAAGTCAGCTTTATGATGGCGTCATTGAGTAAACCGAACTGAAAGTACCTTACTACATTTTCTGAATTTAAAATTAGACTTTGTGTCTTTCATACTAAGAACGATTTTGCTACAATGCATAAAACTTGAAATGTGAAAAGCCTAGCTATGACATCATGCATGAAGAGGACCTCATCAACAATCATGTCTCAACTGAATCCGAGCGTTTATCCTTAATGCAATTTAAACTCTAATTCTTCGTGTTAGGGTCGTTTTTGTTACAATACATTGTTGCACTTGGAAATATGAGTTTGTAGACTGCGTTTCTAATGAGGTTGCAATGTGAATGAACCCTGGCCTGTTGACTTATTATCTCGCCTTCAAGGCAAAGCTGAGACGGCGATAAATCATGAGGTGTTTCACTAGTAAAGCTACTTGTTATAATGGCAATAGAGTACATAGAGCTATTTTTAGTAGTAGAGTTTAGTTGTCTATACTACTCGTATTACAGTTTAAAATTTAAACACACACTACATTTTTACTGAAGTGTTTTTTTTTTACTTTGAAACTTACACGATATTAAAGTTATTTAATATCGATATCGATAGTTGACCATAAACATATACTATACCATATACATCATAACATATCGCTTGCTTAAAATTTATCCATATTATGATACGCATCAATACTACCGATAAGTCAATTATAAATAGTATCGATACCTACTCTCGAATGGTATTGTTAAGCTTAACACAAAAACTATTAATTAAATCGATACTTACACTAATTAGGAACTATCCTACTGTTATTTTTTAACCATCGATTTGTAAGACAGAATTTTGAAAGTCTTTTAAAAAACAATTTTTGAAATACACAATGTTTATTTGACTATTCCAAATACAATATTTAGGAACCCGTTGGCAGCGCGTTTGTAAAGACCGTGAGCTGGGTTAGATAGAACTGAACTTCTGAATCTTCTGATTCGGGAGCTCTGTCCGCCTAGCTCTTAGAAATGCGGACGCGGCGCGACAGCGGGCGGGTCAGCCCTTTTGCTTACGGGAGCAGGGTTTAACAGATCGATGGTTTTGTGTGTCGATGATATCGACCGGATTATCGATGGTTTGGCTATTTTCGAAACTATTGATACTATCGACAGGCCTATCGATAGTGGACTATCAGTATCAGTATAACAATCGTGAACGAACTAAACGTCATACATAGCTCGACGGATTAGCAAGCTAGTGTTAGTGGGTAGAACCAACGGCCGATGGGGCAGAAAGGTTCTGAAATGGAGGCCACGTACCGGCAAGCGTAGCGTGGGACGTCCACCCATAAGGTGGACAGACGGCCTGGTATAGGTTGCAGGAAGCCGTTGGATATAGGCCGCTTTCAACCGGCCAATCTGAAAGTCACTGGGGGAGGCCTATGTTCAACAGTGGACGTCCTATGGCTGAAATGATGATGATGAAATATCAATACCTACCTTTTAACTAACAGTAGTTTTCAATAATTCCAGGAGTCCCTCGGCGGCGGCGTGTTCGGGTCCGTGGGCGCTTCGGGCGCGGAGGGAGGGGAGCGGCGCGAGGGGGGCAAGCGCGGGCGCAGGCCCGGCAGGAAGGCGCAGCTTGACAAGCAGGATATGAAAGCGAAGCTGGGTAAGGAAACACTAATCATAATAAATAATTACTTTTAACAAACGTATCTAATAATATAGTACGTAAAGTTACATTCGATAAAATTTCATTTCTAGTTCAGATCTGGATACAAACCGACGAAACAGCTTTTTATGACATAAATAAATAAACATTTTCCAGACTACCTACACACATATTGTCAATGTTTATTTTATTGTATTTTATTAATTAAGGACAATCAACAAAGCATACACCATACATGTTTCGAAGTTTGAAATTAACATTCTTGTAATACGACGATACCAGACTGGGATTTTTTTGCCAGAGGTAACTCCCAGCACTTCCAGTGTAGAACTAATTTAGGAAAGTTATTTTTCTATATTTATCCTAAACGAGAATCGAACCCGCGATCCTTTTCATTCTCCGCGCCACTACGCTTGTCAGGCCGTCACATATCAGTGCGTCAATAACAGTCAATTTATATGTGTGTCGGCATGGCCACGCTCTATTCGTCATCATCATCATCATCATCATTTCAGCCACAGAACTCCACTGTCCACTGCTGAACATAGGCCTCCCCTAGTGACTTTCAGATCGGCCGGTTGGAAGCGACCAGCATCTAGCGTCGTCCTGCAACCTTTACCAGGTCGTCTGCCCACCTTGTGGGTGGATGTCCCACGCTGCGCTTGCCGGTATGTATTAAATAACAAATGTAAGGAAGCGTCGAGATGTGAAATACTTATATCCAGGCATCGCGGCGTGGGTAAGGCAGGCCGAGGCACAGTCAAGGTACCGCGTCGCTTTTATACATTTTATGAAATACGAAATGAGCTGCGTCGCATCCGCGTCACTTTGTACTTCTCTTGTGTATGACCATCGCCTTACCGATAGATTATGCATCGATCAATTCTTGCATTGTTATAGAACGCAGCCGTCAGTCGGCGCGCGAGTGCCGCGCCCGCAAGAAGCTCCGCTACCAGTATCTAGAGGAGCTGGTGGCAGACCGCGAGCGCGCCGTCATGACGCTCAGGAAGGAGCTTGATAAGGTAAGAAAAACTGTCAGTTGTGAGTATCGATATCGATAGTGTGATTCACGTCATGACTTATCCACCAATATTATCGATAATGTTAATATGATACATAAAAAATTAAGGCTTTCCCCACACTAGCGGCTTTCGAGCGTCGATGTTGTGGCAGTGTCCAATCAGCGTTAAGTAAAGTCTGCTGCGCAAGCGTTGCATCAACACTGAATGGACGTTGCCACGACGTCGACGCTCTAAAGACGCTAGTGTGGGGGTTTTCTAAAACTAATATTTTTTAAATAAAAAAATATTACGTCCGGGGCATGAAATTTCTTCACTATCGTACGTAATCTATATAAGTAATACTTTCATACATTGCAGCGGCGGCAGATATTTTTGAAACACCTTATATACAACTAACTTTGTTTATATTCATAGTCTACTCAATAAAAAGTCACCCTGTAGGTTTGAGGAGGCATCCATTACGACTGTTTACGCTACTTAAAGCTACAATTTGTAATTGCAGTATTACCAATGGAATCTCGAGTTGGATCAGGGCCGAATGCCAGAGGGCATGGACGCCATGTTGCAGGAGATGGGAGTGATCAAACAAGAAGATGCCAAACCTTTCTAACTATCCCGACTTCGGTACAACCCTAGACCACACTCTTCTACATACACAATTTTGGATACCTCCAACTCTTTTATATATAACCTCTAAATATCAACACCCTATAAGTATATATTGTATTTTTTCTACGCAAAATTCTAAGATTGTTATTTTTATAACCTCTGATCTTCTTGATGTTGTATAATATAATATAAAGTTAGCATAATATAATCTCTATTGGTGTTTGAATTACTAAATGTTTTAATGTTTCGAATTTAAGTGACATAGGATGTCAGGATTAATATATAAATAAGATATAATAGTAACTTGGATTATAAAGTTTAGTGTTTAAGGATAAGTTAGTTTATCTTTTTAATTTTAAGTATTTAGTTCTGCTGTGAACAAAAGATAAAACAAGACACAGGAATTAAAATATAACATATTATCATATTATTCTATTGCGTGTGATTCTAAAATTTAATTTTAAAACTATATCTTGTTTTTGTCTCGCACATCATATTATGGCAAAGCTTTTTATGAATAAAAAATACAAGTTTAGGTGTATTAATAAATCAATATGTATAATAAAAATGCAACTTGTAAAATTATAGTTTAAAAAAAGTCAAAGTATATTATGTGTATAATTGCAATATGAAACGACCATATACGGTATTTGTAAGTTTATTAAAAATATCGAATCAAAACTCAATTACTTTGTTTTAAGCAAACTGTTTTTTTATTCATGAAAGAAACATTTTACAGTTTTTATATATATTTATTTTGGTAAATCATAACAGTTTTGGGTCAAAGTTATTATATTATAAACATGACAACTACAAACAATTTGCTATAGTTAAGAATATATAAATCTTAGATTAACGCTATTTTATACAGCTAAGCTTTATATTAAAGTTATTATATCGAAGTCATCTAAGATGGACTCGTCAACGGAGTGATAAAATGTAGCTTCTTTTAATATAGACAAGTGAATTGATAATAAAAAGAATCTGGGTACAAATACAGTTATTTGACTATGGGTTACTTACTAACTAGCTAACAACTAACTTTGAACAATGACAGTGAAGAACTCGGTAGCTTGTACCAACATATATACTGAAATATAGAAATTATTCTATTAATGTTTAAACGTGTCAGTCAGTCAGTTTTATTCGGGGATTTTGTTGAGGATTTAATCGCGATCTACGTTACTCGATCAGATATCATTTTTACATGTTTTAATCACTCGTAAGTAAATACAAAATAAACACTACCTGCATTATTTGTACATATATTTTTCTACAAGGTGTGTTATAAGAAGATAGTGTTTTTAATTGCATTGAATGTAATATATCGATAATACATACGATTCTATCATTATATATGTACGTAATTATTCATTCTAAGTCGCGAAAGTATCTTCGTTTTAGTATTTTTCAATAATCATATTCTACTTATAGATAAGGATTAAGGATCATTAAATGATAAAGTAATTTTAAATGTATTGAAAATACACATATCTGCAAAAACGCGTAATCAAACAATGTTGATGTATGAAATAAAGAAGTAGCGTTGTAAATAGAGTCATAGGTACTAGACATATAAATTATACATCATGTACATAAGGGTCAGCTATATTAGGATATGTATGACATTTCTTGTCTTGTCTTCCCATACAAACTGCTATTTAGTATGTAAGGCACAATATATTTTCCAATTCGGCCTGTTTCTTTGTCATTTTTTTTTAGTTTAAGTACAGCCATATCTATATATTGCTGAACCTTTATACTACACGTTGTATAATTAGTGCATAAGGATTATTTAGCTATAGCCGAGAAGATCCATCTAGGGTTTATACACAAAAGCTTAACTTATATATCTACTAAATCTCCCGGCATAAACAAGAATTCTGTCAACCTATCAAGCTTCAATTGCCCCACCTGTGGACGCGAATAATAGATTTTTTATTGTGTCTCTTGACCTTGGCCTGACAGGGTTTGTAGTCAATGCAAAAATGAGCATACCTAATTCTTTATGAAATTTTCTGAAGATCTAATTTTGGTCACAACTTATTCGCTGTACACGGTACAAATAGAATAAAACTGATAACCTCGGTTTAATAACGTATTGGAATTATTCCAAATTATCTGAGCGATCAGAAGATAGAACAATACCATCAGTAAACTCCGTAAGTCAGTATAAATCAAAATGCAAAGTTTAGTACACAAAGAATAAGCAAATTAACTCTTTCCGACTTTAGCTAAATAAAATCGGTATAAAATACCTTCGAATAGTTTATATTTTAGTTCTTATTTGTTTGAGTTGTGCTCCTGCGTTCAATTATTAGTTTTAGCTTGTTTTTTTTAATGAATTTTACGTGGCTTAATAGTCGTAACAGTTATACTGCTTTTTAGGGTTTCATTTTTAATATTTAGAAGGGTTTCAATTTCTTGACTTACAATGAATGCTTTTAAAAAACCGTATAGTTATCTTGCTAAATCACTAAATAAAGCCTAATTTAAAAAATTACTAATCGCAGGTTTCAATCTAGAATAACGGCTTCTATATACCCTTTTAAATATAATTTATTCATAATTATTTTATGATTACATTTTAATTATTCATATTTTGTCGGCAATCCGCCTTTTCTTACTATATCCCGTCAAGTTGGTACGCGATACTCTTGAGGGGCGACAGAAGCTGACTGAAGACTTAGTATCAGCAGCGGCAGATACTGCAGTATCAAGTTAACCACGCCGCTTATACCTTGATACTACAAATACTACCTAGCTCGTCCCAGCCAACGCCTGTCGTCTTGCATGAGTATCGCTCTCGAACTTGACGGGTTATAAACTTACTGTCTTATTCAGAGTACATTTCCTATTCCGGGACTAAGGTTAAACCACTGTATTGACGTACAAAAATCAGTGGTTTAACCTTAGTCTGGACTAGTAAATGCACTGTGAATAATACAGTTAGACTTTATTCATATTAACATCGATATGACGATAATTTGTGGAAGATAATTTTTTTGTGACGCTAAGTTATAATTCCGGAATTAGTAATTAACTTGGTCTTTTTATGTTGGCTTGTGTTTTTTCGTCTTTGCAATAGAGAATTAATCGCACATTAAATAGATATATCTGTTTTTAGATTGTCATACATATATTTCGCGTTGTTTGTTAAAACTTTTTGTACTTTATGATTTTTTAAAGTGAATTTTATTGATTTTTCGTAGTAGCCAATAGGCTGTAGAAAAAAAGGGTTACAGAGAGAAACTTGATATAAACAAAAATATATATTTCTACTCTACGACCCTGAGGTTACATTGTATTTTAATAATACCAAATTTCTTACTTATTTAGATATATTTGGTATTACGAAATACAATGAAACCTAAAATTTCAAAATACTATTTACAACCATGAAAAAATCCACCTCAATTAGAATAATTTGATTTTAAGTTTAGATTTTGTAAGTAACAGATGGCCAAGTGTAAGTTTTTTAACCTATAAATCGATTGTAATGTAAACGTGAATTTGTAAGGGGTTCAAGTTGGCGCCGTCTGGCGGCAGATCAATGAAACCATATTTTGAATGAATGAATGAAAATCTTCCCTTACAAATTCGCGTTCACATTCTCATCGGAAGATAACGAGTAAAAACTTACACTAGGACCTCAGGTAATTCAATCGTGATTTGTGTAAGTACCTTCATGTTTGTGTTTGCTATTATTTAATAAAGTTTGATTTTTTTATTTTTTTATTTTATTCCTTTTTTTTCATATTTTTAGTATCGTCGTCGTCATTTAAGTTTCTAGAAAGTTTATTTTTATTTTCAAAAGTGAGATGTGATATTTTTAATATTATTTTTTTCTTTTTTCAGTAGAACAGGACTTCCTAGGGAATACAAATTCTCCTTTGGGATCTTGCTTGTTGAAATGAATTATAAAGTTAACGTAAAACTTTTTTATGAAAGCACAAATTGCGATTGAAATGCAGTGTAGTGCGTAATTAGACATGTAAATAAAGTATAGGTAAAGTGATTTACCGTATTTAAAGGTTCCAAAAATAAAAAAGTAGTTCAGGGTTCTAGCATACTATAAGTAATGTAAATATAAGTATTGATATCTATGAACCCTGATACGTAGAATTTTGACTAAGATTTAAAATAGGAGGACTCAAAATAATGTTATGAGTCATAGGTCTATGGTACGACTCTGCTGCGTGTAGATTAAGGTATGTTTAAGTATGTACACACATTATGAAGCGCTTTAGAGCTTGTAAAATATTAAGTACTTAATCTTAATCGAATAAGATCTCATTTGCATGAAAAAGTGATATTAATTTTATAATCTTTTCGCTTTTAAATAACTAGGAACTATTAAGCAAAAACGTAACATTCTTGTAAGCAAGTTATAAATTCACCAAAAATACAAGAAATAGCTATAAAATTAATCTTATTATTTAAGCTGCTTTTATTTCAGGCCAGTAATTCTATTAGATTAATTTAACTCGATATTCTCGACTCGAACTTTTAAAGAGTTAACTCGATCTTCGGTAATATTATTTTAGTTATGTTAAACCATAGTTAAACGAACGTCTGTTTACCTTTTTCGCCAGTCCACACAAGCCAAAGTGTATTATAAGAAGCAAGTACGTAAGTACAATAATTATGCTATGTCAACTGACCTACTCAATGTGTGTAGGCAGACTGAGCAAACACCTACCAGTGTATCTATAGGTACTAAGACATACGAGTACAATTATAATAATTTTGTCAATGCAAAAACCGAAATATCTTTTCCAATTAATGGCAAAATGCCTTAAATTAAAACTTCTATAAAAATTTAATTTTTAATTCAAACTAAGATTTAAATCTTTGGTAATGTATTCACTATTTCACGCAAATGAAAGCGAGTAGCGTAGACTGTACATTATCAAAAAAAGGCATCATATTCCAGTGATAAAATAATTAAAATATAAGTACTCTTAGATAAGGATATAAGTATTATAAGGTTACTAAAATATGATAGAGCGAGTTCCAAAAAATAAATAATACTTACATTGTGCTATTTTAGTAAGAACTGCTCTATATAAGGTACGATTTCGAAGTTGAGAGATTTCGAAGTTGATTATGAGACCATACAAAAAGTTAATATTTGAGCAGTAGAACCACCTCCTAGAAAAGAGTTAACTGATAAGTTTACACCTTACTATACTTTTTTCTGGTTTTTGCTCAAGAAAAAATAGAAAAAAATATATAATCATAAAAAGAGCAAAAACCACCAACTAGCAAAGTCCAAAATTTCAGATTACTTTATTAAGATTTACTTACCGTTTTCGTATGCAAAGTAGAATCATAATGTATAACGTTTCCAAGTAACTACGGATATCAGTGATAATTTCGGTATATATAATGTTGATTGTAGATATTAAAATACCACAATGAAATGTAACTGTTACCTTAGGTAACGTATTAAAATAAGAATGCATGTACATTGACTGGCAAGTCATACAGTTTTTACAAAGAAAGGCAATATACTAAAAATATTAGGTAATGTAGTATGTATGTAAAACCTACAATAATAATGTGTGAAACAAAATACTAAACTAAGGCCGTTTTCTGATTTGTCGGCACAGCAGCGGCGCGACATCAGCGTGCGCTCGGTATACGCAGTACAGAAAGCTTACCGAGCGCCTGTATTTCAATGGAGCGTTTCTGATGGCTCGGTATGCGCGGGAGCGGCGCGGCACAGATTCCATACTTTCTGCTGCTTCGCCAACAAATCAGAAAACGGTGTAAAGGTAAGCTAGAACTCTTGTCGAAAATCGACTTTAAAAACAACGAAAGCCATTACAATGTGCAAAAATACTCTGTTCGAATTCGAAGATGTAATACTATGTTCAATATTCTGACTTCACACATAAACCCATAGTAAAAGTAGGTAGGTACCACAGAACAAGTAAGACTCGCTACGCTCCGCTACAGGTACCTAACTATGAGGTTAAATCGAAATCATGAAAAGGTTTTTTGCTGCATACATTTATTTATTTATTTTTTATTTATGGACAGCTAACAAGACATACACATTAAGTAGCACAGAAACATTGATTATTAACTAGTTTACAGTGTTGCCTTAATTAAAAGCTGCCACGACATGAATAATTATTTGCGTGGAAGCGACGAAGGTATGCAAAAATTCAAAACAAGTGTCGAGCACCGGCCAGCAATCCAACATCCCGCCAACCCACGAGTATTTATCTTTGGAAATTACTTATCTCTGTTACAAATGTAATGGTGGTTAGATATCAGATTAGTGCCCGAAATCAGACATATAACAGATATAAAAAGAAAACAAAAAAAAAACATCACACATTGAAAATTGTAAATTGAAAAATGAAAAATGTGCATACTATTCGCATCTACAATATTTATCTGCAAACAATAACGTGCGGAGGATAATGACGAAGATGAATGCGGATAATACCCACAAGCATAGAGAAAATAACAAAATAATATACTCCACAAGTGTGTACCAGTAAGTGGATGAACAAAATCGTTACAGTAACTAAAGAATATGTAAGAATAATATTAAAATTATGAATTACCAGAATTATGGTCGATAACTCGGTTTAAACATGTTTTAAAAATACTAAACTTTGAAAAAATATCTAAATCTGAGTGCTTAGCAAAGACTCCGAACTGACTCTGAATTCTGTTCATAGGTGAGAAATGCCCCAGATTACTTCTAAAAGATTTTGACGAAAAAGGTTTAATGAAGCGCGAGCTTCTTACATGCTTACGTAAAACAGTAAAGTTAATTTGTTGCAAAAGAAAAGAACAATCAATCGAAGTATGAATAATTTTGTATAAGAAATACTGATCCATTAGCTGTCTTCTCATCTGCAGATTCTGAATCTTGAAGTGTGACAAACGATCATTATATGATGGTAGTTTTTTAGCTATCTTATGCTGAAAGGCCAAGTGCCAAAGAAATCTTTTTTGAACAGATTCGACACGCTTTATATATGTACCTTATAGCGAGGGGACCATATTAGGCTACAGTACTCCAAAGAGGAGCGTATTAAAGCATTGTAAACAAGAATTTTACTATGAGGACTGTTAAATGTTTTCGTGTTTCTAGTAACAAAACCTAGCATTTTGAAACATTTGCTTACGAGTTTATCTATATGAATGTTAAACGTTAATTTTTTATCGAAATAGATCCCAAGATCACGAATTTCTGTAACTTCGTTTAAATGTTGGTTTTGAATTTTGTACGTGAATGTAGGAGGTTCCTTTTTTTACATTATCATCAAGGTACTTAGATCGTTAGTTTCGATTAATTTCATATTTTAATTAATAATAATTGCATCAATATGCACACTTTCGTCACTTATTTGACTTGCGGCTACCTATTGTTCAAAATCACATTCTGTAGTACCTATACCCCGCTATTCGATGAGTGTTTTATTTGCAAAATTCGACCTCTTTAGGTACCTATTTGCTATTCATAGGACAGAGTGGTAAGGGTAGTGTTTGAAAATACTTGCTTTTGTCGAACAGTTAAGTTATTAGCTTTCACTTTGTAATGGCTTGTAAATTTTCGCATATTCAATTAGTACTGTAATTAAATAAATATTAAATAAAAATATGTATAGAAGAGTAACATAAGCAGTAGTGTAGTACCTAGGTACTTATATACCTAAATCTGAGGAGAAAACAATAGACAAAGTTTTGCAGAATAACGTCAAGTGGAGAACAAAAATAAAGTCACATAGGATTTTCAACATAATTTGAACTGAAATTTAGTCGTTAAATACCTAGGTATTAAAATTAGCGACATTCGACAGGCAATTTAAGTTGTTTTAAAAAAAATTACGTTAACAATTATAATGCACTGTACTGACTAAGTACTAACATAGGATCTCAGTATTTAGGTAGGTACTTGTGTACTTACCTACTACCGTTACTCTACATAGGTATTTATGTAAGGGATGTAAGTAAGTATGTAATAGATATCGCTTAAAAAGTTACCAAGAAATTTAGGACCTAAGTATAATATGTAAATATAATTCATTTGTATTCTCGTAGCTCTTAAACTATGTAAGTACTTAAGTATTGCTCTGTTCCCTGTAGTAAATATTACATTATCTGGAAGTCCACTGCTGAACACAGGCCTTCATAGAATGCCAAAGCGACCATGTTTTATGTTATGCTGCGTCCATTTGCATCAATCATTATGCAAATTATCACCGAAACGTTTAGATTTTATCTTGCTTAAAAAACTTGCTATAGCGGCTACAGAAAAAGTCTTAAAATTAGTGGTATGAATTTTTACAGTTTCTGAGAAACCTCTCAGAATGTATTGTACAAATCTTTATTTTTTAATAGCATCGCGTCATAATTGGTAGAGCAAACAACAACCAAATTATGCAACCAAAAATAATACGCGAGCGAAGCGAGCGCGAATTTTTTTTTAAAAACTACAACTGGCTACGCCCATGAACTAGGTAGGTACTTACGTTCACTGTTAAATTAATATGAAATCAATTGTAGGAAGTAGTATTTATTTTCTCTATGCTACAATTCATGTTTTTATTTAGCATCCAAATTCTAGTTGTAAGTTTAATATCCACTCTAACCAGTTTTTGTATTTCTATTTAAAGTAATTCTTTGATATAAAGAAGGTTTATTAGTAAAAGTGATATGTAAAGCGTAGTTTTTAAGTTCGGGCAAAATTAATGAGGGTCTTATAGTAGTGATCAAGTGATGTAATCTTATCTAGCCTACTTATCTACCTAGGAGAGCAGTGAAATGTGTTTTATGGCCGATTTTTCAATAGCAAAATAACTTTTGTATAAAGAATAATTTTGATACATTGATAGTTTCCGTATAGGAAGTACGTCAAAATGTAAAATTTATTCGTAAGATACAAATGATTAGTCGTTTAAAAAAAATATCTCATACCCGATTTGACCTAGTTGGAGTAAGTTTTACCCGAGAGTAAATCATAAAATATCAATGTTACTGATTGCTACATAACGTTCCCATGTGTTTAAGGCTGTATGTAAACTCTCTTACAAATATTTAATGCGTAAAAATTTTTTTTTTGAGGCATGCAACAAATTGCCAGCAGAAGTGGTGTCAGCACAAACTACTAACCAGTTTAAGAACAGACTAGACAAGTACCTATCTGGAGGAAAAGAAAAATTTTATTAAGATGATGAGATGCAGGCTGTTATCAGTTGTTTCAACTGCCTGCCTGCCAATAATAAATAATAATACTTACATTAACATAGTAATATGTATTCATTCTTAATACTTTAAAATATCTAAACGGTTTGCAGTGATTGGCCTTAAAACAATATCATGTCAAAGTAATTTTATGTTCGTAGGTACTTTGTTGATGGGAAAATATATTAGAATATTTTTAGTATGTAAAATACGTTAGTATGTAAGAATAAATTGTAAAAAATAACTGAAATAAAATATAAGAGAAATACCACTTAACAGGTCAGTAGTTTGTACAGTTGGTGTCGAAATAATTATAAGTATATATAATGTAATTAGTTTAGGATACAGAGTGAGCTATGCACAGGCATCTCTATGTAGCTATATTTCATACCACAAGTAGCTCAGTATACCAAAATACTTACATGGATATAGACAGACAGACTATTTAACAGGCAGTGACATAATTTTGAGTGAGAAACACGAAATCATGTATATATGTATATATCTTTTCCGTTATACCATTTTACATTAAAATTTTATAATGATACTAGATGAGGACGTTTTAGTAGATTTCAAGTGAAAAACACGAAATCATGTATATATGTATACACGGTGTTACTTTGCATCCTTGCCATATTCACAGAGATAAAAGTAGGGAACAATACCTATTGTTTAGATATACTAGAGACTCCCATAAATAAAGCACACTAAGTTTTAAGTAAATTTGGTTTTGCAGTACACATAGGAGGGTGAAAGCCAAAATAATGACGCAAATGACACAATAGTGACACAAAATATTGTGCTGCAGTGACACAAACGTTGCACAACAATTTGTACTACAGTCACACAATAGTGTCACAAAATGGTGGTATATAGCTATTAAGTTAAGGTTACATTGGGAGCTAAAATAAAACACAATATTTAATCTTGAAAAATAATATTGTCTCCGGTTCCCGCGATAGTTACTCATTGAATAAAACAATTTAAAGGGCTCGAAACGTCGGGATGTATGTAAAATATAATATACGCGATAAAAATCCGTTTTAAATTGTTTTATTCTTGAAAAATAAGTTCAAAACTAAGACCCGACGAACATCACGCTCTAAAAAAGTATGAAACAAGAAAATATTCTAATCTGAAATTGTTATTTATACTTTATAAACTATTCAAATATTCCACTTTTTACCTTTTAGTTTTTGACCTTTTTTTTTGTGCCCTATTGAATAGGTAGATTCAGTCAGGATCAGGATTCTTATTTTTTTAAGTTTTAATTAATTAATCTATTTTATATTTCACCATAGTAAGATCAAATGTTTTAATACCGCGTCGTTCTGAGATCGGATTTGGTAAAACATGCACAATATCTGTATTGTCTACAATTGACACGTCATCATTTACTGGCCAAGCAAATTTCCCATTGCTTTTGTGTCTTAAAAATTTCACCTCGCAAGAGGATTTCCCGTATCGAAGGACTTGTCCAAGGAAATATTTACTTCTCTTTTCCAATTTGAATCTAACAAGTATGTGTGAATCTTTGGTGATTTCTATTTTGGTATTGCTGTCTTGTTTAGAACACATTTCAATGTCGGGGTTTGGACACTCCGTTCCCATTCTCTCGTCTTCAAGGTACTCTATGTCTTCAGTTGAACTATCATGAATGGAATAGCCATCACTGGACTCTTCAGAGCTATCGTGGTTGTAGTATTGGTTCTTTTTGGGTCTTTTTAATTCAGTGTGTGATAATTCATCTCCGGTATGCTTTCTTTTCAGATATTTTTCGTCATTTGTATTACAAAGTTTTTGCACCTCTTTTTCCGTGAATTCCACTAGTGAGTCATTAAGTTCCACACTGTTGTTTACTTCTTCTTTTTCGATAAAATCTAGTAAATCTTCGCCTTCTAGTTGCTAGCTTTCTCCGTTTTCGTCAATCTGTTTTTTTTCTTTCCTTAGAAGTCCAGTATTCTCATCCAGTTGGAACTCATAGTCAGTATCTTCACTTTGTATTTCCGATCTTGCAATGATTTCAAATTTGTGTGATTTTGGGCTGAAGCATTCGCATTTTCCTTTTAAGTTTTGGCAAAAGCAAGATAGTACTCTATGTTTTAATATACGTTTATCAATTACTACCACTTGATGTAACTTCATAGTTTCGTGCAATGGAGTAAGCATAGTTACAATGTTGGAGTCCAGGGGTATGATGATTTCAGCACCAACATAAAACATTTTGACTGCTGTTTCTGATTCTTTTAGGACATCGTATGCTGTCTCTGCATCAGGAATGTCAGTTCCATGTGCAACTTTGAAGTCCAACTTATTTTTCACTGCCCCTCCTATACCATCGGCGGCCCCCTTACCATGAGAAGCCTCAAAGAATGACCAGGTAGCATTGGCAAATTCATATTCAAAGATGTTAGTACTTAACAAAAAAAAGTTTTTTTTTTGACGATATTGTGATGTTGGGCCATCGGAGAAGAAATGGATGGTATCTACTTCTGGATAATGAAGCTTTATGTACTTTAAAACTGGGTCGAGGTGAGCCCAGATCGCCTCAGGAGTATGTGAATTATTGGGTGAAATTGAGCAGAATGAGACTGGTTTTTCCGTATCTTTGAGATAAAAAACTCCTGTGTGCAAAGTTATTTGAGTTTTGGAGGATCCAAAATGCATGGCCTGCACTTCTTCATTGAGTTTGCAAATCCAGTTTTCGGAAAAGTCTATGTGTATGGCAATTTCATTTGATTCCAGGTTTTTTATGCATTTTTTGTATTGCTGGTATTGGTGGACAAGATTAAATGTATGTGTCGTGAATTTTTTCATCTCTGAATTAAATAATTGTATCAATTCTTTCACTGTACCTTTCTTATCTTCTTTCACCATATTTTTTGTTTTCTTTGTAATTCCTCTATTATCAGTATACTCGTGGTCTTTAAGTATGTACATCTTCCAAGAAGTTGGTCCATCACTTTCAGTCTGATCTATAGATTTATCTGAGCAAGTGTCACACGTGCCATACATACAATCTTTGAACTGTGTATCACATACGTATTTTGAGATGATATCATTGAAATCTTTTGTGTTTATAACGCCACAAGATTTCAGCGCATTAGCCATAAATTGCATATTGGCGTGCTTTAAGCAAACGCAAGTTTCCAAGTCTTTTATCCGAGGTGGAACTATGTAAAAGGGTCTGAACCTTTTAAAAGTGGTCAAACTAACTGGACCAATTTCGCTTGTATATTTTTCGTGCAGTTTGCTTAATGTATCGAGCAAATAGCGTTTTTGTTTCTTGCATTTTTTGAATGTTACGCATTCTTTTTTTCCAGCGCTAGCACGGCTCACGTCATCTTGGTGGTAAAATGCAGTTATTTTGTTTCGAAGAACATTACTTTTAGGTCGTATCTTAGATTTTTTGATGCCAGTCTTTAATCCCAAAACGCTTGACAACGCAGTCTTCAATTTGTATTTTTTTACTAAATCACTGCTCACTATATTTTTAAGTTTATTTTTATCGTTATTGGCTAGAGTTGAGTATTGTTTTTTCAGTGCGTCCGTCAGGACATTATGGGTAAGTACAACCTTTTTTACGCTGTCTTTTTTAGGAGTTTCAACACCGATCATATTTTCATTTACGAAGTTATCAGTTCTTTTTTGCGGCGTGATCTCTTCTAGATTTATATAAGAAGTAGGCGTTATTTCTTCGAGGCGTATATTAGAAGTTAAGTCACCATTTGCACTGTTAGGTGCTGTCTGGAGCTTTTTGGTCAGGACTTCATAATCTTCTTCCATTTTAGTTAAACGTAGCTTTTGTACTTTTAAATCTCTAAGAAGTCTGTTATAACCCTTTTGTAGAGTAAGTACACTTTTACGAAGCAATGTATTTTCTTTCCGCAAATTGCGTTCAACTCTTCTTTGGATATTCCGTGCAGTGGATTTATTCCAGGCCGTATTTTGCTGTGCTCCTTCTGTGTTTGTTTGTTTTGGTACATCCCTATGTTCGTTAAATTGCCTCCACTTTTTTCTTCGCTCTTCTTTCTGTTCTTCTGTTAAAACAGCTGTCTTGGCTTTGTACAATTTTTTAGTCCTTTCTAAATTTTTCTTTTGTATCTCTTTAAATTTTTCAGGATTATCTTGCTTTAACCTTTCTCTATATCGTTTGGACTTTTCTGCTGACGTTAGTGGCATCTAAAATTAAAAAAAATATATAATTTATTCTGTGTCATTTTATCTCATGCCACTATTCGCTATTAAGTATATCTACACAACCAACATGAAAGTCCTCAAGGTGAGATCTAGTCAGTATTTCTCAAGGCGCACACAGAAACAAGCACTTTTAGTTCATTTGTGGCCCGCTTCGCTTTTTTAACTAAGGATATTCGAATCAAACGTTAAGGAATGCGGCATTGCGAACAAAAGTTACCCGTTAGATTTACTTGCCTGAATGAAACGACGTCAGAAAAGGAGCGGAATGTGTCGGAGATACAACCGAATTGAGTGTAAGTAGATACTTCTTACGTTGCATACCTATAGTCGCCGCCAGTTAGCCAAGAGAGCCAATAAGATCATTAAATCTACAGGAGCAGGAGCAGTCATTTAGACTTGGACTATTTAAAATCAACAGCATTCAAACAGGAATAGAATACTTACAAGACTAAACATATTGCAAGTCATACACTACCTAATTTTATGACACACATTAACGATTTGAATTTGCAAAAAGCTTAAGCTCCTTTTGCACTGAATATTACACTCTCATTTTGATTAAATTAAGTCTTAAATTAAAAATTGTGAAAGATTTCGTCGATAACAATAATATTGCAACAATAATATTATATTAATGTAGGTATTCTGTGTAAATTTGGTACGCAATAAAGTGTACTTATATTATTTATTTATTTATTCATATTATTATTATTATTGCAAAAGTGACATCACAGTACTGACATACATAGTGCAGCTGTACTGACTCGATGTATTGATGATGGCGATCATTTTTAAATTATTTTCATATCCACCACATTAAATAACATTTGTGACTAACGACTAATGGCAAATAAAGAACGATTAAAATATGTAACAAACAATTATTTGAAATTAGATTAGTCTTCGCTACAAAAAGTTATTCCGGAAGTGACGTGGTACATTTTGAACTGAACCCCTATCACAAGCTGCAAACAAAGAAGTATCCACCTCAAAAATTGAAAATATTCGAATATTTTTATTATTCGAAGAGCAATTTCAGCCGAATTTACGAATTGCATTGCAAGCTTGGACACAAAACGCAGCGTGCTGGTAGCGTTGTGCGCGTTGAGTGAGACACGTTAAGTGTATATTGTAATTCTTTCCATGAATTAAATAAATCTAAATCTAAATCTAGGCCTGGTTTTCCTAACGTGCTAACATTTATCTGACAGATTTTTTCATCTGGGGATTGAAAAATCAGCCCTTAGTGTAATCCCGACCTTATATGGTAGCACAATTGTGGTGACACAAAAATTATGCAACTAGTGATACAAAAGTAACACAAACGTGTCACAATTGTTCGGTAGCACAGTAACTAAAAATTGATTGCTCCGAAATTACACGTATAAGCGCATTTAAATAAACACTACACAAAAGCTTATGCTTTTTTGTACCTGACGCACTATAAATCCGAGTCAAAACACAAAATTTACCTTAGAAATCGTCGAAAAACCTGTCGAAAATGCTCTGACCACGTTGAAATCGCTTCGAATTTGACATTAGACTGATTCAATATGGCGGCTATGTTCTGAGTGTCCATAGCCAATATGCGTACAGTGTTGCCAGTTCACGAAACCGAAATTATACCATGTTTGAAGTTACTACTGTCGATGAAAACGGTTGCACAAACTTAGTAGCACAATTGTTTGTAATCACATTAAATAATCAAATACAGTAAAAATATGCATTATTGTGTTATGTCCTTACACCGCGAACACGAAAATAGTTGCCGAATATACTCTATTGTTGTATAATTTGATACTCAGTCCATAAATTACGTAGAAGTTTGATTGGATTACCCTCAAAGTTTACCCTATACAAATATTATGCCGTATTTCACGTCATTTATTCCCGATTTGCGGAGAAATTATTTTTTCTAGTCTGCAATCAAGTAGTATACGATATATTTAGAATGGCGCATGCTGGGCAAATAACCATTTAATTTAGTGCCAATATTTGTAAAATTCTATCTAAAATGGTTTTTGAGAAAAATCGTTGGGAAATTTTGGATTGGGCAAATGCGTCAATATTTTGGCTTTCACCCAGGAATAAACCGATTTTGTCTCGAACGGTACGCGATCACTAATCAAGTAATACTACAAAGTCTTTTGTGCCGATGAATAAGAACAGTGATGTGCATGCGTTTTGAAAATTAGTGTTGTGTTTAATAGATTGTCGATAAAATAAAATACTCAAGATTAAAAAAAAAATAGAATTAGGTCTTTCTTTTTTTACTGATTTGTTATCATTGTCAGGGATATAATTACCTCTGTAAATATGACAAGGATGCAAAGTAACACCGTGTATATCTTTTCCGTTATACCATTTTACACTAAAATTTTATAATGATACTAGATGAGGACGTTTTAGTAGATTTCAAGAATGAAACCTTTTTTAAAATAAAGAAATAAAAAGATTTTATTTTATTTATTTGACAGTGATGATGACATGACAACACTGTCTATTTGGAAATAAAAAGATCGTAATACGTGATAGTTTTTGAATAAAAAAAAATAATAATATTTGCAATTATATTTTCATTAACCCAAAAAATAATATTAATATTAAAAAACAAAGATTATTTATTAATTTTGTATGTTTTACAGAAACAAACCAAAAAAATATTCGTTGTTTAACATGTATCATGGAACATTAAAACCGTCCAAGTGCGAGTCGGACTCGCACGAAGGATTCCGTACCATTATCTATGCAAACGGAAAAAAAAACACGTTTGTTGTATAAGAGCCCACTTAAATATTTATTGTATTCTCTTTTTTAGTATTTGTTGGTGTAGCGGCAACAAAAATACATCATCTGTGAAAATTTCAACTGTCTAACTTTCACGGTTCATGAGATACAGCCTGGTGACAGACGGACAGACAGACAGATAAACAGACGGACAGCGGAGCCCTAGTAATAGGGTCCCGTTTTACCTTTTAGGTACGGAACCCTAAGCAGAACACGTAAACCTAAACATACAGTAAACTAAAGAGTGCATTTGTAAATTTTATTATAATCGATCTATTTATTTAAATCTACTAGGTACTTCAATATTTGGCTAGACTTGGAATTCCATCCGAAATCAAAATCAAAAAAAAAAATGGTATTGGCTATGGCTACATAGTTTTCATGTGCACAGGCTGCCAGTATTTACACGTAAGGGTAAGACAATAATAAATCGTAATAATAACTAATTTACCTAGTAATAAGGAATATAATGTTATATATTTATTATATTATTGATATTAAAAATGTAACTTAAGGATAATCTTTATGTAGAGAGAGACAAAGTAGGTTTAAGTACTTTGTTTAAGAAAATTCGATAAATGTACATGAATAGGTACTTAATTGCCTAGTAATAAACGAATATATTGTGAAAGTTATTCTAAATTATTATTAATAATGAGACTTAGAGATAATTATAACTAGGCAGTTTAACGTTTAATTGCTTTGTTTAATGAAAAATCCACGGAATGACATAAATTGGCAAATTATAATTTTAAACATTCATAATTATATTGTTGACCTAAAAGTACTACTCTGTCAAGAAAGTACCGGGAAAAGATTAATAACCGGTTGAGTATAATAAGACTGCCGGCGGTCGCAATGGAGATTCTATTATGTCTGATATATCGAGACGTGAGGGAATAATATACAAAATGTTAGTTATTCATCCAAATTTATTTTATCACGTTCAAAGTATGCTCCTTCAGAAGCGATACACTTACGCCAACGAATAATCCAATCATCAAAACATTTTTTCAACGCTTTTTCCGGAATCGAGTTCAGTTCTCGCCGCGAATTCTCCTTTATGTCTTCTACCGAATGAAACCGGGTGCCATTAAGTGGTAATTTGAGTTTAGGAAAAAGAAAGAAGTCGGCTGGAGCCATATCAAAACTTCGTTCACAATGATGGCCTTGTGGGAAGGCGCATTATCGTGGTGCAAAATCCAAGAATTTTCATTCCATAAATCTGGCCTTTTTCGTCTAATTTGCTCTCTTAAACGCCGCATAAATAATACTCTTTTTTATCGTTTGATAACACCGCGACAGTCAAAGAAAACAGTCAACATGACTTTGACTTTCGATCGAGTTTGGCGCGGTTTCTACGGTTTCAGTTCAGTTGGAAGGCGCCACTCCGAAGCTTGTTGACTAGTTTGCATGTCAAACTCGTAAACCCACATCTCGTCACCAGTAACAATGCGTTTCATGAATGTTGGGTCGGAATTGACTCGTTCTAGCATGTTTACAGCGATTCTTTTACGATTGAGTTTTTGGAGAAATTCAGGTCTTTTGGGACTAACCGAGCGGCAACATGTTTCTTACCCAATTTATTATTTAAAATGGTACGAATTGACTCGTGTGACACAGAAAGTTCAACGGCTAGCTCTCTCAAACTTGAATGAGGATTTTCAGTCACTATTTCCTTCACTTTTGCGATGTTATCTTCAGTAGCAGACGTTGATGGCCTACCAGAGCGAGGCAAATCTTCCATTACATCTCAACCGCTTTTGAACGCTTTGTACCACTCATAAACACGTGTTTTTGATAAAGTCGATTCACCGTCTGCCTTCTGTAACATTTTCAGAGACTCTGAACACGAAATCCCATTGGCGATGCAAAACTTAAGACAAACTCTTTGTTCGATGTTTTTGTCCATTATGAAATTCGCAATACACACTAGATATGGTATAACTAAAAACAATACTGTATTTAATCTAATTATCAGATGTAACTCAAATTCAGCGCCAAAATGGAAAACAGTTGTGCCAATCTAACAACAACAAAAAAAAAATATAATTTTGAATTTGGAACCATAAACAAATCATCAATTCCCGAAACTTTTTTGACAGAATGTATACCGACTACAATATTTGTTTTCAAAGCTTGTTGATAACATAATATTAATTACACTTTTCTATTATTTTCTGTCCATTTAAGGTTTATTAAATAATTGGGTTCTAGATTAAGTCTAATTTAATCTAAGTTGAAGTTGCATAATTTAAAATAAATGTAGGGAAGCAAATATAAAAAAAATGTGGGTACCTATGTAAATTGTTGGAGTCGAACGCGCCTAGTTTTTAATGACTAAACACTTTGCTGTATACATGTAACTAGTATTTAAAACTAAGTAAGTGCTGTATGTTGTAGTAGTTAAATCTTGTACATTTTGTTCTAATCGACTAGAAAGGAATAAAATAAGGTCGCTTTTTATAAACTTGTGAAACTTTAACAGAACTTCTAATTATTTTAGAGAAACAGGGCCATATCATTTTAGTTTTTAAAAACGGGCTAGTTTTCATTTTTATTTTTCCTAACAAAAAAAAGACTATACATTTTTAAGAGCATCCTGTCTAGTCTGAGGCATCCCTACGTCATCGCCTCTGTCTCTCTTATTTCAATCGTGCCCTACTCTTCCCTCATTTCATTCAGCAAGCAGCATAGGATGTTTTATTTTACGTTAAAATCAAAATAACCTATTTTGATTTTGATTGGCGTTTTTCTCGAAAACAAGCCTATAAAATTTTTCTTGTTTTTGCAAAACTGATTCATTTATGTTTTTATAATTGCCCTTTAAATTTCACCAGTTTATAAAAAGCGACGTTGCATAAAAAACTGAATTCAGTTAGTTTGAATACTAACAACTACAATTCTACATACCCGACAACCTAAGTGGGAAAAGTGTTTTTTTCCCCAGGATGGTACTGACCGTCGTTACAGGCGCAATGTTACAACATAATCATGTTTCGGCTGTAATCTGTCTGTGTATCTATTATAAATAAAAAAATATTATACGAATCGAGCACGATACCTTACACCGCCGTGCCGTGCTTAAATCCGTTCTACGAGCAGCTTGTTGCTCGCTTGTTTTCCGGTACTGACTGCTTGTTTTGCAACACATTTGCATCACGTCTCGTAACACTGGTCAGCACGCACCTTTACTTAATACTATACTATTAATTCTTCTTCTTTTATATATTTTTAATGAATAATTCGGATCAATCAGTTTATAATTATTTTCTTTTCCTAATTAATTATATATTCATAACAAATCTACCCAAGTGTATGAACGCACATTGGATAATAGGTAATGTTGTTTACAGAAAATAATTTAAGAAAAATAGCTCTATCATAATATTAACTTACAAGTTTAGTGTTTTATTGTATAAGAAATATTGAAGATAAATAACATTGAAGATAAATATTATTAAGTAAATAAGTACATGGGTACTTACTAGGTACTATTTATGTATTTTTCTAGGTAAGTATAATTAGAAACCAGTAGTTTGTAAAGTTAGGTATTTTATATATTACATTGACTAAATACACCGTGAATTTTACTGGATGTCTTTCCGCAGCGTAAAGATAAAGAAAGGTGGTCTTAATATTACAATCCATATTCGTAAACACTTTTGTTTTGAAAGTCAAATAATGGCTGCTTTACAAATTGTGAGAAATGAGACTCGAAATCGACGAGAAACGGTAGTAACCTCGGGCGCCGTAGGTAGGCGGGGTGAACAGCCGCGGCGCGCGGTCAGCGCCCAGCTGCCGATTATTCCGGACCTGACCCGAAATCCTAACCCGGTAGCGGGTTAGGTTAGGAACTTGAAAAAATATATAATATTTGTTCCGAACGTAACCCTTTTCATACTGACCGGCAGTTTAGGAATAGGGTTACGTTCGGAAAAAATATATATTTTTTCCTAACGTAACCTGCGATCGGGTTAGGATTTGGGGTGAGGTTCGGAAGATTCGCCAGCTACGGTACATATCTAGCAGTTTAGTGAGGTGCTATTGTTTTTTAGGCTTTCGAGTTGGTGAATATTATTTTTTTAATTATTCGAATTTCGAACACAAAATAGTGTTATTTTTTAAATTTTACTTAGTGATTCTTAAGTACCTACTTACCTACTACTGATAATGGTTCTGCTACGGAAAGACAACCGGTAATAATTCACGGTGTATAATGTGTAGTAATACTTACTTAGTATTATTTAGTTAGGCATACATAACGTCGTGAGCATTACATATGCAAACTTGATTTAGTAATACCTACTACAATTTGCACATTAAACGTATGTAAGTAGGTAAATAATTAGGTCCACTTCAAAATTTTGTATCTAATATCTTACTGTCCCTTTTTATTTGTGCAGTGTTAATGAGATTATTATTAGTTTACGCAATCGTGTTTACGAACAATATGGTCGTAAATTTATTACAAACGTCGCGTTGTTTAGTAGATTATCCACTCTGCGCTACTAAACCTATGACTAAACACACGTTTCACCCTTCGTCTTTGTAACACACAGTGTGTACAAAAGCATGGGACACTTCTTTAAACCAAGTGATCAGCTGGTCATATACATCAACTTCTCCTATGGGAGCAACATGGACATCGTGATTTTGTTTTCAGATGCTCCATACGTTATCATCGAAGCATGTGAGTGAGTAAGTTTGTAAGGAAAAGCTAAAACAAAATTATCGATTTCGATGTTGCTCCCGTAAAAAAAGTTGTTGTATATGACCAGCTGATCACGTCGTTTTTAGGAGTGTCCTATTCTCTTGTACAACCTGTATGATGGTGCATCCACACTGCAGTTAATGTATGTTGTTCTTTCTTCCCAGGTGTTACCGGACAACATCCAAAACAAATAAAGTCTAGGAAAAGTTCCTCACTGTTACTAAATGTTGTTTCACAAAAATAACTGCTATATATACCTCAAACATCAAATCAAAACCTAGTTTTTGCGAACACACTTAGGTAATTCAGATGAATTTCAAAGTAACTGTAGTTGTAAACTACGACTGGGGGGTATAACTAAAAAAAAGTTTCCACGTGTAAGGGCACAGACACGTTATTTTGTAAATAAGAAATTTGTCGAAGACAAAAACTATTTAAGGTTTTTTTTTAAGGTTCGGGCAAACTTAAAACAGGTTCGTATAGGAGACGTATGACAAAATTAATATGGTCTGCGCGTGGATCTATAGGTACGTTTCTTCTAATTTGTAAGGTGAATTAGATTTAAAAATAAACTGTAGAAATATGTATTTAATACGTATCTAAGTATTTGGTAATGTTTTCACTTTAGATTCGATTATGAAATAAGTAAGAATTGCAGATATGTGTATTTAAAATCTCAAGTATTTTAAGTGATTAAAATGTTTTGATGTAAGTAATAATACTTAAAACACTGAATAAGTTCTGTCACAAACACGGAGTAAGTTTTATCAAATAATGTTTGTTAAAAATACGTTTTGTTTAAAGACTCAATTTATGTTAAAACAGATTTTATTGCAACAATATGTTTAAGTTGTTAATAAGCTTTTTATAAAAAAAAACATGTTTCATTTTTAATGTTATTCGTTTTGTTTACCGTATTGTGCCATGTTTTTTCTATGCCGTAATACTTTTATGTCTATGATATTAAGAAGATACCTATTATATACCTACTACTGTCTACTATTCTAATATATACATGTTATTAAATGTTTCAATGTTAATAAATGTAATAAAAAGCAATTCTTATCTTTTTAATTACAATTGGTGCCATGCCATGTGGTTATGAAATCACTTTCAGTTAAAATTTCAGCAAAAGGTTGAAAGGGTATCTCAAATGTTGTTTGTAAAATTGGCACAGCTATGCATGAAATGAAAAAAAGGATTTTTTTGTGTTTTAAACACTTCATTGGCTTATAATTTAATAATAGTTGAAATCGTCAAAAATATACAAAAAAACTTACACGAAAAAGAAAACGACCGCCTCATGAGGGACCCGAACCCAAGACCATTGCACCCGAAGCGGTCGATATATTTTTCAAGTAGGTATTAAATTATTTTGAATAAACCTAGCGTGTTTTCTAAAAAAACAAAAAAAAATTATTAAGTCTCTACAGATAGACAAAAAAACGGCAGTGAGGCTCAAATGTGTAAGAAAACTAGCCGTTGCCGGCGACTTCGCGCGCGTGGTCTTGAATTTATTCAAAACATTAAACGGGGATAAAAAAGAATCCTATATTATTCCAGATCATATTATTTTAAATGTGCAAAATTTCATTCAAATCCGTTCAGTAGTTTTTGCGTGAAAGAATTTCAAACATCTAATCCATACTTACAAACTTTTTCATTAACGACTTACTAAAACACCTACAAAAGCCTGGCGAGTATGGCAAAAATCCCTGATGGCAGAAGTGGGGGAGGCCTATGTTCAGCAGGATGTCCTGTGGCTGAAATGATGATGATGATGAAAACACTATTATGTATTCTGTGCTAAAACTATGCCCCGCCTACACAAGGTAATTTTTGAAACTCAGGATTATTGATTTATGTTTTCTTAATACAGACTTATCCTTTATTCTGCCTACGTGGTGTAATTAATGTAAGTTTACATAATAGTTATGCGATTCCATCCGCCATGTTTGTTTGTTCAAAGACAACTCGGATCGTTATGAGAAAAGTTGTGCTCGCAAGAAGCTGGATAAGTTTGTATCACGTAACATGCATAATCCAAGTTTTGTATTTTTAACAAAGCCGCTAATAAAAAAATATTCATCTAATTATTTAGCCAATAGAATAGTTAAGTCAATTTTTTTTATTACAAACTTGTAACGAAATGATCACATAGATTCAATGTGATGTTTTATTATTTATTAGCCACATCGCTAGACTATTGATCTTCCTTATATTATTAATGTATTAAGTAGATACTCAATAAAACACGAAATAATTAGATAAGTACCTCAAAATTACGCCCATTGATATAATCTAATTGTATTATTAGGGCCGAATGCTAAGGTGATCCCAAAAGTACCTACATAAGCAAATATACTTAAAAGACCTCTTTCAATTTTGCCAATTTTCATAAATCAAGACTTTTGTTGGATATCTTTTGACTTTCGACAGTTGCGCGAACGAAGTCGTGGAAACCGTTAGTTTGTTATGCTACGGCCACTCCGAATGGGGTACGCCAAATAACTAATCGCAAAGTTGCGCAAGGCCGAATGCAATTTGGATTTGAGGAAACTTTGCATCAAAGAAAATTCGTTAATGTACATTCGCTTATGCTGCAACCCTATAAAATACGTTTTAATCTCATTATTAAGTTCTACCTTCACCGGAGGCCCTTTAGCTTAGTGACACTCCGAATGCCAAACTAACTTAAGTTTAACTAAGTAGGTTACTAAGTCCTGAAATTCATTTGCCAAATCTCGTTGGTGTGGCCAATGTGATTTGTTATTTATCCTATTTCTTAAAAGGGTTTCCATACTCTAGTCATTTGCCACAAAACCCTTATCAAATAAGAGGCGGAAATGGATTTTGGAGTTATCTCTTGCATGAACTCACATCACAATAATCCTTTTCACATAAAAAAAGTTTACAAAAAACTAGAAACGAACTTCAAAAATGAACTAAAAAGCGCAATAGAATATTTTCTAAACTAAACACATACCTCATTAGTTATTTTTGGAGTCGGTGCTTCATGGAGAGTCAAAATGTGTTTATAGGAACCGACTATACTCTAAAAATAAACTGATTAGGTATAATTTAGTAAAGAAAATATTATTTTTCGCCTTTTAGTTCATTTTTAAAGTCGGTTCTGTTGAATTGTTTAATATAAAAAGCAAAAATTAATCTGCTCACCCTTAAGTTAGGCAGTCTTTACCTTAACAATAAAAAAGGAATGATTGATGAGGAGTAGGAATGAGTTTATGAGTGTATGGGTAGTTGATTTGGTTCTCTCATTCGTTCTTTCAACCACTTCGTTTGTTCCACAGATTAATATATGTCTATGGTTTGTTCCTGTTATATAATAGGCGTCGGATCTATACTAGCTTCCTAGTGAAAAAGATAATTAGAAGAATAAATCTTTGACTTCCGTAACTTCAATCTTGTGTTTTACCTTGGTTCATAACCCTATCTATTTCCATAGGTTCCTAGTTTTTAAAACTTTTTTTTATTTAACCCGTTTTAGTGTTAGGACTTTAACAAACTTTATCGTCCGATTGAGGATCTATCATTATAGAAGTCGTTTAAAAAGATCGTTATTAACTAGAAGTGTTGTAACCATGGGATAACCGTTCAATGAAAAAACAAACTAAGATATTTTTTCTTGTTTCTTGGTGTACTGGTTTACGCCTCCAGTAAATAAAATTATATCCGCCAGCGCCACGACTGCCCAATACACTACGAAATACGTTCTGTCGACAAATCGCAGTATTATTTAAACTCGAATCCTAGCCGTTAAGGAGTTCTGTGGCCTCCATCATCAGTTCAGGAATATGATATGCATACTAAACCCTTCCCCAGAATGTAACAAATAATTTTCTGAAAACCGCATCAAAATCGGATGAGCCAAACGCAAAAAATCGCGGACAAATATACAATACAAACCGAGAACCTCCTTTTTTTAAGTCGGTTGAAAATATACAAAATGTTTGTAGCCTCTCGTGGATTCGCGCCCTTTGCCTTTACTGTAGTAGATGAAGCTCAGAGGTTGAGGTTTATATTTATAATCACTAAGAAAAACATCGGAATTACCAGAATAAACCTATTCTATCTTAAAAAATATGTAAATAAATACGGAAGATAATAAATAACACTTAAAAAAAATCATTGACCTCAGGTGGGACCCACGTCCCATCGCATGCCGGGCGAGTGCTTTACCAACTAAGCTACCGAGGACGTCACGTGAAACGATGAAATTTCTCAAGTGTTTTTTCTCGCTGTCGATGCCAGCGATCTCTGATCAATGTTGTAGCTATATGTATGTATAGGTAGCCGAGTAATATATTTTTTCTCTATGGTAGTATACTCCCGTCAACACCCGATAGAAATATTTTTACGTATGTTATTTATCTTCAATAAAACCTTGCATGGAATTGCTAAAAACAAAAATTTATAAATAAATACTATGAATATCATATTTATACACTGCTCTGATCCTATGGTGAGTAGCTGAAGCTAAAAGAAAGCTTGTGTAGAAATCAGAATAACGACTGTACCACAACACCCAGGTACGTGACCCGACGACCCTTTAATAATAAACCCCAAATAGCGAAATAGGCAGCGCAGCTCAGTTGAAATAGCAGTCGCGCGAATAGCCAAAGTGACGACGTACGTTACAGGGTTCGATTTTTACCTGAACTTTTGCAGTAAATAATAATATAAATTGCAGTTAGTTGTGTAAAAATGTTACGTTTATATCCAATATCTGGCCAAGACCGATCTACACGTTATGTATTGGGTCCAAGAGTTTAACTTGGAGCCAATATACATAATGTGTGGCGCCGGCATATGGAAAGATGAATACACAGTGAATGTAAACGTCACTGAAAACTAAGTACTTAGGTATTCTGTCGGCTTCCTCGTTTCCGAGGCCTGTACAGACAAGATATCGTGTAATGAGTTTTAGCTGTTCATTTTGCAGACTGTTGACGCTGTCAAGGTGGAATGCGATGAAATGGAAATTATTTTATTTTTAATTGTACCACATTCTGTTAGGGTTATCATATCAGCCCGTTGCAGTCCACTGCTGGGCATAGGCCTCCCCCAAGGAGCGCCACAGCGCACGATCTCCCGCCCTTTGCATCCAGTCGCTGCCAGCTGCCTTCTTCAGGTAAAGGTTCTTCTAATAGGGTTAACTTTTACGAAATTGATTTTTTTCAAACAGAACTATCGCGAGTGGCATTCCACCCGCATGGTGTAGTGGTTCGCGGTCCGGTATACAAATGCAAGCGGTTACGGGTTTGAATTCCGCAAGGGGCAAATGAGAAATAATATAATTTCTATAAAAACTATAAGAGTTATTTATTTAATTAGTGGCGTATTTCATGGTTGTATTTGATTCTTGTTTTAAGTCAATTCAGAAAACAAACTTGTGTAAATTAATAAGAGTCCATCCTGAGTCTGTGATGGATTAAGATAAAAGTAAAATACCTATTATACGTCCTACCTCAACTACATGTTGGTTTGGGCCATACCTACATAAGTTCCACTACGCGGGTCTAGTGCAGTTTGGTGATTGGGTTTTTAGCCAGAGTCTAAGCCTTTTGTCAGATGTAAGATATATATATATATATATTCAAGCCGCCTTAAGTCGGACAGGCTTCACGATTATTACTTACTTCTCAAAATTAGACAGAACGTGCCTCGCAAAACACGGAGGTGCTTTTGGTAAACGTCACTAAACAGGGTCGGAATGGTCACCCATTCACTCATACCCGCGGTGTGGGTTGCTTAACTTTATTAATCATGCCACTGAGCTACAAGAATATGCGATGAAGTTCGGTACAAAACGTAAAATAATGGCCACAGAGAGGTGATCTGTGAATAATGGTGAACGCGTTTGACAAAGCTTCCAACAATTTTATTGAAGCGCGTTTTTTAAAAACAATTTTCAGCATGGACCGTCATCAACGCTACTAATTGGATTCCACTGGATTCCTTTAAGAGCACAGTGAAACATTCCTGAAGAGTTAAATTTACAGTTCCTAAAACTCAGGATAATTGCAATTGCGGCAAGTCATTTCGAGTTTGGGGAGAAAATAAAAAAAACCGCCCAAGTGTGAGTCAGACTCGCGCACGAAGGGCTCCGCACCATTATCTATAAAAACAAGCAAAAAATAATAACGTCCAGTCTATCTCTTAAATATTTATTTTATTCTGGTTTTTAGTATTTGTTGTTAGGGGCAAAAGAGATACTTACATCATCTGTGAAAATTTCAACTGTCTAACTATCACGATTCATGAGATACAGCCTGGTGACAGACGGACAGACAGACCGACAGACGGACAGCGAAGTCTTAGTAATAGGGTCCTGTTTTACCCTTTGGGTACGGAACCCAAAAAAACTCTGTAATTCGAAGGGTTCCGTTTCAAAGATTCATCCTATTGGAATGAATGAATAAAATTAGAAAGAAACGCCTGTTTCTGATGAGGATTAAATACCACGCGAATGAAGTAATGTAATGAAAATGTAAGCAACAGTTAGTAATGTTTATATGTGTGATGTGTCCAGTGGGATGACTGTATTTATACCTCTTTGGCGCGTCCTCGCGTGCTTAAGATAGATAAGATATTTTAACAAATCTAACTTTTTTATTTCCTGCTTATTATCTCCTAGCTCTTGATGCCATCGATATCATTAAAAAACAATGCAATGAATCTTTTAAAACAGAAGTTTTTTTAATAAATAAAAAACGTATTTATCAGAAAAGTAATTAATACAGGTCAATTAACAATTTGTCAAACATAAATAAATATGGCGTCAAATAACACACCAATTTATTGTAATGGTCTTGGTGCGAAGCGTGGCGTTTCTTACCTGTTCTGTGTGTTTGTAACAAGGTACCAGACAAACTGTTCTGGCAGAGCATCTCCCAGCAACTGAAATCGAAGCCAATTTACATAAGTTCGTTTACTGAATTGCTTTAAAACGGAAATCTAATCCGGGACTCGTTGCTTTCAAGGCGAATCAACGTGCCACTACGCCAACGTGCCACGACGCCAACGTGCCACGACGCCAACGTGCCACGACGCCAACTTGCCACGACGCCACTAAAAATGTGCCTTTAGAAAACTGTACCACTAGAGAAGGCCTAATTTGACTGACCTCCAATGAATATAAATTCCTAACCAATGTCGGTCTCGTGGGAAATCTAAAAATTGTTGCGGCTCGCAGTGGAATTTCATATTTAGAAGTTAATACTATTAAGACCTATGGTCCTAGTCACTAGGACCTTAGGTCTCGAGGTTCGCGACAAGAATGTCTGACAAAATAAAATAATGCGCACTGACGCTATTGCTATTGTCCTTAACGAGTCTTACTTGTTCTGTGGTCAAGCCGTTTAGCAATCAATTGATAATATTAGTTATTACAACTTACTCCAGCTTGATCGAATCCGGCCTTATTTAAACGTACGTACGTTTCAAAGGATACCTTTACCTTGCACCTTGCAGTATAAATAAATATTAATTTCAACATAATCATGATATGACTGACATCTATGTACCTAATTCAATTTATTTAAATGCAATTTTTAGACTCAATTTTATGTTTAATTTCAATTCAATTTTATATTTAATTTACATGCCTCGTGCTGGCTAAACATGGTTGGAACGTTCATTTTAAAACACCTCTGTATACCATGTTTAAGCAAATAAAGATTATTTTATTTTTATTTTATAACGGACGTCGTGTTCGATTTTATTAATAACATTTGATAATATTTATTATCCTTAGCATCAGCTTTTGTACAGCTAATTTAAATTGACAACTTTATTAAGTATGTTAATATTATGCGTAAGCAATTCCAAACCAAATTACTTACGCATTTATAAAAGGTCTTGCCAATATATATTGGTTTACTCCGTAAAATATTCCCTTAAATAAAAACTTAAAATAAAACATGTCTGGTTTGGTCAGCGAGAAGTAAAACTCATTTTATTGTACTTGTACTTACATTTATTTTTATTGCCGTATTTTGCAATTTAGATTATTTGGGCCTGATAATGGTCATCACTTTGCTCCAATTCGTTATTTTTAAATCTATCTTATACTTTTAAACGAGCAATTCATGCTTATATAATCTGAATCTCGGAAATGGCAACAACGATTTTCATGAAATTAAATATGCTGTATGGTTTCGGGGCCGTTATATCAATATACCTAGCTAGGTTTCATTTTTAGAAAAAAAGTCATCCACAATAAATCGAAACATCAGTTTAAAAATGATTTCGGTTTTTTGTTATAGTCTAACTCGATATTTTACGTGGATGCAAGTAATGGCGTAGGTATAGCCATTTTATTCTACAGCTGTACATTTTGTTACTGACTTAGGTACCTTGATGTCGTAAAATACGACAGATAAAATTGAGTGCTGTTTATCACAAAGTACATTATTGTCATAAAATTTATGTGTCTACTGGACGAAATGGCCCGTGCCTTTATGTTTTTCTTTATTTTATTAAAAGAAAAACATTATTACGCTGTAGGAGAACGAAACGTTATTTTTGTTAAGTTATGCGACATTAAAAGCACCATATTTTTTTCTACTGACTGGACAACATCACGTACATTGCTCTGATCCTATGGTAAGTAGCTAAAGCACTTGTGTTATAAAAATCAGAAACAACGACGGTACCACAACACCAAGACCCGAGCCAATATAGTAAAGTTCGTTTTCTACATTGACCCGACCGGGGATCGAACCCAAAACCTCAGAGATGGCGGCGCCATTTAAAGTCCGGCTTGCTCACCTCTCGGCTACGGAGGTCGATAAAAAGTTTATAAGTTAAAAGACCAATTAAAAGTTAATATTATATTTTGAATGCCATACTATGTTGAAATGGTGACCACAAACAAGGAAGATGGGTCATCCATAGAAAATTTAGATAGCAATAATTAGTATCTCAAAAAAATGTTTAAAAAAAAATAACCCTAAATTGTTTATACTTACTTTTGAACGCCACATTGTTTGTACTGTACCTGATTCTATTGACCCGCCTCGGTGAAGTTATCTAATATAAAATAATCTAATTGATCGTGAAAAGTGGAAACCCTATCAAAATATTTTGGGAACTAGGCGCACAAATAGACAGCCGCGTTAAGCGGTTTTATTTAGGCATAAGTAAACCATTAGACATTTAACAAGATATATGTAGTAAGACTCTAAAAAAAGAGCTGAGTTAGTATTTGATTAACAACTATGGGTGACAATAAAAATAGTTTTAATAAGAATAATGACATTTATTAGTAACATAAATACCTACTTACTATGTCACAATTTATCCTCAATTTTTACAGGATAAATCTGCCCAATAAACAACGCAGCATCCACTTTACTTAAACATATTACACACTAAATTACCAACATCAAAAGACCAAAATAATTTTGTAACTTTAAGCAAAACATCAAAATAAACGATTTATTTTGGTATTTTACTAAAAGGTTATGTTCATAAGAAATGGAAAACCCCAAATTTGGTCTCATTTTAAGTGAAGTTCTACCTACATCGTTATTTGACAATAATTGTAAGGCTTTAAAAACATCATCGAAAATGTAATACAAAAAAGATTGCATCTCTCGAACTAGCAATTTAACTGCTAAAGAGGCGAAATATAAATAATAAATATCAATTTCTACGATGTATTAATGGTGGTCCCGTAGTAGCGAGAGTTTTTAAGTAGATTTTTCCAACTTTTTTTGCACGCATTTCAGGGTTTTTAAGTACCAATTCAGTAAATTAGTTTTTACATAATATTACTAAGGTGAATCTGCCTACTACTATTTTGACCATCAATCAAAAGTACATTTTCTAATACCTCTACTTATAAGTAAGTATCTCAACCACACCAAATATGAATCTTAGGTAGGTTCTTTCTATTCTATACTTACATTTTAAATTAATTTAAGTACATAGTTAATTACAAAAGATACGATACTCAAATAAAATACAATTTGCGTCTATATTTACAACGCCCTAATTAAATTTTAGATTTTTATGAACATTAATTTACTAATTAATTAATTTTAAAAACTGATTTATCTGTATAAATATTTTAAGAGCAGTTTTTACTACCCACTTAAATACATACAACAATAAACTACAGCAAGTATACAGGCTGTACAAAAGAATGGGACACTCCTGAAAACCACATGATTAGCTGGTCATATACAACAAGTTTTCCTATAGGAGCAACATCGATATCGTGATTTTATTTTCAGATGCTCCACATATTATCATCCAGTACGTTTGTATGCAGAAGCTGAAAAAAAATTAGAGATTTCGATGTTGCTACCATAGTAAAAGTTGATGTATATGATCAGCTGATCACGTAGTTTTAAGGAGTGTCCCATTCTCTTGTACACCTTGTATACCTAACACTTGATATTTGAAAAAGTAGTGTATTCAGGACTGTTTAATTAATAATTTTTTTGAAGACGCCAATGTCATATATCCCTTGAATATTTTTCCCCCTTAAGCACTAATAAGTGACTTATTAAGCTGTTTTAATTCTTTTTGTAAAGGAAAGTTTTTTTTGTTCATTATCGAGTTAAATGAAGGGAAGTTTCGGCAAATCCGATTTTGTGTTGATTTTAGTGCCCGATCGTAACAGGAAAATTACAGTAAAGTCAATCAGAAATGTTTGTAAAACAAAGAAAATACTGTAGATTGTTAAACTTTAAATTTTACGAAAAGCAATGGTTTATTGTATAAGGTAAGTTTCCTAAACATTGACACGGCAATTTAAATAAAGTAAAAGGCATTTTAAACAAATACCCTTCTTCATCTTCGCGTGTCGACTCAGGCTTTTAAATATATTACCCTGTTATTGTATTATAATTAAATTTGGAATACCTAGATGGCCATCTGAAATAAATATTACAGTAAAACTGTAAGTAGGCACAGACCATCTGGCAACACTGCGTCTCTTATTCTAAACCATTTGAATTTCTCAACACATTACGAAACCAATTTCCAAATTGCGTTCGTTCTGTTGTGTAATATTTAGCTTATTTCTTCATTTTAGCTCGTTTTAAGTTTTTTATTACTATATTATAAACTAAAAATTTTAGGAATAATTTACAAGAAAAATAGGAGTTTCGTTTTTTAGTTTCTAGGTAGGTAACTCAATCTTAAGTAGTTTTTTTTTTATATTTGAGATGGGCTTGCTCTTGACCCCAATTTTGCTCTAGAGCATAGATGGGATCTACGATGGAGCGAGCTTGCCCAGAAGATGCCTATTCACTCTGGACTTAAAGAGAGTCAGGTTATATGCACTCGGAAATACAGACGCAGGCAGGGAATTCCACTCTTAAGCTGTGCGCATTATAAAAGATGATGAGATGCGCTTAGTGCGGATTAAGGGTAGGTATATCAACTAAGAACGGATGGTAGCCGGCCGTGCGTCTGGATGTCCGATGGAAGAAAGGTGATGGTGGTATGAGCTCATGCAGATCATGAGCACATTCTCCGAAGTACAATCTGTAGAAGATCGATAGGCAAGCAACCTTGCGGCGGTGCGCCAGGCTGTGCAGCTTGGACGCCACCAGTTTTTTATCGCCTATTATTCTCTTGGCTCTGCGTTCCACCGAATCAAGTGCAGCAAGTTGGTATTTCGCCGAGCCGTCCCAAAGGTGGCAGCAGTACTCCATGCAAGATCGGACTTGAGCTTTGTAAAGAGTTAAAAGCTGTCCAGGCGTGAAGTACCGCTTGACTTTATTCAGGACGCCCAACTTTCTAGCTGCAATTTGAGCCTTAGAATCGATGGTGGTGCCAAAGTTGAGGTCAGAGGAAAACTCCATGCCAAGAAGTTGTAGAGTGTCGGTCACTGGAACAGATGTACCTCGGAAAGTAGGAGAAAGGGTGAAAGGACTCCTTTTTGCAGAGAAAAGACACGCCTGCGTCTTAGAGGCATTGAAGCTGACGAGATTGTCATCGCCCCACTGGGAGACATTACTTAACGTCAGGCTCGTACGCTCAACCATGTCCTCTCTCAGTCTTTGGACCTCAACTCCACCAGCTCCTGCACTAGACAGATACTTCTCCGTGACAGTAATGTCATCTGCGTACCCAACAATACCTGAAGATAGCAGGTCATTGATGTGCAGCAGGAAAAGAGTCGCAGAGAGCACAGACCCCTGAGGAACTCCGGCGTCAATGGCCTTGAGGTCAGAGGAGCAGCCGTCAATGACTACTCGGATCGATCGTTCACTCAGGAAGTCAGCCACCCAGCTACAGAAGCCAGTAGGGATACCGTACGCTGGAAGCTTGCTCAGTAGACTCGCATGCCAAACCCTGTCGAAAGCCTTCGAAATATCCAGCGACACTGCGATTGCTTCGCCGTGGTTTTCGATGGCTTCGCCCCACGCTAACGCCCCTTCGTTACATACACTAGAAGATCCCCGGTTGAACGTCCCCGGCGGAAGCCATATAGACGATCACTGAGAAGATCATTGTCTTCTAGGTATTAAAGCAGTTTGCAATTAAGAACTTTGATCGGTCTGTAGTTACTAGGGTCGGCACGGCTACCCTTCTTGGGTACTGGTTGCACATTGGCAAGCTTCCAAGATTTTGGTACGATTTTTGTCGTGAGAGAGAGAGGCGGTACAGTCGCGTCAGTACGGGAGACAACTCAGGCGCACAATACCTTAGCACTCTTGCTGGTATGCCATCTGGACCACAGGCCTTGTTCACGTCTAGACCAAGAAGGGATCTACGGACTTCTTTGTTGTGGACGTTTCGAGCCAGCGTCTAGACGTGAATTGCTTGCAAACAGATCGGCAAATAAATTTGCTTTCTCTGTTGCGGTGTGGGCAAGTGACTCATGCATTGAAGGTAGTGTAGGAAGGCAGAAGTTAGATTCGACTGATTTCGACAGGGACCAGAACTGCTTACTACCCTGTGGGTAAGATGCAAGTTTCGCCCCAATACGGCTGACATGGTCGAACCTAGCTTTTCGAAGCACCCTTTTGCAAGACCTGGCGGCTGTATTATATGCTCTCTTCTTTGCTCGCACCTTTCGCGCTCGCACTTTTTGATCTCGAGCTTTTACACCCAAGCCTGGTAAGCTGACTGTTTCCGAGCCTCAGCTCGAGCACAGTCCGCATTGTACCAAGGTCGGGCTTTGTAACCGAGCGGGATGTCGGAAAATGGAATGAAATATTCCATTCCCTGCCGGATAACAGCTGTGATCGCATCAGCGACGCATGAGGGGTCTTTCGAAGAGAAACATAACTCAGTTAAGTAACGTCAATTTTAATAAGGTACACAATACCTTTTTATTTGGATAAAGCTACTTATTATTTTATTTTACGTCAAAAACCTAATGGTTCTTTATCGTCAAGTTCAGTTTGTAACTATAGTTACAAAATAAAATTAAAGAAAAAAATACTTTTTTAAAAACAAGCTTTTATTATTTGTTAATAAAATGAACTAAAAAGTTGAACTAAAATTTTATTAACAAATAATAAAAGCTTGTTTTTAAAAAAGTATTTTTTTCTTTAATTTTATTTTTAACTTTTTTGTATATGTTTATACACCCTCATACCATTCAGCCCTCGGCACGTGCTCAACTTCGCATTGGGTCATCCATCTAATCAATCAGACATAATTCACATTCATAACAAACGGAACGAACTTATTTCCCAAATTTGTTGGAGATGCATATTCACGCCAAACACGATACTCGTCAAGATGAATCAAACGAGTCCAAACTCGATGGGGTTGCGTCGTTTAATTACGGAGTTCCTATGGCGACGTTCCAGCTCCATCATCAGACCCTGGGTACTATATATTATCAAAGTACTCGTCAAGACGAATTAAACGAGCCCAACCTCGATGGGGTTGCGTCGTTTAATTGCGGAGTTTCTATGGCCATGTTCCAGCTCGATCATCAGACCCTGGTTACCATATATTATCAAAGTACTCGCTAAGACGAACTAAACGAGCCCAAACTCGATGGAATTGCGTCGTTTCGTGACAGAGTTCCTATGACCACCTTCCAGCTTTATCATCAAGCCCTGGTTACCATTGAAAGACAAAACTACTCGTCAAGTCGATTCAAACGAGCCCAAATTTTATGAGGTTGTTTCGTTTCATTGTGAAGTTCCTATGGCCACCTTCCAGCTCCATCATCAGATCAGCACCATTTCATCATAATATTGCATTGTCATGCGTTTTACACATGTATGCAAAATTTAAGCTCAATCGGTAACCGGGAAGTGGATCAAATTTAACTTGCAAGACTTGATTACAGACAACGGGACAGGTGAAACTAAATAAAAGCTTGTAAAAATATAGTTCACATAGGCAAAAAATATACATTGAATAACCCTCGATTGGTTATGAAAAAATACAACCTTCCTTTTTAACACCTAATTTTTGATACCTACCTACTATACTTCTACTTCAGAACTTGAATTTTACTGAACAATAATACACCACATTTCTGACATATAGGTACCTAGAACCTACCTAAAACAAGTAATAAATCACTAAATACATAAATCAATCTGTAAATTTTTATACGTACCTATTTTAATACACAAAGTTGCGATAGTGAAAATGCAGATCTTTAATAGAGATTATGTATTTAGCTTTACTTAATTGTATCTTACGAATAAAATTACATTGATTAGTCTCGGTGATAAAATTGACCATTTGACAAAATGATTGCTATTAAAATTGATATCATACCAACCTCAAGACGAGAGTCACAAACATTTCCTACAGAAGATAGGATTGTAGGTTAATTGAACCGACAAAACCTTGGCGTCTGTTTCGTTGCTGTATAGCTGCTAATTATCATCACATCAAGATCAACATCTAGCTAATTCTTGCTGCTGTCGTTAGTTCCTCAAAGATTAAGGACTCGTTACTGAGATTCTAAAATGGGTATTTTTGTCTTGATTTGAACAGCATTTCTATTGTTTAACTAGTAAGGTGCTTTGCAGACGGCGGGGCGGGCCGGGCCGGTCAATTTCACCGTGAACGATAGCGCAAAGGGAATCCTGTACTACCAACGCACACGGAGGGCAAAAAGACCGCGCCGCCAGTGTCCGCCGGGCGCCGCCAGTGCCAGGCGGACACTGGCGGCGCGCGCGGCGGTGTGCTTTGTGTTCGCGGCGAATGTAGCCGCGGACATCGACGGGCAGACGCGGTCTTTGCTTCGCAGACAGACCGGCCCGGCCCGCCCCGCCGTCTGCAAAACGCCTAAATGTACGACCGTATTAGTCGCCTACCCTGTGTTTTCCTGATAAAGATTGCCTTTTTAGGAGGCAATATCTGTGCACGCTGCAATCTTTTGCGGCACTAATAAACTGCATATTCATATTTGCTCAATCGTTACTTTTACTAACGTCACAGTCACTTAAGTATACTTTCTTTACATCATTATAATATTTCAGTACGGGCACATCACCGTCTTTTGCGAGGCAAAATGACGATGGGTCCTTTACGTAGTCAACTTTGCTGATGAAGGATATCTGGTCCCTTCTGCGGTAGTTGGAAGGCTTCTTGAGGCTAGGAAGAGAAGTGACGTCCCGACAGCTGTAGAGAAAAAATACTGTCATTATTAAACACGATTTCTAATTTTTTTTAACATACTATACCGAGTGTTATAAAATAATTTATTCGCATAAATCAATCTAAATTAACGTTTACTATTCGATGGATTTATGCGAAGCGAACAAATATTAAAAGTAATAAAAAAAAAACATTAAAAACAATTTATCTTTGCACTTTTACACTCACTTGCACTATGGCAAACAAAAGTGGTATACCTATTTAATTATGACGATGATAGTACTTTTCCTAAGCTGTTCAAATTTGTTTTTCTATTTATAGAAGTGAAGGTAGCAATTTTTTAGGGTTCCGTCCAAAAAAATTAAAAAAACGGAGCCCTTATAATCCTTATACGATCACTCGTGCGTCTGTCTGTCCGTTTAAATTGCTCCGAATCTACTGGACCAAATCAGGTAAAATTTGGTAGGATGGTGTAATCCAAAAACCCAAACATAGATGTGCAAAGGAAATTTTCAAAACCTTTGCCTCACCTGGTGTGCTCCAAGTTCATGTGGCGGGAATCGCTGCGACGCAGGCTGCGACAGAGGAGCGTCTCTCTGAAGGCCAGGCGATATCTGTAAGAAAGTACTCATTTAAATCAAGAATAATTGAATGTAGTACTGAACATAGGCCTCTCCAAATCCAGATACTCACGGCCGGCCTGCTTAACGCATTTTCTTTAGGAAACAAAAAATACTCTCCGAATGGTAGTGATTACGATCATCATATTACGGGTGTACGTAAATATGGTCTTAATTTTATGAAGAAATCCAGTGCACGTCAGTTGAAATATTTTTTTTCTTTCGTAAAACAAATACTTTTTCAGTCCCTTCCAGTCCCAGTAGATGCAAGGGTCTAGGTGAAATCCACTTACTACAATTAAAGGAAAATTATGTCAAATAAATAGCTATAATTTAAGCTATCTACACTTGTACAAATAACAATCAAAACGTGGTCCCTAGTCCATATTTCTGCGTCATACTGTCCAGAAAGCAAAGCCTCAAAATTACCTAAATTTGCTTCACAAAGGCCGACCTCTCTCATTCCTCCTGCCTTCCGATCCGAATAGGGTTTCCGAACAGAGGACATCGCACACAATGTTTAAAGTATGCCAATTTTCAGCCTGCACTGTTGAGTGCAGACTGCAACCACCGTTGGTTATCGGCAATCGATTTTTCAACAAATATAGCTTTCCAGTCCTTTTAGATGACCTCATTTTATTTATTTTATTTTATTGGATGAACATATACACGAATGTACAAATTGGTTTACAGTAAGATCTAATAATTTTTGAATTTCGTACACACCAACGACATGTTCCACATCAGGGCTACTGCTGCTAGATACAAAACACCTACTATTTGTTAGATAAGAAAAGTCCTAGTATCGAAAGTCCGAAAATATTTCTTATACCATTTAACATCATAATGATCAATCTCTTCAAATTTTATAAAAATATATTAATGATCGAAACTCATAATCATCAGAATTCATAATATCCCTAGTAATAAAACTGGTTTATAATATTATTCGTTACAAATAACGGACCTAATTTTAACACATCTAATAGTCGTTAAACCTAACCGTTATCTCACGGCGGAAAAGTACTTGAGGGTGTCAAATCAATTTATGGCTAAACTTGTCACAAATCTCATCTGGGTTAGGTTAGGTTAGAACCGTGACCACACAAAAGTAAATTACAGTGTTAGTTCAAAAATTGTGTCATTAAAATTGGTATTAGCACTATACTATATATATAACGGTTTACAATGACATAATTTTTAACGAAAAATATAATTTAACAATAATATTATAATTATGGGTTATGGGTTCAGATATTTTCTAAGTGATGCCATTATTAATGATGATGATTCTCCAGACCGTTTTTGGTCACAACGACTGCATTACATTTTAGAAGCCTTGTTAGTCAGCTCTGTCGTGTGCCCTTATATTATGGCTAAATTAATAAGAAAATTATGATCACTGACTGTTATGAAGAAAATTGTTATTAACAAAAAATTATGAGTTGAAACATTTCTTAGTAATGACAGTATTAATAAAAAAAATATGATAACTGTCTGTTATGAGTTCCGTTGGAAGTAATAAAATATATTAACAAAAAAAGTATGAGAAAAAAAAATATGAATACAAAAAGTTAGTAAAACAAAAAACAGGAACAAAAATTTTATGTGAGCCAATATGGACCCTTGCCCCATTCTTTGAGTTGCTGGGGGACAGGTTTTACTGTCCCACAGGGGACAGGTCTGTGAAAGAGGGAGGCCCGTACTATAACGACCGCCTTGGTTTAGTGGTTCGCGCATCGGTTCATAACTTGGCGTTTGCGGGTTTGAATGCGAAGATTAGCACGAACATTTGTACGTAAGTCATGATGTTTATTACATGTATTTGTAAGTATGTTTATCCGTTATCCAGTAGCCATTGTACCTTTGCTAAGTTTGCTACCTAATTTGTTTAAATGTTGGAGCAATTAAATGTATCGTAAATGATTAAATTATTAAATAATTAACTAATTACCATCGCGGCCGCCGCGCTAAGGCCGCTAGGCGGGAAGCCAAGCATAGCTTGTTCTGTATGGTTTTACATAAATCGTTGGTCGTTATTGCTACTAATTCTAGGAATAACGAAACCTTAGTAGCTAGTTAACACTTCTCCTTAGGGAGTTAATTAAGAACTACCTTAGGGATAAGTTATGCACTTGTATACAGGGTTATTTGAAAAAATTAAGAACCTCGCTCGATTAGATAGCTAACATCTCAAACAACAACATTTGTTCTACGAGTTTAATCATAACTCAATACATTAATTAAAAAATGATTTTCCAAGCTTTTGTTGGACTGTCGTGACAGTTATAGTGTATGTTAGGCGAAGCGCGCGACGCCCGCCCGCCCGATCAAAAGCGCACAGAGATACGAACATTTAGACGTAAAATTAAATTGATATTTTTTTTTGTATGAAAGAAAATTGTGTCACATTATCTGAAGTCGTAGAACAAATGTTGTATATGTAAGCTATCTAGTCGTGCGAGGTTGTTGATTTTTTTCAATAACCCTGTATATAAGTTCCTACCTTAGAGTTAAGAATTATAAATAGATATCCATGGTTTCTACGGCCCAACTTACGCATACATGAATGGTTTTATCTGGTAGATAATAATAATTTTATTTTAAAAAAAATAGCAGACGTCCGTCCGAGCATGTTTCTTCACTATCGTAATCTAGGTATATAAGTAATACTTTTATCCAAAGCAGCTGCGGGACATATTTAAAAAGAAAATACTGGTCACATTATATTTTGAAAATTATTTGAAATTGAGTGTAGTAGGTACCTACACAGGAAATTAAAGAAAAATACATTAGCAAAATGCCAGCTCGTCACAAAGGTGCTCAGATTTAATTCCAGTTTGGATAACTCGTCTTATCGTACAAAAAAAAGGTTATTGAACTTTGCGGGCTGTAGGTCCTGTCGGTCCTGTATTTACCGTTTCCCTGTAACGAGGGTTGAAGAAATTATATTAATTGTTTTGAACGTTCGAACGATCCGTCTGTCTAATGTACCAAATAATTTTAACGTCTAATGTAAATAAAAAAATTAAAATGTGTGTTTACTTTACTGAAAAAATCAGAAAATTAAGAAAAAACTGTTCCGTGTGCATATCAAATGAAAGAGTTCACTGTGCTGTCTGTAAGAGTCTCAAATATATTTTTTAATTTTAAATAAACAGGTTCCTATGTTGACAATTCACCATTTTGTTACAGAAACATTTTTGGGAAAATTAATAAGGTAAGTAATACGTCGTTAATAGATTACATTACAGGAAAACTCATAACAAGTACGGAACCTTTTTCACGCAAATTCAACGCGAATGTGTCTGGTTTTATACATAATTTATTCATAAAAACGATAACAATGATTTAATACTGTTGTGGCTAGTAGGTTTTTTTACTTTATTATTTAAATTAAAAAAAGATTTGCTTGGTTGTAGGCACTAAGCACAGAATAAAGAGAGGTTTTTTGAGACTAACTTGCATATCATTTTTTTAAATAAGGAATTAAGAATTTTTACTTGCAGCTTTAATTTCTAAAGCAGAGAGAAATTTTAGATCTATTCTATTATCTTCTCACTTTTAACCTAGTGTTATCAACGCAGTTTAAAAAAACCGGCCAAGTGCGAGTCATACTCGCGCACGAAGGGTTCCGTACCATTTTCTATAAAAACGGCAAAAGAATCACGTTTGTTGTAAGGGAGTCCCCTTAAATATTTATTGTATTCTGTTGTTTAGTATTTGTTATTATAGCGGCAACAGAAATACATCATCTGTGATAATTTCAACTCTCTAGTTATCACGGTTCATGAGATACAGCCTGGTGACAGACGGACAGCGGAGCCTTAGTAATAGGGTCCCGTTTCACCCTTTGGGTACGGAACCCTAAAAACCATTATCAATCTATCTCGCCGTTCATTGTCATTCTCCGCTTCAATTTAGGCTTTTGGTTAACTTTTCCCCTTATAATTAAAAATCTTGTCATACAAGAGCTAAATACTCGTCGCTTCTAAGCCTCTAACTTCGTTATTTGCCGCGTTCCTAGTTAATTGCCACTTCTGACCCGAGATGTATAGGTATACTACGAGGCTTGTATCCAGGGTTGTGCCTTTTGAATAAAAAAAAAATATTACTTTTTTTATTATAAGGCAACCGTTACTGACTGCCTGATCTATTGGCGATTGCGCTAAAATTTGGCACACATATAGCTATTATGACCGTATGATATAGCTACTATGTGTGCTAAGAAAGAATTTTCAATGTTTGTATGGAGCACCAAGATCGAGGTTAATCCTTTAACCAAACAAGCAAATATCTGTTTCAGGGTTGAGAACGAAGCAGTTTTGTAGTTTTTTTATATTACTGCGTTTGACATTCAAACATTTACTCAAAATCAAATCTAACGCGAGCGAAGCTGCGGGCAAAAGCTAGGTAGGTAGGTAGGTGTATATAAGTTTGTTAAATAATTTTATAACTCCAATTTTACGGAGTGATTATAGGTACTGCTCGAATACACCAATTTTTCAAAGGGACCAATAACAAATCCCTTACCCGTACCAAACAGCGCCGACTTACATCAGTTTGTAGTTTGGTTATAGTGTTAGTTCCATAAATATTTTTTTGTTGTAGGTACTTAAGCAGTAGGACCATAGTAGAAGAAAGCCAAAATCTTCTTTACAATCATATTTTCAGACAATTATTTTAATGAAATTATATTTTTTAGTTAAACATAACATATATTTTTATTAATTTATATTGCGCTAATAGGGATGTTGACCCCATTCATAAATAATTCTAAGTCATCATTTATTAAAACAGTCACTTTATTTTAGGCCTAATAACTCAGTACAATTTCATTTAAGAGGCAAACTGATTTTTGGTTACTTTAAAATCGTAAAAAAGTAAGGCAGTTGAGTTTATCGGATAGTGACGTCATAATCCGGTATCGCCATACAAATTATTAGGAAGATATCTGTTTTGACAGTTCATAAAAAGTATGTCAATTGATTGGTGGTGTCAACTAGCCTATTTATATCATATGCTTTAGTAATTGAACTTCTATGGAACGGAATTCACATTTAGAGGGTTCAGAATCTTCATTTACTATTATCATTTATTAAACTTTAAGAACAATTTACCAAGAGCTGGCAGCCCTAGGTGGATGCTAACATGCGTCTGCCATTGTCATGCTAGAAGTTAGGCGTGAAACCGAATTAATGTAACTATGTCAGCTTGCTCGTCTGTCCGCGGGAAATGTTTCGGCCGTCACGAATGTCTTAATTAGGGCTGCCACTTGCGAGGAATACTTAATGTGTAAATAATTTAAATGTAGGCTTGGTCAGGCCCAGACACCGAACCAGAAAACCGAGTCGCGCGGAATTGTTATTTCTCTGTAGGAATAAAAAAAAAATCGGGGTTCCGTACATAAAATGAAATAACCGGAACCCTTATAAGATCACTCGTGCGTTTGAGTGCGTTCTCCGAATCTACTGGACCAAATCAGGTGAAATTTGGTAGTATGGTGTAATCCTTTAACCCAAACACAGATGTGCAAAATTTTTTTTTAATAAAGGCCATTTTCGGGTTACAAATTAGGTAATAAAAAAATTGCAAATATAAACTTTACTTTGTCTTAAATCAAATGGAAGGGATTCGTTAAGGATCTTAAGTATATATTTTTTCGTTATTATTGTAAAATAGTTTTGATTTTATTCATGAAAGAAGACGTAAAATTGACCATTGATCCTGATCCCATGGAATCAGGGCGGTAACCACAAACTCTTAAAACAATCTCAAATCTGTCAAATTTTGTATGTAATGAAGCAAGAAAGACAGATTTGACAGCGTTGAGACTTGAGATTGTTTAAGAGTTCATGGTTACCCCGCTGATCTCCGGAACTGCAGTACTTAAAATTAAAAAAAAAATCAAATTTAGTTCATTACTTGTAGATTACAGGAGAATCCTTAAGAATTCTATCAATTGAAAACAAAGTGGCAAGGCGCACACATTTGACTTTGGCATTGTACGGAACCCTCTCCACGCGAGTTCAACTCGCCCTTGGCCGGTTTTTTTTATTTCCGCGAACAAGACACGTCTTGGTCTCGATCGAAGTAAGGAATTTATTTGTGTTATGAAATAGCAGACAAGAAAACCTCCTTCTTTTTTGATGAAACCTTTTTCTAAATATTAATCTGAAGGGGGAATTTAATCCGGAACCCATACCGTTCAAGGCAAAAGGGATCGTCATTGATTACCGGATAGGCGTAGTGGCGGATATTTAAATTGAACGCAAAACCTTTTGCGGGCCTGATCAAATTCCAAATGCTTAATACTCCTGTCTGTTATGCCAAGCAAATTATGAAGTACGGTTAATCTGACATGGTTCAAGAGTAATGTTGTAAAACATTGAAAAAGATAATAATTGATTGTTTAATAAACATAACATAGCGACAAGCTTAACCCAGATACAAAGTATTATACATTTTTGTATAATATAGTTTCAGGCTTATCTGGGTTAAGGAAAATCATTCGATTTCGATAAAGCCGAAAGCACAGAATATAATAGGACAAGTCCGAAAGTAGGCGATGTTTACATAAGTTGAGCGTATAATATAACCAATCCAAAGGCTTAATAACTTGTCTAATTTAAAGTAATTTGGAATTTATTTAGACATCACCAACTAACATGTTTTTCTTAAACTGTTAAAACGCAATTATTTCATAGTATGGTTTGACAATAATAAGATGTGACGTCACACCTATTAACTGTTAAATAGACTATTATATATAATGAATCAAATTTCACAAATAATTACAATTTTAGATAAAAATAATACCTTAGTGTTATTTTAAAGAAATTGCGTCTTAGAATCATTTGTCAATGGTTTCAGTCAAGTCTTTAGTAATCAGAGATTTGAATATGGCTTAGTTTGCTTACTCTACATTAATATATTATTCTGCTTAAGAAATCCGATGGCTTACCCCTTGTTTCAATTCATAATATATAAATGCAGTAAGTAGGTAAAAAACCCTACCTTGGTGAATATTTCTGACTAACAAATTTGGTCGGTTTCGCTCTAACAGTGCTTTAGCACAATTCTTTTTTTTAAATATTGGACAACATCACATACATTGCTCTGATCCTAAGATAAGTTGTTAAAGCACTTGTGTTATAGAAATGCGGCCTTAGACGAAAAGATATCGAAGTCATCTACTGTCATTAAGGATAACGAATACAATTTACCAAGTCATTTCACGACGGTATTTGCCAGTTCCAATACATTTTATAATTTTCAAACTTTTATAATAGTTTTCATATTTTTACTTTGGCTGCGTCCTCTGGCACTTTTAATAATTTGAAAAGTTTGACAAAAGCCGGCCTATAACGCTCCTAAGTGAAGTTAGTTGCATATTTCTAACTAATGCACTTAAGTGTTTACACGTGCATAGTAATTGGCCATCTATGGCCAATGTAGCCAGCAAAGGGCTTGATGTAAAATGCTTCATTACATTACTCTGGGCGATCGTTGTAGTAATTGAATAAAGACATCTACACGATTTTGATAGAAATAAAGTAATAGCATCTAGTTTTTATCAAGTAATGACGACACAACGTGTTAATGACCAATGAAAAGTAAAAAAGGTATTGAATATTTTCAGATTACTCGTCTTTTGCAAAGACTTCGTTCTTTTATTTATCTCTTAACCAGTTGGTATCTAAACTTCCTTTAAAATTAGCTTGAATAGTTTTATATTCAAAAACACCTATATTCATACGTTTAACTATCAAACAAACAAAAAGCTGATGATTTATAGGAATAAATAGACAAGCAAATTGTTATGTTTATCATTTATCCCGAACAGCTATGTAAACTCGTATGTAAACACATCGTACGAAACGTAATCAAAGTTAAAGTTAAATTGAAACATTACTAAAAGGTGTTATTTATGATTTCGTATACTCTTCTAGTCTCAAGTTTAAATATATTCAATAACAATGACACCTCTACAAACTTAGTAGACTTTGAAGAGTTCTAAGACTTGCCTACTAGAAGGCACAATTTTTTATGGACTAGTTAAAGTAGTTCTTAGTTCAACTTCAACAGCAAGCGTCAAGTAATATACCTGATTAATTAAAAAACCAAGATAAAACTCTGATTTGATTTTTGACGATCATAATTATTAAGCATCAATAATAAGCATTCGTTAAAATAATCAAAAAGAGTTTCTTTTATAAATTGTTTCCACATTCAATTATCTAACCTCGAACTAAGCAAAGCTTGTACTATGGCAATTCATAACGGAAATGTAAATACTTGTATTCCGAACACAAATATACGAGAAAATTTAATTTAACAGTAGTTCGTATGTGGAATTTGAAAACATTTAGTTTACATAAGTAGGGGGGGGGGGGGGGGCATAGGGCACTGGTTTTTAACAAGTGCATAAAACGCACAGGTTTTATGTACGAGTTATACACTCTGCTTTTTACTTCGATTGTGAGGAAATTAAACAGCAATATTGTAAAAAGACGTAAAACAATTTCAAATTGCAACACAAAGGAAACAAGGACTTCCCGCCATTAAACTTTTTTTAAACGTGGCAATGGCACTTAGCTTAAGTCGTAGTCCCTATTGCTCTTGTAAAATAATTATTTCTTAGAAAACTCATAAATATTCCTAAGTTTTATTAATTTAGTGTTGTAACATGGATTATGTAGGTATAAACGAATCAATTATCAAGTTTATTTAACGAAGTTTAATGTCTTTGACGACCTTCTGAGACCTAGACGAAGATTTTACTTCATGCACTAGAGCATAGAAAGCGATTTTATGCCGCCTATACCCAGCATAAAGATGAACTTTACGAGCATGAGAAGTGAAATAGTAGATTGTACAACAAGTGCATTAAACGCATCATTTTACCCGAGACGTGCCCGAACCGCAGGCAAGGGTGGATAGTCAAGTCGAGGGTAAAATGGGTTTAAGTACGAGTTATACACTCTGCTTTTCACTTCGATTGTGAGAAAAAAATTATCACTATATACTCGCATTATTATAAAACCGGCTAAGTGCGAGTCGGACTCGTGCACGAAGGGTTCCGTACCATTTTCTATTAAAACGGCAAAAAATCATGTTTGTTGTATGGAAGCCCCCTTAAATACTTATTGTATCCTGTTATTTGTTGTTATAGCGGCAACAGAAATACATCATCTGTGAAAATTTCAAGTCTCTAGCTTTCACGGTTCATGAGATACAGCCTGGTGACAGACGGACAGACGGACGGACAGCGGAGCCTTAGTAATAGGGTCCCATTTTACCCTTTGGGTACGGAACCCTAAAAATCATAAAACAATTTCAAATTGCAACACAAAGAAAATACAAGGACTTCCCGCCAATATACTTTTTTTATACATGGCAGTGGCACTTAACATCATAAGTCGTAGTCCATATTATTATGCTCTTGAAATATTGATTTATTAGAAAACTCATTAATATTACCTAGTTTTATTGATATAGTATTAAAACATGGATTATGTATAAAAATAAAGAAACAGAATAAAATAATAAGTTTTTTAACGAAGTTTAATTACGTGTGTGGTGGCTGTAGCATAAAAAGCGATTTTATGCCGCTTATACCCAGCATAAAGATGAACTTTACGAGCATGAGAAGTGAAAAAATATTTTTTACACGTCGCAATAGCTACTCAACTGTCTGTCAAATTATGCCTACTTAAGGCTTTTACTATTTTGTCCTATTTTTCAAGAGTATAGGGAAATAATAAAACAGTGTGTGAAAAGAAGGGTTCAGCAGACGTATTTTTGAAGCATACGAAATGAATCTTGAATTCGAACACGAATACGATTCGTGTACGAATTGTATTTCTATCACTCCCGATTTTACGCATTTTTGAATCACTCGAATTCTGTGTTCCTATTATTGTAAAAATTCTTTAACTATTTTCGTTTCACGCAGAAAATATTTAAAACCGGAATGCAAAAACTTATTGATTTTAAAAACCGGAAATGAATCGCATGGAACGGAACGAAAAAAAAAGTTTTTTATCTGTGAACCATATGTTTACTTGTCAAAGTCATACTTCTAAACTTTCTACTAGTGGAATCGAAATACGAGTGGGTCGGACCACTCGTTGCAGAATTCACAGAATGAATTTTCAAAAATAGCGATTTTAGTCATTCGCATGCGAATCTTGCCATTTCGTTTTCGAATTGGAATTCGCATGATTCAAAAATACGTCTCCAGGGCTGCGACTGGAAGTGATTTATTCGGCATTTGGCCAGAATCAACAACAAAATCGACGATTTTTTTTTAACAAACATTATTATTTATTTTTTAACCCTACCATTGCCTCTGGACAATTTATCGGCGAGTGCCGAGAAAAAGTAGCCCTACAAACTCGGTGATTATCGACGGCCTCTTTTCAAATAAATAAAATTACGAAGGCTAGAGCGAGCTCCCACTCGCTAGCAACCAATCCACTTTATCTATCTACCTATCTATTTATACAAAAATAAGTTTCGGCGGTCAGTCACCCCGTCCTGCAAAGGGCGACAAAGCCTCGACTTTCTCCTTTTCATAGTAAGAACATTATTTCTACGGGCGAAAATGGCGGTGCTTTTGTAGTCGTTTATTACAAAGTCATAAACAACCTTCTTGAAAAATATAAACTTACTCAACTTAAAAAAAGACGTACTCAATAAGATTTTGCCAAACAATATCTGCCATAGATGTTGTTTTAATTACCGTCGGGAAAATAATTAATAAAAAGAGTTATGATTTGCATTTATACTCGCTATGTGTAGAATAGTGTTTATATGTGCCATAATAGATATTCCCCTGTAAATAATACACTAAAGAATTTATACTGGAGCTCATAAACGTAACGGCGACGTAGTCGCAACGATATTTAAAATATCGTTGGTTATTCGCGATCACGAAATACCGCATAAACGCTGGTAAAACATTTTTTTACAGGCTGGTACAGAGATTTGATTAAAATTAACTTTCTACTCTAAGTTATAGTTAAATGGTAGGTATATCAAGCCAAAACTAGCATAAGATAACTTATGCATATGAATTAATAAGTCAGAAATATGATATCATCATTTTTTTTTAAATCATCCTACATAACATTTTTTTAGGATCCGATCAAAAATCTAATCAATCTATTCAGCCTATTTGCAGTCCACTGCTGGACGTAAGCCTCCCCCAAAGAGCGCTAAAGAGCACGAGGTCGTCGGTCCATCGGGCTGGGGGCGTCCTACACTACGTTTGGCGTGGTCACTCGAGGACCCGTTTCATCGGTTCTGCAAGAGATGTGGCCACCCAGCCCACTGCCACTTAAGTTTGCTACAATTTTGGACTAAGTATATCTGTTACTTTGGTCTTTTGCCTGATGATCGCGTTTCGGATTTTATCCCTTAACGAAATCCCAAGTATCGACCTTTCCATAGCTCGCTGAGTGATGTGAAGTTGGTGGGCCAGCTTTAGTGTAATGTTCCACGTTCCGGCTCTGTACGTAATCACCGGTAGGACACACTGATCTTTTTCAAAAATGATGATAATAAATTTCTGACTTCAACATAGTATTTATTTGCACATGTTAAGTTAACAGAGGCAAGTTTCAGCTTGATATACCTAACACCTTGTAGATATTATGTCACGTTCTTGTTTATACAAACTTCTAGTTGAAATCCTTTTATAAATTATGCATTTTCAATTACACTACTCTTATTTGTAAAGTTTCATTAAATCCGATCAGTAGTTTTGCGTGAAAGACTAAAAATCACTCACCTCACCCACCCATCCTCACAAACTTCCGCATTTATAATATTGGTAGAATTATTAATCAGAATAACAATGTTGTTTACTTAATATCTTTGCTAATTTGATCTGAAGGAAGGACCTTAGTTGCCGGTCATTAACCTTGGATACTTCTAAACAAATTCTGTATTTAATCGAAAAGTGCGGGCGCTGCTTTTGAATTTTCTTTTCTTATCCTTAATTAAGATTAGAGGTTATTGGCAGTTACGAAAGTTCTTTGTCAAAAGGAACTGAGTCTAAGTACATCTTGTTCTTTCTTAGAAAAATATTGCTACAATTAATTAGCTCGGATATTCGATCGCAAAGTTGATTTGAGAGTCAAATGACGAACGAGAGACTAAGTTTCAGATTTGGCGGAGAATGACATTCTATAATTTTATGTTGGATAATATGATCTCAAAAAAAACTTTACTCAATACCAGATACCTACCGAAATATTCTATATTATGTTACAACATACAATATACACAATTATAATACAATTATGTAGGTAGCTATATTAGTTTGGCACATTGACACAAGGCGTAGAATTTATTCAACCAGGTACCCAAAATTTTATGTAATAGGCATGGATGTTGGTATTAAAAATAATAAATAAATATGCGTCAGTTAGACAACACCAAACTATTATGGTATTGAGCAAAATTAGTTTTATCAAAAGCATTATTTGATAACTAGGTAAAATTTACGGAAATAATAAGGAACACCTTGCAGTTGACGCACTTGGGTATGTGATTGCGAGCTAAAAGAGTTTTATTTGTAAAAGATTGTGATTCCATTTTCTATTGACAATCCAAGGACAATTCAGGAAAATAGACAATACGCAGACTTTCACGCCGTCAGTGTATTTCTCGCGTGATTTAACCCTTAAGAGGGAAAAATACACTCGAAATAACGTCGAAAACCAATGAAATATTTTATCATATTGTGAATTTTCAGGAGAAATAAAATCGTGTCGAGGGCAAATAAAAATCAAGATGCTGACGTGAGAGTTAACCAAGGACCGAAAAACCGGGTGTAAAGGTAAGCCCTTAGTTAATCGGCAAACATGACGTATACAAAAATTTATTACCGTTCATACGACCTCTTATATCACGGGGAACGTACATATAACGTCACAGTTTGCGTGTTTGTGTCTCGTGTCTGCGCATGAAAATTTACACACATTTGACGGACAGCAGAATAATGTCAAATGTAAATGCGTGAGTGAAGATACGTTGCACAGGCTCACAAAGTACGTTATCAAGTCAAAAATTTCCAAAAAATAAATAAAATAACTACTGTTTCAAACAATTTTTTTTCAAATTATTTTACTTTTATAAAATATTCAAAAAAACGGCGGCTATTTTGGTGTCTTAACCATAGGATAAGGTCTTGTGTTCAGTAACAAGTCAATTTAAATTGGTTACGGAGTACTGTGACTTTCATCATCCGGTCAGCAACATGACATGATGATTACCAAGACCCAAAAATCAGCATTGAGTCAGAAAATATATGCAAAAAATTATAGGTGCCTATAAAAATTCAGGGTTGACCTCAATTTCCCAGGGATCCCACCATCAGAATCGAATCAGAACTTGGTAAAAATGGGACCACCTCGGGAGTATACTCTTTTAAACGAAATTCTTTTTTCGTTTAAAAGTGGTATAGTATACTCCCGAGGTGGTGATTTTAAAATCGGTCCTTAATTCACGGAGTAATCGCGTATCAAACATACAAAAAAACAACATTCCGTCGAATTGACAACCTCCTCCTTTTTTGAAGTCTGTTAAAACAAAGACTCACCTGCCACTCATGACGTTATACAGAATGGGGTTGACGGTAGCAGACACGTAGTACAAGGCCCCGGCCACGTTGAACAGATGCTCGTTGATGACGTGGAACTGAGGCAGGCTGTCTCCGTAGATGAAGAACAGCCGCTGGATGTGGAAGGGCGCCCAGCACACGAAGAAAGCCACCACGACAGCCGCTGGGGAAAACAAAAGGGTTACAAAATAACTTTGGAGACAGAACCTTAAAGGAGCGAATACAGTACCTCCTTAATAGTTTGCAAGAAGACATCCCTCGAGAAGGAGACAAAATTAAAAATAATCTTTATAGTTGTCCTCTGCCTAAAGATTGGCTGGAAGTGATCGCTTTTCAGCGATAAGACCGCTTAAATTGTACATCTTTCTGTAAATATCAACTGTAACTTCTTTGTTTGGTTTGCAATAAAGAGTATCTATCTATCTATCTACTTACTTAGATACCCATGATATGATATTTACAGGGCTGACGGTGTCACCTTCGTTTCGTCACATTATGTTATATAGATAGCTTGATCTTCGGAAAATTTTAGGATTGATTACCTTAAATACTAGATAGGATTAGCTAAATTGAGTTCAATGTCTCTCATAATCTCAATTTGTAAGGTATGAGAGAGATTTGGGATAACAAGAAGGTTCAGATTACTAGATTTTAACTTAATTGAAAATCCGTTTTTAGGGACTGAGGGCCTATGTTCAGCAGTGGGCGTTATATGACTGAAATGATGATGATAATAATCCATTTTAACCCTCGGATTAGTTAGTTGGTTGTCAGTTCGTCTGACAAAAGTATTGTTTTCAAGGAGCTAAAATAAAATACTAATATTGTCATAAATTAAATAGTACCTATGTGCTGATTGTAGTTAGTATTGTTGTTATCTACTCAATAATAGTAGATTATTTGTTATGGGCCCAAAATAATGTACTTACACAGAGCGAAGTGAAGGATCCTGAGTTTGATCCCGAGCGTAGCAAGGGATTCTAGAGTAGAATCCTGAACGTAGCGAGGGATTCAAAGTACGTCGCACGAGGTTAAATAATTTCGGTACCGTGTCGCACACTCAAACAGAGTTCACCCCCCCTCTATTTTTTATTACCGGCCAGGACTTTATCAAAGTGAATTGCGTTCAAACTTTTTAATTTAATAGTGTTCCAAATTCAAAAGTCATTTCGTCACTGTTATTAAGTCGCCGGAGTGACCTTTTTTGCTGGTTTTTGCGCGCACTTATCGAGGAAAAAAGTGCCTATTTTCGAATAGATGGGATGAAAATGGTGTTGTCTTATCTAACCCCACGCCAGGATAACAAAAATGTCTAGACTAATTGAGAAGATCTGTTTCCTGAATCGGAAATCGGACGGAAACTTACATCACCAATAACCCTCGTCGTAAGAACTGGACAAGATAATGTACTTGTACACCAACCTCCCTAGTCCCAAGCTAATTACACGGCTGAATGCCCGTTTATCTACATCAATAACTAGATTGAAAAAAAAAATATACATCGTACAAAAAATAAGCTTATAATTTTTAAATATTTTAAAAAATGGTAACAAGAAAGCAAATTGTTGTTTTGTGAGTTTTTAGGTTATATTTTGGGATTCATGTATTATCTCGACTCCTTATATTCCCATTTAATAATGAATATCTTATATTACCACTATAATCTAGCAGATTATAAGGCACATATCGACAAGCGTTTCATTAGTAAACGCTAAAATTTGTGGTGGGCCCATTCTTCAAACTCAAAGAAGGATCTCCTTTCGTTACCCAATTTCAAACCAAAATCACTTTTAGGTCCCGCTAGCTCGGTGACAGATGGATCAGATCATCTTTTTTTATAATAGGTATTTTCAAATGATAAACATTTTTATTTTGAATAAGAATATGTTTTATAGTATCCATTGCACGTTAACAGAAACGCCTTTCGTTAATTAACACTGTATTTTTCTACCAAGCCTCCAATTAGTGTCTTTCACTCTTTGGTTCGTCAAAGGCAATTGTAATATGACATAATACTTGAAATTGTTCCTCAACCTGAGGGTACAAAAAGTTTTTAACTTCAAAATTGTAAAGAGAAAGAAATTAGTTAACCTTTGAAATAAAAACCAAATCATTGTTACCTACTTTCGTAACTTCAGGTTTTGTTTTTGCCTTTAATAAATTGTTTGTATAGTTAGTTACATAAGTTACGAAGACTTTTGTTTTGAGTCATCAAAATCAACCAATTTGTGAAGTTGATCTACACTCGATTTTTACAAAATCAAGTTTTGAAATAGGTTATTTTCCAAACTTTGTTACTTAAAACGCGCTCTTAAACATTGATACTCATACCAGGCAAGGCCTAGTTCAGGGGTACCTATTAGAATACAGATTTTTACGATATCGAATTTCATTTCACAGAAAACTATTACACGTTTTTTAATATCTATTTCTTCAATTACCTAATCGAATAAGTTATTCATCACCGTTTCATATTATCGAACAAACTATTATAAAAAAAAAATTAAAGTTGTTTTGGTTACCAGAAAAACGGTATATCGAACTAACATTTCATATTATTAAGTTATCGACAAAACTATTCGTAAAACATGTTTCAATAAGTAACGGTACATATAATTTTTCGCCTAATAACTTTTAATCGCAGTAACGTCTCACCGAACGATGCATTCATCTGTTGACGGTAAAATATTATTTTAAGCAATCATGCTGCATGCAAGCACGCATGCAGCATGCAAGCAAGCAAGCAAGTATGCAAGCAAGCATGCAGCAGGCATGCATCATGCAAGCAAGCATGCCGCAGGCATGGTTTCTGTCACGGCTTCGGCGCTGCGAGGCTCTGGTGGTCCTACGCGAGCAGATAGTTTTAACGCTCACAACCGCTGCTTCAGCTTGCTCAGCCTCACCTGCTCCTCAGCTCGCGGGCCGCCTCGCCCCTCCGGGCCTACGCGATTTTAAATTACACTCTAGGGGTAGGGCAGTCTCTGCCCTTCCGACTGCGTGGCGTCGGGGTAAGCTAAGTCGATTTATTTTAATTCATACATATATTTTTGTTTATAATTCACTGAATATCGAGATATCACGCACAAAAAGGGTTAATTACATGAATATCGTATTTTCTATAAAGACTAACTTTACTGAATTAAACATTGATGACTCAACTATTTTGCAATCTGAAACTTACGTGTAAACATATTATGGGTAACAAAACTTTGATCCAACATTATTTCGATAAAATATGAAAAGAATTAACGATGGACTGAGTTTGTAGATATAATAAATAATTAAGGAAACGAAATTGCGATGTAATTCTAGGATTTGTAAAATATTGTATAAAAAGATCTGCAAATAGTTTTATGAGAAAAGAAAATCGATGAAGTTAATTGCGATTGTTTCCCCTAGTTGAGACTATAGGTTTGTTGATATTTTTCCACTATCTAAAAACAACTCTCTAAAAAAATGTTAGACTCACTTCTAAATTGTTTTTTTTTAATTTTGTTGTGGTATTTAGCTTACCTTTTACGAATTAACGTTTTTTTTTTCAATTAAGTTAAGATAACTCTACTTTTCACGATGAAAAATGACTATATTAAGCTCGCTTTGCTCTCGTTAAGTTTATTTACGTAAAATTAATCCACTTTCAACTATTCTTCTCTAAATCGTTTCAAGCTGTCATCATTTTTTACCATGGTGATATAGGTAAATGATACTAATTAAATAGAATGTCTATGAAAAATAAAGAAACAGTAAATGGTAAATTGCTATAAAACCTGACTAAAATAGGAATCAAAAATAAAAAGTGTATGCTTACACAAACATTTGATAGAGCAAATACATATTACAAATACAATTTTATATTCACATCTGTATTCCATAAATAACATCGTTTATTTTTGTTGTGGCATGAATGAACGAAGATAGTGAATTACCGAACAAAGCTCTTTTACTCGTGCACGTTTTTATTTTACAAAATAACAAAGCCTGCCCAAGCTTTGTCCTTCCACTATTTAGTGAGTGCATTTCAATTTGATAGAGCGGTTTAGACTTCAAAGACTACGTACTAGTGGTGCTGGTTATGGGCTATCGATAGAACATAAAAAACAGCCAACTGCGAGTCAGACACGGAGTTATACCACCAGTTTTTTTTTAAATTGTGGTCATTTCCTTGCCGAGAGTCTGACTCACATTTCACTAGTTTTGTTGTATATTTTAATGATTTTTTTAGGAAAACAAAAAGCTTATTATGCAACATCATTAAGTAAGACAGCTAAATATGAAACTTAGCCAGAATTTTACAAGTTTAACTACTAACAGGATTAACGTTATATCACTTTTAAACTTATATAGTAACCCACTACTTTTACTGTACAACTAATGGTCTAAAGATAACGATCGCAAAAAAGCGGCATTTTTTGGATACTTGGGCTATCTTTTTTTTTATTTCGTATAAAATTACACGATTGTAGATCAACGCGAAATTTGCGATGCGACAAGTAAAATGCGATTAATTCATTTACGAGCATCAAAATATGAAACTAAAATGACTGCATCTTTTGATTACGTTGGCCAATAAGTTTAATCCTACGTAAGTGATAAAAAAGTGTGTTTTTCTTCTTTTAACTTGCTATAAAAACATTGTGGTAGAACAATATGTACTACATAATAATAAATATTTGACATCACATACATTTCTCTGATCCTAAAGTAAGTAGCTAAAGCACTTGTGTGCAACACCTAGGTCCCAGACCCGAGACAATATAGAAAATAATATATTTTACATTGACCAAACCAGGAATCAAACCCCAGAGATGGCGACATGCCTTAACTCATTTAAGAACCTAGACTATTTACTGACTACCCACAATTCTTTTTTAAAACATTTTAGACCCGACAAGTGAAAACTTATACAATTGTTAATATCGACAATTTTGCAGCACTATCAAACAATATTTGCCAGCTTTCTTATCTAAGATTAGGCAATGAAAATGTTTTATCGCGTTCAGTTGGTTTTAAATACAATAGAACATTTGGACATACCTATTCCGAGTAGGTTTTTCGAATTTAAAGAGCATTAAGCATAGAAATAGCGCTATTTGGATACTTTATTGTGATCTCTTTGAAAGATACTCGTATTTATGGCTATGGATGCGTCTTTTGTGGACTGCTAAAATAAGTTTTAATTTAAATAGTAATTTATCTAAGGCAAACCGGCATGTACTTTAAATATATTAATTTCAGTTTAGACATTATTATTATTGGTCGTTCCTTTAAAATAATATTAATTTTCAACTGACTACGACAGTATTATTGAATAAAATACCTGCTATTCAGTTATAAAATTATTATATTGAAATTAATAAAAAAAAGCTTATCAAAACATTCATTTCTTACGTTAAAAAGAAAAGTTAGTTTGACTTCAGAGATAACAATCAGTCTTTTGTTTGAAGTTACATAATAAAGTGACTTCGCAACAACGAAACTTGCTAAGGGTAGAAATGATCGTCCTTCTCGAACTTAAAAACTGCTTGTCTGAGACAATTTATTTCGATACAACACAGTTAACGCATTATTGGACAGATAACGCCTGTAGCGTTAACAATAACACTTCCTCCTATTGTCTGGGATGCTGTCCGCTATTGTGTTAATCAATTCGATTACCTAACCCACGTGGAGTGGTTCTCAATTTGACGCGTGTATTATTTTGGGTTCCGTACCCAGAAGGTGTCAAAAAACGATTATTATATTGCACACTCTTGAGTAAAACCGCAAATAATAAAATTCGGCCAAGTGTGTTCGCAAGGGAATACTTTCCGTTGACCTAAATCATGCTTAGCAAGAAAGTCCAAAAACTGTTTTGTAGTTACATATAAAAAAAACTCGGAAAAAGTGGTTTTATTTTCGAGACTAGATGTAATGTACTTACCAACTATTAAGAGGTCTTTTCGCATTATAGTATGTATGAACTTGTAATAAAATCTCTTTGTCTGTACTATTTGTATCTGGCTGGTTTTGGTATCATTTAAAGTTAAATTTTAAAGAGATAATTCCAAATTCAAATGAGGAAAATGTATGTTTTTCGTACTGTCAAGATGAGTGAATCTAATGAAGAAAACCGATACATTTTAATATTTACAAAAAAGGTAAAAAAGCAACGCAAGCCGCAAAAAAAATTGCGATGTTTATGGACCTAGTGCAGTGTCTGTGATAGTAGCACAAATTTGGTTCAAGCGATTTCAATCCGGAAATTTTGATGTCAATGATGCACGTCGCTCTGGTCGCCCAATTACGGATAAAATTGGTGCCATTTTTGAAAAAGTGGAGCAAGATCGGCTTATTAGCAGTTACGACGTAGCTGAAAAACTGGGAATTGACCACAAAACAGTTTTGGCGCATTTGAAAAAAAACTGGGTACACAAAAAAGCTCGATATTTGGGTACCCCACGAGCTTACTGAAAGAAACCTAATGAACCGTGTACTCATTTGTGATTCTTCATTACGACGTAATGAAACCGAACCATTTTTAAAGAAGCTGATAGCTGGTGATGAAAAGTGGATCACGTACGACAAGAACGTGCGAAAAAGGTCGTGGTCAAAGGCCGGTCAGGCTTCACAGACTGTGGCGAAACCCGGGTTAACTCGCAACAAGGTGATGCTGTGTGTGGTGGGATTGGGAGGGCATTATTCATTATTAGCTGTTACCACCAGGCAGGATCATCGATTCTGAACTCTACTGCGAACAACTGATGAGATTAAAGCAAGAAGTTGTGAGAAAGCGGCCGGAATTAATCAACAGAAGGGGTGTGGTTTTTCATCATGATCACACTAGACCTCACACATCTTTAGCCACTAAGCAAAAATTAAAAGAGTTTGGCTGGGAGGTGTTAATGCATCCGCCGTATAGTCCTGACCTTGCACCTTCAGATTTCCACGTGTTTCGCTCTCTTCAGAATTCTCTAGGCAGTCTCAGGTTAACATCACGAGAGGACTGCCAAAACCACTTGTCGCGGTATTTTGATCAGAAGCCCCAAAATTTCTATAGCAATGGGATCATGTCCCTACCTACAAGATGGCAAAAAGTTATCGAACAAAATGCTACCTACATACTTTATTAAATGTAAATAAACTATATTAAAAATGATTTGAATTTTCTAAAAATATGCGAAGAAAGTTTTCCCCCAACCTATTATTTACTTCTATAAGTTTGGATAGAACCCTCTGTGCGCGTCCGACTAGCACATGACCGGGTTTCTTTGTTGTATAAACATTAAAATTGTTTTGTTATTCAATGAGTATTTCTAAGGGACTGATTCTAGAGCTTGAAATACCAAAACCTAACAAACTATAGGGCGAACATTATAAGAAAACTATTTTTTATCTTACAAATAATTGTAAGATGGTAAGTCAATTAAGTATTTATAATGTATCTAACCTCAGCCTATCGTCAACCCTTTATAGAAGAGCCTTATCACCTAATGATAAATATATCAATCTGGCATATTACGAATAGTAAGCTCGTTTATTCATTACAATAATATTTGTCCATAAATAACAGTATGTTTTTTTTCTGAGACCAAATAAATAGTCAAGGCATGAAATATCAAGTAAATGTACTAAAACAGCCCCGCTATAAGTTGTAATATTATCTCGTTCGTTTCGAGGAAGACCTTCTTTTCCCCTCTAGATTGGCAATATCGGACATAAATAAGCATAACAAAAGAAACCCATTAACATAAAGGTTTCCTATTACTTACCAGATATATTAGTCGTTATATATTTTGTTTATTATCTAGATCCTGTTATTAACTTATGTGCTAGTCTGTTGGTGTTCGGTACTACCTCGTACAAAAAACTGTTAATTATTTTTTGTTTACTAGGAGACTGAAAATTTTTGTTTTCTAGCATAAAAATTTAATTTCATGGATCTTTTAAAGCAAGTATTCAATTTGCCAACGTTTTTATGGAAGGAGTACTTACTTTCCATGTTTATCTTTGGATGGGGTGTCATGTAAACAATCTAGGCATGAATTTTAACACAATACCAGCGTATGACTGTTTGAATTAATTATTTTTTATTTATTACCGGATTTTAGATACAAATGCTCGTGCAAATGACCATTTGGATTCGACAGCTGGCTTCATAGTCCAGAGCGCGAATCACTAGACAAGACGTAGTCAAATGACACTGACGTTTTTTTTCCATCATGACAAAGCAAAGGATTACGAAAAGCTGGAAATCGGTAGTACCTTACCTACCTTCTACTGTAAAGAAAAAATTAAGAACGAAAAACCTGGCTTAAAACGAGTTCTATCTTTGCTTAAAAGCTTATTATAGCCATGAAGCGAAGAAACGCTCCATGACTAACAAGCCCTTTGACTATCCTCGTCTGCTTGCCTTAAGGATGCTTATAATGTTGAGTATAGGTAGGTTCTATTTTAGGTTAGTTTATTGAGAAAATAAATGCCTTCATTCACCTATTGGGACAATTATTATGAAAAAAAAAACAGCTACAGTTAAAAACTATTAGAGCGGATATGCTGTTAGAAATGTTTTATCTACTGTGAAATCCGTTCAAATACCCGTTTGGAAATCTAATCTCTCAAGTTGAGGGCGGAATTGCCAATGAAATAAACCATCCCGTTTTAAACGACTTAATTTTAACGAAGATATGGGTACAAAGACCTACAAGCGCCTCGGTCGAGTGTTTCAAAATAATTTGAGAGCTAATATTTTGTTGGGCAATTTTCGTAAGTGATTTCCAATAATACTCAATAACGAGGTTTAAGCGCTAGACAATAAAATTAAATTGAAAAAAAATATATATGAGGATTTATCTATCTATTCAGCCTATTGCAGTCCATTGCTGGACATAAGCCTCAACCAAAGCGCGCCAAAGAGCTCGATCTCCTGCTTTTTTCATCCATCCATCATCAGCCCACACTAGTCCACTGCTGGACATAGGCCTCTCCAATTGCACGCCACTCTGCACGATCCACGGCTACTCTCATCCAGCTCCTGCCAGCAACCTTGCGAAGATCGTCACTCCATCTAGTCAGAGGGCGTCCCACACTACGCTTGCCGACACGCGGTCTCCACTCAAGAACTCGTTTACCCCAGCGGTTATCGGTTCTGCGACAAATATGGCCGGCCCACTGCCACTTCAGCTTGCTTATTCGATGGGCTATGTCGATGACTTTAGTTTTCAGTCGGATTACCTCATTTCGGATCCGATCCCTCAGAGAAACTCCGAGCATAGCCCTTTCCATAGCTCGCTGAGCGACTTTAAATCTGTGGACCAGCCCTATCGTGAGTGTCCACGTTTCGGCTCCGTATGTCATGACGGGTAGGACGCACTGATTGAAAACTTTCGTCTTAAGACTTTGTGGAATGGGCGACGTAAATACTCGACGTAATTTCCCATATGCTGCCCAGCCTAGCTGTATTCTTCTACTGGCCTCTCTCTCGAAGTTGTTTCTGCCCAACTGCAAAATTTGCCCGAGGTAGACATATTCCTTAACAACCTCGAGATCACTGCCTTGCACTGAAATGGGTTCCGGAATGATGTGGTCGTTGAACATAACCTTGGTTTTGTCCAGGTTCATCCGCAGACCGATGCGTTGAGAAGAATCAGCAAGGCCGTTCAGCATGGATTGTAGATCCTGCAACGTTTCGGCCACGATGACGATGTCGTCCGCAAATCGCAAGTGTGAGATGTATTCACCGTTGATGTTGATGCCTTGTCCTTTCCAGTCCAGCATTTTAAACACATCCTCCAAGGCATTTGTGAACAATTTGGGGGATATAACATCCCCTTGTCTCACACCTCGATGTAAGGGGATATGTTTAGTCTGCTGGTTCTGTACTTGGACGGCCATTGTGGCTGCATTGTAGAGACACCTCAACACTTGGATATATCGCCAGTCGACTTGGCATCGCTGCAGGGATTCTAGAACAGCCCAGGTCTCGACAGAGTCAAACGCCTTCTCATAGTCCACAAATGCTAAGCACAGGGGTCGATTGTACTCTTCGGACTTCTGTATAATCTGCCGCATTGTGAAAATGTGGTCTATGGTGCCGTATCCTCCTCGAAACCCGGCCTGCTCTGGTGGTTGAAATTCGTCGAGTCTTCGCGCAAGGCGGTTTGTGATGACTCTAGAAAACAGCTTGTAGACGTGGCTTAGGAGCGAAATGGGTCGGTAGTTCTTCAATAGGGTCTTGTCTCCTTTTTTGAAGAACAACACGACAACACTCCTACTCCACGCCTCCGGAGTTCTCCCATCAAAGAGAACAGTGTTAAAGATGTGTTGGAGTTCCTTCAACACAGGTTTACCGCCTGCTTTCAGGAGCTCAGATGTAACACCGTCCTCACCAGGGGCTTTTCCGTTTTTGAGCTGTTTAAGAGCCATCTCAATTTCGCCTAGGCTGACTTCTGGCAAGTCTTCGGTAAAGTGGCGGGTCAATATGGCTCTGGAATCCTCATTTTCGGGATCAGGTTGAGATGCATGCGAGGCGTATAGCTGGCTGTAGAAGTTTTCAATTTCCGAAAGAATCTCCGGCCTCGAAGCAACGACTACGCCACTGGCCGTCGTCAACTTCGTCAAGTGGCTTCTCCCGAGAGACTGGACAAACACTTTCGATCCCCGATTTTGCTCTATCGCTCGTTCAATTGAGCGTGTATTGGAGCATCGGAGGTCGTAGCGTACTAGTTTGCCAATCTTCTTGTTGAGAGCCCTTTGTTCGGACGAAGTGACAGGTGGGTCCTCACGTCGTTCCTTCATAAGCCTAAGAGTCTCATTCGAAAACTTCGACTTCTTGCCTTTACGCTGAGTTGCGCAAAATCTCGTACCTTCCTCCCTGAGAATTCCGACCACTTTTTCGAGGGCCTGGTTTGTATCAACAGCATTTGTGGTTTCCATGGCAGCAAATCGGTTTTCCAGTTTGGTCTGGAACGTTTCGGATCCCACGATGGTTTGGAGCAGGTTAGGACGGAGCCTGGACTTCATCAAGCGGACACGTTCGAGCTTAAAGTTGATATTCAGAGAGCCTCGGACAAGTCGGTGATCACTGCCGGTATTAAACCTGTTAATCACTGAGACGTCTCTGAATATATGCTTCTTATCCGTCAAGATAAAGTCGATCTCATTTTTTGTCTTATTATCGGGGCTACGCCATGTCCACTTTCTTTGGGGCTGTTTCTTGAAGAAAGAATTCATCAAGAAAAGCCCCTCTCTCTCGAGAAAGTTGACAAGCATTTGCCCCCTATAATTCCTACTGCCAAAACCAAAGGATCCTACTACCGATTCGCTGCGATTTTGTACTCCCACTTTGGCGTTGAAGTCCCCCATAACAACGTTGTAGTGGGCCTTGGTGGTGAAGTGTAAGGCCTTGGATATGTCTCCGAACATATCCTCCACTTCATCGTCAGAGTGTGTCGAGGTCGGTGCGTAAACTTGCACAACCTTGAGGCTATACCTCTCGGTTAGCTTGATAACGAGATACGCAACCCTGCTCGACACACTCGACACTTCTACAACATTGTCACAGAGGGTTTTGTGTACCAGGAACCCTACGCCACCCTGGGATAGCTGGTCTCCCTCTCGGTAGTACATAAGGTGGCCCGATTCAAGGGTTACGGTGTCCTCCCCCTCTCTTCGGACTTCGCATAGCCCAAGAATATGCCACCTTATCCGTCCGAGTTCCTCTTCCAGTTGTGCCAGGTGTTCATCGAGCCGTAGCGTGCGTCCGTTGTACGTTGCCAGGGTCAGTTGTTTATGGCGGCCTTCCGTAACCCGGGGATTCTTCGCACCCCCTGCCCTGCACTTACCATGACCGCCGCCGTGGTCAGGCATAGCAGGGCGGCCGGGAACTAGGGGCCGTGGTCCGGTCTGTGTCGCCATGTTTGGAGGGGTTTGCCCATAATTGCCACGCTGGGCATGCGGGTTGGCAATCGCAGTGCGTAGCTAATTTTACCGGTGTCGCTGCTGCCCGACACCGGTCTGTGTATTTAATTGCTACGCTCGAGTTGTGATGGTTATCCCGCCATCAGTCGGTTTGTCGTCAGAGCCTCGTTCGTTAGATAGCAGGGTGTACCGCGTGCAGGAGAGGTTGACTTGGGCACCGTGTGATGTAGGTCGGCGCCCCTTACACCCCTTCACTTCATCCATCCACTGCCAGCCATCTTCCTAAGATCGTCGGTCCATCGTGCATGGGGGCGTCCTACACTACGTTTGCCAAGGCGCGGTCTTTACTCCAGAACCCGTTTGCTCCACCTTTCATCGGTTCTGCGACAGATGTGGCCAGCCCACTGCCACTTAAGCTTGCTACAATTTTGGAGGATAGGAAGAGTAGATCAAAACCGGCCAAGTGCGAGTCGGACTCGCGTACGAAGGGTTCCGTAACATCATCTATAAAAACGGCAAAAATCACGTTTCTTGTACTGGAGCTCCCTTAAATATTTATTTTATTCTGTTTTTTAGTACTTATTTGATGTTATAGCGGCAACAGAAATACGTCATCTGTGAATATTTCAACTCTCTTACTATCACGGTTCATGAGATACAGCCTGGTGACAGACGGACAGACAGACAGACTAACAGTAATAGGGTCCCGTTTTACCCTTTGGGTACGAAACCCTAAAAAAAAAATCTATTCTCTTTAATGCACAATAAGCTGATAGATGATAGGTCCTGCAGTAGAACTATGTTGAAGTTGACGCAACCTGGAGGCCTACTACTTAAGTGTTTCGTTCGTTCGGACGTATTATCCGATCAAATTAAATAAACTTTCACTTTTATCAATGCTTAGACAATTTATGAACAATTGAAGATAAATAACACTTGAAAGAAATCATCGACCTCAGATGGGACTCGAAACCACGTTCCATCGCATGCCGGGCGAGTGCATGCGATGGGACGTGGGTTCGAGTCCCACCTGAGGTCGATGATTTTTTTAAAGTGTTATTTATCTTCAATTAAACCTTGAATGGAATTGCTAAAAACAAAAATTCTCAATTTATGAACAATTCAATTTTAATGAAGCATACAAAAATGAAACAGTTATTTTAATTTAAATAACATTGAACTTTTACACTGTAAATTTTTACCGATTGCCAACCGGTAGGTTTCAGGATTAGGATTCATTAAGCAAAACTTTGAAAATATCATATTTTTGTGTTCGAATAATAAAAAAAAACAACTCGAAAGCGTGAAAAACAATAGTAATTCACTAGACTGTTAGACGTAACTGTCCGCCCGTCGCGACGGCGCCCGGGGCTACTACTGTTTCTCGTCAATTTCGAGTCTCATTTCACACAATTTGTAAATCAACCATTATTTGACTTTCAGGACAAAAGTATTTACGAATGGATTGTTGCATTGAGACCGAATCTTTACGCTGCGGAAAGAGAGCCAGTAAAAATTTACGGTGTATTTATTTATTTACTATCAAGGATAAACTAAGTATAAGAAATAACTTAGTAATCAAATTAAGTGAAAACTCTATTTGAAGCAAGCTATTTCAAAAAAACTCCATGAACTATCCAAATTCTGCCTATTATCATGATTTCGTAACTTAATCAATACAAAATTGAGTGTTATAGCCGTAAAATAAATTTTGGGCCATATTGATTTGGGATAAGGGGTTATTAAACCAATTTCGTTGGATATTACAGTTATTTGAGCGCTAAGTGCCATCAAACTATCGAGTAATAAATTCTAGAGTGCTAGGGACTTTGAGGTATTGAATTAAATTGATACCTATATTAAATCAACGCTCCTTTTACACTAGAGATAAGCAAAAAAACCGGCTAAGCGCGAGTCGGACTCACGCACAAAGGGTTCCGTACCATTATCTTTTAAATCGGCTAATTTTGAGTTGGACTCGCGCACAAAGGGTACATAAAAACGGCAACAGACAGACAGACAAACAGACGGACAGCGGAGCCTTAGTAATAGGGTCCCGTTTTACCCTTTGGGTACGGAACCCTAAAAACCCTTAAATTAGAGGTAATATTATGCTTAAAATAATCGCCTGCGTCGTTAGATATTGCAACGTCCTTTCACTTCACGTTATTTCAACGTGTCAGCTTACTAGCTTTCTAGGTAACAGGAAACTTAAAATAATTCGACGAGAAACCGAATGTCCTCGTTAACTTAATTAGATCATGGAACTTGGAAGAGCGATCGCTTACATAGTGAAATGGCTTGAGTTTGATTCCTACCTAAGACAATCGATTTTTTTTTGGACCATCATCGCTTTTTGATACCTACTATCTAATTTTTAAAGTTCCCTCGAAAATATTAATCAATTTAGGTGTATATGTAAATCTATACAAAGTGTAATCTTATTTTATATTTATTATTAGCACTTGAATGCTACATCAAATACAAATTACTGTGCTTATATTACAATTTATATAATTTGCACGGATAGTGGAGTGTATGTACATAGACTATTTTTAAGCCGAAAATGTAAAAGACGTCATTCAGTGACAAATCAAATCCCACAGAGACAGTAAATAAATGCGATTTTTGTGTTTTTAGCGTCTTGTTTTAAAGGGTTTTTGGGTAAATCCTCGTGAGTCGAAATGTCGTAAGACGGGTGAAATTTGCAGTAACATTGTATTAAAAATAGTATCGAACTGGGGTAGCCCAGGACGTGTGTTTATTAGTTAATGTACTTATTATACAGGGCCCTAACCATGAACTGTTAAAACAATCACAAATCTGTCAAACATTATCATTTCTGTCAAATTTTGTATGAAATGACGTACCAAAATTGACAGATTTGACAACTTTAAGATTGTTTTAAGAGTTCATGGTTATGGCCCAGTATGGAACAATAAACTTACTTTTATAGGTTCCAACCAATTACAATATGGTCAAATAAATAAATAAATATTGGACAACATCACATACATTGCTCTGATACTATGGTAAGTAGCGAATGCACTTGTGTTATAGAAATCAGAAACAACGACGGTACCACAACACCCAGACCCGAGCCAATATAGAAAAGTTCGTTTTCTACATTGACCCGACCGGGGATCGAACTCGGAACCTCAGAGATGGCGACGCCATTTAAAGTCCGGCGTGCTCGCCTCTCGGCTATGGAGGTCGTCAAAAAATTGTGTAACATGTTAAGTGGGTCGTATTCTTAGTTCTTCGAAAGAAGTTTATTGTATTCAATACGATTTAAATTAGTAGTGCTATCCTGCCTTTATTGCGAAATTTAGCTAATGCAAATAATTTTACGATTTTTTTTTCCAAATTTTTTAGATTTGGTGGCTCGGTTTTGGTGGCGAATCTCGGTTCTTAATATCACAAGATTAACCAGGATCCCTTTTTCTGGTCTTGAGCCGGAGCGTGAATACTAAAGATATCATAGGAAACACGCACTGCTAATAATATCTGAAAATCGAGTTAAGTCTAGATTTTTTAAAATTCAAGTGTAATTGAAATTTCTTGCAACAATTGCAATTCTATCCTAAGAGCTTTTTAAGTTAGAAGTTATTGATTTTGCAACAAAAATACACATACTATACCTACTGGTTATAGATTTACAATATACAATGGTAATTAGTTTATAGATTCTAAAGTTTTTTGACTGTCTAGTGTTTGTGTTTCTAACTATGATCTTCTCATGTCATAGCTACTAATATCAAAATGATTTTTTAAATTTATTTAATGTACACGACAGGTAATATTTTTATTTTTAATGTAATGTCAAAACCAGAATCTTGTGATTTTTAAGTAGATAAATTATTTATGTAACGTGCAACATAAAGGTTCAGCCATATTTCGACTCGGGCACATAGTTGAAACTACATTGATAAGCAGTTGACCGGGAAATTTAAAATTTTTATATTTTTAGGACATGTTAAAGAGCTCAATTTAGGCTTATTGCAGAAATGGTTGGGGGTTATATTCGTTTTTATTGGTTCATAATATTTTGGTCCGTGAAATATAGCTGGACCCTTTATTTTATATACATCTTTTAGAATCTTTATTGAAATCATTGTACATTCTGATTTCTCGACTGTTTCAATCTGTACTAATATTATAAAGAGGAAAGATTTGTACCTATTTTTGTATGTTTGTAATGAATAGGCTCAAAAAGTACTGGGCCGATTTAAAAAAATCTTTCACCAATAGAATGCTACATTCTTCCAATTTGACATAGGCTACATTTCATTTTGAAAAAAATTAGGGATCCTTGGTAAAATTTGAACAATGTAACCGAAGGTGTAGAAAAATGAGTCTTAAATGTCTTTCGTCGAATGCGCTGCCGAAACTATTAGCGATAATTGTCTACCCCGTGCGAAGCCGGGACGGGCTGCTAGTCATTAATATAAACAAAGATACTAAGAAAACTTTGAAAACAACTTAACGGTTATTGAGCAGAAAAGTTTTCTACTTTTGAAGTATCCTTTGAAACCACGGACCGAAATGCACCGTTTTCTTAAGCACTTAATGTTTCAGGTTTAACAAAACTTAGTTTGTTTTAAACATCGGACATTGTAACATCTGTATTGAAAGTTGGAACTTAATATCTTTGGTACAGAAAACATATATATATAATATAAACCTATCACAAAACCTCCAGTTGATATTATATTCTACGCGTTGAACAGATTAACTTAAGGTTACACGATTAATATGTTCTCATTTTCTAAATTGACACAAATCGAGAATCGAACTCTTTGCGTTCAAGGCGAACTACAAATTCAAATTCATTTAAGTAATTTATTTGTAGTGCATCATAGGTAGTTTATGTGCATTATTATAATTAGTTCCACTACGTGTATGTCTCGTCCCGCCATCAGTCTCCCTAGCATGACCAACGATATGATATGATATGATATAGCGATTTATCGACACCCAACTGTCAAAATATGAATACAAAGCCGCCATCCTAAATTTTTATCGAAACAGCGAGCATTTTAGTGCCGGTGACGTCACAGTCATGCTCGCTGTTTCGATAAAATTTCATATTTTGACTGTTGGGTATACAATTTAGCTATACCGCTATATCATATCATATCGTGTTGGTCATGCTAGGGGAGCTGACATACAAATATTTCGGTAATTTAGTCATCATTAATAATGTCACACAACTATATGATAATGAGTACCGCGCCATTAACGACTGGGTGTCAATATTATTTTAAAGAAATTCCCTCGTCTATCTGTCAGTCACTCTGTAATAGCCTAATCACATTTCTGTAATAAAAAATATACGAGTACAGAAATCTTTCTCATATATTTTGACACGGGTAAATTATATTGTAAAATATGTTGAGGCGTTGTATTTCTCAATAATGACGTGATATAGTTATTCATAAACTTTTTAAATTTAACTACATATATATTAAAATTTTCAAATATCGATAACTAAGAGCTTTTGCAATTTGGATTAGGTACATAATATTAAATTTTATGAAAATTGGATTCCATAATGGAATATTTCGTTACAAGGACGTAGTAAGTACCCATTATTATTAATCTATTATTGATAAGAGGGCTTATACAGGGTGTACAAAAGAATGGGACACTCCTGAAAACGACGTGATCAGCTGGTCATATACAACAACTTTTCCTATAGGAGAAACATCGAAATCGTGATTTTATTTTCAGATGCTCCCGCTGATGATCACGTGGTTTTAAGGAGTGTCCTATTCTCTTGTACATCCTATCCTGTATACCGAAAAAATAATAAAGATCAACCATGACATGACCCCTTATATTAAATGCTTAGAAGTGAATCAAATTCAATAGATATAATAATACAAAAAAATATTTAAATTTACATAAGAAAATATTATATTTCTGTTAACTAACTAGGCACGAATATGGTTACCTTATTTATAAAGATAAAGATAAAGATAAAGATAATTTATTTGCTTAAAATATGGTTTACAAGATATTAAAATAGTATAGTTTCTCATATTTTACCAATGTTGTGGCATGCAAACAGTATACATAACTAATTAAAATTATTAATTAAAATAAAATTACAATATTTAAAATGTCAACAAATTAATAATTTTTGTGTCTTACAACCAATAGACACATATTAAATCTAAAATAGGAATTTCTACAGTTATTTATAATTTCACATAATTAATATATTATTTGATAAAAATGTCATTTATTTTATAAAAGTTTTTGTTATGGAGCCATGTTTCTAGTTTTCGTCTAAACAATGTACTAGGTAAATCTTTGATTTCATTTGGAATGGCATTGAATATTTTAATACACATTGCATTACACTGTTTTTGATAGAAAGTCAGACTTGGGGCACTATTATATACAAGCCTGTTTCGATGTCTTAAGTTCCTATCATTTACGTCCTGCCTTTTTTTAAACAGGTGACTATTTTGTTTTACAAAACTGGCAGCTTCTAGTATGTACATGCAAGGAAGAGGTAGTATTCTTAACTCTTTAAATAGTGGCTTACAAGACTGTCGAGGTGATTTACCACAGATGGCTCTTACACATTTTTTTTGTGTCTTAAATAAAATATTAGAGTCAGTTGAATTTCCCCAAACCAGAAGTCCATATCTAAGCAGTGATGCGACGTATCCATGATATGCCGCTAGCGATGTTTGCATGGCAGATGTGCATCGAAGCCTGTTTAGTACAAATACGTAACGATTTAGCTTATCTCGCACACTCTCTACCTGTTTTTTCCAGTTACAATTTTCATCAACTATTATACCCAAAAATTTTGTGTTACTTACTTGCTCAACTTTTATCCCTTCATAGCTAATTTGAAGATCTAATTTAGTTTGTCTGTGTGTGCCAAATTGTATGAATTTTGTCTTATTTAGGTTAACTGTCAAATTATTACTACTAAGCCAATTAATTATTTTCTCAATTGTGTCATTTATGTCAGCTTGATATATTACAGGATTTTTATTCCATGGAATTATTATGGATATGTCATCAGCAAATAAAATACTTCTGTGGGTAATTACGTCAGGAATGTCATTAATATAAAGAAGAAACAACAAAGGCCCCAATACACTTCCTTGTGGAACACCACATGCGTTAGTCATATACTGTGACCTATTATGAACGACCCTCGATTTGTTGTCTATACTTGTGATTTCAACAGCTTGTTTTCTATTTCGAAGATAGGAAGCCAGCCAAGTAAGCGCCAAACCTCTAATACCCAAGTATTCTAGTTTCAGAAGTAATAGTTCGTGGGAAACAAAATCAAAAGCGCGTGTCATGTCAAAAAAAACAACCGTTGTAGGTATTCTTAAGTTAATATTTTCATTTATTTGACTTATTAGATGAAACATTGCTAATGCAGTGGACTTGTTATTTTGAAAACCAAACTGATCGTTTTTCAGTATTTCAAATCTCAAGATAAAATTCATCAGCCTTGCTTTCATCGCCTTTTCAAAAATTTTTGACAGCACAGGAACTAATGTGATAGGGCGATAGTTGTCAATAGAGGTTCTTTCACCTTTTTTATATAGAGGTTTGACAATTGAGAGCTTTAACAATTCTGGAAAAATACCTTTTTCTAGCGATAAATTTACTAAAAATGTAAGTGGCAAGGTAAGTTCTTCAATACAAAATTTTATTACCTTGGTACATATGCCATCATATCCGGTTGCGTTTGTGTTATTTAGTGATTGAATTATGGCTCTGATCTCGTTCGGGTGAAATGGTTCCAGAAATATGCTATCTCGAAGACAAGTCCCATTTGTATTTTTTAATGTATCCTTAGTTTTGTTGGTCAATTTTATTAAATAATTGTTAAAGGCATCTGCAATGTGTAATGGATCATTTATTACTTTATCGTTAATTATCAGTTTATCAATAAATTTATTTCCATTTAAGATATTTGTTTCGTTTTTAATAATTTTCCATGTAGCCATACATTTATTTTTAGCGTTAGCTATTATTTTGTTGTTATGTATTCTCTGTGACAATTTACAGCACTTGCGCAGTACTTTAGAATAAGATACGTATTGCTTTTTATTACTATTTGTCTTTAGTGAGTAGTATTTGTACCTAAGTCTCCTTTTCGTTTTACAGCTTTTTGCTAAGCCCTTTGTAATCCAAGCTGGTTTTTTATACATATTAGATATTTTTATTCTTTTAATAGGAAAACACAAATTGTATAAAGATGTCAAAAGATTATGAAATAAAGAAACCGCTTTATTAAGGTCAGATTCATTATATGTTTCAGAAAAAGATAAACACTTAAGATAATTTTTATATTTTTTGAGATTTTCCTCACTGTAATCCCTAACATCTATAAAATAATGCACTGGAGTTTCTTTTATTCTTTTAATTGGTATGTATAGCATTTGTGCAGTATTGTGGTCAGATAAATATAAATGATGAAGTTCAGCAAATGCGTCGTCAATATTACTAATCAAATGGTCGATGCAAGTTTTTTGTCTGGTAGGTTCATTTATGTGAATATGTAGATTAAAATTATTTACTATGTCATTGAGATATTTTGTGCTATTTGATGGTTCCAGTGTGTTTATATTTAAGTCTCCAGCTAGTATAATACGAGAATTGGAGTTTTTCATGTATTTGTGTAAAAGATTCTCTAAATTTGATAAAAATATATTAACATTTGAATCGGGGGTCCTATAAAGGCATATTATAATAAAATTGTAGTCAGTCAAACTAACACCACAGCATTCAAACGTCTTATCCTCTGCGTATTTTTTAACATTAGGTAGTGCCTTAAAATTGATCCCCTTTTTAACAAATATACAGACTCCACCTCTGGTTTTCCCATTTTTCCTGCAATATGTGGTAGCAACCTCGTAGCCTATGAGTTTCATACAACACTCACTACCAATTCTAACAAAAGTTTCAGACAAACATATTACATCAGGTTTCTTTCCTCCCGTATTTAACTCTGCCAAAGTCACCTCAAAAACGTCACGCTTAGAATTAAATCCTGCAATATTTTGATGGATTAATTTAATAACCGGAGAACGTGATTTATTCTCGAAAAAACGAGCTATCTTTGTCATTCAAACTACATTCTTCCGTTTGCATATCTAGACTTCTAATTTGATCCCTAACCTGAATCTGATCGTGAAGCTGATACTCTGATATAAGTGTTATAAGTTTTTGTAATTCCGAAAATATTATTTCATAGCCTCGGTTTTTTAAAATACCGTTTCTAGCAAACAGTTCATATTTATATGGAATGTGTCTATTAGAGTCCAATATGTAAGCGTATTCATAAAAAGCATTGTCAGAAAATAACAGGTTGTTAAACAGTTCTATTCTCATATTAAATAAATTCATATATTTGGAATACTTATATGTAGGTAAACAAATAATAATGTTGGTATGTTGCAATTTTTTTAACGCTATCCTTATGTCAAATATAATTCGGTGATAATTATCAGTTCCTCTAAAGTCAGAGTCACCTATTAATATAACACAATAATCATTTAATGTAAAACCATATAACTTAGCATCTAAGCCGTTTAAAAGATACTGTATGCTAGCTCCTGGTGTTTTGTAATGGCAGACATCATAACAGGGCAAACTATATTGTGCAGTATCCAGTATTTTAATATAAGTATTACTGCTTACTATACATATTTTACTGGTATTAAATTTACTGTTATTTTGTTTTTTTTGGTTTAGATCAGTTTTTCCCGTTTTGCCTGCATCAAAATCTGTAATGTCTAGTGATTGCGTGTTCTTTATAATTGTCATATTTTGTGTATTATCTTGAGCCTTATGTTCTCCATTTCTTTCCGTATCCTTTATCATTACTTTACGTTTCTTCTGTGCTGAAGCAGTCCTCGTTGTTAGCGTTGAGTTACATATTTGTTTTAGATTTTCAATTGTCACTTTATATTCTAAAATTTGTTTTTTAAGACCCGAGTTTTCCAGCAGTAATTCCTCTATTTGCTTATCTGCGCTTTGTAATTTATTTTGTAAGCTACTGTTTTTTTCTTTCATTTCAGCTAACTCTTGTCTGTAATTAACTTTTATTTGTGGACAACTTCTGTTGTGTCTACTTGTCATAGACATAAAGGTATCTTCCTCATCAGAGTCGAACTCATCCGGTGGCTGGGATAGTGACTCGAATGAGTTTTCAGTTGTTATATTTATAATACACTGGTCTGCATTTTCTGTACAATCAGTTTTGTTTGGTGTTGAATTCTGAAAAACTTCTCGGAACATAAACTCACGTTTTCGGGGGATATCTGAATGTCTGGTTTTTTCTCGGTATTTTTAGTAGAACAATTTTTATTTAATGTGCCTGAAGATTTGTTATTTTTTTTTATCTCGCAACATGCTTTACATTTCCACTTCTTTTTTCTTTCAGTCCTCATTAATAAATACAGTTTTTCAGATACTCCTGCACAATCAAACTCATACCTTTCATTACAATTGCAGCACAATATAGTTTCTCTTTGTTGTACTTTGCGTTTGCATTTCTTGCAAGACACCAACGATGTCATTTTTGTTTTAGCACTTTGTGTCGTTTTATGAGAAAACGATGCCATTTCGAATGTATTCAAAGTAGATTATAATTAGTTAATAGAAATAACAGCAGTAGCGCTCAAATATTTTTTAATTTTTATTATTTCTCTCAGCGACAAATGGTGACGAAAACATGTAGTTGCTCATCTACGATTTTTACTCTTTGGCGGATAGCACTGCGCATGCGCGGTGACGTATTTTGCATGAGTAGCGAGCGGGCGCGCAGGATTTTGGCTCTTGCTCCGCGCGTTTAACCGTGAAAGTTACCTGCGGTGTCGCGCAGCTCGGCGAGTCAGGTGCAATGGCGAGCGGCTAGCTACCGCACACTAGATAAATGATTGCGAGCGTTGAAACACAATATTTTGCTTCTTTCTTCCGTAAATTATTATTGTAATATACATTTAGAGCACTACTTAATAACTAAATGTGGTTTTCACTTTCCAATTGTACGTTTGTTAGCACTTTACGACTTTTTATTCGGGAGCTCATTTGCAAAAAATGTTGACCGTATGACGTGGTCAAAGACTTATGCATATAAGATTACATGTTTCTACTTGAATACTAAAATTTATATGTTTTGATTAAATCTACATATTTTGAAATTCATGTATTTAGAGTTATACATGCTGTTGAAATTAAAAAGCTAAACAAAAGCATCGTTTTCATTTTAAAATTAGATGTAAAATACATGTCAAACAGTTTTCCGATGGGACCAGCATAAATCGCAAAAAGGTTCAAGGTTTTATTCATGATTTTTAGTTAAATGTACATATATTTGCTATCCTTTGTATCGTATTTTTAAGGAGTATATTTTCGTGTAGTGAATACTATATGTAGATAGGTTGTCGTTCTCCCGAGGAGATTTTTATAAGAAAAGAATACCACAGAGATTATAATACGTATACTACTCAGGAATCCCAATATTCCCAATGGATATGTCGCAGTCAGATTGCATAATTCGCCGTTTTACAAACTAACTATATGCTATCTGCTACAAAACGGAGGCGTCTTGCAATAGGGCAGATCGAGGATACGGCGGATTGCATAGCGCCGTAATGAAAGTGGCGGACTTGAATACCTACCTACGAGCTTTCACGTTATTCAATACGCCTAGGCGTTTTGCAATTCGGCGCCGCTGCTTTGGCAGATTATAGTACCAATTTTCAACATTCGCGGCGCTGCCAGTCAAAACAACAAAAATGGCGTCGAACAAAGTGAGAGTGCGTAAAAGTGGACTAAATAGTTGTTTAGATAACAAGAATATTAGAAATGATTGTGAAATTAATGATTGTGCTAAATAATTTATATTCGTCGCAATATTGAATTTATATAATATCTATTTACTATTTAATGTTACGTCTCCAAAATAAATCACACATCGAAGCCGGATGAAGAGTTTTCAATAAGTTGATATCAAGATTTTATATTCTTGTTACTAGTTATATTTTAAAAAATGCACTTAGAATTATTTTAGTGCCACTTGTAAAACAGTTGATAATCGAAATATATATATGTATATATATATTACATATATATATATGTATATATATATTACATATATATATATGTATATATATATATTACATATATATTATTATTTATATAGATTACATATATATAGATGTGTGATTTATTTTGGAGACGTAACATTAAATAGTAAATAGACGGTTTAGGTGTAAATTCATCAAGAAATTAAAACGTATTTTGTAGATGTAAGAAAAAAAACAGGGGGCCATAATACGCGGAATTAATTTTCGAAAAAATATGAATGTGCGCGCATTTTCCACATTATGTGACAGTTTAGAAGTTTAATAAAAAACCCCCCAAGAATGCCAGGCGTCTGTGGCCAGACTCGCTTTTGGAGGAACGGAGGGTGTACTACACACTTTGTAAAATTCAACTGTCAATTACGGTTTAAAAGATACATCCCTATGACAGTACAGTAATATGGTCAGTCAGCCTGTGAACACGGTCGGTGTAACCCGATCGAAACGTCAGGCAAAAGAGGTAACATTTTGTACCTAAATTATGATCGCGTTAATTCCCGTTTCATTGAGTTTTAAAGTAAGATGGTCCCGTCGTTGGTACCGTGTTGCTTTTGATCATCATCATTTCAGTCATAAGACGTCCACTGCTGAACATAGGCTTACCCCAATGACCTTCAGATTAGCCGTTTGGAAGCCTTTGGATACGGAACCCAAAAACCACAAATCTACCAACCACCCTACAAACCAACCTACCACCTTACAACATACACAAACAAACAAAAACTATCAATGATTACGATGCCGATATAATTATGTATTTTACCCGTGATTTGTTGATCAAACCAATTTTTATTTTATTTATTTTTTAACTTGTTCGTGTTTGGCAATCTAGCAATTCGTGCAATTGACATGATTCCCAAACACCAAAAACTTATTAAAATAGAACTATTTCCTGTTCAACCTTTCAAACCACAGACCGTGTTAAAGATGTTTCCGATAAACCCATTTTGTTGTCCTATTATCTATGTTTAGACGCCTAACAAAATGTCCTTTATAAGTTTATAGGCAGAGCGGTTGGGAGCGGAAATAAGTTCGAGTAAATTCCAAGTCACAGCAAATGGATTCGCGTTAAACATCAATTGGATTGAAGAAATCAACAGAATTTTCATGCTAAGGCCAAGGTTTTGAAATATGATGTGTCGATTCCTTGAACTTGAAGAATACGCAGTTATTTTTACAAGTATTTCAAAGAACTGAAACTCCGAGAAAAAGTAGTTAAAACTTACAGTTCGTAATGAATATAAACTTGCGATATTGTTGCCCGTCAGTCGTTATTTAGTTCTAGATAACTTTCGTGAATAAAGAGTTGCTTAACAAAAGTGAATAAAACGTTTATGAATATTGCTTTTACTCTTGTAAAAGTTTACATTAAAAACAGTAGTAGGTTAAAAAGCTTTTAAGATAATGCGAATTCGATGTGGCACGCAATTGGTAATGGTTCATGAATTATCTGACCAGCGAACTGGTGGGTGCGTCACTCGTTCTTTTTTCAGCCTTATGGACGTCCACTGCGGAACATAGCACCCCCCCCCCCCCCCAATGACCTTCAGATTGGCCGGTTGGAAGCGTTCATCAGGTCGTAGATCCACCTTGTGGGTACCTTTTTAGGGTCCCAAACAGTAAAACGGGTCCCAATTAAGGCTCCGCTGTCCGTCTGTCTGTCCGTCTGTCACCAGGCTTTATCTTATGAGATAGTTACAGAGTTTAAATTTTCACAGATGATGTATTTCGGTTGCCGCTCTATCAACACATACTAAAAAAACGTGTAAAAACGTGTTTTTTTTTGCAGTTTTTATAGGTACGGAACCCTTGGTGCGCGAGACCAAGCCGCCGACTCGCACTTGGCCGGGTTTTTTTATCTGTGTTTTTTGCAAATAAACGTTTGAACTTGAACTTGACGTCCTATGTGCTTGCTGATACGTGGCCTCCATTCTAGAACTTTTTTTGCAAATCAGCGCGAATAAACAGCATAGTAATACAGGGTGAAATTATATTGATGTAAAATACTAAAGGGTCTGTTTAAACTCGTTAACAACTTTGCCCAAGAAATAAGTTACCTATCTAAGGTTACCTATCTCTACTAAATTTTAAGGGTACCGTTTGCCATCAGCGTTTATGCTAAGATTTTTTTTTTCGTGCACTTACAGAACTAAATAAGTAGGTAACAAGTAGTAACAAACTAAAAAAGTAGGTAACGATTACAGAACTAAATAAGTAGGTAAAAATACGTGGGTATTTGGTGAACTTTTATTAGTGTAAAAAACTTGAGGGTGTTCCTGAAAGTAGGATCAAATCGAACAGGAGCATAACGGGGGTGATTCCAGAACTTTTTTCTATATGGAATTAAGGATGTAGGTTTTATTTAAGACGAATAAAAATTTTGAATTAAAATCATTTTTATTGTTGTCACATATTTTTACTTGCTAGTTCAAATTAACTAACTAAGGAAAGCAAACCCTCATACAACATTCTAAACAAAAAATAAAACTGATTTCTCTGATAGCTTATTTGTTTAAGCTTTGTTTAAGCACAATTTAAGCTCTATGCGATGTTACGAAAAAATTAAAATTATTAATTACAACTTTTTTTCTGACGAAAATGGAATAAACATTTATATGTAGACTCAAAATGCTCGGGAATTACTCTAGTTATGCGCCTGTGCGATTCAATCCAAACTCCAGGACACCCTGTATATTTCTAAACTGTGGTTCAAACTTATGCAGCAAAGCAATCACTTGTGCGGAACTCCTTCCTATAAAACTGCCCGAGTGATCGCTGCTATCCCTTTCGAGTCACGTAAAACCTCTCTGGAGTTAATATTAGTTCGGTCGACTTCCGTTTTGCATTATACAAGATGCTAACGATACGTTTCTACTTTTTTTAGCTTTCGTCTATTTTTTTTTATTTATTGAAAGAACCACAAACAAGTTTACAATAAGCTTACACTAAAACATATACAGAAAAAACTTAAATAATTGTAAACTCAACAGCGATGGTTACATTAAAATTAAATTGTACAGCGAGATGCGGGAATTAAGTTGCATTTTTTGAAATGTTAATATTTATCGCTGGAGATTCTACGTTAGATTGTTATTTTTATTTGTTTTTTTCTTAAAATTTAAGGTTATTTAGTGATCTTTGTTCATTGATTGTTTTATTACACTCATGACGCCTTAAAGTCCTATCGTTTCTACTGTCGATAACGAATGTAGAAAAAACTGTATAAGAGTGTATAAGCTGTTCGCATCTATTCGAGGCCAGTTTCCTGTTCTAGGTCGTTTGTCGACTAATAAAATTGTAAGTGGCTTCCAATAGGATGCATTAAATGGGTACTACCCAAACAAACACGAATAAAAAAGTTCCTTGTATAAAAGGTTATATTGATTTGCTGACTTTACGAATATAACCTACAACTACCCATTTATTAAATAAATAACTAATAGTGATCGGTTATTAAGTTGTGGAAGTGTCGTTATTGCAATTTCGATGTTAAAGCTTGTTGATATAAACATTTAAATCACCCCAAAAATAATGTTATAGTAAAACAACTTAGTAGGTATGTTAGGTTTAAAGTGGATACCTTTTTGTCACCTTTATGCTTTTTATATGCTGTTTGAGTTTTGGGGTAGTAAATTACTGCAAAATTAACCTATTAATGTGTGTGTTTCAGTTTGATTGTAGGACGTACTTTTCTGTCATATATCTGTCTTTTCTGTGCTGTTTGTCCTTTTTCCTGATTACGGCGGAGCCAAAAGACAGGGTAATGATTTTGACAGTCTATGTATCATATGTATGTTATGTTTGTAAATTATATCGTAGCGCCTAAACTACTGAACCCATTTTAATTAACGAGGTGTCAATAGATAGGCTATATATATTTTATCAATATTTTATATGACGGAATGTAAATCTCAGATTCTAATCTCAAAAAAAATTAAAACTGAGATAAACTTTTGCGACTTCGATGTTGGTCCCATAGTAAAAGTTGTTGCATTTGAGCACCAGAATCAGCCCTTAAGAGGATAAGCATTAATTCTGTTACACCTTGTATGATTCGTATTGTTTAAGTCAGATTATATCTTTAAAATGCGGTCGCACGTTTTTATAGTTTTATAAACTTTATAATTATTGTTTTAGTAGATATTGCAAAATCAGCCTATTTATGTCCCACTGACACGTGTTACTAAGGAAAAGAAATGAGGACAAGATAATCAAAAGTTATACCTAAGTAATAACGTCGAGGTAGAGCGCTACTAAATTGCGGAAATGAAAGATTTTTCGCTATATTTAAGTTGTTCTCATATTATATTCTTTTCACAATCATAAAAATTATTTAGCCCCATACTAACTGAGAAAAGCTTGTATTATGGCAAATAAATTACGGGTAATCATACTTAAATAGGTAAAAATGTTCGTGGTCATCACACAAATCACTTACGGGATTCGAACCCGCAATCGTCAGGCTTTGTAGTCCGGAGCGCGAATCACTACGCCAGTCGGTCGTATATGGAGTAGTAATTCACCATTATTCATCATCATCATCACCAGCCTATATCAGTCCACTGCTGGACACAGGCCTCTCCAAAAGGAGGATTTTGCCATAATCGCCACGCTTGGCAGGCGGGTTGGCGATAGCAGTTTGGCCAATGGTAGAGAGGAGACGCTGCTGCCCGTCTTTTTATGGCGGTTCTCCTGTAGTCGCCTCTTACGACACCCATAGGAAGAGAAGGGTTGGTGCAATTCTTTTAAAGTGCCGGCACCACACGGCACCATTATTCAAAGAACAAAAACACACTGTACCGAAAAACAAAAATCGAAATGCCTTCCACGATTTCGTTTCACATTAAAAGCATTCACCAAAATTGATGAAGAAACTACAATTACACTCAGCACATAGTCTTTTCACAAAGTAAATCAAAAGCTTCGCTATCAATAGCATCAGAATCAAAGACTAAATCAATAGAAATAAATTCAATGAAAAAATACCCATATGTATGTATCTCAGAAAAAAGAGGCAATAATATTTATTACAAGTCTTATTATGTGTACTGGTTCGGTTATAACATGATTACAAAATATACGTGTGTAAGAAGAGTGACCTGAAAAGCGTATGATATAAATTTACTAGTACGTTCTCTCAAAGAGATTCCAAAACGATCGCATTAAAGAAAGCAAGATTGCTTTGCTTTTTTGTTGGGTATACTTAATTCGGTGTCCCAATCCCATAAAAGGTTTAATGTTGTGTCGATTTTGCAAAAGGGTCAGCCACTAATGGAGTTGGATGGTCATTTGCAAGGCTGAAAGGAATGTGGCCACTTAGGAGTTTCAGCCCTTTTCACGGCAAAAAATTGTACTAACAGCCACTCCGGTTACGCGCGTATACACAATAACCCTATATGTTCCACATTCCATGTAACATTAAAGGGAGAAATTTTGCAACAATAGATGTAAAGGGTAGTGTTCCGTAGTTGCCCGTCGTTACCACAATATATTTCAGCAATTACCTACTTCATTTACTTTTAATGATTTCTTCTAAGGAATTTTTGAACGACTATTAATCTTAAACTAACTGATTTATCTTAACCGCTATGATTTTCCTTCATTTTATTCATGAAACATGAATTTTTCCAGATTTAGCCTTTCGCCCTACTCGAACAAAAATTGGCACTTTAAAGTTTAATATTTCGCAAACTAATCGAAAAATAGTCTTAGCAACCTCGAAGTCATTTTAAAGGACCTATTCAACGTTACCGTACGTAATAGGTATATGTATATACATATACCATTACCTAATTTTGTGGAAATATTTCCACAAAATAACAGCTCTCTAGACAGTCTCCAAGCAAAACCTCGGACGGACAGACAGACGGACATGATGAAACTATAAGGGTTCCTTGTCAGGGCTACGGAAGCCTAAAAACAAACCTTAAAATATTTTAGATTCTAGAGTTCGTCCACTGTAAAAAACGCGCCGCGAATGTACGGATCGCGAGCCGCTCGTGATCTGCACGTTTCTGTACGCACTGACTTGGACAACGATTCTTTTAATACAATTAACTCTTAACATAGATACAGTAAGCGGGTTCACGAGTGGAGAAAACGCCTTGCCAAACGCCCCCACGCCCCCAGCTCGATGGACCGACGTCCTTAGAAAGATGGCTGGCAGTGGCTGGATGAAATAAGCAGGAGGAATCTTACGTCCGGCATTGGACGGTGCATAAGCTGACATGAATGAATATTTAGAACATCATTCTGTTTTTGCCAATGTGAAAAATTACAACGACAGAATTTATTTTAAAAATATTTAGCGGTAAATTTATCGTATCGTTGTGAGAGTTAGTAAGGTGACTTTAGAGTTAGTTCAGACATTAATCAGTTTTGCCACAAAATAGAAAAAATAGCCGCCGCTATACGTAATTTGTGGTTATGCATTCAGTTTCATTGTACTTAAAGCTAAAGTAAACATTTTATTCGAATTGCGCAACTAATCACAAATCTTTATTCTCATTAAAATAGATTCACTTTATCTCCCAAGTGGTATAACAAAGCAAATCAATTATGATAAATTACGGATGACCGATCCAAAGTCATCCAAATAATTTTGCATTGCAAATCGTAGTTATAGCCGCAGGGGGAATCAAATACCTACCTAATTCTCGAATCACCATTTGATCAGAAATCAAATCGCCATTTTTAGTAATCAGGTGGCTTGTATTCAATCGACTTTACAGAGGAGGCTAGGTATGATTTTAGTTTTTTTGTGTATTTAGGCGATATCTTCGTCAAAAGTGAGCATTAAAATGATAAAAATTAAGCGTAACCATTTTGCCTATTAGTTAACTCTTCTCCTACAGGACATTGTGGGCTAGTGATGGCTATAAAATTGGTGTAGGTAAAGTAAATAGACTCAATCTATTTATATACCTAAAACAAAGTCGGGTTTGTTACAACACTTATAACTCGTGAACGGCTAGACCAATTTTCATGGTTTTTATTTTGTTGGATTTTTCTCCGCCCCGAATAGCGGACTAAAAACGAAAAACAAAATTTACGTTAGGCGGTACGAAGTTCGCCGGGTCAGCTAGTTAATAATCAAGTAAATGAAAAAAGGCCACTTAAAAAAGAAAAAGTCCACCAAAATCATTATTTCGCTGCCGTTAAGCTATTTTAAAGTATTTTTGTTGTTTGTGGTGTTTTAAGGTAAAACAGGGGGCATCCGTTGCAGCTGTCGGACTTCCAAGGACTGATGATGAAGAGATTGATCTGCACACAGAGTCACAAGACAGAGCACAAGCTGATTCTAATAATATAAAACTAAAACAGAAATATCCAGATATTTTTTCTATTCAGTAACTTTTACAATTTTATTATCACGTAGCACCAAGTTCACACTCATTATAAAGTGCATGAGTTCAGTTAGACCTTAGTAAATTGCGACACGTCCACAGTTTTCCAGACTTGTACAGAATTCTAAATATAATTTTCATTTTCTCGTATATTTTTATTCTCGTATATTTAAGAAATCCTTTAACAAGCATTACAAGTTACAAGCAACACATTGCCAAAGTTAATGTTTAATTAAAAAGGACTATTACGAAGCTTTTGTAGTAAGTATGTTTAAATGTTTAATTAAACAATGTTTTATACACTGTTTAATCTGACTTAAAACGGTTTTTGGAGTTGTCCCACTTGTGATGTAAGACAATGCTTTTTGCGAAATATGATTCTAGGTCAACGGGATGTACCTCAGATTAACCTTGTATCAAAAATAAGGCATTAACAGAAGTTTTTTTTGTTTAAATTACGTTGACTTGTAAGTTTTAGTTATTTTTTTCGCAGCTTTAATGGATTGCGGACAGATTGAATATTAAATTTTACTTGAAACAAAGTAGGTACCTACAACGTGAAGGTGTACACTAGCATATTATTTGTAGAAACTTTAAACTGGTAAAATACATTACTGACAGAAAGAGAAATGGTAATATTTTTCTTCTGCTTACCTGGGCACGTCTTGGCTAGGCTAACATATTTCCTGAATTTGTAGAGTAGTTTTGAAATAATAACTTCCTTACAAAACTCCTTATAAAATACTGTCTCTTTGATTTCTTACGAAATATTTTTATTATAGTACTAATCATTCGTGCGGTGGTTGCTTCTGTGGGCACCTATACCTTATCGAGTAAAAAAAGTGCAAAACTGTATACAGCAGCGCCCCCTAGCGAGTTAACACCATAACACGTATTCAAGAACCTTCACTGATAAATCACCAACCCATTACAGGAAACCGCATCTAAATCGGTCGAACCGTTTCGGAGATGAACGGCAGCATTCGAGTTCAGCACGTTAAAAAAAACCCGGACAAGTGCGAGTCGGACTCGCCCACCGAGAATTCCGTAAACATTTGTCGGTACATATTATTAAAAAAATATAAGTAGGTACCACCTACCTATGGAAAAGGTTTTTTTATTTTATTCTTCGTTATAAATCAAAAACTATACATTATAATAGTAATTAAAAATCTACAAAAAAGATAGACTAGGCTTAAACACTGTGGGGTGTCAGAGTAACTGCCTCGTGCGGCGGGGTGTTACTAACTACATTCGGTTACGATCGGGTGTAAGGAGTAGCATCCTGTCCTGGTTCACCCAGGGCAACGGGGGTTAGTAATTTCCTTAGGGTTATTGCTAGCTCACGGCTAAACTCTGCGGAAGACGCTCCCAGTAGGCTTTGGCAGCCCGCTTGTGGATGCGTCTTGGGGCGGCACTTGCGGGGGGTAATGACTCCCTACTCGTGCTGCCTAGACGGTGGTCGCGGAGGAAATCCGCGACCTGGCCGCGGGGTGCTGACCCTGCGGTTGGTGGTGTCTCTTGCTTCCCTGTATGGTTCGAGCTATGCTGGGCAGCGAGTGGGAGTAAGACGTGGGCGGCCTTTTGTTGCGACACTATGTCGTTGCAAAGGGTGGCCACGGATCGGGCTGGGAAGCTTAAACCCTTGCTGACCCGATCCGAAGTCGTAGAAGAGGGCGGAGGAGACGACGTTGTGCCGCGTTCAGCTTCCCCCTTCTAGCGGACTAGTGGGTGCGGGGCGGGGGCCCTTAGCTCACATTGCACAGTCTGCCAATCTGGGGTGATCCCGTGTGTACAGCAGATCACCCATACCCTATGCCTGAGGCCCGGCATAGCATGCCGTACGTTTGTGACGCATGGACGGAAACCGGAACTCGGGTCCCCATGTGTTACTTGCATACGTTGTGTGGTACACCGCAGGTTTTTTAGTGGGTGATACTTCGTCATGGCACAGCGGCGAAAGCCTTTGTAAGATAACGAGGGAGTCCCACATAACCTACTGGTGCCCCCGCGGTGGTAGGTATGCGAAAAAATATTAGAAAATTTCTTAAAGGACTAGTTGGACACAATTACAAAGCCCAAGTCCGATCTTGCATGGAGTACTGCTGCCACCTTTGGGACGGCTCGGCGAAATACCAACTTGCTGCACTTGACTCGGTGGAACGCAGAGCCAAGAGAATAATAGGCGATAAAAAACTGGTGGCGTCCAAGCTGCACAGCCTGGCTCACCGCCGCAAGGTTGCTTGCCTATCGGTCTTCTATAGATTGTACTTCGGAGAGTGTGCTCATGAGCTGCATGAACTCATACCACCGTCACCTTTCTTCCATCGGACATCCAGACGCACGGCCGGCTACCATCCGTTCTTAGTTGATATACCCATAACCCGCACTAAGCGCTTCTCATCATCTTTTATAATGCGCACAGCTAAGGATTGGAATTCCCTGCCTGCGTCTGTATTTCCGAGTGCATATAACCTGACTCTCTTTAAGTCCAGAGTGAATAGGCATCTTCTGGGCAAGCTCGCTCTATCGTAGATCCCATCTATGCTCTAGAGCAAGATTGGGGTCAAGAGTAAGCCCATCTCAAATAAAAAAAAAAAAAAAATAAAAAAAAAATTACTTGGTGAGCTGCTTCTGGAAACCTGGAGCCAAGATGCAAGAAGTTCTAAACACGATTAAATTAAATAGACTTTCTAATTTGACCTCGGAAGATTTTGTTATAATATTGGGAGGTGTTAATGATAGCGATCCACGAGAATTTCAGTTTGGCATAAGAGAATTTTGTAAAAACGCAAATGACACTAATGTTATTTTTCTGCAAACTCCATACAATAATGTCTTTAGAGAAGAAAAATTAAATTATGATATGCGATTTATCTGTGGTGACTTTAAAAATGTATCTTATATCGATATGAACTACAGTATTTTTTTGCCGAAACGTAATTTGTTTGCTATTAACCGTAGTCGTTCAATTTTAAGACAGATATTACACTACGAATATAAGGCTAACCTCTCGAACTATCACAACCATACAAGATTACATAAACAAGAGCAAAAAAGCGCAAACAAAGGTACACAAATTGACTTTGTAACTAATAATAAACACCATCTGACTGACAACAAACAACTGACAGATAATATGATAAGTATTGAGGAAAAAAGCAACATTACATTAAGTGAACAATTTATAATAGATAGCTTTTGCCCGCGACTTCGTTCGCGTGGACTTCAGGTTCGTCCCGTCTAGTCTAGTAATAAGTAAGAAATACGGTAACTAAGGCTGCCTCACGCTCTGCTTGTTTAAGCCTTCGCAGTTCGGCTTGTGGAAACGTCTCGTTAAGTCTAGCTACTTTCATAGTTCGAGCTTTATTAGAGCTTTGGGAAAGATTAGACTTACGCTTTCGCGGCATAATTCTTAAGTACGTGTTGTTTCTATACTTCCAAAAAATACAGTACGGTAGTTATTGTTATGATTGTACTTTAATGCAATCCTTGCCTATTTAATTAACCTATCTATATAGTAATTGAATTATCAATGAAGTAATTCGTTATAATTAACCTATTTATATAATTTGTTATAATTAACTGTAAGTAACCTATCTATATAGTAATTGAATTATCAATGAAGTAATTCGTAAAAATGAAGTATCTTTTTGTACGTGTAACTCCTAACCAAAAAGAAACCTGGCAATAACTAACCTTAGGCCTATATTACTTAAAGTGGGCGACCATACGTTTTTATCAAATCGCTAGTGCCTTGATAATTCGCAAAACGGACACAACCGTCAACGACGTCTGCCCTCACGCGTCTGCCCGCGTTCGGGTCGCGCACTCAGCGATGAGCCACTTCTTCCCCACCGCAACTACCCCGCTCCCCCCACGCCCCGTTCGCCTGGCACCGCTGCCGGTATTTATCACCGAAACGGTATTTATCGCCGAAATTGCTATGACTCTGCATTTTAAATCTGTGATATCTTCGAAAATATTTATTTAATTTACATGCTGTAAAAAGCCATATTGATCTTAATTAAATGCACAATGTATTTAAGATACTTAATTGGATAAGGATTAATACTGTATTGCTTAAAATCGCTTCGTAAATAAGCCATTATTTCTCGTACAAAGTAAAGGATAAAAAATGGTTATTGTGGGTTATTCCTAAGAGATAAACATATACCATCACGGACTTTTTTGGAGACCTTTTTAAGTTGTACAATACGGTAGTACATTGTTTTGATCTATCTTGTAGGATTCAGTCAGCGTTTGCAATGTAAGCGCAAAAAATGTGTTTTTTTACGACCTCACATTAGAAACCTCAAAAATTGTAGCCTATATGTTATTCTGATGTATAAGCTATATTGTGGTAAAGTTTCATTCAAATCCATTCAGTAGTTTTTACGTGAAAGAGTAACAAACATCCATACATCCATACATCCATACATCCATACTTACAAACTTTCGCCTTTATAATAGTAGTAGGATAACAGTAATGACAACATCACCAAAAATGATAATATTAGTGATGATCAGGTGTTATTTCGTGTATAATTCTCTAATCTTTACGTATTGCATCAAAACATAGATGGGCTCGCCAATAAGTCTGACATATTAACGGTGTGCTTAGATGAATTGTCTCACTATAACACAACAATTGATGTTCTGTGTATAACGGAGCATAATTTAAAAGGTAACGATACACTCAATATTTCAATACCAAACTATAAACTGGCATCATGTTATCAGAGAAAATCTAGACATGGGGGTTCGTGTATTCTTTTAAGAAACCATCTCATGTTTCGGGAATTAAAAGAAATATGTGCACAATCTATTCCCAATGTGTTTGAATGTTCGGCAGTGGAACTAACGCAGCAAGGTATAATAATAATTTGTATCTATAGATCTCCCAACTCGCATGTCGTGGCCATTGGATCGTTTCTGACAAGGCTAGACAAAATTATGACTATGTTAAACCGAAATAACAGAAAGTTAATGATCTGTAGAGATTTCAACATTAATATTCTTAAAACCACAAAGCAGTCGAAGGCATTAATTGACAATCTTTTAAGTCATAATCTTAGAGTACAATTTAAAACTCCAACACGAATGGCTAGCAAAACGTGGTTAGACAACATTGCGCATGATATAAAAGGCTGTAAGGGGGAAGTAATCGAGTTGGCACTTTCTGACCACTCCGCTCAGATATTAAAATGTCCTGTCAAAAAAACCTGCTCAATTAAGTATTGGTACATTGAACGGCGTGATCTTTCAATAGAAAACAGAATTAAGTTTATCGATTGCATTAAAAAACTGAGCTTTTCCGAAGTTTATGAATCAGAAGATCCCAACACTGCATATAATGTGTTTTATGATATTTTTAAACTTTGTTACGACTTATGCTTTCCTATAAAGAAAGTAAAGATATCCGCATGTAAGAAATCTAAATGGATTACTCGGGGCATAAAATCCTGTAGTAAACGCAAGAGATGTCTATTATGGGAATATAGAAAAAATCCATCCAAAAATAATAAGATAGCCTTCAAAGAATATTCTAGACGATATAGAAAAATAATCAGTTTAACAAAAAAAGCTCAAACAATTACTTTATACTTAACTCATCTAACAAATGCAAAGCCACATAGAAAATAATAAACGAAACAAAAAAATATGCCCCAAAGACCCCATCCATAAAATAAAAATTGACGGAAAAACTTTGACCGATCCATTTGTCATAACTAATGCATTTAATAATTATTTTACCAATGACATCAAATCCGATAATAATAATAAAACTAACTATATTAAGAATAACATCAATTCTTTTTTTATGACTCCTACTACTCCCTACAATATCGAGAAAATAATAGCTTCACTTAAAAACTCAAAAAGTGCCGGATCTGACCAAATTGTAACGATAGTAATAAAAGACGTATCTAAATATATCATGCTGGTCTTAAGTTATATTATAAATTTGAGCATTCAGAGCGGCATTTTTCCTGCAAAGTTTTAGATCTCCATAATCAAGCCAATATTTAAAAAAGATGATCAGACGGCTGTTAACTGCTATAGACCAATTGCATTGATTCCTATCATTTCTAAAATATTTGAAAAGGTCATACACCAAAAACTATATAATTTCTTTGAATTTAATAACATTCTATCTACCCAGCAATATGGATTCAGACAAAATAAGTCCATTAATATGGCAATATATGACTTCTTACACAAGGTATACTCTAACGTTGACAATAGACAACCAAATATAGCATTATACATGGACATGACTAAGGCTTTTGACCGTGTAGACCATGACATTCTACTAAAAAAATTATACGCGTATGGAGTAAGGGGCACTCCTAATGAACTAATAGAATCTTATCTGACAGGAAGGAAACATGCAACTCAAATAACCAGAATCGAACCTAAAACTAAAAATGTAAAAATCTATCAGTCAGATTTTACAGTTGCTAAGTTTGGCGTGCCTCAAAGTAGCGTATTAGGGCCATTGCTGTTCTTGATTTATATTAATGACTTGCCTTATCATATGACATTATTTGCTGACGATAGCACTGTATTTATTAATAATAAAAATTTGACAAAACTTGAAAATGACGTAAATGAATCCTTGAAATTAATAATCGCATGGCTTGAATCTAATAATCTGAAAATTAATTTAGAAAAAACTAAAATTATGACTTTCAGTCAGCAAAACACTGAAATAGGCGTAGACATTAACTACATGGGTATAAAGCTTGAACAAACGAACAATAAAAAATTCTTAGGGTTGCATATTGATAATAACTTAAAATGGAAAACTCATTGTGAACAACTCTGTGGGAAGCTTAGTCAATTCTCATTTGCTCTTTACAGACTGCAATCAATTGTCAACGAATTTGCAGTACTTACAGCCTATCACAGCTACGTAGCATCGATTCTTAGGTATGGTGTAATATTTTAAGGAAATTCGACTGAAAGAGAAACTGTATTTAAAGCACAAAAACGATGCGTAGCTCAATGTACAGATTAAAATCTGACGTATCATGTAAGCCATATTTCAGACACAAAAAGATTTTAACCCTTCCATGCCTCTATATTATGGAATGCGCTTTATTTGTTAAAAATAATAACAAAAAAGATCGAAATAAAAACATGCTAATGTCAATTCGTTGCAAAACTAGTCTGCGCAGCAATTATATAGTATAGTATTAATAAAAGACATTTTGAATTGGTTGACTAATCTTTAGACAAGTGTTCAACACTAGTCTATCTTTTTGTAGTAAGGCCAATAGTTTTTGAGTTTTTACATAAACATGGAGTATAAGATGGCACTGCATACCAAATTTTATAGTTCCAGGTCAACGGAAAATATCCTACTTACCTATAAATTTTGATTCCCTTGAGAGTGTCGACAAATAGGTACGGTTTTTGCGGCATAAACGGCCGTATCTTTTTTTACGTTAACTTAGAAGTTTTTTTTCACAGCTTTAAGAGACCATAGACCTGAGTATATCGTTTTATTTTCATAACTCCAGGCATTCCCGAGATTACAAAGACTATTGACAGCCAGGCGGGCGGATGGACAGGCTAGGCGGACGGACAACAAAGTGATCCTATAAGGGTTGGGTTACTAAGGCTCCGCTGTCCGTCTGTCTGTATGTCTCTCTGTCTGTCTGTCTGTCTGTCTGTCTGTCTGTCTGTCTGTCTGTCTTTCTGTCTGTCTGTCTGTCTGTCCGTTTGTCACCAGGCTGTATCTCATGAACCGTGGTAGCTAGACAGATGATGTATTTCTGTTGCCGCTATAACAACAAATAGGTACTAAAAACCAGAATAAAATAATTATTTAACGGGGCTCCCATACAACAAACGTGATTTTTTTTGCTCGTTTTTATAGATAAAGGTGCGGAACCCTTCGTGCGCGAGTCCGACTCGCACTTGGCCGGTTTTTTTTGCTTTTGAGGTACGAAACCCTGAAAACAAATAACTTCTCACTCTAAACGCATACTTACCTTATAATTTTTTTCCGTTCCGTCGTGGGTAAAAAGATATAAAAACTCTAACATACACTAACAGTGAATATAATCATTTTCCAAGGGAAATACATATTGATAGTATATAAATATTAACCATTGCCGATCAATATTCAAAGACAGCACTCAAACAAATCACACCGATATCGAAAATTGTAATTGGAAAGGAGATACGGTTACTAAAGCATTTTTGTTTATGCTTTTTACCAGGGAGACATGAGAAGGCTCCTATTATCAAATCACTCACGTCACAAATCACAAGAGCGAGTGAGTAGGTACAGTGAGTCCGGGTTTCGACCGGCGATAATTTAAGGGCATGATGAATTAAATTCAACAAACTTTATCGGCAAAAAACCCCTAGGGGTCTAAACCTTTCCCTCTTGAAAAGGCCACCATTAAGTTTTTTTTTTATAGCATGCAAAAATATTATGTCTTTAGATCTGGAGGTGCTAATAATTATGGAAAAATATTCATTTGAAAGGTTATGATATCGCCTACCAAGTAAAATAAAGATCTAATTAAAAATTATTAACCGTCATAGAGAAAAAAAAAGTTATAAGAAATTTTACTGAAATATTATCAAAATTTACCAGTTTTTTTAACTTATTACAAAACCTAGCCCAATATGGGGGGTTTTATGAGGATAAAAATGTATAAATTAAAGGCCCCTAAATTAACGCCGGTCGAAACCCAGACAAACTGTATAATCATGATTTGGTTTCCGTGATCATGATTGAATTTACCTATTTGGGTTACTTTTAAATGATTTTACAGTTAGTAAATGGACGTATATCAAAAAAACAACCTTTTTTTACGGTCAACATCAAAATTACGATTTTTGTTACTCCATAAAACTTACTCTCTACCTCGATGATAATATGAATAATGTATAGAGCAACATTTGTATTCATGATCTAGATGTATTGATGAACACATTTGCGTTTTCTACAAGACCAACATCAGAATGTAATCTGGCTGACAGTAGGTACCTAAGCGTTTTATACAAAATAATCAAAACAAAGTTAAAGTTAAGAATTTATGTTTAGGATGTTTGAAAAATAAAAGCATATTTCGGAGTCGCATCTTGTACAAGTTTAGACTTTGTAAAAGATTTAATTTTCGATTATGAAAATAACGCGTAAGTTTTTATTCGTAAACGAGTTTTAGGCGAAATATTAAATAATTATTCTCTTCTCAAATAGATACTTTTATATTCAACCAACATTAAAATAGCATTAAAAATGCTTAAATTTCCCATATACACCGAGAAATTTTAGTGGTTGTTTTCCCGCGGCAGAACGATTTACATTTAGTAGTACTATCGACCCATGTGTGTTATTTTTGAATAAAAATCTTTTTCTGCTCAACTAATTAAAAAAATAATCATCAACTCGAAACGCGAAAGCGTTAGGAACGATAGTTTTTTTTAAGGAATGTGACGTATTTGGGTACTGCTTGACGCAAAAAATAATTGTTTTATGTAAAAGAAGCTCCCGCACAAAGTAATACAGCATAAACTCATCGCACATCGCACACTCATCGCACGCTCAACGTACAGGCGATTTGAATTAAAGATAAAAAAACTTGATTAATCTATTGTACTACTAAGATAGAATCATTTTACTGCGGGATAACAACCACTAAAATTTCTCGGTGTATATGTATAGGTTTCATATTCGCAAGGTTTTTTTTTAGATTTCTTTGATAGTATCTATATGGATAATGATGTTTCAGCACCAGAATAACCTTGCGAGTTAAAACCCGTCTGACGATTTTGTAAACTTGTATAACTTTTTAACAGAAGTCGGTGATATGCAAATCTTTTTGCCCTGTTAATCGCTTCTTTCTTGTATGTTCCTGACGACCTCCGTAGCCGAAAGGCGAGCACGCCGGACTATATGGCGTAGTCATCTCTGAGGTTCCGGGTTCGATTGACTACATTGACCTGGCCGGGGAGGTCAATGTAGAAAACGAACATTTCTATATTGTCTAGGGTCTGGGTGTTGCGGTACCATCGTTGTTTCTGATTTCTATAACACAAGTGTTTTAGCTGCTTTCCTTAGGATCAGAGCAATGTATATAATGTTGTCCAATATTTAATTTAATGTTCAAGTACTCCTAATCAGTTTCTCACAAACAGCAAAAACTGGCAGAGTGTGTATTTTTTTGTATTCAAAACGTGATCTTAGCGACTCCGACTCATAATGAAGCCGATTTTCATTATTTGCTGTTTAATTTTGTGGACAGCGTAGGCATAGTAGCGTAGGCGTAAAGCTTCTTATGACCTTTGACACCCTCCACCCGTTATATGTTTAATCGTACGCGGTTTATTTAATTGTAGGTGCGAACCAATATAATCAGTGTCACTTTACGTAGGTATTCCAAAGCTATAGTGAAATATTTTTCATTCGCTTTAAGTATACATAGTATTACAAAAGTACCTATCAACCTAATTTTTGTATAAAATCTTAGATAGCGATTTATTTTATAATTTGCAACAGATTTGATGTGATGATTACACGTCCAAGTACTTCTAATGATCTAAAATAGAAATCCTCTATTGATTTCGTACGGGAATATCTCTAATTAATAAAATTCTCGTATTACAGTGTTCGTAACAAAAATCCTCCGAAACGGCTTGACCGATTCTTATGAAATTTTGTGTGTATATTCAGTAGCTCTGAGAATAGGACGTTTAACATTTTTAATAGCATTACGTGATAAGAGTGGTCCAACCCAATTGTTTTTTAAATCTCTACTTTTTTTGGATTTGGCATTAAAAAATTCACCCTAGTACCACCAACTTTTTAATAACTATATAAGAACTTTAATAATTGATTTATATGGTAAGACAATGTTTACCGGGTCAGCTAGTTTACTAATAACATCACTTCTGTGTGTAGCCTAAATAAAGTTTATTATATTTATCGGTTTTAAAGCGATAAAAATTGTAATGTTAGAAATAACTGATAAGAAAAGTGCTATTACAAGTTGTATTTGAATTATTTGTGAAAGGTTTTAACATCCAAATTCATATACTTATAATGCCTAAAGCATGCTGTATCTGTCAACTCTGGGCCAGGCAGAGATGATGCAGAAGGGGGTGCAACAAAAATAATTTTATTCGGTTAAATAAACACACAGTTCCGTTCGACTGAACAAAAAAGTTCATAGGCCCCAGTCCTTCTATCGAACAGCGGGTCAATGACCCAGATTAACCTATTAAACAGAGAGGTATTTGAAATTCCGTAACTCGTAAAGCCCAACGGCGACAGGTAGAAAAATGGCCGGTCTCTGTACATTACCTAAAAAGGCCCCGAACATCCATTTATCACGAGCCCAAAGGTTGTTCTAGCTGCTCCCTGAATACATCAAAAGTCAATAACACATTCGTTTTTGCGGGCTTTTTACTAGGTATACGAATTGTTATCGTAATTTACAAGGTAAATTTTCTTTCGTCGTCGTACATTTCAGATTATCCTGCTCAAATCCTACAACTTTTACTAAAAAAACCTTTATTGGAGCAAGATAATGACTTTTGGGGGGAAAACCAACGAAAATACACCTAGAAGAAACCTCGACTTATCCGACATTACTGGCCACAGAGACACGAATTATAATTAAAGGCTTCTGGACCGCTTGCCATTATTATTTACGACCTGTATCATCACCTCAGCCTATTGCAGTCCACTGCTGGACGTAGGCCTCCCCCAAAGAGCGCCAAAGAGCACGATCTCCCGCTTTTTTCATCCATCCACTGCCAGCCATCTTCCTAAGGTCGTCGGTCCATCGACCTGTATATTACCTCTAATATATATAGTATTTAAGTACTTACCTAACATTCGAATGATTGTCTTCCGTGACTTTGCCTGCCTCGTCTCGCCATGGATGTGGCCATTCAGCAGTCCCACCTTCGTTTTTTCCATCACTCGCGTAGATCTGAAAAAGGTATTACTGTTAGTTTTACCCTGTACCAACATAACAGCCTAGCCACAGATAAAATACATCGATGTTGAGTGCTGGGGCAACGAGTGGGGATCGCTTTGCGCATCTTATGACACGATCATCGTATCAGAGACGCGTGTGCGCGGAGCTAACAACCAGTTACGGCCGGCGGTGCAGGCGCGTCGCACGACTAGCCAATCACGTAAATCGTAATTGTCTTATATGGGCATCTTTCGGCCAGCACTCAACATCGGTGCCGCTGGTTGTATTAGTTAGAAAATAAGCTTTATACAACGCGTGCTCGAGCACGCACACATAGATATCGCTCACGGACACGATCTTACGGGGATTCCATGTCCATGCAAAAGTCAGTACGAACGATATTTTTTTTAAGTACGCCTCCTGACACGTGTAAATAGGTATATTTGCAAAACTGTATTTATATTTGAGGTAAACTAAAACATACATAATTATATATCTCGTCAACTCGTTTGATAGAATAAATTTAATGAAATGTCTTCAGCCTAAGATATTGGATTCTACTAATTGATAATTTTAGATGAAACGCTGAGCGAATACACACCTAAGGGGTTAATTAATATCAAGCTTAGTTCTTGAGTCACTTATAAACTTTGGTAATTTCGTACTATTCTGACCATAGCCCTTCTGATACAGCCAGCTCATGATTTGAGCACTTGATTGATCAATATAACTAAAGTTAATTACGTTGATCAATTTACTCATCAATATTGCTATATGAACTAACAGGGAGTGGTTTTAAACAGAATCAAAATTGAAGGAGGCAAATGTGTTCATTAATAAGAACAATTACTACTACAGAATCCATACAAATAGTTCAAGGCATTTTTGCTCAAAAAGGCTCAAAAGTGGGAAAGTTTTGGGGAAGTTCTGATTTTTTCATTCTTAATGTATTTTGGGTGCTACTAATCCGAATCTGAGGTTTGCTAACAAAATTTCGTGACGCAACATTGACAAAATTGCAAAAAATGAGAAAAAAATCTGCTATTTTCCGGATTTTTGCTTAAAACTCGGATACTATTAGCTTTTAGTAAATGGCTTGTTCACAGAGATTAAAGTTATTAAAATTCTCTACAAATATCAATTTTTAGTTTTTATTTTAGAAGAACCGTTCGGTTATAATAAGTGCAAGTTGAAAATTGGCATATTAATTTCAGCGATCCCTTCAAAACCCACTTTTGCTTTATTGGCTTCGCTTACTTTAGATTTGATTTTGAGTGAATAAATGAATGTAAAACAAACACAGTAAATAACAAAACCTTGAAATAGGTATTTGCTTATTTAGTGAAATGATTACCCTCGCGATTTTGGTGCTCCATTCAAACTTTGAACCCCGTTTAACCGCTTTAGGTGGTGAGTTTTGTAAAATCCTTTCTTAGCGCGCGCTTACATTATAATAGCTACATGTGCCAAATTTCAGCGCAATCCGTTTAGTGGTTTGAGCTGTGCATTGATAGCATTTTAGTCTTCTTTGTTGTTATATATACAATATATAAAAGGCAACCGTTACTTACTGACTCATAGCTCAAATTTTCACAGATAATAATAATATAATAAATATTGGACAACATATCATACATTGCTCTGATCCTATGGTAAGTAGCTAAAGCACTTGTGTTATAGAAATCAGAAACAACGACGGTACCACAACACCCAGACCCGAGACAATATAGAAAAGTTCGTTTCCTACATTGACCCGACCGGGGATCGAACCCGGAACCTCAGAGATGGCGACACCATATTAGTCCGGCGTGCTCGCCTCTCGGCTACAGATAGGCTAGCACTGTTGCTGCTATAACAACAAATAAACCTTTCATGCGCGAGTCCGATTCGTTCTTGGCCGGATTTTTAAAAAAATAACCCTCTATATTATACCAAACATCCTGTAGTTGTAACGCAAACGAAGTTGCGGGCACAGCTAGTAATAAATAAGTTCTACACATACTTGATGTGCAGGCCCATCCTGACGTACAGGCACAGAATGAGGATGCCTGGTAAGAAGAAGAAGAAGATGCTGCTCAGCTCCAGAAGAGGGGATGGCGCCATCAGCGCGCAGAAGGCTGACTCGAGGGAGATGTTGCCGGAATCTGAAAAATAACGTATTTTAACCAAGTTACAAAAGATGAGATTAAAAAGTCTTTTAAAATGGTTTTTATAAAACCAGAATTTTATGGTTATGAATGATATATATAATACCGGGTACCGGTACCCGGGATAAAATGATACCGGGCAGAAAGGCGTAGTGTTGGTGGGCCCCCCACAAGGTGGACCGACGATTTGGTGAAGGTCGCGGAAAGCTGCTGGATGCGGTTGGCTCAGGACCGATCTTTGTGGAAATCCTTGGGGGAGGCCTATGTCCAGCAGTGGACGTCTTTCGGCTGAAGGATGGATAGATGGATGAAGGTATGTAGGTGCAAGGAGTAGGAATTGCTTTGCGCATCTCACAAGTCGATCATCGTATCAGAGACGCGTGTGCGCGGAGCTAACAACCAATCACGGCCGACGTCGCACTACTAGCCATTCATGTAATCGTAATGTTCTTCTGCGCATCTTTCGCCCAGAGCTCAACATCCGTGCCTCTAGTTGTAGCACAGTTTTTGGAACAAAATTGACGTAAATTTCAAATAAAAGTATAATAAATAAACCATTACAGTGTCGTCAAATACTATAAAAGTCTATCAATGTCGAACCTTGTCCATTTGAAATGCCACACGTAAGTGTTTCAAGGGCAAATTTTGATGTAATACTGTATTTGACTGCCTGTCTTGCGGCCATTACAAAAGTTCCACCGAACCATGCCTATAGCACAAATTACGTAAGACGCCGCCGGCGCGCTAGACAGATAGTCCACTCGGAACTAAGCTTCATAATCGTCACGCACAGATTGACAATTGCGTTTACTAGAAAACTCGGACTATCGGGGATAGAGCTATAGCGGGCTTTCACTCACGAAGGTTTACTACGCATTGATTATTGTTACGTGCAAAAAATGGATAAGCGTTTTTATTACTGCTGCAGTGTGTTTGGATGTTTTAATACAACACAAAATTGTGATAACACGTTCTTCAAATTTCCAAATAATATTGAAAGGTATATAAAACTATGTCATGGTTTTTTCTTGTTAGTAAAGTAAAGTAAGTAAGTAGTTAAGCTAAAGATAAGTTTTGATAGCGATCAATTATTCATTTCATTGCACATTCAGCAGAAATGGGCTTTTAAATTTTCCCTATCATATCTTCGCTGGTATAACACCAGTGTTTTATATAAGCGTTAAATAAAAGATAATAGACATATTAAATTATTCATTAGTATTTACATTATCGTTGCTAGGATAAACACATCACCTTGAATATAACAAGTTAGTACGTATAATTTCTGTCAACCAACGCGCAGCTGCCGCCGCTGTTAAAAACGACAGTCATTGAAAAAGCTAAGTTGAGGAGAGTAAATATTGCTTTGTCTTCCCATTTAGCCTTGGAGGTATGATAAGATGAATGTATAAGCTAATTGATGTATTGGAGTAATGAAGCACACTAACTTATTTCAAAAAAATCAGAATAGCAACCCTAGTTAGTCAGCCCAATTTAGGCAGTTGTTTTCAAGAACGGCGGGAGTGGACCTTCTGTATTTTTTCTATTTTATGCCTATAGGCAGATGTGAGCTGACAGCGCCAAAATCGCGATAGTCAAATTGACACTAATTTAATTTGACAGCAGCCATCCCAAGGCTTTTATTATTTAGTTCAGTGATCTTAACGCAACGCTTTCATAGATTTTGTACGACAATAACAAACCGTAACGTGATCGACGTTACTTATTATGTTAAACTGACTTACTATATAATAATTCCTGAGCAATAAAAATAGAATGTTACAAAAGAATAGATTAACATTATTAGTTTGCAAAAATAAGCCTCAATATTTATAAATCATATAATAAATCATTCAGTCGAATTGAGAACCTCCTCTTTTAAGGGTTCCGTACCCAAGGATCAAAGGGCCTATTACTAAGGCTCCGCTGTCCATCCGTGTGTCTGTCCGTCTGTCCGTCCGTCCGTCCGTCCGTCCGTCCGTCCGTCTGTCTGTCCGTCCGTCCGTCCGTCCGTCCGTCCGTCCGTCCGTCCGTCCGTCCGTCCGTCCGTCCGTCCGTCTGTCCGTCTGTCCGTCTGTCCGACTCTCCGTCTGTCCGTCTGTCACCAGGCTGTACCTCATGAACCGTGATAGTTAGACAGTTAAAATTTTCACAGATGATGTACGAGTATTTATGTTGCCGCTAAAACAACAAATACTAAAAACAGAATAAAATAAATATTTAAGGGGGCTCCCATACCACAAACATGATTTTTTTGGCCGTTTTTATAGATAATTGGTAAGGAACCCTTCGTGCGCGAGTCTGACTCGCACTTGGCCGGTTTTTATTTGAAACTGGTTGATAAAGACGGAAGCTTTTCTTGATCTACCTCGAGCCGCAGATTTATTTACTCAACTTGTCACACTTATTCTTACTTTTAGGTATTTTTTAGTATTTTCCTGTTTTTAAACCTATCCCTCTATTTAATCCCTCTTTTTAAAAGGCTCTCGTGGATTCGTGGTGCCGTGTTATAACACCCCATGAAGGGATTAAAAATGTTCCACGATGAATTTTGATGTTTAAAATGTTATGTTAAGCCGTCGCTCGATTCTTTCCCCAAAATATATACAAAGGAGCTGAGTAATTTTTTTTATTTACTGAAAAATTTACAGTTTTAAACTGCCTTCTTGTTAAAAGCGATCTCTTCTATAATCTTTAGGTAGAGGACAACTGAAAAAATAAGGGGGAAATGATGATATCTAATGAAAATAGGAACAAGAATTTATGCCAAATGTGCGACTTAGAAACTTCAGACGTAAATCTAGTTTTTATTATACACGCTTAGTACTTCATTTATTTGTATCCCTAAACCAATATGTAAGTAAAAAAAAAATATAACGTGACGATCAAATGGGAAAATACCTAACGAAAACATTACCTATCTCTGGAGGTTTTAGCGAACAATTCCATACCTAACTGTATCCCGGAGCGTATCACATTAAGTTTATTTACACCATTGGGAAGACATCAATTCTTATTTTCAGGTGTGTCGTAAAAAATCCGTAAATTTTACTACGAACGTCAGTGAATATGGAAAAAACATTGTTCGTGGTCCATTTTCCTATGCTTGCTAATATTGTAAATAATCTTGGAATTACTTTTAAACGAAATTATTTACTAATAAGAACTAATAATTTTTTTTAAAGATAATAAAAAAAAAATAAGATAATTTTAATCTTTTTTTACAATTAGCGGCACGGAAGTTGAGCGCGGGCGAAGGATGCGCAGAAGACCATTACGATTACGTGATTGGCTAGTCGCGCGCCGCGCCTACACTGGCGGCCGTGATTGGTTTTTAGCTCCGCGCACGCGTCTCTGATACGATAGTCGAAGATGCGCAAAGCGATCCTCACTCTGCCCCAGCGCTCAACTAAGGTAATATTATCGGGTGCACAAGAGAATAGGACACTTCGCCAAACCACGTGATCAGCTGGCCATATAAAACAACTTTTCTATGAGAGCTACATTTTTTTTGTAGCTGCTCCGTACAAACTTACTCGCATACCTCGATGATAATGTGTGGGCTTCTGAAATAATCACGATTTCGATGTTGCTCCTATAGGAAAAGTTGTTGTACTTATATGACCAGCTGATCACGTGGTTTGAAGGCGTTAGTACAACCTGTATAATATTAATGTGGCTCACCATTGGTGCCGCGTACTGTACATTATAGTTTATAATAGTGATGAATATCAGAAGTAAAGCTTCATACAGTAGCGCAAGACCAACGCATTCGTAGACATCGCTTACGTGCACGAAATTTCGTAACACTATCAGCACAAACATATTATGGAAACTAGGCCTATTGGTCGAGAATGTCGAGATACCTTAAATACTTACGCCAATGGAGCTTTAGAATTGCCGTCCCTTAAGAATCGCGCGAACTATCTGAAACGCATGCAATAGAAATGAACACAAAGCGTTGACCAAAGAGGATTTCAATACTACGTTTTTACCTTCTACAGCGACAGTGACAACTTACAGCATCTCGTCTCGTATCGGCAGTAGATATTCGACATCCGCGACTGTCAGTACTCTTAGTTTACACGTGTGTGGCGTGCACATGTGTAAGTTGAGTACCAAAGAAAGTAGCGGAGCGTAGTGAGTCTTACTCGTTCTGTGGTGAGAACTACATCATTTTGGCTGATTATGGGAAAATTATTTACTGTATAGATATAAACTGTAATATTAGTCGGTCACGAACTACTGTCAGATTGTTTAGAGGCCTTTTACAATACAGCAAACGTTTAAAAACGGACGTGACATTTGTATAGTGACGAATTGTACAATATGCCGATGACAATAACATCCGTACATGGTATTTTAAAGATATTTTATGTTTATAGGTACAATATCACCTTATCGTTTTCGTTTATTGACCCAAACCGGGAGTTGAACCTTTAGCGTTAAAGTTCAATCACCGCGGCATCACTAACATTAGAATTATAAAGACAGAATACATTTTCACAAAATCATTCAATGATTTGGGTAAGTACCTTTACTTTAGATCATAATTGCTTCCCAGACAACATTTTTTTCTGCCTATCTCGTTTCTTAGGTTTACAAATTTTAAGAAGGTTATTTTCTTAAATATTTTTGTAAGTTCAATGACCGACTCAAGCGTCTTTCGTTTCCACGCTACTGAATTCTTGGCACAAATTATCGTTCGTATGTCGGCAAATTAATCACCATAAATATATTTAAGTATTTAATTTATTTTCATATCATTTAACCTACTAATCATATAAAATTAGGTTACTATCAATTTTAACAAACATAATAAAATACACAATAAGTAGTACCAAAAATAAGTAACGTTTTAGCTGCCGACGGTCGCATGAGACCGCGTAACTGTAAACTTTGTATTATGTCTCGGTTTGCCGGGCTGAGAGGTTATATTTACACAATTTTTACTAATAAAATTAAGAATAATTCACTTAAAAGGAAGAAATAAACAGAGTTTCCGTGTCTACAGCAAGTTGCTGTGTTGTGTTGCTGTCAGCAACACCTTATTAATCAAACACGAATCGAAAAGTCGTAATATTTTCAGATTTTCAGAACCAAACAAAAGGGTATCCGAAAATATTACGATCTTTCGATATAAAATATAGAATATTTAATAATTCGAAGGAAACGAGTTTCTATTTAAATGAAGTCTTTAATAAATTATGTTTGGCGAAACGTATCTAATTATCACAATATGAAAAGTCCATTTTAAGATACTTTATGGGTCGAAAGAAAATATAATCATTTTTAACTAAGTGCGCATATACCGAAACATTTTAGATTTACATACATTATCATTGAGGTAGATAATTAGTTTTTATGGAGCATCTGAATTCTTTTCACGACTTTTAAGAAGGTTGCCTCGACATCCTGTTTAAGCTTAACTAACTTATCCAGGGTGTATAATCTTACACTTAACGTTTTATGAAAGTTAAAGCGTGTAATATAATATAGTGTATAATGTAGTATAGCTGTACTTTTAGTGTACAACATTCCGCCAAACTTCCTACATTGATGTATTGGAATCGTGCAGTTACGTACGACTTGTTGCTTGTTTAACATGCAAAAACTTGGAAAACACTGCCACACAGTCCTTGTTCATTCCGCAGGGCGGAGAATATTTTTGTAGCCTTTTTCCTGGTTCTGATTTATTGTTTATAGGTATTTCTAAATAAGTATACCTACGTACCTAATATAAGGTCCGATTTTATTAGTGTACATCCTGTTAACCTGTGACTATATAGTTGAAATGCAATCGTAAAAACAACCTTCAAATGTCTATCATAAAAACTAAAAAAGTTAAAAATAAAAGTACAAAATAAGTTCATATTATTGCATTAACTCGTCCTATCTTCAACTCTTTCTCGCTCTGACAAGGGGAAGGAATAAGACGGATAATCAGATGGTTAAACGTACCAAAGATAGGACGAGTTTATGCATTATGAAGTCAATGTTGTTGATTTGATTTTGATTTTTAACTTTTATCGTTTTTATGGTACACATTTGAAAATTGGTTTTTACGATTGCTTTTCGCCAATATAGTCACAGGTTAACAGGATGTACTCTAATAAAATCGGACCTTATACAGGGTGACTGGTACAGGACCCGCCATAGCAAAATCTCGTATGGAGGAGGTAATTTGCAACCTATTGAAGCTTAAAAAAAAGTTAATAAAAAAAAAAAAAGTTAGGACAGCTTTAAAGTAAAATTTCGGGAAAATCGTAAAAATGATGATTGATTACCCTATCTCCTAAACTATAAAACTTTAGCTAGGGAAAGTAAGCTTCAATAGGTAGCAAATGACCTCCTCCATACGAGATGTTTCTATGGCGGGTCCTGTACCAGTCACCCTGTATATTCATACTTACTCGAACATGGCTTTTTTGTCAATTTGTCATTTTAAGAACGGGTTCATAGTTTTTAGGCTTCCGGAGCCAAATGGCTAAATAGCGGCTCCCTATAAGGGGTAAACCGAGAACTCTAAACAATTAACTCTTTGTTGTTTTTACGTCAATATCTATAAAAAAACAAAATTTATATGAACCCGTGTAGGTACAACTTGACTATTTCACGTTCATTATTATGTAGATAATATTTATTACAGCTAGAGGTTTATGCAAATTACTAAAATTGGTGTAAAACGCAGTCCAAACGAGCTATGAATATTTTGCATAGAATATTTTTAACCTTTACCATCTAAGCTAGATTTTAGCTAGAGATCATTAACATATTCAATTCAGTTCAGCCATAGGACTGCTAAACATAGGCCTCCTACAACTATTGCATACATATATGTAATACTTTCACATTATTGCTTATTCCCATCGTCAATAAACTCAAAGGATTAATTTAGAGAATACCAGATTTCTAGATAACTAAAATGTCACTGCTGAAATCCCAATCACTTGGACCAAATAAGATCAAGATCTTCTTTGCTTAGACCCAAATATAAACTTACCGAATTTACTTTGAAGACCCAATCAATCTATTACAACACGAGGAGGTCTGAACTAGAATGTCCTATTAGAAATTCTGTGATGGCAGCAATCCTCCCAAATAGACGGAATTGATTACACAATTACAATGTCATCGACCCCTGAATTCAGTTTGTCTTACTATCACTTCTGTCACTAGGGTTTGAGTAATACGGTCATTGAACTGCTCTTGGATCGTATTACGAACCTTGGACGACAAAAGCGGAAGAATCTGCACATTAAGTTGATTAGCTAACTTATAGGATATTATTATGATTCTATTGCTTACAAAAACACAAGTACAAATTCTATCAGCTGATTCGTAGAAGAAAGAGAAAGTTATTCTTTTCTAACCACAGAATATCCACGTATGATTTTTCTACGCAATATTTTTAAGATGGTCCACATTATGCCAATTTTGTGATGTATAAACCAATAAGTATTTCACTGTCGGGTGAAGAAAAGGAAAATGAAAGTTTCCCTTATAAATGTAACAACATTATCTATAAAATACATTGCAATCTAAAATAAATAAAAAACTTTCCTATGCAAAAAGATAACGCTTATTCATGATTAGTATGCAAGGAGAAGAAACATAGATGAAAGTTATGGTAATATTTTAATATTAACTGAAGACGTGTTCAATTATCGAGTCTCATATAACGACACCACCGCATTTATGTAAAATTACGACTTTCCAATTTACCAATATTAAGGTGTTTTTTTCGACGTCTTTTGCAAAGAAACTTGTGCGTAGCCCCAACAGATACTAAAATTACGTAAATTCGGTATGTAAAAAAAATATAACCCTATGCTCATTCCAAAAACGATTGGATATTTCACGCGTATATACTGTATTTTGGTTTTCAAACACTTAAATTACAAGACGACGTTTATTTTTACAAAAATGTAAAAACAAAATATTTGCCATTCATACGACCTCTAATCACGGAGAAGGTTATATCTGACGTCACAGAGTTTGCATGAGTGTGATGTGCTGGCTGTGTCCCCTGCGCTGTGCTGTCTGTGTCCCCTGCGCTGTGCTGTCGGTGCATGAATAAACCACAGATTATAATGACAGCACATGTCAAATTTGAATGTGTGAGAGAAAATACGTTGTACAGACTTGCAAAATACGTCATCAAGTCGAAATTTCAAAAAAATATAAAAAAATAACTATTTTTTTTATTCAAATTAGTAAGCTTAATTGGTTTATACTTCCATAAAAAAACCCTTAAAAAATACTTTACATACTGAATTGGGCAATAGCACTTAGATCCAATTTCCACCAAAGCGGAGAAGAGAGGAGTCGATTGGAGACGTGTTTTGAACAACCAAACAGATTAAGCTATTTCCACAATATCTCCGCTCAGCTTCGGTGGAAAAGGATCGAGCGGAGAGAAGAGATGTCTCAATCAACGCATTTTGTTACGTCATGTCCCAAAATCTGTGTATTGACAGCACGAAGTTCGGACCAATCCAATAACATACCTACTTAATAGTGGGTTCCGTAGTTCTGATAAGGAACCCTTATAGTTTTGTCATGTCCGTCTGTCTGTCTATTCTTCCGAGGTTTTGCTTGGAGACTGTTGGCACTAGAGAGATGTTATTTTGTGGAGGTACGTATATACAAATATATCAATTTGTTATTGATATGTATGTTATATCAATAACACCGACAAAGTGGTAGAATAAAATTTCGAAAAAAATTTTTTTGGGTTGCTCGACCACATGTAACGTGGGGATGATTTTGTTTTCATCGTCTACCCATCGTATGTGCGGTATCGTTGAATAGGTCTTTAAAAGCGACTTAGGGGTTGCTAAGTCTACTTTTCGATGAGGTATCCTTTCGGGAATATTAAACATTAAATTATTAGTATTAGAAAATTTGTACCTAATAAAAAATACTTAGAAAAAAATAGTGACTTAGATGAAGTAATTGCTTGTTCATAACGCGTTTAACCTTGCATTGTAAAACAAAATCTAAAAAAAACTAGGTGGTAACGACGGGCAACTACGGAACGGAACCCTACACTGCGCGTGGCACGACACGCACTTGGCCGCTATTTTAACTATGACATTAATTTATTAATGATGGAAATTTCTCTAACTTCTAACAGTTTGTTTCAGATGTCTAATTGCAGACTGTTTGAATAAACCATGTTTAATTAATGTCAGGCCAGCACCACGTTTTCTGACTTCTTTTGATTAACTAAATAACAAACTTTCTTAATAAGTAGCTCAAATTGGATAGCATTATGTATGAACTTTCTTCGGAAATGAGAAAAAATAATTTCTTTGATTGATTTGTAAGCATAATTGTAAGGGCAATTAGTTATCAAAGATTGCTTTTGAATTAGAATCTTTAGTATATTAATGGGAAGTGTCAAACTCATTTTGATTGCTGTGAGTATTGTAGCTATATCGAATAACTAAAAGAAAACTACTAAAAGCTGGTAGGTACCTGCTAAACTTGTATTATTACAACTACTCTACGACTACCTACTCCTTTATAGGAAAATAACATTTCAACAAATGATATTGTTTAAAATAATTAAATACATGGGAAATATGTTAAATTAGGGTTAAAGAACTATTTTTCCCATAAAAAACATTAAGTTTCACTTAGAATGAGATACAGTAAATTATTAGGATACAATATTTTCTTAGCCTCTGATGCATAATAAGTTGTTCATAACGGAACGGTTACAATATCCTAGGTGCGATTATTTTAGGTGCGATTTGACTAGAGAGTTATACAATGTGATATGGGCGGTACTTCTAACCCGTAAGGGCTAAGTGCGATATCTAATTTTATGGACTAAAATAATAATTTGGGGGTTCAAACCCTCACCCCATATTAATAGCGGGCATTTTAGTTTTTTAACACTTTAGGCAATAACAAAGGTTTTATGTGTAGTAGTTACATGAAATAAATACCACAATAGCTAAAAGAACAGAGTCATTGACCATACATTTTATTGCAGGTGTTTAGGGTTTACTGGGCTAAAAAAATAATAATTGATTAAATTATTTTCGACAAAAATCTTTATTTTGTAGATTTGTTTTGGCCCCAAATTACTTTTTTTATGTCAGTAAAATTAGATACCGAACTTAGCTTTAACGGGTTAGAAGTACCGCCCATATCACATTGTATATTGTAGTACGTATTTTCACTGGAATGCAATTTGATACCTTACGCCATGCCCCCAAGAAAGATGATAACTTTGTTCGGACGTGCTCAATGTGTTTCTTTTTTTTTAAAGTTTTTTATCTATCCATAATCCAAGATACTTCTCCTGACTGGAGCGCTGTATTGTTCCTTTATATGTTAAGAGGTGTAAAATCTGGTATGGGTTTATTCTTTGCCGCAATCTTCGTAATCATATATGTCATAGAAGTGTTAATTGTTAACAGATTGAACTTAAGCCACTCGTTGAGTATATCAAGGTCTTTCTGTGCCTCAGTCATAAGATCTTTGATTGGTTTATTAAAGTATGTAGAATAAGCAAGTGTCGTCGGCATATGGGTAATACTAAAAGGTGTAATTCAAATAACTTAAAATATTTTGAGTTTATTTAAAAAAATGTAAAATATTCTGAGCGTCTCGCTCGACCCTTACTGAAGTAGGTATTTACACAAAACAATGTACCGTTGAAATGAAATAATTAACAAGGAATTCAAGCCTTTCAAAAGGTTTTAAGCAGATAATGGCCCATGAAATAAACAATTAACAGCGTGCTATGAAAGGGTGTTTAGAAAATAACTGTGATAGCAATTACAATTATTTTATACAGACATTAATGTATTTAATTCTGTGTTAAATCCCCTTCGGCCGTCTACGTAATAGCAGGTTCGTAACTGGTTACGAATAGGGAGTAAAATATAATCCTTGTTCGAAACCAGTTTAGTACGAAGAATTATTTTTCTGTATACGAAACCTACCAGCTACAAATGGGTATAGTACAAGGGAAAAACTATTTTTATTTATAAAAAATACTTTTACTTACATCAAAATCAAAACAATATTAATTAAATACTTTATTTTATGAATTAAATAAATTTTGATTTGAATTTGGTCCGTTTTTTATGGTCTATAATTTTTTGGATTTGTCTCCGCCCTGAATAGCAGAATAAATAATAAAAACAATAGAAAAAGTGGTGAAAAAAAAATTACCGTCAGTAGGAACAAATTTCGTCGGGTTACCTAGTAAAAAAATAAATAAATATTATGTTGTTTTATTTCTGTATACGAAACCTACTAGTTACAAAAGAGTAGGTATTGTAGTAAAAGGGTGAAACTATTTTTCTTTATTCAAAACTGGTAGGTATAAAACTTCATAAAATGCTGACTAGATATATAATTATTTCATTATGTCCATGTCTAATAATTGCTTTTATGTCATTATTCATCGATGGTGGTTTGGAATAAAATTTAATTTATATTTTACTTTGTTGCCATTAGACACGTCAAAAAGTTTGTAAGCAAAATGGAATCTGTGTCCACACGAAGAGAAGAAGTTTCTCTGCTGTATGATGGGTGGGATGATAGCAATCATAGAAAGAAAATATATACTAAAGAGAACACTTTCTGGCTATGTACAAATAATACTGTCGGTGGTTGTTCAGGCAGCATCACCCTCAACACCAGAAACGAAGTTTTAAAGAATAAATTTCACTCCTGCAAACAGGATTTTGCAAAAAATAAAATACCTACATGAAATGAAATTGAAATTAATGACATTATTTATTCTGTATATAGGCCCCCCTCCGGGCACTTATACACGTCCCAAAATATAACTTAGCCCTACCACCATATAGAACTTGATAAGTTAAAACAAAAAAAAAAGATTTTAATTAATTTGATTAAATAATGTTGAAGGGTGTCACAGCCCACTTAATCGCTATATAGGCTGAAGCAAACCCAATATCGGCATTATTAGATACATTATCAAATGAGACGAGAATTATAAATATTATAAACAAACGTACCAAAAAGCTGTGAACTACATCGAAAAAGACGAAGAAATTGATCGTACAATAAAGGATTTAAATAACAACAAAATTACAATGGTCAAATCTTTATTTTAAATATCTAGGTGTATATTCTGGTCAAATTAAACTATACGTTTATTGTAGATTTTTAGTAAAATACATACTATAAAATAAATGTTTATTATTTATTATGTTTGATGTAACAATTCCTTGTACGTAACCATGGTTTCGTAAACAGAAAAATAATTCTTCGTACGAAACTGGTTTCGAACAAGGATCATTTATTCCTTATTCGCAACTGGTTACGAACCTGCGGTTACGTAGACGGCCGAAGGGGTTAGATCATTTAAAATCTCTGTCGATCTAGTTAGCAGTAAATATAAATTTGCTTGTGGCTTAAGTTCTTCGTAACTTATTGTAATGTAAATTAATTATTTGGAGAGCATAAATAGGCATTAAAATCTATGTAAATTCAGTTTTCCATCCACATTTGGTGTTGTGTTACCTTCGTTGTTTCATTTCTATAACACAAGTGCTTTAGCAACTTACCTTAGGATCAGAGCAATGTATGTTGTCCAATATTTATTATTTACAATAGAAATTGAACCATACTAGAAATAGGTACTTTACTAGAGTCTAAAAGTACTTGTACTCGACTAAAAAAAACTTTAAACCTTATAATTTTGTACTGATCATATGTCATTAACATTTTTCAGTTCTACCATTTGTCTCTGGACCTCAAAAAGTAAAGGCTTACCGCCGCACTCAGAGTCATTTTAATGATTACTTAGCTTCACTTAAGTATAGATTAAAAAATATTAACTCTCAGAGAAAGATCAATTAACTTTAATGAAAGCGAAATAATTTCAATTAAATTTTAAGGATAAGATTAAATCATAAGACTTAAGATGTTATTTAATTTCATTAGATTATTTGGCTATCCACTGGGACTCAATCTTCCGATTTAAGAAAAGTTTAAGATCTCTGAGATCTATGTAGCATTGTCAGGTAGTCCCTCTGCTTTCTTCTCACAGCTTTCACAAAATTTGAGTGCCATAATGTTTATTTTTTCTTGTCTTTATTTTTCTAAATAATTATAGTTCATTGCAAACACATCCTACACATGTGCGATATATGGTGCAAAATGTGTTTATCTATAAATCTGTTGTGCAATATTTCTTATTTACCTAAGCATGTTTCCTCTAAATTAAAAATATTGTAACTACAGTTGATATTCCTAATAAATAATTTAAAAAAACTAACCACAAAAATCATCTCGAACAAAAACAACTTAAAGTAGAGTTGTATAATTTAGCCACGAAACAACATAATAATATAAGACTTTTGACAGTTTGAGTTTGGCGGATTTTTTATGGAGGCGTCCAGTGTCCCGAATTCAAAAACCCACCTGTCGCACTCGGAGACGTACATTAAATTAGTGCTAATGTGGCGTTAACTAACTACAATTAAAATTGCTAATGTGCCATGGCTCCCAGAGACAGAAATTAGTGGTTCATTAGTTAATCACATCTTTTTTTTAAATTTTACTGCCTCGGATGTTTCCATACAGCCAAATTATATATTATTTTTAAATAAGCGTAGGGCGGTGCACCTTGTTATTAAAATATAAATAGATGAATTCCGATATTGCCACATTCACAAACTAATCAAAATCATTCATTAGAATCAGCGGTTTTATTTAAGTAATTACATGATAAATACCTTCTTAGTTGATTACTTATTGCCTTTTTACTATTATTTTTACGTAAAAGTAAAAGAAACATAAATAACTCAAATTGCATGCATGCATGATGCACATCATTACTTTTTAAACACAGCAACACCAAATAAACGATTTTCATTTTCATTCAACACCAAACGCACCAGTAAAAAAAACAAAAACTCAAACTGTTTCAAGTCACATAATTATTTTCAACATTTGAACATTAGTTTTAAAACATAATCCATGCTATAACACTTAAATAAAACTGGGCTTCTACTACTAAATTAATAAAGTTAAAAGAGTTATGAAATAATTATTATTTCAATACCATTTATGGACTTACGACCTATGTTATGAGCCACTACCACACGTATAAAAAAAAGTAATCATATTGGCGGGAGAAGTCCTTGTATTATCTTTGTGTTGCAATTTGAAATTGTTGTTGATCTTTTTTGCAATATTGACTGTTAATAATTAATTTCCTCACAATTGAAGTGAAAAGTAGAGTGTAATAGTATAACTCGTAAAAAAAAAACATTTTACCCTCGTCTTGACTATCCGTATAGTCTCGGGTAAGCGTAGCGAATTCTATGGGTGAAATGGTGCGTTTTATGCACTTGTTGTACAATCTATGTTTTCTTCTTGTTCGAGATAAATAATAACACCACACTAAATACATGGGATCCAACATTGAATAGTGTGTGTACCTACAGCGCGTTGCACGCGCCCTTCGCAAGCTGGCAGGAAAAAGAATTTTCCATGAGGAGGAATTCTGAAAAAAGTGTATGGTTTAATTGTCGCTTTTGTGAAAGATTGCCGGTCGATGAAACCAAGACGACTGGAGTACATAGCTCTAATAAATTAATTAAAAAATAACTTAGAATAATTGGTTAATGTTAATATTATGCAAGATACAGAGCGTGCCTTTTAATTTATTGTTGTGTATATTGAAATGAATCCTGAAATAAATGATATACGTATTCTAAACTTGTTTAATTTTAATATTGGTGTAAGATTTGTTAGTTGCTTTTGTTGAATAAAATAGCAAGATTAATAATATATTCACGGCATGAGGCGTAAACCTAATGAAATTCAGGTAAGGAATACTTTGTGAAAGGAGGAATACTTGTTGTAAAGTCACGTAAATTGCGTCTCGAACTCTGAACCTTCTTATATGATTAAAAATCACCAAAAAATCTAGGTATTTTAAATATTTTCCCTCTAGTGCTAGGTGCTCGCTCATTAATCACACCATTAAAAAGTTAAGTAAGGGTATGGCTTTCATTAAAGTTAAATGTCAATAAACGTGACGAATGTAGCATTAACTGTCTCTGAGAGTGAATATTTTTTAATCTTTACTTAAGTTATTATAGATCGAGCGACGGCACATTAGTTATTATAATTGTAGTTAGTTAATGCCACATTAGCACTAATTTAATGAACGTCTCTGAGTGCGACCGTTAGAGTACTATGAGTTATGATTAGCAAATAATTATGAGTTTTTTTGATAAACCAATACAATGAAATAAAGACAGATAGGCAAATAAACTTGTATAAAATGACATAAATATTTAAATAAATCGAAAATAACTATATGATAAAGGCATCAAAGGACTGCGCTTATAATAGTTAAAATTCCTTCTCGTGCGAATAGAGACGTCATTTTTGTAGTTAACTCTCTAAGTCACGTCAAAACGTCATTTGATTGATTCTTATCTATTTTAACAAAGTATTTTTAACCGACTTCAAAAAAAGGAGGAGTTTCTCAATTCGTCTAAATGTTGTTTTTAGTAATATATTTCCTTATCTCAGGCCTTTCGTTTACTAATATTGCTGGAGATAAATGGTGCCCTCTTCAGGGCGCGTATTGATGACCTTCTTACCAGGTGATTAATGACAACATCTGTACGTGTTTCTTCAGTGGAAAATGAAAGAAATACATAAAATGGTACAGATGATAAATGCGTGCGAAATTAAGCTCATTTATTTTCTCACGAGTTGGCCAACACGTAAAACACATTATAAACGACCTTTTTTTGGTAATGGTCTGAGCCTAGCCTAATATTTCTAGGTTCTGAATTTCAATCCTAGCACAGATTTCTGAGTTTTCCCATTTATTTGTCGATTCATGACTTGCTAGGCAATGAGAAAACCTTCACATTCTGATAAAACAATTTATTTACCATGACCGGTGATCATGTATACCTACCAAAAACCTAAACCGAAATCTATGCTTCAGGTAATGTAATATTTCAGGACCTTAGCGTGGATACCCTTTGATAATCTCAAGAAGGTTGCAAAAAGACAGAGAAAAGACCTCATGCCAAAAACCGATGCCGATTGTAATGTCTGCTGCTTATTATCGAAGTCACTAAGTAGACAGTGTCATGACCCTCAACCGCTTAAAGACCGACTATGGAGGAGGAGAAGGAATGTTATAAGGTCTGAATATAATATATGTTTAGCGAATTTTGAGGTTTAGGTAATGTGACGAGGTGTGAAAGTAATCCTTTCTCACCTAGCGAGCTATGGAACCTTAGAAAGATAGCTGGCATTGGCGCGATGCAAAAACAGGAGATCGTTGTCTTTGACGGTTTTTCGCAGAGGTCCAGCAGTGAACTGTTATAGGTAGAAACGATAATGATGATGACCATACTCACTGGGCGGGTAGTCCCTGTAGCTGATGTCGGAGTACAGCGCGAAGGGCGATGCGCACGCTACGGAGATGACCCACAGAATGAGGATGATGCGCGAGGCGCGCGTCAGCCCCGCCATGGCGTACAGGTGGAGGGGGTGGCAGATGGCCAGGTACCGCTCCAGGGAGAACGCTGATATCGTCAGCACGGACACGTAGGTGGCCCTGGAAAGAAGAAAATGTATTTAAACATTTCGTTTGTCTTGACTCAAAGAGCCGCTAGCTATGATAATCATGATGAAGATTGTCTTGCGCCCATTAAAAAAGTAGACCAAAGATTGTAACCAGAAAACGACTGATGAATGAGATTAACCTAAGTATCTATTTAACGTCGTTTATGACAAGCTTTATTTTATTGTTTCACTAGGAGGTAAAGGTCTCCGCAAACATTTAACTAGTTCGCTCTGAAGTGGTTTGATGCACGTTTTTAGTTAAAAATACATGGTTTAAATAAACCTTAAATATATTATATTTCCCACTGAAACCTAAGTTAAAAATTTGAAAGCAAATTAGAAGTTTGGCGTGATCTTTACAACATACGAGTAAGTACCTATGTAGATGGAAGTTAATGCTATTTAATTGCGGCATGTTGTTACTAGTAAAACTAATGATGCTAGATCGTTTTGTAAACTTTTTTCTTGATAAAAGTGAACCCGAGAACTAAAATAGTTTTAAAAAATATTTAGCATGGAGAAAGTATACCTTTACCTTAGTCTTTGGTTATAGTGATGAAAACCTGGCCCGCTTTCACCTATTCTAAACGAGTAAAGAATACTGTTAAAAGGCAAAATTACATCAAAAAATTTAAAGAATATCTAATATCCAAAGCTTTTGTAACACATAATCGAAGTATCAATCAAGAGCAAGCGACAGCCAAAACATTGTGAAACTCAACAATGTTTTGTATAAACAGCTTTTAACTTTTATAAATAATCTATTGTTTGCTTTGTTGTTCGCAGGGAATATCATTTTTGATAAGTCATTTATAATTTAGGACAATGTGCTTTATGTAATAAAGTTACGAGGTTAAATGTGAGTAGGTACCTACTAAAAGACCTGCGGGGTAACCATGAACTCATAAACAATCTCAATCTGTCAAATCAGTCAATTTCGTACGTCATTACGAACGTACGTACGAAATTTGACAGATTTGAGATTGTTTTAAGATTTCATGGTTACCCCCTGTACTATTATTATTTTGTAACTAGCGTTCTTGTTGTTTGTCTGGTAGAATCTCCGGCATGGATTTTAAGGGCTGGGGCAAAGAGTGGGGACCGCTTTGTGCATCATACAAGACGACTATCGTATCAGAGACGCGTGTGCGCGGAAGTACCTAATAATAACCAATCACGGCCGGGGCGGTGCAGACGCGTCGCACGACTCCAATTAAGTAATCGTAATGGTCTTCTACGCATCTTTCGCCCAGCGCTCAAGTTCTGGGCCGCATAGTTGTACAGATTTTGCATTCGATATTAAGCTTCTTGGAGTGCTAGAGACTAACTTTAGTAGGTCAAAATTAGATAACAATGCATAAATCATGAGCAATATTAATAGATCTACATTTATATTATAGAGGTAAAGTTTGTTTGGATGTAGTAGATCTTTAATTATTGGGTTTGAATAAATATTTGACCAATGTCTTCCAGCCCCTCTAGCATGAGCAACAAAACACGATATGATATAATACGATATAGCGATTTATCGACATCCAACTTTCAAAATATGGTATTAACATAGCCACACCATCTTAAACTCAACTGCCGCCACGAAAGAAGAAGAAGAAGAACCATCTTGAACTTTTATCGAAACAGTGAGCATGTCCATGCCAGCGACATCACGGTCATGCCCCAAAACCTATAGAGTTAAGCTTCAATTGATTATCTTGATACGTGCCATATGCACACAGCGAAAATAATTTCATATAATACCACGTTTATAAAATGAACTGAAAATTTTACCCTTCGAAAAACGGTGCGTAAATTCATCTAAGTTTTTTCATGTATCACGTGCTATGAGCAATTATTATACCTAAGTATACCTTTTAGTCCGTTGTATAAACGTGTGGTAGGTGCGAGTATATAAAATTTTGCGTTCTCCTGCCTTTACAAAGTTAGAAAGTCACGGCTTTGAATCTTGCAAGTAGCACATTTTATGTGAGAAACGCGAACATGAAAGCTAGGTTTATAGATAAGCTTAAGTTTTGCTTAGTTCGGAATTAATTGATGTGATTAGCTCTGAAAGGTGTGATTAAGTAGATATAATATAATTAATCGTACTTATTTTGTGAATGATTGTATGATGGAATTTTGTAACTTAATTATGCTTTAATTAATGGCTGAACGGTCAGCTGAAAGCACACTACATTTGCTATAGCTTAAAACATAGCTTAATACATAAAATAATAATCATCACGTTTTCGTGTTAACGTGGTATCTGTTGGGCATAATACTGAAGTCTACATAAAAAAAAACTCAAATGAAACGGTAAGAATCTCAAAAACTATCGACAAACTCTCTCTCGACTCGCAATTAGCCGGGTTTTGTTAGCCAACATTTCTCACTTAAACACAATCCTAACATTATCTTATGAAGCTGTAATCTCTGAGACGCAGCCAGGTGGCACTCATTAATTAACAACTAGGGGATTAAATTCGTATTTTGCTACTGAAAATGTCGAGCCGAAACGTGAGTAGGGGTGAAGTGTGAGAACAATTGCTAGCTCACCTAATTTCATATTCTCACTACCTACGTTTTGAATTCATTAATTTAATCATTTAATAACTGACCTAACTCAAACAGTATTTTCAGTGTTTGTAATGAAACTTCGTAAAAGATTTTTTAATTAAACAATTTCTAAGTTTCAATTGAAAAAAGTTTTAAAGGATTTTAATTACTTTTGTAACACGATTTCATTATGCAAATAATTAAATGATGATGACATTGAAATAAATGCAATTTTTAAGATAATTGGTATTAAAGTTAAGTCTTGACGACCTCCGTAGCCGAGAGCCGAGCACTTGGACTTGGTGCTGCTATTTCTAAGGGCCTGGGTTCGATTCCCAGTCGTGTCGATGTAAAAAACGAACTTTCCTATGTTGTCTCGGATCTGAGTGTTGTGGTACCGTCGTTATTTCTTATTTCTATAACACAAGTGCTTTGGATACTTACCTTAGGATAAGAAAAATGTATGCGATATTTTCAAATATTTAATGTTCTTTTTGTTTGTTTTCCACGCCTTTTTGCCGGTTTTTCATGGAAAGTACGGCCTAAGCCAATTGTAGTCCTGATTGTTGCTGATTTATTGCTACATCGTTTTCACCCTGAAAAAACTTCCTTACGATTCTATAAGTATTTAGGATAACTGATTTTTCGATATTGGAGTAGATATACTACTCTGTCAAGAAAGTACCGGGAAAAGATTAATAATACACAAAATGTTAGTTATTCATCCAAATGAATTTTATCACCTTCAAAGTATGCTCCTTTAGAAGCGATACACTTACGCCAACGAATAATCCAATCATCAAAACATTTTTTAAACGCTTTTTCCGGAATCGAGTTCAGTTCTTGCCGCGAATTCTCCTTTATGTCTTCTACCGAATGATACCGGGTGCCACAAGTGGTAATTTGAGTTTAGGAAAAAGAAAGAAGTCGTCTGGAGCCATATCTGGTGAATAAGGTGGCTGCTTGATGGTATTTGTTGAGTTTTTGGTCAAAAATTCGTTCACAATGATGGCCTTGTGGGAAGGCGCATTATCGTGGTGCAAATTAGAATTTTCATTCTACAAATCTGGCCTATTTCGTCTAATTTGCTCTCTTAAACGCCGCATAACGCTTAAATAATACTCTTTTTTATCGTTTGACCTTCTGGCAAGAATTCTGAGTGCACAACACCGCGACAGTCAAAGAAAACAGTCAACATGACTTTGACTTTCGATCGAGTTTGGCGCGGTTTCTTCGGTTTCAGTTCAGTTGGAAGGCGCCACTCCGAAGCTTGTTGACTAGTTTGCATGTCAAACTCGTAAACCCACGTCTCATCACCAGTAACAATGCGTTTCATGAATGTTGGGTCGGAATTGACTCGTTCTAGCATGTCCTCAGCGACTCTTTTGCGATTGAGTTTTTGGAGAAAATTCAGGTCTTTTGGGACTAGCCAAGCGGCAACATGTTTCATACCCAATTGATTATTTAAAATGATACGAATCGACACAGAAAGTTCAACGGCTAGCTCTCTCAAACTTGAATGAGGATTTTCAGTCACTATTTCCTTCACTTTTACGATGTTATCTTCAGTAGCAGACGTTGATGGCCTACCAGAGCGAGGCAAATCTTCCATCACATCTCGACCGCTTTTGAACGCTTTGTTCCACTCATAAACACGTGTTTTTGATAAAGTCGATTCACCGTAAGCCTTCTGTAACATTTTCAGAGAATCCGAACACGAAATCCCATTGGCGATGCAAAATTTAAGACAAACTCTTTGTTCGATGTTTTTGTCCATTATGAAATTCGCAATACACACTAGATATGGTATAACTAAAACCTTCTTTTCGATTTTAATTTTTCTTCTTTACTTATTATTTGTTCTATAAATTTCTCTCTTTAACTGTGTTTTGTAAAGATGTTTATTATTATAATAGAATTATTGGCTGTAAGTAAGGTATGAATGTGAATTGTAACTTTTTTAAGAGCTGTGGATTTTGGATAAAGATAAATAAAAAAATATACTAGGCCAAAAACCTCTCGTCTCTTGGGTGAGCAGCAATAGCACAGTTGGCCGGGATCAGGGATAAAGAGAGATTTATATTATTATCTAAGTAAACCAGTGATAGAAAATTAATAAGTTAAGCTTGACTTCTGAAACCTGTAACTTTTATTTACTGAGCAATCTGTCAAAGGTAAAATATATTTCTCAGAGGTAAACGTTCAGTCATTATCACATACTGTATTTGGTAACAAAGTTCAACTAATGGCTCTAATCCACAGGGATTAGAGTTCAAATTGTTTTGCAAATATTTTGTGCTAAATCAGCTAATTGATTGAAATGAAGTTGCTGTAAAACTAACTTTTTTTGTTATTATGAAAAAAATGCTGATGTCATAGTAAGCTGTTTTGTTCGAAATTGTTATCTGGTGAAACAACTAAACATTATAGTCCATAATCATACCATAAGAATGATGGGTTATGAGTATTAATCCCAGATTTTTTGGTTCTGGAAGTCATTTTGTATCTCTATGTATTTAAATCGCAAAGGTGACCGGAAAGGTGACGCAACCTAATTAAAGGTGACCTGAGGTGAGGCATCTATGAACACTGTAAGATCTGCAACCATCCGCATTATACGACCGATGCGCTCGCTGCGCGCTCTGAGCGCGGCTAGGTTCGCAAGGTTCCATAAGATTTCATGTTATAAAGAATTCTAAAATGCGATGACTACGGTGCCGCGGTGGTTCGGGCTTTGCAGTGTTCATAGATGCGTGCTCATCTTTAATTAGGACGAAACCATTATCGTAACGAAATGTTTTACTATTTGATAAACTAGTTTCTATACAGTATTTTGTAACCTTTTATTTGATTGATGTTTCGACTTGGGTACACCGACCGTAGTTAGTGTATTCGTTTACTCTATGAGTCACAGGCTCACGAGAACTGGAGGCCTAATACGAGAGCGCATCGTTCGGTCTGTCGTATTATCCGATCAAATTAAAACATCCATTCCCCCGTATCAAAGGTTTCACAAATGAACAATTGAAAACGGCCGGGTTTTATACACGGCTAGATTGAGTTGGTCATATTTTATCAAAGGATTGACACATGAGACTTGTCATTTTAATTTGTTAGGTTATTTATAAGTACGACCGGCCCCCAATCCTCAAGTTATTATGATAATTATGCAACGCGTATTAAAGGTATTTAAATAAAGATCGATGGTATCAAGATATAAAACTAAGACAGAGATAAAGGTAACGAATAACACGTTAATAAAAAGAAACTGCGTGTAAATGTTCAAGATGGCCGCGGTTTCTCGATTATGATTCTGTAAATTACACCGACAAGTCTAGTCAAGCAATTAACAAATCACAAATCAACCAATCTTTCCCAAAACAAACCAATCTCATAGTATACCTACTGTGGGAATGGTATTAATTTTATAAATAAATAAATAAATATGGGACAACATCACATAAAACATACAACTGTATGCCAATGGATAATTTATTATCTCTGCTTCAAAAATTAACAAACCCCAGATAACCCCAGCCCTTCCTCGAATTTACGATAAAATATTGACACAAAATAACGATATTAACGAACCAAATGTGGATAAAGGGATCGTGTTGCCGGGAATGTGTGGTGTCGCTTACAGTTCGAAGTTTACGGTTCAGTTATTTTCGAGTTGAATTCTTCTTCCTATTTTAGCTTTCGTTATTTAATTACCGAAAATTAATTAATTACAAAAATCAATAAACCCGACTGCGTATAAAGTGAACTTTAAAGATGAAAACAAGATTTAAAGCATCAATTTGAGAAACATCAAATCCTTCGACTTGATTCGACTTTTTCTACACGGATTTAACTTACTTAATTAGGTACTAACGCAGTGCATACCAAGTCAATCATCATTATGCTGTTAATGGATTTGATGCCTCCGAGTGCAAATTGATTTTTTAAATATTGTTTTAATCTTTTAAGTTCACTTTTTACGCAGTCGGGTTTTTTTATTTTTCTTATTAATTAATTTTATTTGTGACTTTTTAGTTTGTACTGTTCTACTCTTTCTTTTCAATGAAGTATAAAGCCTTATTTGTAACTCTTCAATAAAAAAAAAGCTTTTAACTCGATTAAGTAGTATCTGAAATCGGTTTTTCCCGTTTAATTCATGTACCAATAGGAATTCCGAGTAATAACATAGCCTATGTCACTCCTACAACTGAGATGAATTTAATGACATATCTATCAAATGTTGAAATCCATTAAACGGTTTTTCCTTCCTATTTTTTCAGTGTATTTTTTTGGCTGTTCTCGTAGGAATTTTGGAAAATAAAGTATTGAATACTATTAGCACTGAAAATATGTGCCTTAGTTAATAAAATAATGTTTCAAAATTGGTTTATCAGTATAGCAGATCTGTTTATGCGCGTAAGTTCTGTTTCCGCGGAAATTTCGGGAAATAACATACCACTTGTCACTCCAACAATTGAGACGAATCTATTGATATATTAAACTGTAAAATCCGTTTAACGGTTTAGGCTGTAGGGCGTGCCAAAGAAATAAGACATACATACATACATATATTCATATATACATAAATACGCTCGAAAAACATAACCCTCGTTTGGCAGTTGGGTAAAAATTAACTTTCATCTTGTTAAAAATGTGGTTAGTAATAATTTAATAAATGAGATTTGGTTATCTTTAGTATAAAATTATTATCAGCTTGATTAAATAAAACCTAGACCGTTTGTTCTAGTTGATTGAATTCGTGATGGCATTGCAAAATTTGCAAAACTATATATTAATAATCCCCAGACTGAATAAAACTAAAATATTTTTTATTTAAACTAACAAAACAATATTCTCGTGATTTCGATTGTCTTTTGTTTGAAAATAAAGTGTGTATTTATCTATTTCTACAAAGTTTCAAGTGGCGCTTCTGATAGGTTCGCATTTTAATAACGCGATGTAAACATGCAACCTTAACGAGGGTTGTATGGGGTATCTTCGTATAGATCTCGTGTGAGTGGAAAGGTCATGGCCAACAATTTTTTTTTTCTAATACTCAAAGGAATAAAGATAGTACTAGTAGCTCACTAAGCTCACTTATTATACACTTATTTGTATAACATTACTATTATTTAGTAACAATATTGATAAATTGACGACCTGGCTCATGGACAATGACGTCCAGCAACTGACTGAAAATAACTGAATAACTAAATTAATTATAGTATCGCAATATGTTTGTTGACGAAAAGCGTTTCCAGTAATAAAATAAAAATGATTTTAATTTAAAAATATCATAAAGAATTATTAAAATCTTACCGAGCGAGAGAAAATGCGTCGTTGCCAATTTTCCCAGAGCAAATAATAATTACTTGTCGCGTTACGATTGCGGTTTCAAATAGGATAATTCAACTTTGATATAATTGTGTTTTCAATTTTTTTTCAGTTTATATTTTTATTGTCACCTATTAATTATTTTGATAAACGGGCTTAAAAGAACGCTCTTTGTTACTTTACATACTGTATTACCAATATTATCATAGACTTACGAAATCCTGTGAATAAAATTTCTGATTCAACTTATTGTCTTAGGGAAAGGTGCCCAAAAGGCTACCCTTCCCGGATTACCACACCAAACAGCTAAAATAATGTGTCGGTCCAAGTAGTTACATAAATATATAAAAAAAACAACATCACAAAAATTGCTCTGATACTAAAGGTAAGTAGCCAAATGAAGCACTTGTGAGCACACTGATCTAAAGGTAAGTAGCTAAAGCACTTGTGTTTTAACACCCAGACCCGAGACAATAGGTATGGAAAAGTTCGTTTTCGATCGAATCCGGAACCTCGGAGATGGCGACGCCATATAGTCCGGGCTCGCCTCTCGGCTACGGAAAAGTTATTTTAACCTTTTGTACCGTGAAATTTCTTAGGTTTGTGGGCACTTGGTACGGACATACCTACACACCTACCATAGCCATAGCCACAAAGTTTAATATAACTTTGAACTAAACAATTTAAGTACCTACAAATTACTATAATAAAAGCTAAAAAACACCACCAGTCGTAAAGAAGTTATTGCTAAAATCTGGTAATGTTTTGAGCTTAAATTGAAATACTTTGGAGTAATTCATTAGCAGTTAAATTGTCTCTGGGCTCCGACTATAGGCTATAATGAAGGTTTAAATTTATTTTAATGTCGGCTGAGAAATTTACTTCTCCTGAGAATAATCTTGTTTTTCACCTGGCAGAACGGATTTAAGTCAGAATGTTCATGTCTGAACAATATCGGCACACCATTTTGCTCAAACAGCAACCTAAGTTCCCTAAATTCGTGGAACGCTTGCGAAATTAGTAAAATAATTCGAATAACATATACATAGGTTATTCGCTCCACTAAAATCGTGGAAAATATACTTAATTGCAAAAGTAATGTGCTGGAATGGTTGGATTTATGCACCACCGTGTTTGTTTGTCTGTACTTTACTGACTTACTGGGAAAAAGGCTATAAGATGCTCTCATCAGTAGTGAAAATATCTACTTTAAAAGTAGTTTTTACATTGTCTAGATTCTACTCTTTGTCTTTGGTGTTCCAAGCAGTTTATTTTAACATAAGTTATAGCACCAGGGAATGGCTGGGATAACGAAAACATTATGTCTCTGTCTACCTTAAATCCTCGAAATGTTACCAAATTATCAATAAAAGAAATCACTATAATATTACATTTTAGAGTAGACCAAGATAATGCTGGTCATGTCTTAGTCATAACGAAAACTAGACACGTGAAAAATAGTCATAACAAATCACTCATAATTCTTCAGCAGACACGCGAGCAGCAAAAAAGTTTAATATAAATTTTATAGTTGATGATAAATGGTAATAGTATTTTTGTTTATGTTAAAAAAACCGGCCAAGTGCGAGTTAGACTCGCGCACGATGTATAAAAACGAGCAATAAATCACGTTTGTTGTATGAGAGCACCCTTAAATATCTATTTAATTCTGGTTTTTAGTATTTGTTGTTATAGCGGCAACAGAAATACATCATCTGTGAAAATTTCAACTGTCTAACTATCACGGCTAATGAGATACAACCTGGGCCCTAACCATGAACTGTTAAAACAATCACAAAGTTGTCAAATCTGACAATTTTGGTACGTCACTTCATACAAAATTTGACAGAAATGATAATGTTTGACAGATTTGAGATTGTTTTAAGAGTTCGTGGTTACCGCCCTGGTGACAGTGGTGACAGACGGACAGACAGACAGACAGACGGACAGCGGAGTCTTAGTAATAGGGTCCCGTTTTACCCCTTGGGTACGGAACCTTAAAAAGCGTAAATATTAAACTACTACTTACTTACCTTTGATTATATTTTTTTAATTAATAGTTAAATATTAATTAATTGATTTAGCTGATTATGCTTTAATTGTATTTACCTACCAATCGTAATAAAGTTTAAGTAGGTCCATTGAAGCATGGCAGGACCCGATGCTATATATTTTATCCATTATTATTTAAACATTTTATAATTTTTACCTATCCCTCTGAAATTTAATACGCATTAGATCGATGACTACATGAGGCTGCAATTTCCGCTCAATGTTAAAAGGAGGTCCCCTTTTCTTTTTGTCGAGAAACATCTGAAAGAATTCTTATTACTGCACAGTTGTTACATAGAGTCAGCATCAGAAATATCTATGCGACCGGACCTACGTACTAAAATATACACTTTTTTTTAGGTGTAATAAAAGAATCTGACTAAAACAACCTTAATAAGGTTTCCAGGTTGGCAGGGTGACAGGTTTTGAGTGGCGGAGCCTTAAAGGGGGATAGAAGAGTTTATTTTCATTCATTTTTACCCTACAATGTGCTGTCCTAAGATTAGCCAATTTTGAGGTAACCAAAATTTTAAGTTTTCTTTTTAAATATCGGTATCCTTACCCTAATAAGCATAAAAAATAAAAAATATCTTTAAAAAAAATGTTCTTTTATTACAGACATTTTTCGTTTTTTTATGCTTATTGGGGTAAAGATAACGATTTTGTTTTAATCTTAAAATTTCAGTTATCTCAAAATTGGTTAATTTTAGGAAAGCACATTGTAGGGTAAAAATGAATGGAAACAAACTCTACTATCTCCCCCTTGAAGGCTCCGCCACTCAAAACCTGTCACACTACATACTGCAAAGTCGTTTGCTGTTGTATTGCCTTTATAGGACGTTACATTGTAGTTTTTAAAAGTAAGTACTTACTATAGGTATATACCTACATCAAACATGCATTTATAACTTATTGAATAATTTTATAAAGATCAAGTAATTGTCCATGCATATAAATATTATATACGAGTATGTAAAGTTTGTCACAAACTTTTTTCTAACGTTGACTGTATCAGTTGCAGATGTCTCAGCTGGTTAGAAAATGAATTCTTTTGAACTTGGATCTAATAATTTGTGTAATAAGTTAATAAGGGCAGTTCTGCATTACTTCTGAATAAGCTATATTTTACTTATGTGAAGGATAAACACGATTTTTGACATATTTTTGATACGATTTTCAAGCAATTTTATCCCCTACATATTTTTATCTTCTACATAACTCGAATGGAGAACCCGCTTAGGCAAACGTAGTGTAGGACGCCCCCCGGCTAGATGGACCCATGACCTGAAGAAGGCAGCTGGCAGCGACTAGATGCAAAGGGCGGGAGATCGTGCGCTGTGGCGCTCTTTGGGGGAGGCCTATGTCCAGCAGTGGACTGCAACAGGCTGATATGATGATGATGATGACATAACTTTATCCGTATATTGTAAAATAGGCACTAAGTTGTATCTTCCTAGATCGTTGATATCTGTAAAAACATTTGTAATTCAATATTAATAATTCTGAAGTACCTACCTGGTTCGATTCCCGGTCAGATCAATGTAGAAAATGAAGTGGTCTAATTTCTACAACACAACTTAAGAATATAGAAATGTTTGTGATGTTATTTAGTAATTTTATATTTATTGAGAGGATCTTTTTCGACCTATAAAATGTATGAAAGTAACTAATACAATTTTCACATTAAACGTAAAAGTAAATACTTACATGATTGATTAGTAAAATGAATTACTTTATAAATTAAAATATACCTAAACAACTAATAATATGTTTAGTAAAAAAAAGGTGAGAACAAAATTGGTCTAATAGAAGTTCAGTCGTAACCTGTAATACGGTGCAACTAATCATAGGAATAAATAAAAATGTTGTTTTTGCAAATACGTATGCTTAAATCTAAGATAACTTTTGAATAATACGTCTAGGCGTCTGAACTAAAAAAAACCGGCCAAGTGCGAGTCGGACTAGCGCACAAAGGGTTCCGTGCCATTACAAATATAAAACGGCAAAAAATCACGTTTGTTGTATGGGAGCCCCCTTAAATATTTATTTTATCATATTTTTTTTATTTGTTTATAGCGGCAAAAGAAATACATTATCTGTGAAAATTTCAACTGTCTAACTATCACGGTTCATGAGATACAGCCTGGTGACAGTCGGACAGACGGACAGACAGACGGAAAGACAGACAGTCAGACGGACATCGGAGCCTTAGTAATAGGGTTCCGTTTTACCCTCTCGTTTTACTATCCTAGATAAGCATAGTTTTTAGGGTTCCGTACCCAACCCTAAAAACTATGCTTATCTGGGATAAAATCTGTTTTCATATTTTTGTACTTGAGACTATTTGTCCTTTGTCTATGATTTGTACTGGGCGTCAAAGGCCGGTTTACAAAAAGTGTTAGACTTATATGGCTACTTTGGAATTGAAAGGCATGGGTTTTTAATTAAAAATTGTTACTGAAAATCAGTATACGAGATTCTCAATTACAAATAATATATTTTGGAATAATGGCAGTAAATAAGTGTGTAAATCAAAAAGGGTATCAAAAAGCAATGTGCTACTATATGACCCTTAGTAGATTAAAATATACACGCGTTTATTTAGATAACTATTATACGCGAATATCTATGTATAGACTTCAGAATTAAGTCATCCCAAGAAAACTGAAAAACGAAATAAAAATAATCCCACATGATGATAGATCAATATCGAATTATGTCTGTGTGCTAAATTACATCTTATTTCGTTGGGAATTGGGATTTATAATATATGTGATATACTTTTTTTTTTGAAGTTTTAGATTGCCATTTTCTGGAATACAGACTGATAAACAATCTGAAATTAGATTACATATGAATCAGTAACTTATTTTCATTCCTCTCACGTTTATTTTGGTGTTGACTTGTGCCATGAATGAATCGAGTTATTAACTGTGTCAAATGTGATGAAAGAAAATGTATAGCACGCACTTTTTATCTTGTCAACTTGTTTACTGTAAACATTACTGGTGAAAACTTGTAATTGGACAACATCACATACATTGCTCTCATCCTAAGGTAAGCTAAAGCACTTGTGTTATAGAAATCAGGAACAACGACGGTACCAAAACACCCAGACCCGAGCCAATATAGAAAAGTTCGTTTTCTACATTGACCCGACCGGGGATCGAACCCGGAACCTCAGAGATGGCAGCATCATTTAAATTCCGGCGTGCCCGCCTCACGGTTACGGAGGTCGTCAAAACGCTTATTAATAGCTATTATAAACTACCTTATTTTTTTCTTGTTTGGTCGGTGACTCCGGTCCTTTAAATATCTTCATTTCGGATCTGCATGGCACTAATGAATAAATTAACATTAATAATTTATTTATTTATTTCTTCTTTTTATTTATTCTTTTAAACTGAAATTGCTCGGTGTGTGTAGACAAAGTTGGAGCTCGATACATAAAAAAAAAAATTGAATCATCGAATCTAACTTTCTCTCGTGTATTATCAGGTTGGTCTTAGTGGGAATTGTTTGTATGCTTCTGTCGTTACTCTCACAAGTAAATTACGGATGAAACGAGAAAGTTCATTTCAGATACAATCGTATCTCAACCAGACACGTCTTTTGGCGCAAACAACGTTTGTACAAGTACATCTGTGTTATACATAGCACTCTCATTTTGGGTCTCACCGCAGTAGGGGGGAAATGCTTTGTGTTTTAATAAACTCGCTGAAATATAAGAAGCCATTTGACAGCTTGTCTAAAGACCATAGAATGTAACAAGGAAGACAACAACAAAATGTAAAAAGTACTACTACTTACTTTTTGGAGTCAAAAGTAAGTATTAATTAACACACGTATATAGAGAGTAAATTAATAAGAAAATAAATAATTATAATAAATTCTTCGACGATTATAAATTGGCGGTTCTCAATTTTTATTATCTTTACCTATGTAATCAAAAAAAAATACTTACTTAGAAAATAAATGTCGAAAAGATTCAAAACTTTGTCATCATAATCAGCCTACGTCAGTCTACTGGACAAAGGCCTCTCCTAATGCAAGCCACTGATAACTGCTCCTGATTCTCGGCTATACTTTGCATTCAGTCATTTATTTAGTATAGATATAAACCCTCTTCAGAGCAAGTGCTCGTATAAGTACAAGTATACACATCCAAAAAACATATAGCTTTGCAATACCACCGCTTGGGGACTACATATCGGTTAGTGATTAGAAGAAACGACGTAGCAAAATCAATCCCCTTCGTCAGTGTTGGTTACCGATAGCTGGATCGGCCTCCTTTGTATATTTTGTATACTTTTTAAATGTATTTTATTACGTTTTTTTTTGGTTTTGTTTGTCTTGTTTTTTCATCATTGTTAGTTTTTGGTCTGTCAAGTTTAGTGAAATAAACGGTATCAATCAAAGAGCCTGTTGTTTTATTCATAACATTCCTAGGTGTCTGTCCGTCCCCATCGCTAGCTAAAATCAGACGTTCCTAACAGTCAGTCTGATTTTATTACAGGAAATACAGAACAAGAAATGTATTAAGTACGAGATGGCACTGTTATCATTTAAATAAGATTCTACCATGCCTCTACCTAATAATATCCTTTGCGTATAACATCGCTCCACTTTGTCAGAGGACGCCCTACTCTGTGTTTGCCAAATCGTGGTGGCGACCATTCAAGGACACTGGGGTAGACGTATCGGTTATCGGTTCAACCAATGTGATCAACCCACTCACACTGTAGTACCACAAATTACGTATAGCGGCGCGGCAGTACGCTTTTTCTTTGAACTTTATGCCCACTCAGTAGGTACTCTGTATTTTGCTTGTTCTTTGAGGATCCATTACGTACTTTAGTTTTCTGTCAAAAAAATGTACAACACTGTAATTCAAACAATGTGTCCAGGCATGTAGAATTAAACTTTAGGAGCAGTACCTATTTATGACTAATTTCATCGATGAAAATACCCCAGGCGGAGGTCAATTCTGAAACCCCACCAGACTGCAGAGCTTTTTGTTTTAGTTTTACCAAAACTCACCTTAAATCGTAAAAATGCGGCGATTTGAGATCTGTTAGATAAATTCTTGAATTTGGTGTCGTTTGAAAGACAAAGAAATATTGTAAATTTTGTTTTTTAGCAATTCCATCCAAGGTTTAATTGAAGATAAATAACACTTGAAAAAATCGATTTTCAAGTGTTATTTATCTGCAACAAACAAATATGTAAAACAAGCTAACAAGTAATACTGATTTTTATTTGCTGAAAGAAGAAAGTAAACGTTTTTACAGTTTTGCGCAAATGAACGCATTTTTCTAAAATTGAACTTAAACAACGTCATTAACAAGGTACCTTTTTTCTATTTTATAAATAATAAATATTGGACAACATCACATACATAGCTCTGATCCTATGGTTAGTAGCGAAAGTATTTGTGTTATAGAGATCGGAAACAACGACGGTACCACAACACCCAGACCCGAGCCAATATAGAAAAGTTCGATTTCTTCATGACCCGACCGGGGATCGAACCCGGAACCTCAGAGATGGCGGCGCCATTTATAGTCCGGCGTGCTCGCGTCTCGGCTACGGAGGTCGTCAGATTATCATCAGTATTTGATTTTCTGTACAAATTGGTATAGCATTTACCACTCTCAGACAATTATTTAAAGAGTTATATAGACCCCTTCGCTAGCAATGCAGTCTGGTCCGGTATTAGAACTGACCTCCCATAAGTATGTGGTATTTTTGTCGATTAAATTAGTCATAAATACTGTTTCTAAAGTTTTATTACATGCCTACCACATTGTATAAGTAAAATGCGGTTGTAAATTAACATTTTAAATGACATTGAGCTTATCTGATAAAAGCATAGACTTAGAATTCGCTACTTTATCTATGGATGTAACCTAAATATCTGTCTGAAGGACAAAAGTGACAGAACTCCACCATAAATATGCTAATAATATGATAATACGTAGGTGGTACTTATGTACTTATAATATTAAACCATTGCCTACCTACTTGAATACAATACAAAGGAAGAACTGTTACCGTTACTGAAATTAAATCTTTCGCCATGCTCATCATACTTGAGATGGATTTGTGAACAATTAGAAGTAAATCTTTTTGGCACACAAAAATAATCGTGTCCGAATTTCATCTCTCCAGGCTTAGAGAAATTCAAATTAAATCAGTGATGCTATTAAATAAAACTCATCTAGAGTTTTCGTTTCACTTCGAAAATTGAAAAAAAAAAACTGATTGGTTTTAAAAATGACTCGCGTTAAACAAAACTTAGTTAAAAACTCTGTCAACAACTTTTTAACTGCGAATGGCATTTTTCTGTAGTTTCTAAAATAGAAATAAGTAAGCACGGAGTATTAATAGTAAGTAGTAGATCTATAATGAAACAACGAGTGAAACCGCCCACGTAGTCCTGGAATGCGAGGCGGTAACATTACATCGCTATGAAATCCTTAAAAACCCAAGGTCGCTCCGCGAAGCCTGTGAAAAACCCAGGAAAGTTCTGCGCTTCTGGGCGAAGCTAGGCTAGTTGCAACCGTAACCATCACATCCCCCACGTACAAAGGGCCGACTTTTAGTCTAAGTGCGGAAAAGAGAGTCCACTCTCATACTTATACTCATAGATCTATAATGGCTTGCCAATCGTTGCAGAATTCCCTTTGTGATTTTATTATAGACTCAGAATAATTCGTGTGCTCCAAAACGTAAACATCTTGAATTAATGTTATATCAAATTGGTTGACCAGTCAAAATAAATTGAAACGTTAGAAGCTCTGTAGAAAATGTAATAAGAAAGATTTTTGCGATATTCAACCTCTGAGAGATTCAAAAAAGGTGTCACAGCTGAAAGAATATTAAAACCGTATCTAAGTGGCAAATGCTACTTAATTGCTACAGCGCGAAGTTTGAAAAGTATATTTGTATGAAATTTTCTTTTGAACTAGGGGTTGAACGAAATTGTTGGTTTCCCTCAGCACTTTGTGCCCTGGATATGGTAAAAATAAATAAAAATGTCTGTTATTTTTCTTTCATGTTTATGGGTCCCGTTGTTTTTTTTGTTTCTATTTGTAATTAAGCTTAGTATTGTTTCATTTGTTTGTCAAATTATAATTCAAATGCCTTTATTGCCCTGTTTAGTTTATTAGGTGGGTGAAATTTTTAAATATTTTTTTTTAATATCCTTGCTAATTTTTTAATCTTGTTTAGTTTTTTTTTTTTACTATCTTACCAAAATATTGGTAAAAAATGCACGTAGCATGGCAAGTTAGCGTTCTTAATAAATAAATGTTTCTCTTCAAACTCAAACTCAAGCGTTTATTTGCCAAAAACACAGTAAATAAAGATAACATTATTTTTAAAGTAAGTAGCGCATGTGTTCAGCCTGCTCGCAGACGTGCAAAAATTCAATTATAAAATTACACTTAATATTGATGTTAATTAAATTAGAATAGAATAATAAATGTTAGGTAGTTTTAATAAGATTAGATATTAGACTGTTGTCGCCAATTAGAATATTTAATAAAATTATAAAAACATTTGTTCAAAAGCCAATTAGTCAATTTCCTTTTAAATATTGGCCCTTGAAGTTTTTTTAGCTCTTCCGGTAGCAAGATAAACAAAACAATAATCTTATTATATGCATTTCTTTTATATATTTCCTTAAGACATATATAAAAATTCTTGAAACTAGTCCAGATAGTTCTATTGTGAGGGTGTATCCAATTACTTTCACTTCCGTAACTTACTCATAAGCTTTTGTGTTGTGAAAGTAAATACTCTGGAACTACTGGGCATAAGTCGGGAGTACTTTACACAAAAGTTACTAATGAAGAGTTGCCTGGAGACATATCACTCTGGCATCAAGCACAATAGACTTAGAGAATATAAACGCTTAACTTCCCAGTATATATTTATTAGCAGCTTCCTTATTAGGGGATGACTTTTTTACTTATTTTCTTTGTAGGGCCAACGTCAAAATCTAAAAAAAAACTCCATTTTAACTGGTTTCAGGTTGTCGGCGCTTTAGTATGCGGTAGTTTTTTTTGGGATTTCGATGTTTCTCTCAAATGGATCTAATGCGTATTTACATGTTCAGCAGGTTTAAACAATTTTATTCACTTTTTAAATCCTATGTATTAGGTTAAATAATTGTTTAAAAAACTGTTTTTATAAAGTTTGAACAGATTTTTAAAATAAACATCTGCACGAACCAAACCAACAGATAACGCAATCAAAAGTCAACAAATCTGTTATACTATTGATTGTTAAAGATGTCGCGAATCTTCAAATTGATCACATCATGATAAGCCAGAACATTTAATGAAAAACAAACAAAAATAGACATTAATAAGAACCATCTTGTGAATCGAATATGATAGTCAAATGGCATTCCTTTGCCAAGTCTTATCACATCACCTAAATAAGGAAAAGGGGCCATTGACTCGAACACTTCAATAAGAGCAATCAGATCTTACCTGATAGATAGTATTAAAGATATTGTGAAAGCGGCGTAAATTCACGCCCTGCGATTTCTTTGTGCGTGTTCCAGCAGTCTAGATAAAATATGTAAATCTAGTATGAATGTAACAAAGCGAATAGCCAATTTATTATGTGGATGTAGATTTACGAATTCTAAATGCAAAATTAAATTTTCAGCTGATTTAAAATGGTTAATTTAAGGGCGGTTAACATTAGGCAAAATAATAGCCGCGCTGGGTTGACTGAACGCTGCATAGGTAGTCACTCGGTTTGTGATCGCGCATCTATCTATGAGGGTTACGTATCATTTAAAGTAAAGTCATTATAACTATTTTCAATTCAACTACGGTCGAAACACCTATTGGTTGAAATATCCAACGATCGTTTCACATATGTCACATAATACCAAAATAGTCGTAACAGGGGATCTTAACATTAACACACTAAAACAAGGAAAAATCACCAACTGTCTTCGAGATTTATGTCTAAACTATAACATAAATATACACATTGATGTACCAACACGAAAAGATTCATGCATAGACCATATACTTAGCAATATTATAGACGCTACTGCTATGGTCCTGCCTCTATATCTATCTGACCACGACACAGCACAATTGTTAAGTTTTGCTGTTAATGCCAATGCATGTAAACCAAAAACATGCATCATATCTAGGAAAGATTATTGCCCCGAAAACATTAGTAAATTCAAAGAATGTGTTAATAGTTTAACTTGGAGCGAAATATACTCAAATAGTGATTTAAATGCGGCATTCAAAGAGTTTCATGAATTATTATGTCTCTTTTACAATTTGTGCTTCCCAAATAAAAAAATCAAAATTAATAATCTAAATAAAAATACACAGAATTGGATCAGCAAAGGCCTGAAAACTAGTTGTATAACAAAACGGTCTCTACGATTTACATACTATAAAAACAAAACCATGATAAATAAAAACAAATACATAAAATATTCGAAAATATTAAGAAAATGCATAGAAAACTCAAAAAAGAATACCAATATAAAATACATAATTAATAGCAAAAATAAATGTAAAGCAACTTGGACGATAATTAAAAATGAAACTGGTAGCACAAAATACAACGACAACATATCTGGACTTAATATAAATAACGAAATTTTGACCAATCCCTCTGACATAGCTTCGGCTTTTAATAATTATTTTATAGAATTACATAATGTAACGCAAAATAACATACGAGAAACAACACAAAATAAGAAATTAATACCAAACACCATGTTCCTTTATCCAATGTCGAATGAAGAAGTTAAAAAAGAAGTAATGGGTCTAAACAATACTAGGTCTGAGGGCTTTGATGGAATCTGCACAAGAATACTCAAAGAATGCGTCAAGGAGCTGACACCTGTATTGACATACCTCATAAACCTCTCATTTGCATCGGGAACTTTCCCGGAATCACTAAAACAATCCATTATAAAACCGTTACATAAAAAAGGTGTGAAGGATAACGTTAGTAATTATCGACCGATTGCCATAATTCCCGTTTTGTCTAAGGTGTTCGAAAAATGTATGCATCAAAGAATAACGAGCTACTGCAATACATTCAACATTATTAATAAAGAACAGTTCGGATTCCAAAAAGGAAAATCAACGACCCTGGCAATCTTTACTTTAATAAATACAATCTTAAATGGATTAAATGACGGTTTTCTTACTACTGGATTATTCTTTGACCTATCAAGGGCTTTTGATTTTGTAGACCACGAGCTTTTACTAAAAAAGCTTGACTCGATCGGAATAAGAGGACCTACACTACAGTGGCTATCATCATACTTGACTGGTCGAGGGCAACGGGTGGTGGTAAATAAATTAATAGAAGGTGAACTAGTACCTTGCGCGTCTAGCATAAGAACAATTGAATGTGGCATTCCCCAGGGAAGTGTACTGGGTCCACTTTTGTTCATTTTATACATAAATGATATAATAGCAGTGACTAACCATAAATGTATTCTGTTTGCAGACGACATTTCAATTATTCTGACATCTAATAAAAAATCTATAAATGACCACGAAAGTGACATTAATAAAACAATTGACAACATCATTAAATGGCTAGAGGCAAATAATTTAAAATTAAATCTAAATAAATCAAATTTTATTCAATTTAATCACTCAAAACATAACAAATACAATTTAAGACTTAACATTGATAAAATAAAAGAAATAACGCATACTAAATTCCTGGGAGTAGTTATAGATCAGGATTTAAATTGGAAAGTACACATCAACGCCTTATGTAGTCGCATTAATAGCTTTGTCTATGCTCTGAATAAAATGCGAAAGATAACTAATTCGGCAACAGTCCTCACCACTTATCACGCGTATGTAGCGTCCATCTTACGCTACGGTGTAATATTGTGGGGTAATAGTACGGATAGGCATAGGGCATTTATAGCCCAAAAGAAATGCATTAGAGCTATATGCGGTATCCCACCTGGCGAGTCCTGTAGAGAAGCTTTCGTGAGCTTGGGCTTACTTCCGCTACCGGCACTATACATATATGAAATCGGCTGCTTTGTGAAAAGACATTTCGATTTATTCTTAAAAGCAGGCGACGTAAATACTAGACTAAAAAGAGACCCTGGTAGACTTGTATTGAATATTATACCAAAGACAGCTAAATATAGCAAAAATTGCATAATAATGTGTGTACGAATATTTAACAAAATACCAAATGATATTAAAAACCAAAATATCCACGTTTTCAAGTCAAAACTATTTAGGTGGCTTCTGGAACATAAAATATATGACATAAAAGATTTTTTGGACAGTAACTTTTTATTTTAATTTGATTATTGTTATACTATTGACATTATTATTTAAATTATTATTATTATATTTTTTTTTGACTACGTACTAATAATATTTTGTGACATTACTTATTGTTTATTACTGTAATTGCATCATAATAATTATTGTTTTAATACTAAGATTTGCATGCTAAGTAAATTTTAGCAAGACATGTGTGCCTTAGAAATTATAATACCTTTTAAACCATGTTTTTAAGCAAATAAATTTGATTTGATTTGATTTGATTTATGTTTGTAATAACTAATGGACGAAATTCATAAAGGATAATTCATCTACGGTCAAATTCAACTACAGTTAACTTGCCTATGGTTATAAATAAACTATACGCGCTACCCTCGTTTTAATGAAAGAACGCGGTGCGCAGTTGTCGCTGTAGGTGAGTCGTCCGTTAAGTATTTTGTACTTAGTTAAAACATCCAATATCTTAAACAAACAATAGCTGAATAGTCCGTTAGTTCAATTGAAAATAGGTGAGTTGAACAGTAGTTGAGTCGTCCAATATGTGAGATGAACTTATGTGAATCGACCGTTGTTGAAATCTATGAGCACTTCAAGAACCGCAACCACCGCAGTCATTACATTTTATAACTCTTTGTATGAAATCGTATGGAACCTCCTTGCGCACGCACCTAGCCGCGCTCAGCACGCTTAGCGAGCCCGTCGGTCGCAAAATCCGGATGGTTGCAGGCCTTGCAGTGCCTATAGATGCGCTATCTCCTTAATGTGACAACGCACTAAAAGTACGTCTAAAATATTTTAAACTTTTCCTAGCATTTTTAACTAACACTATGCTGGCTTTGTTCTCGGGTTTTTTTCAAATTCTCACCACATTATTATTTTATCTTTTCCAATTTCATTTTTATTAATTTAATTGATTTCCAAAATACAATTCAATACGATTTTAATTTTATAATTTTATTTTATACTGATTTTACATTGTATTTTTATTGCTATTTTTATGTTTTAATCAATTTTTCTTCCAATTTAATTGTAAGTTAATGATGTACCAATTTTATAAAAATATAAATAATTACTTTAGCGCATGGGCACCCGCAGAATATCAGTGTCGCGGCAGTTACTTTTAGCTGCCACGACAAAAGCTGAGCGGGGACCCTTTTTGCACATTTCACATTTTCTTTTTTTACATGAAGCAATGTATGTAATTCTTTGTAGGTATGTGCCAAATAAAGAATTTATTATTATTATTATACCTACTTACATCACTTTCACATGTCACGACTTTGGCCTTAGGTAAGCAATATCCAAGCGTAGGGTGACAGCCAAGATAGCGAGATAGGTGTAGTTTTTGCAATTTAGTAGAATAATTTCATCTAAGTATAGAGAAAGTTGAGGCAAATTGAATCTTTTGTTCGATTAATAATGTTGTTATGCTGCCTTGGATTTACAACGATTTCGTGAGGAAACATTTTCGCGACTAAATAAAATACTCCTAAAATCAAATGTTAATACTCATTAAATGGCTTTCAAATTTCCCTGTGAAGCTGCGTCAACAGCACGGCATTAGAGTGATTTTCCACTAAGGCGGATTTCACTCAGGCTGTCATTTAAATATGAAAATAGCTCCTTTTGTCCACGCAGTGGAAACGGAATGGCTTTAAAGTCTTAGTTAAAGCTTTAACTGAGAAATTGCGAGTATTTCCAAGAAATATGGAATTTAATTTAATATCGTTGCCACGATAGCACAATCTTAGATCTTGTATTATTTCAGCCACCAGCAGTAATTCTTAAGAGATACAAGTAATTAAATTAAATACCTACGTTTATTACTAAAAGTTACACTACTTACGGAATAATTACTTTAAGTCACTAAAACTAGGTAGGTATTCCTGTGTCTAAGGGACTGGGGTTAAAATATAATTAGCTAAATAATTTTGTTAATCATAAAATCCAATTTTAAGTAATTTGCTTCTCTGCAAACCTGTACATAAACAAAGAAATTTTGCGATTTACAATAGAATTAAATGAGAAGGTGACACATTTGTCAGAGCCAGTCAACATAGATACATAGGTACCTACGTCCGTACGTATATAATCAAAGCTCAGAACGAAGGCTGTCGTAAAAGGCATTATTCAAGTCGTACATACGGGCATTGGTGCGAAATGTCGAATAGATAGATTATTCCAACGTTTTCACATAAAGAAAGCCATTTTCTCAAATAAATAGGCTGAACGTTAAACTTGTTCTTATCTGATTATATTATTCAAATTATGTTTTTAGCACACATTTATTTTACTAGTAACTATTTTATTAAACCTTGTCGAGTCTGCCTTACTTCAAATTGTTGTATCGTTTTCATAATTTATACTATTGAGCTGATCTGACGAGGGATTCAGGACTTAGATTGTGCATATTTTCAATAGCTATTATAGTTTACATATATTTTATAGATTTTTAAACTATACGTTGTAAATGCATTGGGCTCAACTGGCAGCAAATCTGACATCTCATATGTTGAAATCCGTTAAACGGTTTAGGCTGTAGGCCATGCCTAAGAAATAGACATACATTGATACATACATATTATTATGCTCGAAAAACATAACCCACGTTTGGAAATCGGGTAAAAAGGTGTTCAATCAAGTGCGAAATTTGCTTGAGTGACAATATTGTGTCTACTTTCAAAAAGAAAATGATTGATTGTCTAAATCACACTTGTTTAGTAACAAATAAAGCAAACGTTTTGATACATTACCTAACTTGTATAATACTTATCAACTTGAAAACTGACTTTATGAAAATTATAAGTTGTTTGTTTGATTTCAATTATTTCACCTAATAACACAAACAAGAGCTTAATTGTTTTTAAGAAGTTACTTGATTAAATTTGTTATTGTCAACAAACAAGCAGACTATGTTCCCCTATTTATACATGTTATTTGGCCACCGTTAACAAAATATTGATGACAGCGATAAAACTTTTTTTGAGTGTAATATTATTTATTTATTTATTGCAATATTACACATAATCAATACAGTTGAAACGTACAAACCCTGTCAGGGTGTAGCAATTACAATTACAAATATTATATAATTATATAATAATTATGACAGTATTATTATAATTACTGGGCACAACAAATTTAAGTCGCTTTACCATTGACACGATAAGAAGAAGTACTATTAAAATTTTAAAAAAATCCTTAAAAACTAGTTAAAAGTACATACATACTGTCTAGGCTATTTGGCGCTAGCTAAACTTTGTTTAATTAACTACCCGACTGCCAAACAAGGGTTATGTTTCCGAGCGTATGTATGTATGTCTATTTCTATACCGTTTAACGGATTTTAAAGTATAATACGAGTATATCAATAGATTCGTCTCAATTGTAGGAGTGACAAGGGGAATGTAATTTCCCGAAATTCCCGCGGGAACAGAACTTACGCGGGAAAAACGGATCTGCAATACTGATAAACCGATTTTAAAACTTTCTTTTATTAACTAAGGGTCACATACCTATTTTCAGTGCAAATAGTATTCAATACTTTATTTAACGTTAGTTAAGAGATGATTCTATTACACAAAGAACTACAAAAATGAGACCAGCTTCAACAGATTAAAAAAGAACTAACTTATAAAATATGTCCTTTTGTATTTGTTAAAATTTTGATAGTTGCATTTTTTTTGTTACATAAGTTTTTTTTTAAAGTTGTTACATCATCTCCTGTTTCGAGCAAATTAAATTTCATTTACTAAGGGCCACTTGCACGTTCTAGAGTTAACACAAATAACTCCGAGTTAGTTGCTTCGCCAGGGTTTAATAAATAATTTGTCTTGCACAGATACGAGTTAAGAGTAAACCATAGGTTAAATCGTTAAAAATTTAAACATTCGAAATTGAAAGGTTAACTTCCTAACTCCGAGTTTACTCATGTCAAACTTGTTTGTTTGTTGTTGGGTGTGCGTTAGTTTTGCTATAAATATTGGTTTTATTTACAAAGATGAGATTAAATTTTTTCACTACTTCTAACTAAGCTTTTTGTTTTTGTACTAGGTTAGCGCCATCGGTTTTTTATTTTCAATTATTTGCTTATATTTAGCTATTTACATATGATAGTAGTTAACTTTTGCTACTTGCAGAATTAGGCCCACGTAAACGAGTTTTTTTTTTCCATTTTATGTAAGCAAGATTCAATATTTCACAAAATAATAAAACGATAATTCCGATTTGTCAACAACCAATGAATGAAACCAGTCAAAATAACAAGAGCAAAACTTCATGTAATTTTAAATTTGACATAAAGAAATAGACCTATGCAAACCATTGTAGAGTGAAAGAGAGAAGCATACTTTTATCACTCATCAATTATTCGATTGTATTTGGTCGGATATTACCCGAATGAATGATCGAGACGTTGACTTTAAATAATTGCTATCATGAAAAATATAATTGTCGGGTTAGTTGACTCTGGGTTATTTTCGATAGGTGCAACATAAATTCTGAGTTAAAATTTTAGTGAACTAACCCTGAGTCAGTAAACTCAGAGTTATTAATTTAACTAAACATTTCCGCGCAAGTCGGCCAGTCAGTTAAAGCAGCACGAATATTCTGGCATGCATCGTTCGTTAGTTCGCTTACTGTGACCTACGTGATTTCTCTCTGTATATTATCAAACCTATATCAAGGCCATCAAAAGTTCAAAATTATCTCGATAATGAAGTGTACTGATTTGTAAGTTGTACCGTAACATTATTTATTTAATAAGTGACTGCGACATAGTGTTTTATAATTGTGTTGAGTTAGCAATATATTACATTATGTTTAAGTTATATTATAATAAATAAATAATCAATACAGATCCGACCCACAAACTATCCACATGTCTTTCTCTTAATACCTCATCAACCCGGCAACTATGAAAACTTTACAATAATGAGATGGAAAATATATCCATTTTGAAAGGAAGATAAATATCTGAAACTGTTGCTTCTAAAAGAATAGTAAGTAAATATATCTTTGCAAGTACACCAGTCTATCAGTAAAATAGCTTAGAACGTGTAAGATAATCATTATTTATGAATGCTAAGTGGCTGCCAACTCCTGGAAAATTTTGCTTAATGAGGCTTCTAGCCATGTGCGTTGACGAGATGCGTCGTTTGTAAATTATTTTGAATATAAATCACCTAAAATTGTTAGGAATAAAACTCTAAAATTAGAGAGACGTGATTAAATAATAAGTAATAAAAAAAATAAAAAACCCGACTGCGTAAAAAGTGAACTTAAAAGATTAAAACAAGATGTAAAAATTCAATTTGCAGTCTGAGGCATCAAATCCATGTTAGTTGATTCGAATTTTTCTACACGGATTAAAATTACTTAATTAGTTACTAACGCAGTGCATATACACCGTGAATTTTTAATTACCCGAGAAAATTAACTAACATACTTAGATATCGATATAAATCGAATTTGGCGAATAAAAAAAACGGAACGGCGTACGGCGTTGGCGTACGGAAGGAATAACTATGAATGAAAAAAAAATCATTCATAGTTATTCCTTCCGTACGCCAATATTACGCGACCAAATTAGGTGGATTTTTGTTCCGTTAATGTTGGAATGATAATGATTACTATTTGAATTAGCAGGACTTTTATAGTGCATATTTTTTAGGGAATGTTAGGGACCTTTTAAATAAATTTCTCAATAAATTTTTTTTTTATTCGCCAAATTCGATGTATATCGATATCTGAGTATGTTAGTTAATTTTCTCGGGTAATTCAAAATTCACGGTGTATACATACACATACTAAGTCAATCATCATTATGCTGTTAATTTGATGCCTCCGACTGCAAATAGTTTTTTTTTAATCTTGTTTTTACGCAGTCGGGTTTTTTATTTTTTTTATTAATTTATTTTATTTATGACTTTTTTGTTTGTTGTGTTCTACTCCTATTTTTCAATGAACTATAAAGCCTTATTTGTAGCTCTAGCTTAACTCATGTAAATAGTATCTGAAATCGGTTTTTCCTGTTTAATTCATGTACTATTAGGAATTCCGGGAAATAACATAGCCTATGTCACTCCTACAACTAAGACAAATCTAATGACATATTATATGTTGAAATCAATTGAACGGTTTTCCTTCCTATTTTTTCAGTGTATTTTTTTGCCTGTTCCCGTAGGAATTTTGGAAAATAAAGTATTGAATACTATTAGCACTGAAAATATGTGACCCTTAGTTAATAAAAGAAAGTTTCAAAATCAGTATTCCAGATCCGTTTTTCCCGCGTAAGTTCTGTTACCGTGGGAATTTCGGGAAATAACATACCGCTTGTCACTCCCACAATTGAGACGAATCTATTGATATATTATACTTTTATATCCGTTAAACGGTTTAGGCTGTAGGGCGTGCCAAAGAAATAGACATACTTACATACATACATACATACGCACGAAAAACATAACCCTCGTTTGGCAGTCGGGTAAAAAAAAGGTGAAACAATTTGTAAACTGTCGAATAATACTTGACTACTAAGGCTTTGCCTTTCTGGGCTTTCCTACCAAAATAAATGTATTGTTATCACAAACACACCAAATAGACCCAAACTGCAAACATTTGCCCCCTGGCGGGATTCGAACCCGCAACCGTCAGGCTTTGTAGTCCGGAATGCGAATCACTCTAGGCAGTCGTCAAAAGTAATATTAATAAGTAGTAGTAAATATATCTAAATAAACTGTTGATAACATTCATCAAAAGCATTAGGTTGGTAAGCAGTCTTCATAGCTAGCTAGCTCTAACAGATTATTCTGTGCTATGAACATTCGTAGTCCGTAGCGAAGCTAGCACGTTCGTAGCCTACGGCTACAACTGCTACGGGCGTAGCAATATCGTAGCGATTTCATATTACCACGGAGAAAAAATTATACTACGTAAAAATATTACAATCGTTCAGTGACAGCGGGGTAACCATGAACTCTTAAAACAATCTCAAATCTGTCAATTTCGTACGTCAAGGTAACAATGAACTCTTAAAACGTAGTCGTCAATTAAGAGTTCATGGTTACCCCCCCTGATTTCTACTTGCTTATGTAGTATTTAAATATAAAATGTAATAGACTTACGAAGAATATTTCAAATGGCCTTGCATGTGGTTCATACTCGAATAACCTATTCTTTTACAAGGTCAGGCGATTTAGTATAGGTTGCAGAGAGCCGCTGGATGCAGGCCGCTTCCAACCGGCCAATCTGGAAGTCAGTGGGGTCCATTGGGGAAGGCCTATGTTCAGCAGTGGACGCCCTGTGGCTGAAATGATGATGATGGTGAAGCAATAGGTCTTCAAAGAATAGTCTTTCTCAAATAGAATTGTACATAAATCGTGTTTTTCGTTTTATAAAGATATTCAGCAATCGGCTTAAGGAATGAATACCTACGAAACAATTTATTGGCACAGCGCCACTCAACTGAGTGACAACGGATATTCATACAAAATATTTTCCTCTTGATCGGCTTCAAATGGCTAAAGAAACTCCAATAAAATATTTCTCGCTCACAAAATCAACTGAAGAAGTTAATCGTGTAAAAAATATTTCAGTTCAATAGAACTTGTGACAAGTGTAGGTCAAATCGTTTCAGAGTTCAGTAGGAATAAATTAATAAATATAATGAAAAGTTGTACGAGTCGAATATTAATAGCTTAATATTATTTATCTCTCCCGCAGCTCGAATGTAGGTTGTTCACGCCAAAGAAGCTTCCCTGTTAGTCAGCCATTTAATGAGGTGATCGAGTACCTGGTGGGTCATGCATTTACAAAGCCTGTGGTTTAGAAAACTCTACAGCAAACTAAGGAAGTACAGCGCCATCTGTTATCACAACTAGGAAAACATGTTTTCATACTCACCTTATTCTGTTGTTGTTTCTGGTGGTGAACTTAACCATAGGTACTAATAGCCGATTGGCTGCTAAGGGTAGGTAAAATCACCCTATTTACGCAAAAGAATTATCCACTAAATGGACATGGACTTAAAGAATAGGATATTATAATGTATTAGGCAAACAAATATAAGGTCCGATTTTACTAGTGTTCATCCTGTTAACCTGTGACAATATAGGTGAAAAGCAATCGTAAAAACCAATTTTCAAATATGTACCATAAAAACTAAAAAAGTTAAAAATCAACAACATTGACTTCATATTGCATAAACTCGTCCTAGTTTTGCTACGTTTAACCATAGAGAAAAAATTATACGTTTAACCATCTGGTTATCCGTCTTATTCCTTCCCCTTGTACAGAGCAAGAAAGAGTTGAAGATAGGTAGTTTATGCAATATGAAGTCGATGTTGCTATTTTGTAATTTATTTTTAACTTTTTTAGTTTTTATTATAGAAATTTGTAAGTTGGTTTTTACGATTGCTTTTCACCTATATAGTCACAGGTTAACAGGATGAACACTAATAAAATCGGACCTTATATAATCAAAAACTTATAAAAACGGGTCTAAACGCGACGTACTATAGTATGTAGTAGTATTGCTACTTACATTCCTCAACGTTTCGACCGTGATGCTACGTCGTGGTCACGAGGGGACTGGTGCGCGTGACAATACTACTACATACTATAGTACGTCGCGTTTAGACCCGTTTTTATAAGTTTTAGGTATAATGCAACGCGAAAGTTTAAAACAAATATAAACAAATCAGTGAACAACGCTGATATTATTTAGACACAGTTAGTATAGTCCACGATTTACTCTGAATAGTACAGTAGGTTCACTTTTATTGGTTACGCGCGCTGAACAACTCACACATAGACACTGCACCGCGTCGGGACAGAGGTAAAAAAAGCTCAACTATTGGCTTGAAAAATCCGGAGAAATTCATGATAAATAGTGCTTTTCATAAACTTTTAAGGAAAATCATAACTGTTAAGATAGGCCAGTTTTTAAGAGTAAAAGTCGTTTAACTTAGCCGTACATAAATTCCTTAGAGGAAAACATTAAAAGTTACTTAAATAAAGTAATTGCTGAAATATGTTGTAGTAACGTGCGTTGAAAGTACGGAACCCTATAATGCACATGCGCACGCACGACACGCACTTGGCCGGTTTTTCTATCTAGCAATCAAAATAATTGATTTATTGATAGGAAACTATTAATTTAACTATCTAGCCCCAAACTAGGTAGAAATCGTATGTACAAGCACCGACAAAATAAGAAGTTAACATTAATTGAATGTTTAAATCATACATGACTCACGTAGGTATAATAAACACACGAGTGCCATACAAAATATGCATTTCATGAGGCGTATTTTTGAAGCATTCGAATTCTAATTCGCTTACGAATTCAAAAGAATCGCATACGAACTCCTTGGAAATTGTATATGATTCTTAGGATTTCGTAGCCGAGGTGAAATTCGAACGCTTGAAAAATAGGCCTCCTGGTATTTTTCAGGTATTTCCCTTAACTTATTGTTAGCTATTGGAATTATACAGGATGCCCCAGCCACCCTGTATATATAATCGATTATCTACCAGTTGGTAATTGGTATTTATTTACAAATATGAGCTCATCAAATAAGCCTCTAGGGTAATTAAAGGCCGCGATTTAGGTTAGCTCGCTGTCTTCGGTAACTATTAGATTGAGATCCTCTCGTTAGAATTTCACAGAAACTTAATAAGCAACTAGGTAGAGACAACACACATAGACATCGCGTATTATACATATGTGTACGTACTTGTTACGTGCCTAGTAAAAGTAGAGCGTGGTTTTAATAACAACCACAATCTCACATTTCATTTCCAGAAGCTGTCTATTGTTTCTGCCTGGTTTCTAGTGTAAGTACCAACAAACAACCACAATAAATCATCATCATCATTTCAGCCACAGGACGTCCACTGCTGAAAGTAGGCCTCCCCCAGTGACTTCTGTCATCGGGGGGTTTTTGCCATACTCGCCACGCTTGGCAGGCGGATTGGCGAGCGCAGTTTTTTTTATTATATCGCGCAGACGCTGCTCCCCGTCTCGTGCTACAGGATTTAATCGCCTCTTACGACACGCCTCCTGTTGGCGATGGGGATGTGTATTCTTTACGGCCGTCCCCACACGGCACAAACCACCATAAAAAAAAATTGATAGAAAAATAAAGGTGATGCTTAGTACTGACATGAAAGCAGGCTAACATTAAACAATAAAGTAAGCAGTGCCAGTAACAAGCCTGCTTAATTTGTTTAGAGTACCTCTAAACAGCTTTACTTAGTTATTAACACCTTAGCTGCGTTAGAATTTTCCAAGAACTTCCAAATGGTGCATTTGAGACCTATAACTTATAACTCGTAGTTAAGCCTAACGACTGTGCGTTGAAACCTTAACGATGTTACAAAAATAGTATTTGTAAATCCTTTATATTTCACTGAAAAACTAGAGTAGGTACCTATGGATTTGTAAATATTCTGAGATGTAATTAACTAGCTACTAGATATGGGTTTGCATTTTTCGATAGAGTAGCTAGTCAATTACATCTCAAGACGCATAGAACGTGTTAAGTATGCTATTTACTTGTGATGCTTTATTTGATCTCATTACAAAACTAGCATGCATGCAACTAACATGTATAAAAGGGTCCTCTTTTATGAGCATGTATGTCAGACCTTAGCAAAAAATTATTTATTTCTTTTCAATCGAAGTGAGTGAAGCGATTGTTTTGTAGCACTTACGCACCCTAAGGAGTATATCGGGGACAATAAATCTATCATCGAAGAAAGTAATTTGCCATTGGCTAGTGTGAACTTAGACCAGCTATCATACTACTACTAGGGACTACTCTACCTACACGAATGTTTCTATATTCTTGGAAACTATCTGAACGGTGGTACAGCTAGCGGCAAGTAAGTTTAGCGCTGGGGCAAAGAGGTATCACAGACGGGTGTGCGCGAAGCTAACTACCAATCCCGGCCGGCGGTTCAGGCGCGGCGCGCGACTAGCCAATCACGTAATCGTAATGATCTTCTGCGCAACTTTCACCTAGCGCTAAACCTACGTGCCTAGCAGTATACTTAGTTGTAGTATGTCTGTGGTTGTAACTAAGCTAAAGGTTCTCAAGTTTCAGACTTCCCGATAATGTTACGGTGTTAGTTCATAACAAAGACTAGAAGAAAATTAAAAGTATACAAAGTGAGATTTTTAGATGGGAATGGATAGCATCTGTGAAATAAAGAAAAATTGTTTCAGAAGATATAATATCGATTACAAGAAAAGTAAGGAGCATATTTAAATTTGAATAAAAAAAAATCATAACGTTGTTTTTGAGTATTAAGTCCAAAGTATAAAAATGGCATGTGTAAATGTAATGATAATGTCTCATGCATGTCTCATGTTTATTACTTTTTATATGGCTCCTTTATATCAACGTAATATCTAATAATTTTCTTTCAGAAGTCACATTAAAAAAAGACAAAAAGTAAAAGCTTTATATGTCGATCCTAACTAATTCCTAAATCACAGAATACCTATTCTAGTTAAGGACTAAAAGCAATTGCTCATCATACGAAGTTTTAATAACTACCTTTGAAATATTTCACTGCTGTTGTGCGAAGATGTATGCCTTCCGGCACTGGCTGAACTTTTCGTATATTAGTTTATTGTTCTACCCATTGCACCCACAGCTTTTTGTTTCACGTAAGCTCAATCTTATGAAGTAAGCAGTACGCCTCCACACTGTTAAGTTTGCTATTATTAGAACAAGTACCTTATTTTTGAGTTCCCGATATTTCGGCACTGTTGCAAGCGCCATGATCACGGAGTACGGCGCTTGCAACAGTGCCGAAATATCGGGAACTCAAAAATAAGGTACATGTTAGCAATCTCGTAACAAACTATTCTAATGTTAGTGACCATGAAAGTTTAAAACAATATAAAGTTTGCTATTATTAAAAAGAATTGTTATTTCAAATGTTTTTTTTAATTAACATTGCTAAAAATGTCACATAACATATTTCAAGAGAAAAAGATATTTGACGAAGATGTTAGTGAAATGATTGTGGGGTAAAAAATTATGGCTAATAAAAACTTACGCTTCAGATATAAGCGCTCTCAGCTTGCAGAAGACCAGCCCCAGGCTGTAGGGATACTGGTGCCAGTAGACTGATATGTCATTAGGCAACCCTGAAACAGAAAAACATTAATTTAATTTTTCATCATCATCATCATCACATCAGCCTATTCCAGTCCACTGCTGGACGTAAGTCTGAACCAAAGAGTGCCAAAGAGTAAGATCTTCCGCTTTTTTCATCCCAGCCACTACCAGCCATATATTCCTAAGGTCGTTGGTCCAGCTTGTATATTTCCAGCTTCCAGAGCTTTCCAAGCTGTCCAGCTTGTAGAAGCTTGTATATTTAACTAGCTATTTATCCTATAATATTATAAATGCGAAAGTTTGTAAGCATGGATGGATGTTTGTTACTCTTTTACGCAAATTTAAATAAATTTAATGAACGGATTAGGATGAAATTTTGCATACATATAGAATATGATCTGGATTAACATATAGGATACTTTTTATCTCCGATAAATAATCCTGTGAGATACTTTGAATAAACTAAAGATCACGCGAGCGAAGTCGCGGGCTACAGCTAGTTACCTAATAAAGTAGCTGTGTCTGTGGCTTAGTTAATATCTTTTTTTTTCACTTAATTATTATTTTTTAGGTAAATAAGCGCCATCTTTTATCCTCATCATTTCAGTCACAGGACGTCCACTGCTGAACATAGGCCTCCCATAGTTTTTGCCATACTCGCCACGCTTGGCAGGCGGGTTGGCGAGCGCAGTTTTTTTATTATTTCGCACGCAGACGCTGCTCCCCGTCTCGTGCTACTGGATTTAGTCTTAGATCTTTCGACACGCCTCCTGTTGGCGGTGGGGAAGTGTATTCTTTACGGCCATCCCCACATCTTAATCTTTCATCCTTTCGCCATCTTTATTGACATCTATCTAGCATCCCTTGAGTAAAAAGTTTTTTTTGGTAAAAAGTGCCGCCCACACGATACAAAAGCCGGCCTATATTTGGCCCAACGCATTAGCCTAGCTATACAGCGCGGCGTGGAAATGTAGCCAGCCTTTTGGCCACCTTTCCCCAAGCGAGTTCAATCGATATTTTATTTATTCGTTTTTGTTCTATAGATACATAAAATATCTGATTTTGTGTGAGTACGTAGCTTATTTTTTGTTTTTCTCTGGACGAGATTTAGTAAGTAGTTTTTTTTTAATACTTCATAAATCGTAAACCGCAATTAGATAATGGTAGGGAACCCTTCGTGCGCGAGTCCGACTCGCACTTGGCCGGTTTTTTTTTTAGGTTTTATCTTTTTTATTATAATTATTTAAATAGTGATATAAATAAGTTTTGTACAAATAAACACATTAAAACCTGGTAAAAAGTAGCCCTCGCAATGAGTCGCAATGCAGGCTAAGCTGCCGAGATTAGCCTTGCCTAACGAAGCACAGGCAAGGCTAATCTCGGATGTCAAGTAATCAGCTTATTTGGTCTTGTCAATAGGTACATTGTCAACCACAAGCAATGTCTACGTAAATTCAACGTCTGAATTTGATTTGCACGTTAAATAAGGTAGATCTGTCGTACTACGCCTATTTAAGGTTTAAAAGATTTTTTGTACTATCATAGTTTTCATAAAATTAAAGGAGAAGAGTGAATAGCTGCTTTTTGAGCCTGCGTCCACCAATTAGTATTAGTAATCTTGAGTTAAGGGTTGCTCCTCTGGAGTTGAGACACAACGCGAGTTTTAAAGCTTTCGTTGTGTTAGTACCGACAAGCAAGCTGGACGTATTCTTCAAGGAAGAATTCTGGCCGAAGGGTGTTGTTTATCGTCGCTTCCGTGGAAGATTGCCGGTTGACACCACCAGATAGGCTCCGATAACGAAGCCCTAATAATAAATATTTAAAAAAAAGGTAAACTAATTTTTATTATTATTGTATGTATGTTAGTCTACCTACGGTATTTATTATATGGGCCTTTTATTATATTGCCATCTGTGATATTTGTTGCCTGAAATAAATGATATATTATTATTATAGCAGCGGTTTTTATTTTGTGCTGCGACGGGACGTGTTAATTTTACTACGTAAGCATGAAGATTTAATTTGGCCAGTGTATAATATCTTGTTTTAATATCATAGCGTCTAGACGTAATTCGACAAACCTACTATACAGGATGTACAAAAGAATGGGACACTCCTTAAAACCACATGATCAGCTAGTTACATACAACAACTTTTCCTATAGGAGCAACATCGATATCGTGATTTTATTTTCAGATGCTCCATACATTATCATCCAGGTATGCGAGTAAGTTTGTATGGAGAAGCTAAAAAAAAAATTGCAATTTCGATGTTGATCACGTGGTTTTAAGGAGTGTCACATTCTCTTTTACACTCTGTATACAAAAAATATTTTTCTAATGATTAACTAGTATACAGAAGCATCGAAGAATAGAGATATAAACGATGACTTTATTTACTTACTAGCTGTGCCCCCAAATTCGTTTGCGTGAACTACAGGTGTTTGGTTTATCACATGGGATATAACATTAAACCGGGATAAAAGTATCCTATATGTTAATCCATAACATCCCACCTAATACTATAGATGCGAAAGTTTTTGTGAGGATGTTTGTGACTCAATCACGCGTAAACGGATAAACGAATTTGCGTGTTTCGCACACATAATTATAGTTCATGGAATTGGTACATTTTACCTTGCATCAAATCGGAAGTTTAGATTATTTTATTTGTTCCATGCGATGAAGTGGTTATGGCAAATCAAGTTTTCTACCTTGAAAACCCTCCGGATCATTGTAAAATTTTGAAAAACCATAAAACTTTTAGACTTTTTTCAGTTTCTACCAATTTTTACGGCAAACTGTCACTATGTACACTTTAAAGAAGACTAAATTTTCAACAAATTAGGTAAAAGTGAGAATGCGGTAAACCAAATAGGTCGTAAGATACAGTTAGTCTTAAATTTGCAAAATTCACAAAAAATTTAGACGTTTTTTGAAGTATTCGTCTATGTGGTCAACTATGAACCCACTTTACGTCATTACTTTTAGGGAACTACAATACTACTATAGAATGTGATTTGGATTATAATATACAGGATGTCCCGTAAATAAAGGATAACTTTGTAACCACATATTTTATACATCATAGTGATCAACTTTTGTTCTATCACTTTTGCAAATTCGCATATAAATTTGTCAACTTCGCATTACAATATTACTAAACCACCGATTAAATTTGTATAGAATGACAAAAAAACATATGTTTATTTTAAAAAGTATTAATTTAGTATTAATAATTGTAATTAATTTATTGTATTAGAATAGTTTGTTACGGGATTGCTACCATGTACCTTATTTTTGAGTTCCCGATATTTCGGCACTGTTGCAAGCGCCATGATCACGGAGTAACTGAATTTCGTATGTGCAAAAACCGGAAAAAACAACAAACTGCTGTGTCGCGGTCAGATACTGTTAGTGTTGTGTGTCGAGAACAGGTGCGAGAAAATAGTGAGTTTGTAGACAATGGTACCGACGCGTGCAATAAAAGACTGCGAAAGAGGGTAGACCGATATGTTTGCCCTTAACAACTTACTCGCAAGATCTTCAGTTACTCCGTGATCATGGCGCTTGCAACAGTGCCGAAATATCGGGAACTCAAAAATAAGGTACATGGTAGCAATCCCGTAACAAACTATTCTAATGTTAGTGACCATGAAAGTTTAAAAGAATATATAATTTATTGTAATTGTAAATAAATATCCTATTTAGACGTTCCAATCTAGAGGCAATATTTTTAAAATGGGAAATCTTTTTTAAAAAGTTACAGATCAAAAGTTGTTCACTATGATGTATAGAATATGTGGTTACAAGGTTATCTTTTGTTTACAGGACAGCTTGTATGTTATGTAAATCCAAATCATATTAAAATTCGTTTAGCCGTTTATGCGGGATTTAGTTACAAACAACCAAAAATCCTTACAAATTTTCGCATATCTATAATTAGTGGGATTATTATTCACATTTGTATTGATCAAATTACTATCTGGATCGAAATAATGTTTAGTTCTGAAGATTACTTACAAATATACCGTTATCATTAAACATAAGGTAAAGTGGCGTGCGGTGCATATAGGCAATTAGGCAGTGCCTACCTGCTAAATGAAATGAGGTAGGCAGAAGGTACTTATAAATATGTGTTATTGACGAAAACGACTGATATTCACCAATAAAACACATGTGTAAGTATATACTGCCTACCTCGAAATAAAAAATGTGTGTTATTGACGAAAACCACAGATTTTCATCAATAGAACTCATTTCTAAGTATATACTGCCTACCTCGAAATAAAACCAATGCCCGCCACTGAAGGCAACTATTACCTAATCTGTGCTAATAGCGAATACTCAGCGATATCCCGCGAAAGCGTGTGGACATTGTATTTAAACCTATTAAGAGCTGAAGCGTTTGAACCATAATAGGATTATTGGAAAATTTTCACGGAATATCGTGGTGGATAGGTTTTCTAACAACAACGTTATTTAGGTAACCCTATTTCGTTCTAGTAAATTTTTGACAGTTATTTGGTGATTAGTAGACATTAAAAGATAAATCGAAAATAAAAGGCCGCTATTATTAATGAAATGCGTAAAACTGCAAGCATCAATAAATTCTTTTTTAATATTATAAATTACCTTTTAGGGTAAAGCATTTTTTTTTAAATATTTATAGCACATTTCAAAAAAATCACACCGCTTTAGCGTTATTATTTAGTACGGCCTCAGATTTGAATTTTTTTCTCAAACTAAGCAAAGCTAGAACTATGGTGACTAGAAGATAACGGGTAAACAATAAATTTATATTTTTATAAACATCCATGACTTGCTTCATCCAAGCTTGTGCTGATCACACAAAAATCGCCCCTTGCGGGATTCGATCCCGCAATCTGGCTGTAGTCCGGAGCGCGAACCACTAATCCAGATATTCATCAAATTGCATTGTGCACAAGCTTTTACTGTAATCATTATTTTATTGTAACTAAGTTACTTTGACAAACATACATAAAGCGCACGAGTAAGTTCCTACTCGCGGAGAACTTTGAGTAGTTACCTCTAAGTCTACCTTCGTATGTAGACTATTATGAAGCACCTTCATACCTAACCACTATATTACGTTATGCTATTTAAAGACAGCAATAATCGTTGTTTTCTTGAAATAACTAAATGATAGTGGCAGACCTCCATACTTGATTTTAGTTGATGTTTGTATTAAATATTTTGCGTTAAGAAATAAAAAAAACATCTTAAACTTTTCAGCATTAGCTCCTAGGCTACTTTAAATGAAAATTCTTAGCCTAATTTTTGTTTTTTAAGGTTTTATTAAGCGTGACACCCTGGTAAAGTGCAAAATTCATAAAAATATTCGGCAGCGCGTAGTTAAATCGAGCTGACATTACCACACACGTCTCGTTATGGGTATAGGTATTACCCAGTGACCGAGATGTGTGATAAGCAATTGCAATAATTACACAAAAACACTGAAAAACATAAGGCAGAAGCAGAGCTTTTATTAACCCGCATGCTCGGAAAAAAGATAGCAATTACAATGGCCCTGTCACTCATGTATGCGCGAATTGAGCGAGAGGACTAATCTATGAAACAGAATAAATAGCACAGATTTATATATTTATCTGTGATGTCAATGACAAACAGACACTAGTATTTTTTATCCAGTTATGAAAAGGCAAGGTACACAGCCATACAGCCAAGAGTCATGAGTTGTCATGCGACAGCCAAATAATTGACTTATGGAGCGATTAAAATCATTCTTATTTTTTAGTAAAAATATATCTATCGGCGAGTTGATGAATACCTTTTTTTTTACTTTTAATCAATATTTTGCATTATCTTGCTCTATTTTTGCTACTTTTAGCCTCCAAGCCAAGCAGTTGCACCCACAAATCCAGGTATCGGGCTTACAACTTTTAAAGTCAATTAAGTTGTTCAATATTTTTGTACAGACTTTTTTAACAAAAGTTAGGGTGCTGAATAATCGTAAAACATATTTTTATTAAGAATAACTAAAATCCTATTACTAAACGCTTTTATATTTAAGAACTACCATTTCGCCATTGTTCTATTTGAATAATAAACTTTTCAAGGTAAAATGTCGATGCACCCACTTCACATGTCAATCACATGTAGATTATTAAAGGGTATACAATGTACTATATCAGTTTTGATAAAGTTTCTGCAGCATTGTTGCGAAAATGTTTATATTTATACTCATACTAGCGGCCCGCCCCGGCTTCGCACGGGTGCAATGCTGATATTAAATACACTACTACATATAAACCTTCCTCTTCAATCACTCTATCTATTAAAAAAACGCATCAAAATCCGTTGCGTAGTTTTAAAGATTCAAGCATACATATAGGGACAGAGAAAGCGACTTTGTTTTATACTATGTAGTGATTTGCACAGAGGCCGTGACTCCTACGTCGGTTATTCCAAAATCACGGATCCAATCACTGACATTTTAAAATAAGTATCATTTCAAGATTGAGCTTGTAGATTAAAATCCAAACTTTCGAAATTAGCTTTATTTAATCCAATGGCGACGAATATCACAGTCGAGGTCGCTAAGTTTTGATCGGGTTTTAGCCATTTGACAAAATGAAAAACTCTTTTATCATCCATACGGCAAAGTAGGTGTACCTACCTATGAATAAGTCACAAATTTATTTGATCGAACTGAATCTGAACTAAAGGTATTTTCGGTGTAAGAAGTTTTTAGGGTTCCGTACTCCTGACAAGGAACCCTTAAAAGTAGTTTCGTCCTGTCCGCCCGAGGTTTTGCTTGGAGTGTGTTGACACTGGCGACCTGTATTTTGCGGAGGATTATATATCAATCACGCCGACAAGTGGTAGAATATTTTTATTTTTATTTGTTAGCTATATACATGTAACGTGGGGATGTTTTTTTTATCGTCGTATAACCCACACGAGGGGGTATCGTGTGGGTTATCGTTGCATTGGTGCTTTAAAATGATTTAGGGTTTGCTACGTACGACTATTTTTCGATTAGGAATCCATTTGCGAAATATTAAACGGGGTTCTCTCTATCGAACAAACAATTTTTGTTCGGGTAGGGCGTCCGGGGTGACCCTCCCTCTAAAAGATAAGCTATTGGCTTGAAAAATCTGGAAAAAATCATGGTAATAGTGGTTTTTATGAACTTATAAAAATCATCACGGTAAGATAGATCATTGTCTTTCAACTTATGTATTTGAAATTTTCTTACCTAATAAAAATTCCTTAGAAGAATACATTAAAAGTTAATGAAGTTAGTGCTGAAATATACAGGATGTCCCTGGAAGTATGGGACAAATGAAACAGGAGCGTTAGCGAGGGTGATTTCCAGACTTTATGGCTATATAAAGAAAGTTTTATTATTGACGAATAAAAATTTAGAAAAAAATCTACATTTATTTTTTGTCACACATGTTTGCTATATAGTTGATCAAATTAACTTCCTAAAGAATGCCAAGTCGTAAACAGTTAAGTATCTTTGTTAGTTTGTTTATTACAGCTCTATGCGATGTTCAAAATGAAAAATGAATCATATTTTTTGTCCTTTCGAAAATGCAACCCACATTCATAGAGCCAAAAATAAGTCCAAAAACTTAGAGCATCTAGCCAAAAAGCTCGAGAATCACTGTTCGATTTGATCCATACTTCCAGGGACACCCAGTAATATGGCAACGACGGGCAACTACGGAACCCTACACTGCGCGTGACACGACACGCACAAGACCGTTTTTTTTTACCTTTTATTTATTTACGTCTTATATTGCCAAAATTAGTGTTTAAAAAAGGAGTACCTACATGTGTGGTTAATGCGTAGGTAAACATGTAGTGGAAACAGTGCGCTTATCAATGTTATGCGTTAAGAAAACTAAGGGCGACAAGGAATACGCGGCTGGATGTCTTCATTCCATCTACTACGGCTTGACTCATAATTTTTACCTTCTAAATCACGGTGTCTAAAATAAATCACAGTAAGATAGTTTTCAACACAGTTGCTTGTAATTTCACTCTTATAACACCGTTTTTAGTACTATAACTCATCATATTACGCACTTGTGCTGTAAAAAGATTAACGCACTAGTGCGGTAATGTAAACTTTTTAAAAAAAAACCAGCAAAAGTTTGTGTCTAAGAACATTGAATATTTTACCAATATTAAATTATTTAAGGGTTAAGATGACAAATAAGTATTTCATTTTATCAAATTGTATATTAATAAACACAAACTAACTTAACTATCATTTTTAGAAACAATAAATTTATACTTTATTTTATTTTTTAAATTGCTGCTATTCGGCTGAACAGCCAGTTTTTCCTGTGCCATTATTGAACCTGCGCGCGCATCGAAATTGTGGCGCGCGAAAAAAACAAAACTTACGTGCTATTTTCCATTATTATTTGGTAAAGTTGTTGCTGTGTGGTTAATTACTATCAAAAATGTCTACTTTAAATAGTAAAGACAAGTAAAATGTTATTGAACCCCGTCGGAAATACTTATCGAGGCACGAAACGCGAGTGATAGCCTGTTGCCGCCAAAATGCATAGAAAAACAGCAAAAACGCCAAGTCATATTCGGAGAAGGTATTTTAGATTTTAGTTTGTTTTTTCCTCGCAATTGTGTTGAAAAACGTCGTATGCAACTCGTGTGCATTAATCATTATCACACTCGGCTTCCTTACCGCGCTCGCCTGCGGCTCGCGCTTACAATAATGCCTCGTGTATAATGACCAACGTAGCACACATGTATCATAATGTACTATTAAATTTCTCTGCCCATTGAGTATCAGATTCTGCAGTAAAATAATATCGTAACTAAATAAAATAATGCTTATGTACATGTTGGATACTGAACCATAATTAGATTTCTGCTCATTTCGAGAACACGTCGCATTGTTCATTTGTCTTTCAACATTTGTAAAGCCCGCAGCGTTATGTCCATGAGTTGTGGTTCTGAGTTTCTATTTTCTAAAGCTGCACGTACATGTAATAATAATTTACTATATTTTCTTAATGTTATTTTACTATTTATTTTTGAGATACAAATGAAAATAAATACATTATTTTACAATATCTGGACGGATTGATAAGTACATCACTTATTCAGACCGGTACTAAGCATATCATGTGCTATGGCGTCTTGATAAGGGATGGAATTTACTAAAATACAGCAAACATAAGTAGTTTACTTAGGGTTCAAATGAGTGTGTGCTACTTGAGTCATGTATCTGGTATCGTAAAATTATAAATACCGTTAGATTATAATCTATCTCGCAAGATTGTAACTGTTAAAAGATTGTGAACCGTATCACAATGCTTCCAATTTATCGCATTATTTTTCGGTAGATTTTATTCTGTCGAAGTAAAACTGTTAAATCACAATCTTGGCTCGTAAAATTGTCAACTTTCCGAATGTTGTCCCTGCTGATTGGTCGGTCTTACGTTAGTTAATCTGAGGGTCTTACAGTAGGTCGTTCTGTGTAATCGCGAACAAAAGCTAGCGCGTTTAAATAAAAGTTTCCTGCACTAACGACTAAAGTTGTAACAAACTCTCGATAACCGAAGCCGAAGGGTTTAAAATGAGATATCGAAAGGGTCGTTGGTATTCTAGGCCCTCCCGGAAGATTTTACTTCGTAGATGGATCCTTCGAATTTAACTTACACTTGCAAAGCTAAAAAAAGCAAAACATGCCACCGTGTAGGTAGGTACTATATTATGTTGAAATAAGAAACCAATAAGTAATTGTCGTATGAATGAATAAGACACTATAATTACAGCGGATAACACCACATAATTGCCCAAGAAACGTGTTAAAATAATGAGGCAATTTGTTATTCGAACGCTTCGACAAATGAGAAATAATTAGCACGAATGTGGATTAGTTATGTGCGCTAAATTGATGCCATTAATTATAATAACATAGCGAGAAGATATGTAGACTATTAGTATAGTAGTAGATTCATGTGTTATTATTAGGTTATGGACATTAGAAACTTAGAAAAGATTTTAGACTTAGAAAAAGAAATGAATGAGATAATATCGTTTACTGTGATAATACGAGTATTAAACTAGACTATGAATCTAAAACGAATTGATACGAGTGGGTCTTCGCTTATTAAAATGAGTTTTCAAATTCTACCTATGGTTGTTGTACGCCACTATTACGCCCTAACAACCAATAAAACATCAACTTCAAATAAGAAGCTCCTAAACTTTTCGAGGAAAGGAGTTTTCAAATTAATTTATTGGTTGCGTCACTGTTCCATCAACTGACAACCAATAAACCTAACATTAACTTCAGATTAGAAGCTCCTGAAACTTTTCGACGCAATATATATTCGAATGAAGGGCACAGCCCGTACATTACAACCGCCAACTAATTCTACGATTTAGTAAATATGGTTGCTGCTAATTCGGCGATTTAGTAAATAACTTGTAAAAACTAATTCGGTACTGTAAATGGCGAGTGATGCAAAGGAATTCGTAGGGTTTTACAGTGGGCATTTAGTTTTATTGTTTCATGTAAACACGTTTGGGATTCGTGAGAGGAATGATAGTGTTGCCCTTGCAAAGGGCCTAAAATCAAATTAAATAAATTGCAGGCTTTGTTAAAGCCACAAGAAGTAATTGAAATAACACAATTTGAAGCTCAAAAACTTTTATGCGCACTGTGAAATATATTTTGAATAACTTAATAACAAATTGAAATAACTGATTCGGTTTGTTTTTTTTTTTTTTGAGATCTCAATGTTAAGTTACGTTATTAAACACTAGCTGTTGCCGTATACTTCGCTGGCGTGGTCTTAAGTTTATTCAATACATCCCACAGGAACATTACCCAAGATAAAAGTATCCTATATGTTAATCCGGATCATATTCTATGTATGTGCAAAATTTCATTCAAATACATTCAGAATTTTTTGCATGTCAGAGTCGTTACATTTTCTTCATCCATATATCCATACTCACAAACTTTCATATTTATAATACTAGCTGTTGCTCGCGACTTAGCTCGCGTGTTCTTTAGTGTATTCAATATATCCCACAGGAACATTTAACCAAGATAAAAGTATCCTATATGTTATTTCAGATCATATTCTATATGTATGCAAAATTTCATCAAAATCCATTTAGTAGTTTTGCGTGGAAAAGTAACAAACATACTCACAAACTTTCGCATTTATAATATTAGTAAGATATGCATTTCCCAAAAATGAATTCCCAACTTTAGGTACTCTGAAACTCAGGACGGCAACTTTGTTTTTATTTCGAAAATACGAAACGAATAACAGAAACAAATACTAAAAGTTTTCTCGAGAAAAATATCTGGTTTGTGAATTATTCGCTCTCGTAGTGCGCTTGTTAGAAATTTTAAAATTAAAACTTCCTACCTAGGGACCAGAAAATGAGATTTCTCAAATAAGTACAAACTAAAGTAAGCTTAATACAAAAGCTTACTTTATTTGAGACGTACCATTATTTGAGAAATCTCATTTTCTGGTCCCTTGCATTATTTTCACTAGGCGTCGCCATCTATGAGGTTCCGGGTTCGCCCGGTCGCGTCAATGTGGAAAACGAACTTTTCTATATTGTCTCGGGTCTGGGTGTTGTTGTGCCGTCGTTGTTTCTGATTTTTGTAACACAAGTGCTTTAACTACTTACTTTAGGATCACAACAATGTAATGCTGTCCAATATATTTATTTATTATGTAAGTATTTACTAGCACACCCGGCGAACTTCGTACCGTCTAACAGTTAATTTATTAATTTTTTCGTCAGTATTTCCAATGTTTATTTATTCTGCTATTTGGGGCGGATACAAATTGAATAAATGATAAACTATGAAAATCGGTCCATCCGTTCTCGAGCTATAAGTGCAAAGGTGTGTTTACATCAGTAAGCGTGTCAGAATTCTTAGTTAATATACGAAAAAGTTCGTTGCTCAACAGTCTGATGATTAATAGCATCCATTTGACAATATTATGAAACATTGTTCATAGAGAAAATACTTATAGTAAGACACTATAATAACCCTTGTCTCTATTTGACTGTAATCAAACAAACAAATACTCAACCCAACGAGGCATAAACATTTGGAAAAAAATAACCAGTCAGTTGGGAGTTCAGTGATTCATGAAAAACGTGTAATATTTTTTTTGGCACTTCATGCATAGCAGTCTTATGTATGTTTTGGTTTCAATCAAATATTTTCAGGATTTTTATCGAGCAGAGGTGACCTTAAAAGAGTTAGAAATAATCGCGCTAATAATAGAAGAAACACTTGTAAAATTTCCTCAGGTTAGCTTACGTCCTCGTAGCTTAGTTGGAAAAGCACTAGCCCGATGTGCGATGGTCGTGGGGTTCAGATCCCACCTGAGGCGGCCGATTTTTCAACTATTATATATACTTGTGTTATTATATACTATTTTAAATATAAATAATCTTTATTTTGACGACCTCCGTAGCCGAGAGGCGAGCACGCCGGACTTTAGATGGCACCGCCATCTCTGAGGTCCCGGGTTCGATTCCCGGTCGGGTCAATGTAGAAAATGAAATTTCTAATTTGTCGGGTCTGGGTTTGTAGTACCGTCGTTGTTTCTGATTTTTACATATAACACAAGTGCTTTGGCTACTTACCTTATGATCAGAGCAATATTATTTTGATGTTGTCCAATATTTATTATATATATTTATTTATGTTTCGCCATCGTCCACGTCATCCATTCATTTAAATAACCAACTCTCACTTTTACTAATTAATTTAAATAAATGTCCTATCAATATATTTATCATTGCATGTCAAATAAATAATCCTTTATATGTAAAAAATAATATTAATTTTCGAAAGACAGAAACCTCATAATCTCTTGTCCGTTGTGTTTTTTATGGTTCTATTTTTTAATTTCGTTCGTTCGTTCGATTCGACGTTCGTGGTTACCGCCCTGATATAACAAAATCATATTAATTTAAAGCTCCCGTATAAGAAATATTAATTATAAGCTCATTATTGCCTCGTAATAATAGGCTTCCCATTTAATAACAAGGGGGCATTATCTTGACATGAATACCTACTATTGTTTAGCTTGGCTTAATTTGAGGTAAAACATTATAAAGCTTCTAATTACCTTTGACAATTTGATACAATTTCGAAAAACAACACAGTAATTTGTAAAGAATAAGTCATTTTAAGTAGCTAAATGAAGAATTTATATTTCACTGAACACGATATACAGAGTTTAAAACATAACCTCTGTAGCAGAAAATTGAGAAAACAAGCTTTAATATTAGGGAAACAACTGAAGATCGAGAAAACATTAAACATTCGAAATATTAAGCCTGAGTTGCATCACCTTAACTTTAACCATGACTGCTCGTAACTATGACCGGTGGTTCTGTATGGAGTTTGAAAAACTATTGACGTTTGCTAAAGTTAAAAATGGAGGTGCAACCCAGCCTAAGTTAAAAGTGAAAAGCAAGAAAACAAGTGAACACATACAGAACAACAGAAAACAAGAAAAAAACAACATGTTTTTCTTGGTATATTTAATTGTTTTTCCGACAGTTACTTGTTTTACATAATGTTTTTTATTTTTATCAAACCCACTCCAATGAATAAATAATCTAAAAGAGCTTTCGGGGCAGTCTTGAAACACGTGTTCATGAGAAATTATTAAAAACATTAAAAGAAAATCGTGTGTCGTGCTTTTTTTTATATTACGTTAATATTAAGAATTGTTGTTATATCAGTTTTATTTATATCATGTCTATAGAAGATGATTTAATTACCATCATACTATGCTATGCTTTTACCACCACCATATTATCACAGATATATTATTTTGATACCCGAAGCATTATTTCTATTTTTCACACATCTATGTTTAATTAATGTTTTATTTGTTTGACTGATTTGACGAGTTAGAAATGGTAAAATTTAAATGAAACAAAAAAGTGCTGTCGTCGCATAAGCTGAACGAATCTTTATCCACAATTAATTCAAATTCAAATCTTTATTCATAGCAAAATACATATTGCTAAGTATCACTCCTTTTTTCGAATTAAAACATACATACAGACAGACACACACAAAGCTGGCAAACTTGTAACACTCCGCACTCCGCTTTTTCGTAGTACGTAGTAGACGAAAACATGGACTAAATTAAAACGTCACTCATGTCAAGCGCTCGTTCTCTAGCAGCTATGCCCCACTAGAATACCTTGTTGTCAACGGTTGCGAATCAATTTAAATAACTTTTTAACAAATACAACTTCCGGGTGAACATTAGCAACTTTATATAACGAAATGATGCTGCAAGGGCGTCAGGAGTTCAAGCACAAGAGTGCATGGACTTTTAACTTGCCTAACTCGCACTTATTGCATCTTGTAAAGTAACTGTATTTCCTGTAAAAATTTCAGACAAAACTGACTAAGTTATAGAGAGAGAAAGAGAGCATAGATATATTTTTAGTACGAGTAGATGGATCCTAGAAAAAGGGTATTTATACTGAATAAAATATTACATACTCGTAGCATTATGCACTCAAAGCGCCGCAACGCCACGCTAGCCTAAACGCCATTCTTCATAGGGCCATCACCTCAGCCAGAATACTGGCAATTCTAGAACCCGCTGGCATTTGTCGGGATGATGGCAAAAGGCCCTATGGAACGATCATTCCTTGGAGTAATGGCTGGCCGTGCGTTGGTTTGGGATACCTTCGTAAATACTTTGGCGGGAGGGACCCACATTCCTGCCTCTTCAAAAGCTGCAGCTGCCTCTGCGGAGTCTTTAGAAAAGAAGAAAATACTCCGCCTTTGACCGCTGCTACCGTTTTTGCCTCTTTTGTAGTAGTGTTGGGTCCCTGGGGCCCTGAGGCCAAAAAACTATTTTTCGAGCTATCCACCCGCTTGGTAAATGTTTTTAGTAAGCTGGAGGCTGGCTCCTTTGGCCAGCGAATAAGCATAGCTATTCAGCGAGGCAATGCTGCCAGCCTTCTGGGCACCTTTAACTATTCTGTGGGCATGGTGGGTTTTCATAAACGTTTTTTTATCTATTTAATTTATGTTTTTAAGTAAATTTTTGTTAATATTATTTAGTTCATTCCTTAGCTTTAGTTTTAGAACAATGTAGGTATGTAAAGTCAATAAACTGTTGACAAAAAAAAATAGATGAAAAGTTTGCATTAAAGTATTATTAATGTCGCTGTTCAGATGTCCAGTAACGTTGAATGTTTAAACCATAATATTATTTACTAACCTTATTCGAAGGGGACGAAGCCGCAGGGACAGCTCGCATTTATTCTATTATACATACTTACCTACTTAGTACGCCATGCACCTATTTAGAGAAAGTTCAGCCGCCCGCGTGTCTTTGTAGCCTGGAATGTCGCAATTTGGCATTCCAGTGAGAAAAATAACTTTTTTAGCGATTTTCGATCAATAGAAAACAGCATTTTTTTCTTCTAAAACTTTGGTATTGCTTTTGCAATTTTGTATTCATGGAAAGACCATTTGCATTAAGTTACCCCTTGAATAATGATTTAATAAACTCATAAAAGTTTGCGCTTTTGGGTTTGGTACATAAATAACGTCAAATGTCGAAAATAAAACTCTAAACTCCTAACTCTCTAAGCGGTCGTGGGTTCGGGTCCCACCTGAGGCGGTCGATCTTTTTCAAGTATTATAATTCATCTTGAACTCTAAAATGGCATAACGCCAAGTTTTTTATTTAGTTATTTATTAAAAAATGCTTTACGGTTAAACCACAAAATAAATAATAACCAACGTATGTATGCACATACGTCGTACAAATTACACACACGAGTAGGCACGCGTATACCATTCAAAGGAAAGGCAACTAAGAACCGAATTCAAGAATAAACTAAACAGCGAATAAATATTTTTCTAAACTTAATTTAGGTGTAATCTTTCAACGCCCAAGCGGCAGCTCGGCGCCGCAGGGCCATTGGTAGGTATTCAATTCTTATCTAATTTCCTGGGAGTCGAAGGGTTAAGTAGGTTAGGTCCCTTCATCCCTCCCTCCCTAAAATGTTAAAAAAACATAGTTCCATATTTTCAAGCAAAGCAAATCAGCAATTTATACAAGCCAGAGAAAACATGAAAATACGATATAGAAGGGTGTTTGATACTTCGGTACATAAGGATATTGGTAAACAGAATAATAGTGGCTGGGAGGCACTTAAACAGGATATAATCGTTAAGTGTTACCAGGCGATTATTCAGTAACTATCACAGATATCAAAAAATTTAAAACTGATATCTTAGGTACGTGACCTAATCAGTAAAATGACATTAATAACTTTTTTTAAATCAAACGAGAAATATGGGAATGTTTAATGTCAAAATTTTGGATACATTTTGTGTGGTTTAAAAAAATATTGATGTCATTTTACTGATTAGGTACAGTACCTACTTTTGATATCAGTTTTTCATTATAATTGTTACGGAATAATCGCCTGGTCACACTAAACGACTACACCCTGTATACTTATGTAACCCCAAGAGTGTAATACCACGAGCACAGAATACATAATTCCTAGGTTTACGGAGTCAATAACCGCTTACTAGCATCGGCGTTACGCCACTTTTAAATAGAGATTTGTTTAACGTCTATAGCTTATACAATTTACTGGTCTATCGCGAATTACCCTATTCTATTACCGTCCAATCCATTAATTTATGCATAGTAGTTCTAACATTTTGAACCGCACACTTAACAAAATAAATAAATAAATATTGAAAAGCATCATATTACATTGCTCTGATCCTAAGTAGCTAAAGCACTTGTGTTATAGAAATCAGGAACAACGACGGAACCACAACACCTAGACCCGAGACCAATAGAAAAGTTCGTTTTCTACATTGACCTGACCGGGGATCGAACCCGGAACCAAAGATGGCGACGCCATATAGTCCGGCGTGCTCGCCTCTCGGCTACGGAGGTCGACTATTACTAATTTATTTTTATTTCTATTAAGTACTTATTTGTAAAATAAACTGTTAGTAAAAGTGGTAAAAGTTCCTTCCATGTTGTAGCAAAACCCTAAAGCTTCGGCCAAACCAACGCGGGGGCGTGGGCGTGCGCGGTAGCGTGGACGTGGGCGTGCAAGCCAGTTCACACCAAACACGCGGACACTACACGTTCAGGAGGCCTATCACGAAAATGTATCTTTCGCTCGGACGTATAAACCTAACAAGAAAGAGATTAGTCATGAATGAAGTCAAAGAAGATTAAAAATGTTAGTCATAATAAAGGTACCTAACGATGTTGTAGAAATTATGATTTAATAATTGTATATCAGATTATTTGCAGATATACTACGAATGTAAAAGCTCAACCCTTTTACTAAATAAACAAATAATTTTTGTAGAGTTTTTTATTTATTTATTTACTGAGTTTTGCATTATTTAATCCCAACGCGGTTACCGAGCGAGCGAAGCTATTTGAATATGTAGGAAAGTAAAAAGCTAGTTGGCTTCACTCATTGCTTTTCGGAAAAAAAATAGTAGCTTTAAACGTAATTAATTATATCATAGTAGCGCATCATCTGTCTGTTGAGCCTGTCACGTCAAATGTCATGTCCACGCGTGCAAACGCTGAATGTCAAGCTGCACGCTGCCGCTGTCCGCACCGGTGTGAACTCTACTATACAAATGCTATGGCACGATCTGAACGCCCACGCCCACGCCACCACGCACGCCATCGCGCACGCGTTGGCTTGGCCGGGACTTATCGGAAAAACGTGTAAGTTTAAGTCGGGCTTCACTGCTAATGTTTTATACATTCCAAGCATGCAAGTAAGCATGTATGCAAATTCAAATTCAAACTATTAATTTGCAAAAAAAGTTGGTTTACATGGTTTTACAAAAAAAAAATATGAGAACATTCTCGCGAGTCATGTAATTCGATCGTAGTTTGGTTAGATAGACTAATCAAATTAGTTTACAAGTTAGGTATTCAAAAAGAAACTTACACATAGTTTAGTGACTAGCGACGAAAATTCACACAAAAGTTCACTACACAATATAAACATTTTACTTAAAAACACAGCACATGCAAGCAAGCATGTATGCAAATACGCTTGTAATGTATGCAAGCATACAATCATGCTGCATACTAACATGCACTTAAGATGCCTCTTTTCGGGCGCTGCAAGGAGTGCAGCGTCTCCACCCTTGCGTTACAAATCTTAGTTATCCTTGCGAGCTGGAGAGTTACAGCGGGCAGAAGCAGCACTCCTTCCACGCCTCCTGCTTTTGAATTACACTCTAGTGTTCAGGCCCCTCTTTCCCACTGGGCAGCATGGGCACGTGGCCAGGACCCTGCGATCGAATGGGCCCCCTAGTTCCTGCCATAATCACCAACTGATATTTAAAAACAATTATTTAAAAATACTTATTATAATTCGCTCGCGCTGGTCTATGCATTTTAACTGAAATCAATTTTGCCTGAGTACAAAATTATGAGAAAATCTGTATAATCATTTTACAGCAATGTGGGCTTTGTCTGCTAAAAAGTTTCCCACTGACTTAAACCATCACCCAGAATATTATGTTTAAATAAATCAGACATATTTAATATCAGTTGATCAATTTAAGTTATTGTTTTTTTAGTAAAACTTTAATGATTCGAGCTGCGAATCACATTTACATAAGTATGTAGAGTAAATTACAGTCGCTTTTTGAAAAAAAAACATCTAAATTATGATTTTGCCTTGATCGATCCCCTTAACAAAATAGTTATGTGAGAAAGTCTCATGAGCCCCATTATTCTAATGTGCCCAGGGCCTCCAAGAAGTTAAAGACGGCCCTGCTAGTGTTGGGCAGACAAGTATCACGGCGACTGAGGGTTAAAATAATCAGTTTTCTGAATACCGATGCCGATATTCGGAATACTGTACATAGGATCTCTGCATAATAACGTCTAAAACCCAACATCTTTGTTGTTCGTCGTTCCGTGAGTTCGTGACTTGCAAGAAGTATCATCATTATCATCTCAGCGTATTGCAGTCCACTGCTAGACGGTCCACCGAGCTGAAGGCGACCTACACTACGTTTGCCTAGGTGTATTCTCCACCCGAGAAACGAAAAAAGAATAATAACGAGAAAAGAATAAGTATATGTTCACTAAATAATCAGCTGTAGGAGTGTGTGCCCAAAAGGCAAGGCAAGACGGAAACTCTATCCCCTTTCTAGGTCGCAAGTGGAATGAGTTTCTGGTCATTTTATTATTAAAAGTTCAAATTTTTAATTTTTATTAATTAGTACTTAAATGGTTTTACTGGCCACGCCACGCCCCACAACCCATATGCCATATTGGCCCTAAAAGAAGCAGTTTTTTTCTTCATTGTCATATTATTATACTTCCAAGATTGGATTAGAGTACAATTGTATTTGTTTACCTTTAAAAACAAAGAAATGGACGGTGTGATCAAGTTTTATAACATTTCCGTTGTAGGGTCTACCATAAAATAATTAAAATAGTGTTATTGTAATTAGTACATACAAACTCTAAATAAAACCGTTCAGTTGCTGATCGGAAAACGATCACGGAATTCTTAGATGACATCAATGGGACTCATTCGCACTTCCCAGTTTTTTTACTATTGTACATAGAAGCAGCGCGATGGCGTCTGCTTGCCTTCTTTTGTGGCGGAGGGGTCTATTTATATGCGGCTCTAGATTATTTAGGGCTTCTATCGCCTGTCCTTACCCTACTTATGTCCCTTGGCTCACTTTACCCCGTGAAAATAACTGAGCCCAGGGAGTTTAGATAAACTTTTGAGACTGATGGATGATACTTCGTGACTCTAGGTCCAAACTTTACCCTTAAATGTACTGCGAGTTTCCTCTTTTTTATGAACTCTATTTAACGGGAAAACAATGTAGTGGATGTAGACTGTATAAGTAGGTCATAAAAGTTATCTTTAGGTAAGCCTGTCGATTTTCTAAACAAAACCGCGATTACTTCGACTTCAAAGTCTAAGATATATTATAATTCCTACAAGATTTAATACGGTGGACGTGGTAAACTAACGACCCAGTCAGGGTGGCAAACACTTCCAAGCGCTGATGATGATGACGATGAGATTAGAGAAAGAATATTAAGGCTTTTGCTGCAGTGACAAAAAGATTATATTCACGAAATAATTAAAATAACTATTATTTATGATTCGTTAATGCTTCAGTATATCGAATGGATCCTGCAGTCTATAATTTGATTTTATTCATCATAAAGCTAAACCATGATGTAATACATATTTTCACAGTATATCTCCACACCTGCACGAAATCCCGCTGATTAGACAGGTGAACATACTTAGGGGTCTGCCCTCAAAATTATTTCCTTACCTACCTAAAACATGAGTAGGAGTGACTTATTTTTCCATTCCAAACCTTTACCACAAAGCTAAGCAGATTGTATTTGTGTTCCCTTGAGTATACCCCAATGGAAAGTTACAATGTTGTTCCAAAATTAAATCCGGGTTCTGTTTCTAATTATCTGTGACTGTGATATCCAAAGGTTTTTTAGAATCAAACGTGCTGAATGAATTAAAGAAGAGTCGGGCGCGTAAATTCTTCTGCAATTAAGCTAGTCTTCATCCCCTCTTTGTAGGATCCCAACCTCATCTTCGGCACTTGTATAATAAGGTTGTTTATGAAATGTAAGAAAATGGTAACTACGTACCAACCATCTGAGAATAGAACCCAGCAGGTAACAACTCTCAATCGCAACATTAATTGGAAACGTATCAGGAATGAAAAGTGAAAGAAATGCGTTTCCAATTTGTTAACATTCGAAAACAAATAAAGATCGCAATTTAATTTGCTTTTTATTCGGGGTAGGTATTACGTATTTTTTTGGTAAATATTGTTTTATAAAACTTATCCATCAGCCACATGTCGAGAGGCAATAGAAATTTGATTATGACGCGGTCTTATGAGACCGACTTGTATGTTGATGAGTGATGATAAGCCTTTCAAAGTGGCGTTAGCTTTGAGGTTAAGGTTAGTTAAGTATAGGAGTAATTTTTGCATCCTCGGTCCTGTAGGCTTATTATAAGCCTAACAGATTAAAATTACCACCTCCTTGTATCAATCCTTTGTCAAAATATGACTAACTCAAACTAGCCGTGTAAAAAACACGACCGTTTTCAATAGTTCACAAATTGTCAAAGATTCGATACAAGTGAATGGTTTTTATGATTTGATATGTTTATACGTCCGAACGAACGAAACACTTTTATAGTAGGTAGGAGGTCTTCTGGGACTGACACATATAGGCAGATAATGAGTACCTAGAAGTGGCGCAATGAATTCTGTGCCTATTCAATCTTATTTGTTGTGTAATTCGTATTTTATTACATGTGTTTTTTTTATAATTAAGCAAACTTAAATTAGGGCCATAATTATTGTTTCCCGGTCATCCATTAATAAGTAAAAAGAGTAATGTGGCCATTAATCCTAATTTTTCAACAAAGGAGTAAAGAATCCTGTGCTTTCAGCATCCACGCTCAGCGATTTAGCGAACGCATCGATGCTGCATCGCGTTTTAGCAACTCTGCGATCGATCTGCATCTGCTCGGGGCAGTGGCGGGCATTGGTTTTATTTCGAGGTAGGCAGTAGATAAGGTGTTTTTCATACCAGTGATTTTCATCAATAAGTAATTCACATTTGTAAGTACCTACTGCCTACCTCATTTCAATTATTAGGTAGGCACTGCCCGCATGCACATGACTTCGAATGCGTCGCGTTTTTAATTGTGTTTGAATTCAGTTTTAGTTTTAGTATGCTAGTAACGTCAAAATTAATATTGGCATCTGAATTTTTCACAAGAACTGCATTGCAAAACTTATCACGATAGTCTCACGAAATTATTATCTCTTGCCTCCTTTAAACACCACCTCTATCTGATCGACAAGCAAATGTGAGTGACATGAGCAGACGTGCCCACTGAACAAGGAATACACTACGTGGCTACTCTGTTTTGAATATTTAATATAATTACATATATTAAAAACCATTACTTAAGAAATTCACACAACTCACACGACAACCATATACACAAACATTCGCTCGGAGCACTTTCATACATAAATTAAGAAAACAATTTACCTACCTACCTTTAGATTGTTGGTTTAAACATTATACACATTATTCGGTGTAGCTATAATGCTATAATTTTGTTTTTATTGTTTTGTTCGGTGACTCTCTCTACCTCAATGGTTTCCACAGAAAACCATCGTCATGGTAACCTTTGCCATGGCAAAATAGCAGAGTGGAAACCATATTTTGGTATCATAGCACAGTAAAGGTGGAGGTTCTCAATACGACTGAATGTTGTTGTTTTTATTATTTGAGATATAAATAATGTTAAAGCCAAATAAATATTTTTTATTTCTTTCTTTCAAAAGTTTGATAAAGAAGTCAGGTTATAATGTCTTAGAATTTGGCAAGTTCGTTTTTGATCAGCTACTCTGATGCTGACTGTACTAAAATTCGCAGTTGTAGCACTGGATTTTAGGTTGAGTGACAAATCTAAAAAAAATAATTTTAATGTGTAGTTTATTTTGTTTCTATGAAATAAACATAATGATGGGGCGTCATTCGTAGTTTCCCCGTCTAAGAGTTACAGTCGTTAAAAGGGAATTGCTCTAATATATATAGAATTCTATCTCTATATTATGTAGGTATAATTCTTTTTCTATTATATTGATATTATGCTCTGAAAAATGCCATGGGCTGTGTCACATGTGCATAAAACAGAGCAGAATCATAAGATTTCTACTTAAAGTAATAATAATAAATAATAATGGCTTTGCCCTCAAACCGTGTCAGAAGACCTACTACGAAAACATATCATTATTTCACATATTAACATATCAAAATAAAATAGCCATTCACTTTGTATCAATCCTTTGACAAAATGTGACCAACTCGAATTATCAGTGTAAAAAAACTCGGCAGTTTTAAATTGTTCATAAATTACCAAAGTTTAGCACCACAAGTAGATGGTAATTTTAAGTAGATGGTAAACGAAACATATTTATAGTAGGCCTTCTGGGACTGACACATATCGGCAGATAATGAGTAGAAGTATCGCAATAAACTTATATGCCTATTCAATCTTATTTATTGTGTAACTAGCTGTTGCCCACGACTTAGTTCCCGTGGTCTTTAGTTTTCTTTAATTTTCCGTGCAATTTTTTCTTTTTTTCTTTTATAAGAACCTTCTCCTGGCAATAACAAACATAACAAAAAAAGAATTAGCGAAATCGGTCCAGCAGTTCACGCGTGATGTCGTGCGTGACCAAGGAAAATAGGGAGTCTTTTACGATTTTTTTTCATGTGAAATTCTTATTTTTTTAATAACTAAACAAATTAAATTATGGCTATAATTATTGTTTCCCGGTCAACCATTAATAAGCAGAAAGTGTAATTTGGCCATTATCCTCTCGCTCAGTTCGAGAACACATACAAGTATATGTGACGGGGCCATTGTCATTGAATTGTAATTTTTTGAGGGTCCCGTACTCAAAGGATAAAACGGGACCTTATTACTAAGGCTCCGCTGTCCGTCTGTCTGTCTGGCTGTCACCAGCCCCTCTAGCATGTGCAACAAAACACGATATGATACGATATGATATAGCGATTTATCGCATATTTTTTGTCAAAATATGAACTTTTATCAAAAAAGCGAGCATAACCGTGACGTCGCCGGCCCGGACATGCTTACTGTTTCAATAAAGTTCAAGATGGCGGCTATGTTATCATATTTTGAAAGTAAATAGGCGATAAATCGCTATATCATATCGTGTTTTGTTGATCGTGCTAGAGGGGCAAGGCTGTATCTCATGAACCGTGATAGTTAGACAGTTGAAATTTTCACAGATGATGTATAAAATTTGTGTTGTCGCTATAACTAAAAACCAGAATATAATAAATATTTAAGGGAGTTCCCGTACAAAAAACGTGTTTTTTGCTGTTTTTAATAGATAATGGTACGGAACCCTTCGTGCGTTAGTCCGAGTCGCACTTGACCGGTTTTTTTTCTTTCGAGCATACGGGTTACATAGTACCTAACTACTAAAAGAACCTACTCTTTTATTCTGTGATCTACTTAATTATATATTTTGTATATTGGCAGGCACTCATATTTTTCTTACGCAAATACTGAACTATCTCGCTACGTTACTTGCAGACTTGGCACAGTATTTGGCCACTGATTTATTATTATTTTATATATATATATATATATTTATTAATTTGAGAGAAATATGGCAACAAAGTAGACAACCTAATACGTATTATACAGGGGCGTGCGGTGCTTAAAGGCAATTAGGCAGTGCCCACCTGGTAAATAAAATGAGCTACTTACACATGTGTTTCATTGACTTAAACCCTGATTTTCATCAATAAAACACTTAAGTTAGTATCTACAGCCTACTTCAAAATAAAACCAATGCCCGCCACTGCGTAATAAGGCAGTTACTTAGCTTCTAACACTAATTGACCCAGTAGCACTATTACTCGTAGTCTTACCACTCCAAATGAGATATTTAATTCTCCACAATATAATCTATCTTGGGATAGTATCACAGAACCCTAGATGAATCCTAACTTAGTTAGGACACAATTTACTATGATGAACGAATAGAGTTTTTGTCTTTTAAAAAACATTTAGCGTAATAAAACGATTTAGATAATAACAAAAATAAAACTATACAGATAGGTACCTACCTACCTATCTACAAAAACATAATTCCATTAAAAACTTATTTAAATTCAATCTTCAAGCAAAAGCTGTCCTAATACATAGACGGTGCTTTTAAGCAGAGGGAGAGAAAGTTATCGATGAACAAAAAACACGTAGTAAGATAAAGTAGGTACTGTAGGAAATTTAAAAAAAAATTTGTGGGGATGACTTTGACAAGTAACGATAAAAGTGAATTCATGGTGATTTTTAACCTTTTACCTGCTAGGCAATAATTAAAAAACATTCAATGTTAATGCCACTGCCTGTCTAAGGATTGATTAATTTCTTACAAACTGTGTTTTTATCCATTAATTGCATTTTTAGTGGTACTGCAAAACTCATTGCCATCCATAGCTTCAAAATGAAAATTGTCAAATTAGTATAGTATATATTATACACATCCCTATTATTTGTTAAATTACTGGCTAATTAACTAGTGTCATCTGACTGCACATTGTTTTACAGATAGATAGGTACTTGTTAAACTGCTTTAACACTAATTAATTTCTGACTCTACATTGTTTGTACAGATAGATATAGGTACTGGAAAAATAAAAATCTGAAAAAAAAAGGTCTTCATCAATGAAACTTAATTTTAAGAATAGGTACTCTCAAAGTTAGAAATCCAGTCAAATCACTTCAAATTAGGACATCTGACAATCTCGAAACTTTTTCCATTACGAATTTTCTTAGCAATTTTGACACGAAAAGTTAAGCACAAATTTAAATAACCTTTTTTTAAAGTTTCTTACTTACCGAACATTAACAGCAGCAAGTCACTAACAGCCAAACTGAATAAGTAATAGTTAGTAGCAGTATGCAATCCAGGATGCTTTACTATCACAACGCAAACGCACACGTTTCCTATTACACCAGTCAAAAAAATCACCACAAGTACAATGCTAATCGGCACTATTTCTTTCAAAGGTAACCTTCGGGAACCCATCATCCACCACAACATTTCCTCCTCGCTGCAATCAAAGTTCGAAAGATTGTTGCATCGGTTATAAAAGTGTTCATAAGTCTCATTGCCGCGGAGAAAAAGACGGGATGCCATTTCTTCAGACATCATTATCAAATCAATCATTCATTACTTTTAATTAATTAGGTTACTATTACAAACTTGAAAGTCTGAATAAGTTTGCTACGAAAATATTTTTCGTAAATGGATTCTCTCCGTTGCAGAAAACATGTCTGTTTCAGCCGCGTCGAAACGCGAACTGACTCAAATTGTAGGGACGACAGGACCCGAGCTAAACTACGGGCTCTGAAGTCACGGGTTCTCGAAAACAAGTCGCTTTCCTACTAAGTTTTACAACAAATGTATACTTACTAATGATGAGCCTCGAAAAGGAAAGCTTAAATATTTTTTCATGTATATTTCAGGTTTTATACCTGAAATATACCTGAAAAATTATTTAAGTTAAATTAGTACCTAATTGGCAAAAAAAAAAAATACCTACTCTAAATTTATTCCTGACTATGAAAAACCCTACTGTCGAAAATATTCAAAAACGAACTAAAAGTTAAGTAAACTCGCATTAACCGCAAACTGTCCCACCTGGGACTGATCCTCGATTAGGTCGGGTCAATTCAGAAAAACCAGCCAAGTGCGAGTCGGACTCGCACACAAAGGGTTCCGTAACATTATCCAGAAAAACGGCAAAAAATCAGGTATTTTGATTATTAGTAAGTATTTGTTGTTATAGCGGCAACAGAAATACATCATCTATGAAAATTTCAGACAAAATTGACAGACAGGCAGACAGACAGACAGCGGAGCCTTAGTAATAGGGTCCCGTTTTACCCTTGGTACGGGACCCTAAAAAAGGCCGGATAGGTAAGTGCGAGTCGGACTTGCCCAACAAAGGTTCCGTTCGTAGGTAATATAAAAATTAATTTATAATTTAATTACAGATGTATAGTTTTCAGATTTTGCCCTATATTTGTATTATAAGACGATATTATTTGCCTTTCATATTTCTAAGTCAACGAAAAATACTATAAATTTTGATTCCCTTGAGAGTGTCAAAATATACGTTTTTTGCGGCATAAATAAAAGGCCGTTTGTTTATTTATATTAACTTAGAAGTTTAATTTTTTTACAGCTTCAAGAGACTGTAGACGAGTATTGTCTATTTATTTATTCCTTTTGCACTAAGAAACCCAAAATAACCTTTTTAGGGTTCCGTACCCAAAGGGTAAAACGGGACTGTATTACTAAGGCTCCGGCTTTATCTCATGAACTGTGATAGTTAGACAGTTGAAATATTCACAGATGATGTATTTCTGTTGCCGCTATATAACAACAAATACTAAAAAAAACAGAATACAATATACAGGATGTAAAAAAAGGCTTAGCGAAGCCTCGAAAACCACGAATTCCATACATAAAACCAAGTACATAGAATGCAATAAAAATAATTGCTGGGAAATGACTTTTATTTTTAGGTATCAAAAAAAATAACTTATATCTAACCCGCAATGTATAGCGCGCACGCCACAGACTATGCCTGTGTGTGTAAGCGGATCATGTTTCTTTGTACAAAAGTTTAGTATTAACAAACAGAAGTCAATTTTGTAAAAATCTTTAAAACAAATTGTAACTTTGACTGTCCATAACTCGGTAATCCTTCATGTCCCAGGTAAGGTGTAAAGGAAAAAAATGATCGTAATAATACGTAGAATATATTCGGCTTCGTTAAGCCTTTTTTTACACCCGATAAATTTAAGGGGGCTCCCATACAACGTGATTGTATTGCCGTTTTTTTGGATAATGGTACGGAACCCTTTGTGCGCGAGTCCGACTCGCACTTGGCCGGTTTTCTTACAGCTTCAATAGACTGTAGACTTGAGTATTGTCTATTATTTATTCCTTTCGGCTACGGAACCCTAAATGACCTTTTTAAAGTGGTTCAATCCGGGTGTGCTGGGGGACGCCATTAGCAAAATACATCTGGGCCATAACCATGAACTCTTAAAACAATCACAAAGCTGTCAAATCTGTCAATTTTGGTAATTCATTACATACAAAATTTGACAGATTTTATAATGTTTGACAGATTTGAGATTGTTTTAAGAGTTCGTGGTTACCGCCCAGGGCGATTTTTGTATGAAATGTATTATATAACGTACCAAAATTGACAGATTTGACAACTTTGAGATTGTTTTAAGAGTTCATGGTTACCCCGCTGGTAACCTGTAACCTCTAACACAATTGGCTGGTGATTCTTTCATCGAGACCATAAAATAATAGCTAAGACGTGTAAGGCTTAAGGTTATTTTGGATTTCCAATACTCTCAAGTTGTGTCAAAGTTTATCCGATTAGAGAAATTTCGTAATACGTAAACAAGCTCGCAATTAATGATTTTGTTTTGAAGTAGGGTAAAGAGCGTGGGATTATCTTGTTTATAGACCTGCCCCCCCCCCCTAGCATTACCAACAAAACACGATATGATATGATAAAGCGATTTATTCCTGATTTATTTATTCATTATTAATTCCACCAATTGTACATTTGTTTAGTGCAAACAAATGTACAATTAGCGGACTTAATGCCTTAAGGCATTGTCTACCTCTGTTTATCGACACCAATCTGTCAAAATATGAACTTTTATAATGTAAAAATGAAACAGCGAGCATTACAGTGACGTCACTGGCACGGACGTGCTCGCTGTTTCGATAAAAGTATATATTTTGACAGTTTGGTGTCGATAAATCGCTATATCATATCATATCGTGTTTTGTTGGTCATGCTAGGGGGGCTGGTAAGGTGTCCCTACCCTATACAGCGGAATCCCGATCAATAGAATAGAAAATCGTTTATTTAGAATCATGCATAGCATACAGTGTTGTTACAGGAAATGAGAAAAAAAAATGATGACAGGGTTTTATGTACACACAAGTAGGTATACAATGATACATGAAACTGAAAAGATATCTACTCAGCATAATAATATATGTCAAAGCATATTATGTTATGACACTGGTGTTAACACAACACTATGCGGCCGCCCCGCGCCCGCTCTTCGGCCCCCTCGCGGCGCACGCAGCCCCGCGCCTGCGTACAACGGACAGTCAGTCTAGATCAGTGAGCAACAGCACGTCGTAACGCCCGCGTCCCCGATACCTATCATTCTGTATTTTTTGATAACCGAAAATAAAATTAACCGTTAAACACCAAGTATATATATTCAATGAAATCCCTTTCATCTTGTGGCGACCGTGATACAATCTGCAATCAACAAAAGGATCGACGAGGTTTGGATTGCGGACTCGACGTGGGTTGCGTGGCAACGTAACAAAATGGCGTTTTGAAAAAACGGCGGAGGCTGGCGATCGGAGCGAGAATTTCGAGGGAAGTTTGCCCGTTCCTATCCTATACATATCCAGATCCGTGTAGCTTTTTTCTGCGCATCATCATAAAAGCATTTCAGCAAGGTCATACTTGTGGCGTTTTGAAAAAACGGCGGAGGCTGACGATCGGAGCGAGAAATTCGAGGGAAGTTTGCCCGTTCCTATCCTATACATATCCAGATCCGTGTAGCTTTTTTCTGCGCATCATCATAATAGCATTTCAGCAAGCATGTCACCGGTAGACAGATATCAACAAATTATTAAGCTAAAAGGATGTGTCAACTGTCTCCGTAGCGGGCATTATGTTCATCAGTGCAAGTTAGGGCCATGCAATATATGTAAGAAGAGACATAACTCACTTTAGCACTCAGATAAATCCAATGAACCTGTACAGAGTGCGGAGGAGAGGCCACAAGTGTCTAAATCAATTTCACTATCAACATGTGTAGCCAGTCAAGTATTGTTGTCTACAGCTAATGTGACAATAATGAATAATAAGTCAAAGCAATGCTATCAAGCACGTTGTCTACTTGATTCAGTCAAGATGTAAGTCAACAGTTACAAAGGTTCTGGGAGTTGGAAGAAGTCCCAGTCAAGCCAGTGATGTCCGCAGAAGATGAAGCATGCGAACAGCACTTCCGGGAGCACACTCGGCGTTTGGAAGATGGAAGGATTTGCGTCAGATTACCTTTGAAAACTGAGCCTGAAAGGGAGACCTCTGACATCATTACCGGCTCCAGACCTCGAAGATGCCAATCCCAGCCGGTTTCACAGATTCGCACGCATTGAGCAAGCCAGACAGCATTTCTGGTCTAGATGGAGCCAAGAATATATTTGCGAGATCCAACAACGGACAAAATGGCAGACCAGGCACCCTAACCCAAGGCTTGGTCAACTGGTTCTCGTTAGAGATGAGCGGAACCCGCCATTAAAATGGCCTCTTGGTCGGATTACCACTTTGTTTCCGGGCTCCGATGGCGCCACCAGAGTTGCGACGTACACAATTCACAAGGAACATTGCGACGAGCTATCAACAGGATCTGTCCTCTGCTAGAAGATGAATAGCATCAACATCAGCACCATTCCTGGAGGGCGGAGATTGTTAACACAACACTATGCGGCCGCCCCGCGCCCGCTCTTCGGCCCCCTCGCGGCGCACGCAGCCCCGCGCCTGCGTACAACGGACAGTCAGTCTAGTTTAGTGAGCAACAGCACGTCGTAACGCCCGCGTCCCCGATACCTATCATTCTGTATTTTTGATAACCAAAATAAAATTAACCATTAAACACCAAGTACATATATTCAATGAATCCCTATCATCTTGTCTTTCGTAGATGCCCAGGATGATGGATGAGAATAGATGGGTAACTGAGTGTGACGTCTTAGAATATCAACTTTATTTATTTAAGTATTTGGACAACCAACAAGATCATACAGCTTTCGACGACCTCCGTAGCCAAGAGGTGAGTAGCCCGGACTATAAATGGCGTCGCCATCTCAGAGGTTCCGGGTTCCATCCCCAGTCGGGTCAATGTAGAAAAAGATCTGGGTGTTGTGGTACCGTCGTTGTTCCTGATTTCTACGACACAAGTGCTTTAGCTACTAACCTTAAGATGAGCAAAGTATGTGATGCTTTCCAATCAGTTAATATTTAAATTTAATATTCAATTCTACTTCTCAGAGGAAATTCGTAAGTAAGTAAATAACTTTCTGTATAGTTTGCACCAAATATAAAAAAAAGACTCACTTCACCTCCTTGGGTGTCCAATACTTGATGACAATTTTGCTCCTTTTATTGACGAAAAATTACAAAGTATTAATATCGTTTCAGATAGCATACTCAAAATTAATACACACATGGCTTACACAATTATTCGTTATTGTCTTTTTGTCCCAAAATTTACATATTGCATTCGCTCTTCGCATTTTTGGAAATTTCCAGGCTTGACTACCAAATTAGATGACGTACCTAGTTAAAAACACATTTTCCTCTGTGCTAGCTAATCCTCTCTTTGGACTATCGAACCTGGTCCCAATCCTCTCTTCCCATCAGGTTTGGCGGTTTGGGTATTCGCAAAATTTCTAGTGTTGCCCTCCCAGCTTTCTTGTCTTCGACTCATAGCACTACAAAGCTGGTTACTAAGATACTAAGCAAGTCTTTTGGTAACCCAGCAATTGCCCACCAAGCCGAGGCATACATTTTTGGTCATAAAACGGTTTCTAAATATTGCCAATACATACTCTTCAAAAGTATGTGATAAATAAACTTCTATAAATTTTGAGTATACTAAGGCAACATTCCGAAGTACTCTAAAAGCACTGTCACCGCATAACCGACCAAATTTCGTCGTATTAGTCAATTTTTTTTTATAACATTAATTATATACGTAGTTAACAAGAAATGGATATACATGTGTAAATGGTATTGGACTAAACTAATATCCTAAGGGTGTTTACACTGCTGCTTAAATCTATCGTTAACAATTTTGTTTAATTTAATTTATATTTAGAATACAAATAGGTACATCAAAATTAAACTATTCAATTACTTATATCGCCGCCCGAATTGTAAGGCGCTTTGTTGAGTTCGGTTACGAGGCAAATTTAGGTTTTTTTTACCTACCTACTGCATTTTTTTTCATAGATTCGTTCTAATGCTGGGGCTTCACCTGCGTGACGCCTAACGTTCAAATAAAGGCATGATTAGCGTTAACTAAATTTAAGCATTAAGGTACGCGCTAAGTGCGTGGCCACACTTATTTGACGTTTGATTCTAGCGTCTAGCGACGTAGTTAGCGTGTGATCTGTGTGTGGCTTTAAAATAAAAAAAACGCTTCCAAGAACTCAATACTTTTCTCATTTTGTCTACTCCATCCTAACTTAATAACTATGCACTTTTACATATATTTCACAAAGAGTTTTTGAACGTGATCGTGTTTTAACATGTTTAGTGTAGTAGGTGTAGCCACAACAACGCACTAGACGCCCGCTTAATCCCTTTGATGTGTCAAAAGTTACCGCCGTCCGAGCTATCGCCTAACGTCTAATGTTATTGAAGCAAATTAGCGCACAAAGACCGGCCACACCCGCGTACTACGTCAAATAGAGCACTAATTAACGACATTAGACGCAGGTGAAGCCCCAGCATTATAGTGCTTTTAGCGCAATTCGGAACAAGGAGTTTTAGTCACCGTTACCAAAATGGCAAGATGGTAAGTAGGTAAGTATGATACTACACGCCGAGCAGTTTTTAACTACCTACTTACTTAGATCGGTGGGTAGTATTCAATAATTATTCTACTCTTTGGTAGTATTAAAATTATCTCAAAATTGATGTCGGATGAAACTTACTTTACCATACTAATGCAATTTAATCATTTATGTGTTTTTATGAATTGGTATTTTGTTGTTAAAAAAGTGTAATCATCGTTATTATTGGTGTTGTGTAACTATGTATCATCCTGGTGTTGTAATGAATTTGTGTATACGGGAACTCAAAAGATGTAAGTTTCAATAAATTACCTTAACTTATTATATTTATTTATTTGTAAAAGGTGACGACAATAATATGGATATACTTTTCGATGACAAATTGTGTACAAAAAGTATTCAACATTTTAATTGTTTAACTTACAACTGCCATTAGCTACTAATTATGTAACATTAATTGACGACCGGCTGATGTAGTGGCTCGAGTTTTAGACTAGGTACACTGACTGGCGGTTGCAAGTTCGAATTCCGCAAGGGGTAAATGTATTATGTGATAAGCACGAGCATTTGTACCTAAATTTTATGGATGTTTTAAAAGTACCTATTTTAGTATGTTTATCCGTAATCTAGTCACCATAGTACAAGCTTTGCGTAGTTTGAAGCTAGGTAATTGGTGTGATTGTGGAAACAATTTATTTATTTTATTAATAAAAGCGAATAAAACGATTGCAGCTGGAAAATCTATCTTACAATTTTTATAATCTTGATTCTTGTTGTCTTAAAAAAAAAGTTGTTGTATTTGAGCAGTAGAATCACCCCCTAGTAGGTAGGAAGTTACCTAATAAATTAGGACTATTCAACAAGGTATCATATTAAGTAACATAATAAACGAAAATCCTTAGGGCTGATTCTGGTGCTCAAATACAACAACTTTTATTATGGGACCAACAGCAAAATCTCAAAAAAAATGACTTCTCTTCTAAAGATGTTTGTCAGCCGATCGGAGATATTTATATGGGGAGTTCATTTTTTATTTTGCGCTTTCGATGTTGGTCTCATAGTTAGATAAAGTTTTTGTGTTTGAGCCCCAGAATCAACCCATAAGAGGATTTACGCTTATTAAGTTAGACCTTGTACTAAAGGTATTGGTAATCATGGTGGACATGAAAGCTGAGAGCTCTTCTTACCAGCCATAAAACCATTTATAATTTTCGTCAAATAAAAAGAACGCTAGAGGATGGCGCTACTTGTCTCCTGTACCATAGAGAAAGAATAATACTACGTAAAACCTGTACTGTACAAGTAAGTCAAAAATTCTCCAATAGACTTTCAACATTAAGCCTGACCAATAGAGTTCACTTTCAAATAAGAAAATTTGACATTTTGTGGTAGGTCGACGTGCTGTTGTCCGTACATGTACTGAAAATGTTAGTTCCTATTTTGGCCACCGCTCTTTTTACGTGACGCCAAGCATATCAGTCTTCCACGCTGAAACCTGTGGGTTGGTCCGTGTTGATTGACAACCAACAGCATTGACTGCCTGTCTTGCAGCCTAATTTAGTTCCATGATCACTCGCATCTTAGTTTAGAGCGGCTGTTTATAGGTTTATAACAGCGCCAAAATGAACAAAAAAGTAATTTGAGATCTGCCGGCCCAGAATTCAGTGTGGAACGAGTGACCCGTTGCTGTGGGCCCACTCCGTCTAAAGTCAACTCTGAGTATTGAACCCTACTCTATGAAAGTCAACATATTAATCTGTGGCCGAATCTGTCTGTCTGTCAATGTCATTGCTGTCAATGCAATCGACGCGACGTCAACGCCATAATCCAAAAGAAGAAGAAGAAGAAGACTAAATTCTTTTCTTTTTTACAATTTGGCTTTGCTTTTCTAACAAATAATTTGCATAAATGAAGCGTTGTTGTATTTATTATTAAATAATGTTCCGTATGTGTTAAGTGTTAAGAGCGTGGTATAAAACCAGCAAGAGCTGTAAATTCCCTCAAATGTCGGAGGAAATCAATGATATCCCAATGGCAAGTACAGAAGCGGATTCCTCACAAACACACGGACATGATGGTAAACAAACATGAAAATTATACTTAAAAATAATATTAAATCATGATATAAATAAATATATATCTACGACTGTTATGAGATAGTTTACGTTATGCTACATTATATACCTACTTTAGTTTAGTTTCTTTACCAATCAGCTGCTCCTTATAGATAATACACGATTTTAAGAACTCGATGGTTTCCAAAATTATACTATTTAATATATAACTATTTGAACATTTTTAAGGTACTAGCATGTGTGTATACAGAACAGATAGTAAGTTCTGTTTAAAAAACTTACACAGATCCCTGTGCAGATTGGTGGAGCTGAGTCATAAGACCTGTTACTATATACTATCTAAGGCCTCTGATCAGGCTTTACAACTTAAATAAAATGATCTCACTTGTACTGTACCCATTTTTCTCAAAATCATTTCAGTCACATAACTTAAAAAAATATTACCAAATTTTAGCAATTCATTTAATAAATGATCTTATAGGAGGCAGGTTAAAACCAATAAACCAAAAACCAATAAAACCAATTTATTTTTGCAAATAGGCTTAAACTAAGCACTTTTACACGTCCCATTGTTATTTTATTCCCTACCACTGCTTCGGGACAAGTTTGGGCTAGCGCCGAGAAGAAGCAGCGCAAGAAACTCGGTCACTATTGTCAGCCTCTTTTAAAAAGTTTTAAATATACATAACAAAATATTAAATTACAAGATAAATGCACCTGTGCGAGCAAGGCAGTATTTATATCCAAACATTTTTATCATTTAAATAATCTATAACAGTATAATACCCTTTTTTCATGAGAATATTTTTTACATGAGCTTTAAATTTAAACATGGGCAGTTCAGCAATAGATGCTGGTAATTTATTAAAAAAGCGAATACATTTCCCCATGAAAGAATTTCCCATTTTATGCAGTCTGAAATCTGGAACGGCAAGCTTATCCTTATTCCGGGTGTTAAAATTATGAATGTCACTTTTCTTAGGGAACTGATCCATATGTTTGCGAACGTAAATGATATTTTCGTAAATAAATTGCGAAGCTACTGTCAGTATATTAAATTCTTTAAACAGTTGTTTTAACGAGTCACGAGGTCCAAGGTTATAAATTGCTCGTATAGCTCTCTTTTGTAATATAAATATAGAGTCGATATCTGCTGCTGAGCCCCATAATAGAATTCCATATGACATAATGCTGTGAAAATAGCTAAAATATACCAATCTTGCCGTTCCAACATCAGTCAATTGTCTTATTTTCCTCACGGCGTAAGCAGCAGAGCTAAGTCTTCCTGATAGAGTCTCAATATGAGCACCCCATTGCAAACGGGAATCCAAAGTTATTCCCAAAAAGGTAGTGGAACTAGATGTATCAAGTCGTTCACCTTTTATAATTAAATGTGTTGGGACCAGTTTTACGTTTGGCATTGTGAATTTAATACACTTTGTTTTATTTGCATTGAGCAAAAGATTATTAGTAGTGAACCAATGCAATACTTGAGAGAGAGCATTATTTACATCGTCAAACGAATCTTTACCTCTTTTGATTTTGAAAATCAATGAAGTATCATCTGCAAACAACACTGTCTCACAGAGGTCTTTCGTAAAATATGGAAGGTCATTTATATAAATTTAAAAAAGCAGGGGTCCTAATATCGATCCCTGCGGCACGCCCATAGTTAGAGGGGAGCCAGAAGACTCAGTTCCATTAATACAAACTTTTTGTGTTCTGCCTGTGAGATAAGAGTTTACCAAATCTACGGCATCATTAGAAACACCATAATGTCTAAGTTTTTTTAGCAAAGTTTGATGGTCCACACAATCAAACGCCTTGGAAAGATCACAAAAAACTCCCAAAGCATCCCGCCTACTCTCCCATGCATCAAACACGTGTTTTAAAAGTGCAACTCCAGCATCAGTAGTGCTTCTACCCTTTGTAAAGCCATATTGTTTGTTATGTAAAAGTTTATTCAGGACAAAGTGAGATAAAAGTTGATTAAAAATTACTTTTTCAAATACTTTACTGAGTACTGGTAAGATTGAAATCGGTCGAAAATTGGAGGGGTCATTTTTCTCGCCAGACTTAAATAAAGGAATAATTTTACTAAATTTCATCAATGTAGGAAACTGTTTGTCATCAATACATTTGTTAAAAATTATTGCAAGATAAGGGGCTATTGTGTATAGAATTGTATTGATAATATTGACTGAGATTCCCCATAAGTCCTCAGTTTTTTTCATGTTTAATTCCCTAAAAGTTTTTATTACTACATCGGGGTTAATAGATCTAAAATGAAATGGAGTTGTACACTCATCAACACCCGCCCTGAGAAGGGATTCAGCTAGTTCGGCAGAGGAAGCCAGTTCCCTAGTTGTAGAGGGAGCTATGTTTGAAAAGAATCCCTCAAAAGCATTGGCAACCTCTGCATTTGAATTAATTAGTTTATCCCCAATTTTAAGAGAGTAAGCACGATCATTTGGTTTATGCCTACAGGTTTCTTTATTTATAATGTTCCATGTAGCCTTTGCTTTATTATCAGAACTCCGAATAATATTACGCAGATGATTTGATTTTGCAGAGGCACATACTTTTTTAAATATTTTAGAGTAACGTCTCACATGGTCAATAATCTGTGGGTTCTGAGAGCTTGCTTTAAGGCTATACAAATCATAGAATGTTTTTCTACTTTTATAAATACCGGGTGTTGCCCATTCGTTAAACTTACATCTCAGTTTATTTGCTTTTATATTTTTTTGTGTAAAGATTTGATCAAATTCGTTTTAAATCAATCCAAAAAGATTCTCATATAAAAAATCGACACTATCGCTATCACTTGATTTTAATGAATTTATGCCATCACAAATTTTTTCCTTAAATCGGTCTATTCTATTTACCGTTATTGGCCTACAAACAGCATCTACAATTCCTCGGACAAAATGGTGCTCAAACGACGCCTTTTGTCCGCTGTGGTCAGATCTCAAATAATTTATAATTGATTTATCTATTACAGTGCTATTGCAAAAAATATTATCTAAACAAGTAGCTGTTGTGGGAGTCACTCTCGTAGGTTCATTGAATAAGTTTATTAAATTAAATGATTTAAAGAGATTAAGGAAACGATAACGATTTGCATTCTGTGAATTTACTAATATATCAATGTTAAAATCGCCACATACAACTACTTTCTTATTAGAAATACAGACTTTTTTTAAGACCTCTTCCATAGCGGTTTCAAAAAGCTGGTAATTAGCAGATGGGGGGCTGTAAACGCTTATTATAATATACTGCTCTAGCTCAGCACATGCTAGTTCGATAGTTCGTTCAATCGAAAGTGACACTATATCTTTCCGTTCCTTGTATTTTAACTGACTATTTAACAATATAAGTGACCCCCCTCTAGTAGCAGACTTCCTTGTGAACGAACTACCAATTTTATAATTTTCAATGTTAATCATCAACTCATATTGGTTGAACCAATGCTCTGTTAAACACATAACATGTACATTTAAATCTTGTAAGAATAAGGATAATTCTAACTCTTTGCCAGCCAAGCTTAGTTAGGCAGCAAACACTAGTTGGTATTGTTTTCTCTTTAATTTTGTTTAATCTGAGTCATCTGTTGTCGGAGTCAGGTATGCCTGTTTAGTTAAGTTTTGAAGATACTGCTGGAAATGCTACAGCAATCTCTCATTGGTGGTGCCATTTTCTGTTACAAAATGCTCCATTGCTCATCAAATGAAATCTTACAGCAACATCGAACCCCGCCACTGATGACACAGCCTCAAACAATGCCGCCACTCCAGCCGGCAGTGAAGGGCAGGCATCTCGCCAGTCAAACCTGCAGCGCATCCAGCAACGCAAAGAACAAGTGTTTAACTGGCCGCACAGCAAGAAACTGCTCAAGATGGCCATATATTCTGCTTGTCAGGTTAGCAATGGGACGATATCACTTATTTCTCTTAGCATTTTTTTTTAATTTGGGTACTTTTGAGCATGATCTGACAAGATCTTGTATGTCTGGTAACTCTGTTATCAGAGAAACCAGGCCTTATTAGGATGAGAAGGATTATGTTTTTATTAGGATGAGAAGGATTATGTTAATAATCAGTTGAGGTGCTCGTAGCTCAGTGGCGGCAGCGCTTTGGTATTGATTACTAAAGTTAAGCAACCGACGCCGCGGTCGTGAGTGGATTCTGACCATATATAGTGTCATTTATCACGAGCATCTCCGTGCTTCGGAGGGCAGGTTAAAAGTTGGTCCCGGCCAATATCACTTGATATTGGTCGTGAAGCCTAGTCAGAGGCCTTAAGGTGGCTTGATAATATCTGACAGTAAGGTTTAGTCACTGGCCTTAAAACACCCCTCCACCAATCCGCACTGGACCCGCGTGGCGGAGTATGGCCCAAAACTACCTCATAGTTGAAGTGAGGCCTGTGCCCTATACATATTATACATCATTGAATGAATAATATTTTAATAAATGTGAATGCTTGTTACTGCCTCTTCACACTTTAACGGCTTAATGGAATTAGCTGTAATTTGCTACACATACTTGTAGATATTACCCTGCTGTAATGAATAAACATCTAACGCAGCAGCTAAAGCCAAAAAAAAGCAGAACAAACTATCACAAATCACCTAAAATTGCACACAGTACATGGGATGTTTATTTATTGTTTCTTTAGCTTAAATCAAAAGTCATGTTAATTCATATTACAGACTCCAGATTGCACGTGTAATGGCTGGAAGACGCCTGTCACTCAGCAAACACCTAAGACAAATGCCCGCGCCGATGCTCAGCCCCTGGCCAGTTTCAACGATCCTTGCAGGAACTGTAATCACATATTAGGTTAGTACTAGCTGTTACCCGCGACTTCGCTCGCGTGATCTTTAGTTTGTTCAATTTATCTCACTGGATCATTTAACGGATATAAAAGTATCCTATATGTTAATCAAGATCATATTATATATGTATGCAAAATTTCATCCAAATTCGTCCAGTAGTTTTTGCGTGAAAGAGTAACAAACATCCATCCATACTTACAAACTTTCGCATTTATAATATAAGTAGGATGTGGGCTATTTTTATTTTATTAAGATAACTAACTGTGTTATAATACATTTTTTCTTATCTAGTACTTATAACTATGAGTACAGCTAATTACAGGTTTCCCTTTATTTTACTATTTGCATTTGATTTACTATTTAATCTTAACTTACAAATTTTACAAATATTTTTGATGTGAATGCTTGTATGTTTGTTTACAACTGAAAAAAGCGAAGGCTTGAGTTTATGAAATTGCTTAATTTACCTGACCTAATTTATTTGTGATCTTCATTCTTGAGATTAATTTTACTGGTATCGCAAGAAATATATCGCTTTCTCATGTTAAACCACTAATAAGCTGACAACAACAATTTGTATTGTTTTGTCAGCCTTAAGTAGTCCACTGATGAACCATGCTTCCTCTTTGGTCTCATAGAAAAACATGATCAACGTCATTGACATGATAATAATGATAGTATTTATAGGCAAATGTTCCTAAACACACCTTTTTCGGCTGTATAAGTTCATAACCTAACATCGTGTACAGTTTCCAAGAGCTTGTTTTTTATTCGCAGAGAAACACGCTACCCATTTACAGGGCTTGTCAGTGACAGAAGTGAACCGCTTGCTCGGCGCTGTGGTGGACGTGGAGAACATATTCATGTCCATGCATAGAGAAGAGGACCACGACACCAAACGGGTTTACTACTATTTGTTTAAAGTAAGAACTTTTAATTATTCTTATATTCTAACCATGGCTTTTCAATATTATTAGTTATTATTTTTGTTGCATCCAATGCGCTGTCAGTGTCCAATCGTATAATATAATTTACTACGGCTTGTCCTGAGACTAAGGCCACCTGAAAGAGCATCAAAATATGCTCTGTAAAATAGTATTGCTAGTTTTAAAATCAATTGCTAGCAGAAGAAGACAGTACTAATTTTATGAATCTGTCCATAAAAAGTTCAGTCATTCTTAAAATATTCTGGGGTAAAGTTATTTTTCCGAGCAGATATTGTAAACAGGTAGGTTTTGCTAAATGATTGATCAAGCCTGTCTGTATGTCAATTGTTGACAAAGGCCTCCTCTTCCTACTGTTGGCATTTCTCTCTATCATTTGCTACTCTTGTCATGATCTACCTGCTATGGCTTTGATGGCATCAATCCAACTTTTGAGTGGTCTACCTTATTTCTTTTCTTGCATACCAATTCATGACTAGTTTTGTAAATTTTTCACTTTATCTGACTGTATGGCCTAACCACACTTTTGGACATAGGTCACCCGTAATTCTGTGTCCCCAGTAGGCAAACTGTTAGCGGCCGACTGAGTTTGCGGCCTATCGATTTAGTACGCCCTTCCATATATTTGAAATGGAGTGTCCACAGTTTGCTAGTTTTGCACTTACTGTACGCAGTTTGCAGCGTTACGCGTGCCGACTATCTCAGTGAGCGGCCGACTCCCAGCAAAACCGGTTCCAGTCGGCGGCGGCAATATGGTTGTTCGATCTGAGTTTGCAGCTAACTCAAATTTTAGTTCGCCACAAATTTGCGGCTCATTTAGTCGGCCGCTAACAGTTTGCCTACTAGGGACACAGCCTAAAGAACGCCACAGCTACCTGCTCTGGGCTGTTTGCATCCAGTGGCTACTTGCAACCTTGCCTTGGTAATTACCATGTCGAAGTTCCTGGACTGAAACGCTGATAGACTGACGAGATCACCTCGTGGGTATATATCCTGCCTACTCAGATACTCTTGAGAACCTTTTTTCCCCAACGGATAATACATACATTTTATCGTATTTTTATTAATGTTTTAGCTTCTCCGCAAATGCATCCTCACCCGTACTCAGCCTCGTATCGAGGGCCCGCTCGGCCAGCCGCCATTCGAGCGGCCTTCTATAGCCAAGGCTATCACCAACTTCGTTCTCTACAAGTTCCATACGCTGCCGCAGAGGGAGTGGCAGACGATGTACGACTTAGCCAAAATGTTCCTACACTGCTTCAATCATTGGAACTTTGAAGCTCCTAGCGTGAGGAAACTGGTGAGTAAAATCTCTAGTATCTATACATGAAAAATATTTAACGCTCACTCTCTTTGGTTTTGATTCTGATTCTGATTGATTGATTGATTCTGGTGCCAAAATACAACAAGATTACAGTAAAACCAACATCAAGAAACAAAAAAACGGCTGATCCATTTAGCATTAAAATTAAAAATTTTAAAAACAAATTTTGCCCCATATAGAAAGTAATTTTATTTGAGCACCAGAATCAACTCCTAAGAGGATGTGCATTAATTAAGTGGCACTTAATTTAATTTAAAAAATCACAATTGTAGATAATCTTAATTTAATTTTAACAATCGATTCTGCAGAATAAACTGATTTTGAAATGTTTTATTTTGCAGCAAGTGTCAAATCCTGAGGATATTTCGGCATATCAAATTAACTTTACCAGGTAAGTCTTTGTAAATTTTTGTTTAAACAGAAAGAACATTTCTGAGTTTCCGGGTTCAATCCCCGGTTGGGTCAATTTAGAAAAAGAACTTTTCTATATTGTCTAGGGTCGTCGTTGTTTCTGATTTCTATAACACAAGTGCTTTAGCTACTTACCTGCCTATGTGATATTGTCCAATCAAAAAGGAAAAGCCAATATAACTGACAGCTTATGGGGTTCTAGAATGCGAGGCCACATACCGGCAAGCGCAGCGTAGGACGTCCACCACAAGGTCAACAGCGACCTGGTAAAGGTTGCAGAAGCCTTTGGATGCAGGCCGCTTCCAACCGACCCATTTGGAAGTCACTAAGGAAGGCCTATGTTCAGCACTGGACGTCTTATAGCTGAAATGATGATGATGATGTTGTTAACCCCCCAGATGGCTAGTATTCTGCCACGTGCCCGCGTTCTGCGATTCCCTGCCGCACTACGAGACGTCGTTAGTATTCGGGCGCACGCTGCTCCGCGCCGTGTTCAAGTCAGTCTGCCGCCAGCTCATGGACAAATGCCACTCGGAACGGGACCGTATGCCGCCGGAGAAACGGGTGAGTGGATAACATTGGTTTTTCGTTGTTTATTAATAGCTTGTCTCTGGGTTTCCTCTACTACAATAATATTACAGAGTGAGAGAGATGAAGCTAGCTAGATTGCCAACCTTCATTGTTTGATTCCAAGCATCCAAAAGCAAATAGTCAATTACAATTCTTTTTCCTGGTCTTACTTATTTTCTGACAATGTACTATTATTTTGAAAAAAATCCAAAGAACATAGTTACAGTGTTGTTGCAACGATAGAAGTTACTTAATTAGCAGTACAATAGGCAAAAAAACTTCACTAACCCAAGGTTGAATATATCGCAAAACATAACAGTGTTCCTAAGGATCATATTTGCTTAAATGACAATTTTAAATGTTTAATTGAACTTGAAAAATGTTTTTTTCTTCAATTTCATCCAAAGTGTAGTAAAAGAAAACAAAACTACGTCATTGTGGTAAACAAAGTCCACAACTTGACAGGGTCCTTTCTCATAGAATGCAACAGGGCACGTATAGACGTTTTGCATTCAGTGATTTCCGCAACCTTGAAGGGGTCGTTCGTTCACTCAACATCATTCACTTTTATCTAAAACTAGCTGACCCGGCAAACTTCGTTCCGCCTGAAAGTAAACATTTTTTCGTCAGCTTTTCCATTGAATTTATTATTTGTTCTAATATGCTAATCGGGACGGAGACAAATCCAACAAATTATGTATAAACCATGAAAATCAATCCAGCCGTTCTCGAGTATATTATACTTATGTTGTAACAACCCGACTTTGTTTTATATATTAAGATTTATGTTTTGACAGGTACTAGTCCTCACCCACTTCCCTCGCTTCCTCGCGTTGCTAGAGGAGGAGATATTCAGCGCAAACTCTCCCATCTGGGACCCCGATTTTAAGCAAATGCCGCCCAACCACCACCTGCAAGCGATCCTCGAGAATAAAACCAGTGAGTTTAATAACAGTATCGTATGATTAGCGTATTTAGAAATGTTAGTTTTGTGGCGCTAGTGTCGCTAAGTAATTTTTTTCTGTGGTAATGTCAGTTTCATTTGGGACAGAAAATATGTAATTGAATCGCTTTCATAGTAATTAACGACACTGGATAGTGAAAAACATCGCGGCGTTTTTTAAAAGAGAAGTAGGTGTTTTACAATAAATATGGCAGAATTAAATTCAATGTGGTTTTAAGATGAACTTTTACATGTTATGCTACTACTGGCTGTGTAATACTCCTACTTCGAAGGATCTTAACTTACTATTTCATTGTATCGTTATAACTTGATTCATATTTGTTATCATTAGAGCACCTTCGAATTCGTGACGTTAAAAAGCACCACAGACTTACACGCGGCTTACACTATGAGCTAAAAGAGAAAATATTGTCTTAAAATAAGAAACATAATATAGTTTAACCCGTATGTTCGGAAAAAAAAACAGTGGCTCCGTCACACATGTGTGCTCGAACTCAGCGAGAGGATTAAAAAACGTTGGTTTAAAAAAAACCTGCATTGCGCTTAATAAAACAACACTGCATCGAACCTGGGACCACAATCATATCGTCCAGTCACAAATTTGAAGGTGCATGCGCCCTCATTGTAGACGCTAAATTGTTTTCCTTTTTAATAATAATAGCAAAATAACGTTACCATTAAGGCGTACTGTCCACGGAGCTTATTACTCCTTGAACGGTAGGCCTAACTCAGCTTATAATATGCATTCCATCATACTAACTTGAAAGATCATCCAATCATTTCACGCTTCCAAGGTTTGCCATCCCTGGACACGTAGGCGGCGGAAATCAGCTGTGAGCGCTTGGCATTTTACTTCTTAATTTCTTATTATCTTTTTGCTGAATAATCGTGTTTTTGACATTCATGTTGTATACCATTTTATGTAATCTGTGAGATTAAAAACAAACATGTTTAGTTGTTTAACTTGTGTTCCTTCATTCATTTCATGTTTATACTGTTATTGTAGTTTAACAATCAATTAATAAATATTATTATGTTTGAATGTCATTCATTTGTACTAGTGTGTGTGTATGTGACACTCTATCCTATTATTTTGTGTCATTTCAAACCATCGGATGTAAAGCTAGTGAAATATGACCTTATACATAATGTTACGTATTTTCATATAAATACCATAGTGAGGTCACAAATTTTGATATCACGGCATGAATTATGAATATTTCCATACCAATATAATCAGTAAATTGGTTTTGTGTGTATGGATGTGAGAGAGTGCTTCATTTTGTTTGTTCATTCATAATACAGGATTGTGACTCTAGCTATCATATTGAGTGTTGCCATGTCGCGTATTCCATCACAGTCCATAATACGTGGTGTTGTGCCTGGGTGAGTGGTTGTGTGATTGCTGACTATCATATTGAGTGTTGCCATGCCACGTGTTCGATCATTGTCCATAATACAGTGATATTGTGCCTGACTGAGTGGTTGTGTGGTAGCTGACTATCATATTGAGTGCTGCCATGTCACTATTTCGATCATAGTCCACAATACAGTGATGTTGTGCCTGGATGAGTGGTTGTGTGATAGCTGACTATCATTTTGAGTGTTGCCATGTCTAGTTTTCGATCATAGTCCACGATACAGTGGGGTTGTGCCTGGCTGAGTGGTTGTGTGATAGCTGACTATCATATTGAGTGTTGCCATGTCACTTTTTCGATCCTAGTCCATAAAACAGTGGCGTTGTGTCTGGCTGAGTGGTTGTGTGATAGCTGACTATCATATTGAGTGTTGCCATGCCACGTGTTCGATCATAGTCCACAATACAGTGGTGTTGTGCCTGGCTGAGTGGTTGTGTGGTAGCTGACTATCATATTGACTGTTGTCATGTCACTTTTTCGATCATAGTCCATAATACAGTGGTGTTGTACCGTCTGAGTGGTTGTGTGATAGCTGACTATCATATTGAGTGTTGCCATGTCACCTATACGATTATAGCCCACTATACAGTGGTGTTGTGTCTGTCTAAGTGGTTGTGTGATAGCTGACTATCATATTGAGTGTTGCCATGTCACGTTTTCGATCATAGTCCATGATACAGTGGTGTTGTGCCGTCTGAGTGGTTGTGTGATAGCTGACTATCATATTGAGTGTTGCCATGTCGCGTTGAATCATAGTCCATAATACAGTGGTGTCGTTAACTGCAGCGCGGCGCGGCGAGTTCGAGCGCGTAACGCCGAGCGGAGAGAGTAAGGACGGTTTCACCACCGTCTCGCTGTCCTCAGGTAACACGACGGAACTGTTGGTGACGCAGCTTAAGGTCATCGCTTATCTATCGACACTTGTTTATGCATCTAAACAAGGTTTGTAAGAACGAGACAAATTTTAGATGGTGGTTGCATCAAGTTAAGAAAAGAAGAAATGTGAATCAAATGGGAAAATGTTATAATAAAGAAACTTCACACATATGTCTAATATAAATAGCAAAATTATGCTGAGTTAACTCATTTCAAACATTTCAGCTTACCATAATTAATTATTTGCTGGAAGTAATAATGTTTTTTTTAAAGAACAAAACTTAAAAATGAACATGTTTTTCGAGTTTTACATGACAGTATCGATTCGAAAATAAAAAAGAATGATGCGTTCAATATCTTTGATAAATAACTTAAAAAAATTAAAGGCGAGGGACCTTAAAATTAGCGATGACCTTAAAATTGCATGTTTTGCTAGTGTATCTCTGACCACGACCCTATATTTGGATCTTATATTTTATTTAGAGTGAAAACAAGAAAATATCTTAAAAATTGGTGTATAATGCTTATGTTTTGGTTATTGAATGCCAAGCGTTCACTGACGAATACATTGTGAACATCGCATGCATTATGTATTAAACGCATGATTCATTGAGCATTCAACATTGGCGCTTGAAATGATTTGCCTGGGGCGCGGTGATATTGGTCGTTTGTGCAACGTTAAATTGACGAACTCTAATCTTTAATTTTAATGTTTTGAATACAAAACTTTTATGTAGAGAACCAGCTGATCACATGGTTTTAAAGAATGTCCTATTTTTGAACAGCCTGCACGGTGTCACTACATGGGTAGGAGAGGGTCACATAAATGTGACCACCAGTGACAAGGACAAGATGGGCTAGTCTTTAAAAATCAATTCTCAAGATTATTTATTTGATAGAGTTTTCAATTTTCAAATTCTAAAGAACTTCACAACGTCGTCTACCATTTAGTTACAAATCGCAGGTTCGATAAAGCAGGAAGGCTTACGAGATGGCAAGCGCTCGGCCGAAGGACGCTCCGAGGCGACGGGCGCGAAGCGACGACGCGTAGTCGACGAGGCGGGCGACGACGTGAGCGAGCGCACCGTGGCCGACATCGTGGCCACTATCTCTGACCCCAACTACATGTGCGGCCCGGACGTGAGTCATCATCATCATCATTATTTCAGCCGCAGGACTTCCACTGCTGAAATAAGGCTTTCCTCAGTGACTTCCAGATCGGCCGATTGAAAGCGACCTGCAGCCAGTGGCTTCCTGCAACCTTTACCAGTCGTCTGTGCACCATGTGCGTGGTCGCCCATGCTGCGCTTGCCGGTACGTGGCCACCATTTCAGAACCTTTCCCCCCCATCGGCCGTCAGGTACGATATTTTTGTAAATAATTCGTGCAAAGTGCATCTTAAAGATGTGAGTAATTATGTTTATGTTTTTTCGGCGTTTTCTTTGATTTTGCTATAAAAAATGCTGCTTTCCAAATTTAATGTTTCAAGGTCAACGGAAAGTACCCTCTGTAAGTTTGATTCCCGTGCTTATCAAAAATGCGTCATCCAAAGCCGTATTGACTACAGCATTGTCTTAGAAGTTTGATTTTCATGGAGCAAACGCAAGCCCTAGTTAATATTTTGTCGTCGTATTTGAAATAGCCCAAACTCTTCTCCCTTGCCGAATTTGAGCTTTAGGTTGGTACCGCTTGGTTTTGTAATCCGGAGTGCGAACCAAGGCTTCAATAATGGCACAAAATTGTGTGATAATAACAACTTGCAATTACAAAAGCCGAGCTGCCTTCAAGTACTGACAACAGCTCGTCAACCTTCCACAAAACGTAAAATTTTCTCAATCTAAAGTGATCTTTATTTGTCAGACTTAAATTTGACAATCAGTTGGGTGACCTGCCGTTGTCGTACTTATATTTGTAAATACGTAAGTAATTCTTCCAGGCTCTGTTCCAAATGCAAGCCCCTCGCGACGAGGCGGCGAAGCTGGAGGAGCAGCGCAAGATGATCGAGTTCCACGTCATCGGCAACTCGCTCACCGGGCCCGTCAACAAGCAAACCATGCTTTGGCTTATAGGTACCAACTTAAGTTCCTTTTTATTTTTAAATAAGTTAACAAAGCGTGATGATAATGATGATTCTTCTGACCGATTTCGTTCTTAGCGACATCACAATCAACAACAACAACACTGTAATCCTGCAATGAGTAAGAAAGATAAATATCTGACATATCGAAACCGTTTCGCAAATTAGACCAACCTTGGGCAGCTTTGCACTGCGTCCGATCCGAATCTGAGAAATATCGGTCTGAAGTAGCCGTAGTGCTATTTGCAGGGGCGTGCGGTGCATATAGGCAATTAGGCAGTGCCTACCTGATAATTGAAATGAGGTAGGCAGTAGGTACTTATAAATGTGGATTAGTGATGATTGATTCAGATTGTTCATCAATAAAACACATTATAAGTACCTACTGCCTACCTAGAAATAAAACCAATGCCCGCCACTGGCTATTTGTATGAAGGATCTCGGATTCGGATCGAATTTAGCGCGTAATCGGTCTTAAGCGTTCATACAAATAGTACTACGTCTACCTCGGACCAACATTTCTCGGATACGGATCGGGTGCAGTACGAAACCGCGTTATCCCGCGTGGGATTCGTCTTTATTTGTTCAACGACTTTATTCCTAGTTTTGTTTTCGTGTGTCACAGTAATAGTTCCCAACATGAGAAAGATAAAACCGAGAATCACTACTTACAAGTGTACCAAGTATAGGGGTAAATGTTTAGCATACAGATTAGAGTTTTTTTTCAGGTCTTCACAACGTTTTCTCGCACCAACTACCAGAAATGACCAAAGAGTACATCTCGCAACTAGTCTTTGATCCGTAAGTCTTATTAAAGTTATAATCAAATCTAACTAAATGTATGCGCAACATGTTTATATTTTCCTAAATTTTTAACCAAAAACAATGTGTTTGTTGACAGAAAACACAAAACATTAGCACTAATAAAAGAAGGTAGACCTATTGGAGGGATTTGCTTCAGGACCTTCCATTCACAGGTACGTAATTACTTATACAAAATAACTGAATGCTCTGTTTAAGTCAGTCAGTCAGTAGGCGCCATTAGTTTTAGCGGTCCTGGCAGCTATGTACTCAAATAACGAGTAGATATGCCTGGAATAAATTAACTTAAGTTTTATTCATTAATTTTCCACACGCCTATCTATTTTATTTTATTTTATCTATCTCTGTCCCTCACCCTAGCATCTCAGATTAAGTGTAAGAGTCCTTCTGTACTGCTGATTAATGATTTTGCAGAGTACATCGCCTTAATCTGTCAAACTAAAACCACCTACACGTGGCTGCATAACTATAGGATTTCCATTGCGTCTTGTTTTTAGGGTTAAAGTTTTTTGTAACATCTGCAGGGCTTCAGCGAAATAGTGTTCTGCGCGGTGACGTCGAACGAACAAGTAAAGGGATACGGAACTCACCTGATGAACCATCTGAAGGACTACCACATCAGGAACAATATACTGCACTTCCTCACGTTCGCCGATGAGTTTGCTATAGGTGAGTATACAATAGTGTCACAAAGGAAATGTCATATAACTGGTAGAAACGGAAATAGATGTCAAAATATTTTTTTGCGGAAACGGAAGAAGAAGAAGAAGTGGAAGTGTTAATACTATTTAATCATTGTAATATTTTAAATTTTATTGTTAAATAAGTTGCGGGAACATAACAGAAACAGGTGTAAAAAGAGTGCGGAACTTCCGCCGTTGCGGAAGCGTAAGCAAAGGCCGGATCCTTCACTAGTATACAAGAGTAGGCCGCTGGTAGTTTGTAACCTAAAAGCTTCTAGCTTTTACATATCCAGTTATTTAACCCTGTACTAAATCAAATAAAGCCCAATAATTATTTCAAACTTAAAGTTATTGATTTATTTGAAGTCACAAGATACCTTTTCTTGTACTTTATATTTTACTCGTATTTTATGCCTCTTACTGTGTTTTGTCTGTCTTGTCCAATCTCCGAAACTGCATTTTGATACGGTTTCCTTTGATAGATAGAAGTCCGATCTGTACTTAGTAAGTCTAGATTTGAAAAAAAACTACGAAAAATTATAGGACATACATGGAGGTGATTCGGGTTCTCTGTCTAAAATAAAAATATGTCTGGACTTACCCTTCAAATATTATTTAGGTCACAATGTATAATTTACAACAGTAGGTACTTAGTGCAACCCGTGCTAAACCGGGGCAGCTGCAGGTTACTATAAAATGTATCAGAAACATCTTAGGCGCTTTGCAGACGGCGGGGCGGGCCGGGCCGGGCCGGTCTGTCCGCGAAGCAATAAAGAACGTGTCTGCCCGTCGATGTCCGCGGTTGCCCTCGCCGCGAACAAAGCACACCGCCGCGCCGCCAGTGTCCGCCGGGCACCTGCGGCGCGGTCTTTTTGTCCTCCGTGTGCGTTGGTAGTATAGGATTTCCTTTGCGCTATACTTCGCGGTGAAATTGACCGGCCCGGCCCGCCCCGCCGTCTGCAAAACGCCTTAAATGCGAGGTTTTAGTCGACACAATGAGTTCCGAAACGTTGTCTTAATAGCCAGTTTTTAAACACAATTTAACTAGACATTGAAATATTTTTCACCGCACCCCTGCAGGCTACTTCAAGAAGCAAGGCTTCAGCAAGGACATCAAGCTACCGAGGGCGATGTACCAGGGCTACATCAAGGACTACGAAGGAGCCACACTAATGCACTGCGAGCTCAACCCGAGGATCGTCTACACGCAGTTCACTACGGTTATACGGAAACAGAAGGAGGTAGGTGTTGGGGAAAGATGGGGAAGAGTAATTTATTGATGGCAACACTAAAACTAAAGTATCAACAACTGTCATTTGGCCTGAACATCGAGCACATACCCTATAAGTCTATATAAATGTAGTACAAAATATATGACACTTATTTTTGCGACAAAATTTTCCATTATTTTTTAAACTGTACTTATCTGTACTGTCTTTGTATGGGCGAGTGTTTACAGCACTTGTTAACTCGTACATAGTTCGTTTCGGAGATAGATCATCCATATTGCTGCTCAACCATAGAGAGAGGTTCTGGAATGGAGGCCGCGTACCGGCAAGCGCAGCGTGAGACTCACACCCCAAGGTAGTCAGACGACCTGGTAAAGGTTGTAGGAAGGCGCTGAATGCTGGCCGCACACAACCGGGTAACTGGAATTATTGATAGCAAAAATAAAACATTACTATGTACCAAATTTCATTCGGAGAAAAACCAGGATTGCCGCGTTCTAAAACAAAAATATACTAAACACGATTTTTTAAAATATTTTTGTGACAAAAGCACGGAGCTTCTTGTTTTATTACATCAAAAAACAAAATAAATAATAATTTCAATGAATGAATCTTGCTTTTTTTACAGATTGTGAAGAAATTGATAGACATGCGACAGAAAGAAGTAAGAAAAATCCATCCTGGACTTACTTGCTTTAAGGATGGTGTAAGTTGTATATTTTATAAAATACCCGTTAATAATAATTTTATTTTTACATCGCAATTTTTATAATACTTTATTTTGTTTGAAAAAATATATTTTTTGGCATCTACCCTTTTTATTTATTAGGATGTTGTTAAGTTTTTCCTGCAAATGTCATTTTTATAGGTTAAGGATTTTTTTTACTAAATTCAAGAATTTTTGGGAACAAAATAATGTGTCATAAATATTGTATCCCAAAAAGGGAAAAACACAAAAAGACCACTCGGTGTACAACCGACCTAGTCAAAGTTACGGCACCCCTATCTTCCCTTACCGGGCGTGTGCTTTCCAACTAAAATACTGAGGACGTTAACCTGCCGTTTGTCAAGTATTTTTCGCTTTTGAAGCCAGCGTTTTTTTTAACAATTTAGATTGTTTAAAGTGTTATACAGGATGTTTTTTAAATGGTATATGAAGCCAAAACTTAGAAGCTAGACTTAGCTTAGCTAGAATTAGCTTAAACTTAGAACTTATGAAGCTTTTAGAGAGACTAGATGTAAGTAAGGGCAGTGGCACAGATCTCATTCACCCTATTTTTATAAAAACCTGCGCCAAGGAGCTTGCCACTCCCCTTGCAATAATCTTTACAAAATCAATAAAAGAAGGACATTTTCCTTTAGTATTGAAAAAAGCTTTTATCACACCAATTTATAAAACCGGTGATGCCGGTTTGGTCACAAATTATAGGCCTATTAGTAAGTTGAATATTTTTGGTAAAGTGTTCGAGAAGATTGTCACCACCACTATCTCAGCCACAGTTTATCAGCATATATTAATCGCACAGCATGGGTTCTATCGGGGGCGTAGCGTTGACACTAATTTATTGAATTTCACTGATTTTGTTTTGAACAAGATGTGTGACGGGTGGCAGGTGGACGCCGTGTATACCGACTTCTCAAAATGTTTTGATAAAATAAACCATTCTATGTTAATTATAAAATTAGAGAGGCTCGGTATACACGGTGATCTCCTTAGATGGGTAAAATCTTACCTAAGCAATCGTAGCCAAGCAGTAGCCTTGAAGGGTTATACCTCCTGTTTTCTCCCTGTACCCTCTGGCGTCCCCCAAGGGTCACATTTGGGTCCCTTACTTTTTGCGTTATACGTAAATGATATGTCTACATGCTTCTTAGAATCACAACATCTTGTCTACGCAGATGACACTAAAATGTATAGAGCTGTTTCATCTGAAGCAGACTGTTGGTTACTTCAATCTGATCTAGTAAACTTTTACAAATACTGTTCAGATAATAATCTCTACCTAAATCTTGAAAAATGCTTCGTTATCAGTTTTACCCACAAACGGGACGTTATTAATTTTAATTATACTATTGGAGGTAGACAAATACAGCGTGTAACGTCGATACGGGACCTAGGTGTGACTTTAGACACCCAACTAACTTTTCTTCAACATATTGATAATATATGCAAACGAGCATATAAAAATTTAGGTATGATTCTCCTTATAGGTAAGCCTTTTAGACGTTCATGTACCTACAAAATTCTTTATAATTCATTCGTAAGAAGTATTCTCGAGTTTGCTAGTGTAGTATGGACACCATACTATCAAACTCATATTGATCGTATAGGGACAATCCAAAATATTTTTCTTAAATCCCTTTCTTACAGAACGTGCTATCACTCGGATAGTGCCTCGGCATCTCGTGCACATTTTAGTATACCTACTCTCTGTAACAGGAGACTTTATCTTGACTTAATTTTCTTCTTTAAAATACTAAAAAACGAAATAAAATGTCCTAACTTCTTGCAAAACATAAAGTTGCGTGTACCACTAAGACGTTGTCGCCCGCGACTAGCTTTATTTAATGTGAGTTTTGCTCGTACCAATTATGTTAAACACACATTTTTCAGTTGACCCTTCTCACGATTCATTGTATACCATTAAAAAACACGTTAGGTCCAAGCTGTTAACAAGCTAACTTGTATTGCTTTTAACTTAACTTGCTTGCTTTAATCTGGTTAGAAGAGTATTTTTTATTAAAAATGTATAGTGATCGCGAAATCCTATGATATTACTATAACTTATATTGTATTTGGCTCTTTATGCGTACTATTGTTTGTTGCGTTTTGGTTGGGAACCTAAAAGTGACGTTTTTGACACCGTCATCCGATTAAAATTTTACCACGTAGATCAATTTGGTTCCTTAACTGAATTGCAAAAAGAGATGATGGTTCGCATTCTTTTAATTGTGTCACAAACTTGATGATAGTATTACATGCCTACCTATGTTTAGAATATTTAGGTCCGACACCGCTGCTTGTATTTTTATACTTGTTAGAATTATATTAAGGAACCTCCAGGTCTTTTATCATACCGAACTTGTTATTAACATGTTTGTATATGACTGTATGAGTTCTAAATAAATAAAATAAAAAAAATAAAAAAAAAAATAAGAACTTTATGGTATATCAAGATTATCAAGCCAATTTTATTTAAATAATGATGTGTATTCTTATTAACACTCATGTTACATTATGCGGAGTCCTAAGGGCCCGCAGAGCACACTTTGAGAATAGCTGCCGTATACAATATACATACTATCACTATAGGTGCGCAGTATCCCGGTGGAGTGCATCCCCGGGCTGCGCGAGACGGGCTGGCGCGCGCCGGCCCGCGCCGCGCCGCACGACGCCGACGCCGACGCCGCGCTGCACGCGCTGCGCAACGTGCTGCATCAGGTAACCGTGCCGACAATCATCATCATCATCATCATCATCACCAGCCGCGCCGCGCCGCACGACGCCGACGCCGACGCCGCGCTGCACGCGCTGCGCAACGTGCTGCATCAGGTAACCGTGCCGACAATCATCATCATCATCATCATCATCACCAGCCGCGCCGCGCCGCACGACGCCGACGCCGACGCCGCGCTGCACGCGCTGCGCAACGTGCTGCATCAGGTAACCGTGCCGACAATCATCATCATCATCATCATCATCACCAGCCGCGCCGCGCCGCACGACGCCGACGCCGACGCCGCGCTGCACGCGCTGCGCAACGTGCTGCATCAGGTAACCGTGCCGACAATCATCATCATCATCATCATCATCACCAGCCGCGCCGCGCCGCACGACGCCGACGCCGACGCCGCGCTGCACGCGCTGCGCAACGTGCTGCATCAGGTAACCGTGCCGACAATCATCATTATCATCATCATCATCACCAGCCGCGCCGCGCCGCACGACGCCGACGCCGACGCCGCGCTGCACGCGCTGCGCAACGTGCTGCATCAGGTAACCGTGCCGACAATCATCATCATCATCATCATCACCAGCCGCGCCGCGCCGCACGACGCCGCGCTGCACGCGCTGCGCAACGTGCTGCATCAGGTAACCGTGCCGACAATCATCATCATCATCATCATCATCACCAGCCGCGCCGCGCCGCACGACGCCGCGCTGCACGCGCTGCGCAACGTGCTGCATCAGGTAACCGTGCCGACAATCATCATCATCATCATCATCACCAGCCGCGCCGCGCCGCACGACGCCGACGCCGACGCCGCGCTGCACGCGCTGCGCAACGTGCTGCATCAGGTAACCGTGCCGACAATCATCATCATCATCATCATCATCACCAGCCGCGCCGCGCCGCACGACGCCGACGCCGACGCCGCGCTGCACGCGCTGCGCAACGTGCTGCATCAGGTAACCGTGCCGACAATCATCATCATCATCATCATCATCACCAGCCGCGCCGCGCCGCACGACGCCGCGCTGCACGCGCTGCGCAACGTGCTGCATCAGGTAACCGTGCCGACAATCATCATCATCATCATCATCATCACCAGCCGCGCCGCGCCGCACGACGCCGCGCTGCACGCGCTGCGCAACGTGCTGCATCAGGTAACCGTGCCGACAATCATCATCATCATCATCATCATCACCAGCCGCGCCGCGCCGCACGACGCCGCGCTGCACGCGCTGCGCAACGTGCTGCATCAGGTAACCGTGCCGACAATCATCATCATCATCATCATCATCACCAGCCGCGCCGCGCCTCACGACGCCGCGCTGCACGCGCTGCGCAACGTGCTGCATCAGGTAACCGTGCCGACAATCATCATCATCATCATCATCATCACCAGCCGCGCCGCGCCGCACGACGCCGCGCTGCACGCGCTGCGCAACGTGCTGCATCAGGTAACCGTGCCGACAATCATCATCATCATCATCACCAGCCGCGCCGCGCCGCACGACGCCGCGCTGCACGCGCTGCGCAAGGTGCTGCATCAGGTAACCGTGCCGACAATCATCATCATCATCATCATCATCACCAGCCGCGCCGCGCCGCACGACGCCGCGCTGCACGCGCTGCGCAACGTGCTGCATCAGGTAACCGTGCCGACAATCATCATCATCATCATCATCATCACCAGCCGCGCCGCGCCGCACGACGCCGACGCCGACGCCGCGCTGCACGCGCTGCGCAACGTGCTGCATCAGGTAACCGTGCCGACAATCATCATCATCATCATCATCATCACCAGCCGCGCCGCGCCGCACGACGCCGACGCCGACGCCGCGCTGCACGCGCTGCGCAACGTGCTGCATCAGGTAACCGTGCCGACAATCATCATCATCATCATCATCATCACCAGCCGCGCCGCGCCGCACGACGCCGCGCTGCACGCGCTGCGCAACGTGCTGCATCAGGTAACCGTGCCGACAATCATCATCATCATCACCAGCCGCGCCGCGCCGCACGACGCCGCGCTGCACGCGCTGCGCAACGTGCTGCATCAGGTAACCGTGCCGACAATCATCATCATCATCATCATCATCACCAGCCGCGCCGCGCCGCACGACGCCGCGCTGCACGCGCTGCGCAACGTGCTGCATCAGGTAACCGTGCCGACAATCATCATCATCATCATCATCATCACCAGCCGCGCCGCGCCTCACGACGCCGCGCTGCACGCGCTGCGCAACGTGCTGCATCAGGTAACCGTGCCGACAATCATCATCATCATCATCATCATCACCAGCCGCGCCGCGCCGCACGACGCCGCGCTGCACGCGCTGCGCAACGTGCTGCATCAGGTAACCGTGCCGACAATCATCATCATCATCATCACCAGCCGCGCCGCGCCGCACGACGCCGCGCTGCACGCGCTGCGCAAGGTGCTGCATCAGGTAACCGTGCCGACAATCATCATCATCATCATCATCATCACCAGCCGCGCCGCGCCGCACGACGCCGCGCTGCACGCGCTGCGCGACGTGCTGCATCAGGTAACCGTGCCGACAATCATCATCATCATCATCATCATCACCAGCCGCGCCGCGCCGCACGACGCCGCGCTGCACGCGCTGCGCAACGTGCTGCATCAGGTAACCGTGCCGACAATCATCATCATCATCATCATCATCACCAGCCGCGCCGCGCCGCACGACGCCGCGCTGCACGCGCTGCGCAACGTGCTGCATCAGGTAACCGTGCCGACAATCATCATCATCATCATCACCAGCCGCGCCGCGCCGCACGACGCCGACGCCGACGCCGCGCTGCACGCGCTGCGCAACGTGCTGCATCAGGTAACCGTGCCGACAATCATCATCATCATCATCATCATCACCAGCCGCGCCGCGCCGCACGACGCCGACGCCGACGCCGCGCTGCACGCGCTGCGCAACGTGCTGCATCAGGTAACCGTGCCGACAATCATCATCATCACCATCTCTTTCTTTTTTACCACCCCGCTCTCTAACTCTTTCTCTTTACCCCACTCTCTAACTTTTTCTTGTTTTCGTTCTCTCACGATTTGACAGAAAGTAATTAGTAGCAAGTCGCTTCGATATCGAAATTTACTGTCGCCTGTCTGATATTTGACAACAATAACAGTTAACCACGTGATTTGACAACGGCATTTTGTCAATCCCATACATTTAATTATTTTCGAACTTTATCATCATTTTCATATTATTAGTTTCTGGTCGAAAACTGTATTTTACATTCAGCGACCGATGTTTTAGTGTTCTGCCAAATCACTATTCGTTCTTACCACAATAATAAAACACGGTAATATTTAACGCGATCTACTTGGCAGGTAGGTATATAGCTTATTTTTTTTATTTGTTGATGCCATAACTCGAACAATAACAGCAGTTAAAATACTTAGGAGAATAAAGAGAGATACATACAGAAAGTAAAATTTGAACCTTTGAATGTATTTGGAAGAAAAAAACTTGTACCGATACCGGAAGGGTTTCTATTGGGTTAGGTAGAACCTACTTATATTTTTAATGCGAAAGTTTGTAAGTATGGATGGATGTTTGTAACTCTTTCACGCAAAAACTACTGAACGGATTTGGATGAAATTTTGCATACATATAGAATATGATCTGCATTAACATATAGGACTTTTTATCCCGGTTAAATGTTCTAGTGCGATATATGGAATAAACTAAAAAGCACGCGAGCGAAGTCGCAGGCAACAGCTAGTATTGTATAAATTGTAACAATATTGTTATTCACAGGTCAAAAATCATGCGGCTGCCTGGCCGTTCCTGAAACCTGTGGATAAGGCGGAGGTTCCAGATTATTATGATCACATTAAATATCCTATGGGTAAGTAATTTCATGGGTAAAAACTTCATTTCAGCCACAGGACGTCCACTGCTGAACATAAGCCTCCTCCCAAAATGACTTCCAGATTGGCTGGTTGGGAGCGGCGGCATCCAGTGGCTTCCAGCAACCATTAACTTTTTTTTTAATTGAATTTGTCTCAAAATTTGTGACTAATACTTCTGGGAACATTAAACTCTCTGCCGAACAAAAAGCCAGGATATTTAACCAGTGCATCCTACCGGTGCTCACTCATGGTGCCGAAACCTGGGTTTTCACCAAAAACACCATCAACCGATTGGAAGTGGCCCAGAGGGCAGTAGAGAGAAAGCTAGTAGGAGTGACACTAAGGGACCATATAATATAACTAATAAATGACTTCGAGAGCAAAGCAAGGTCGCAGATGTAACTAAACGAGTGGCGCACCTTAAGTGGAAGTGGGTGGGACATGTCGCCCGGAAAGACAACTCCTGGTGCAAACGCCTCCTCGAATGGAAGCCGTGGGGAAATAAACGTACGAAAGGTAGACCACAAATGCGCTGGAAAGACGACGTGAAGAGAGTTGCAGGCACGAACTGGATGCAAGAGGCTCAATGCCGAGAAAAATGGAAAATGTTGAAGGAGGCATACACCAAATCGGTCGAGACAGGCTAGAGAAGAAGAAGAAGAAGAACTTCTGGGAACAGACGCTGGCAGGCGAGAGTTACGCTTGGTAGCGCAGTGGGAAGTTAAGCACCATGATACCTAGCGTAGTCATTCCAGGCAACGCCTATTACCAGATGGACTACATTTGGACTTGCCCCTCTACCATAACCTAGCCTAGCATTTATATTTTATTTTATTTGTTAGGAAACTCAACAGCTTTTTCTTAACAATCATGCTTAAATAAACTTACAATGATACACTTAGCCAATAACAGAGTCCCACAACATGGTACTTATATTTACGAGGTACGACGATTACTTAGGTAGCATAGTATAGCGTATAGCATAGCATAGTAGCATAACCAACAAAACACGATTTGATATGATATAGCGATTTATCGACACCTAACTGTCCAAATATGAACTTTTATCGAAACAGCGAGCATGACCGCGACGTCACTGGGACGGACATGCTCGCTGTTATGTGTCGATAAATCGCTCTATCTTATCATATCGTGTTTTGTTGGTCATGCTCATGCAATATTGCAGTTTGGATGCGGTTTCTATGCAGTTGGCATAGCATTAGCATGCAGTTATCGTCTTGTCTCGGGCTACAGGCTAGCCACAGTCAGAGTGCAATCGTATAGTCTAGCTTGACTTTCTATAGTAAGATTTGTATTATCTAAGGGCCAATTTTTAAACTCCAGAAAACTTTTAACCAACGAATAAAATCGAAGTTTTGACAAATTTATATATGCAAACGGTGTCAAAAATCGTGTCAAAGTTATCTAGGTATTGAAATCGGCTTTAAATAAACATAATTTATATCTACTACTCGTGCAGACCTGCGCACGATGGGCGAGCGTCTCAAGTCGCGCTACTACGTGTCCAAGCGGCTGTTCATCGCGGACATGACGCGCATCTTCACCAACTGCCGCCTCTACAACTCGCCCGAAACCGACTACTACAGGTACGATACCGTTATATTTTACGAGAACACTATTCTTAATTAATTGTATGTTACTGTGACCAGTACGACGCTAAAACTTTACTTTGAAAAATGGGCTATACCTACACCTCTGATATCAACTGATCTTGTTTGAAAATGAGTCCCTATTTCCCTTGGTCACGGCATCACGCATGAATTGCTAGACCAATTTCGCTATATCTTTTTTTGTTGTTTCTTACTGAATGATAAGGTTCATGACATAAAAAAAATGTTGCGCGGAACATTACAAAAGGAAACTTAACGGTTTTTTCACTTACAATGTAGCAATTTTAGTAAGTAGTTAGTAGTAGTAGTAATTTTAGTTTACGTAACTGTCAATTATTCATAGTTAAGACAGTAAAACTCGGCTCAGCTATTTAGTCTCTGACAATTGCATACGGCTTGGACGACAAATGTTAAACATTGGATCATAAATTTATATAGTGGTTTCCCTTATATTGGCCTCAACTAAAAAAGGACGCAGAACTTTCATTGAAATCAGATCTTACATTAATTTGTGTACTTGCCAGGTGCGCCAACACACTAGAGAAGTACTTCCAGACGAAGATGAAGGAGGCCGGGCTCTGGGACAAATGATCCCACGACACGCGCGCGCCCACGCCCGCTAGCGACTCTAGCAGCTACACTGGCTAGGCGCTGGCGTGGTTTGGTTCGCTGGCGGGCATTGGCTCGTTGGCGGGCGTTGGCTGGCGCTGGCTCGTTGGCGGGCGCTGGCTCGCTGGCGGGCTCTTGCTCATACTGGGCGTTCGCGCAATACGACGATGAGCATACTGTGACGTTATTGTCAGATATGTGTCGTATACCCTAGCAAATCTTACTGTAAAATTATTCAGGCGCACTCTAGATTTAAGAATATTTTACTCGCTCATGTTCGACGTGCATTAGGAGTGCTATAAATAAAAGACTGGCTTCATCTAGGAAGAAGTTGTGAATACGATAGTACGAACGATGATACGAACTGATGGGACGCATAAAATTCATCAACTAAAGTTGTATTGTTTATCTAGCTCTGTGCTAAAAATATATACTTACAAGAGTAATTTGTCTTTTTACGAGTTATTCTTTTATTAAAGTCTTTGAAGGATATGTGTGAAATTGGTTTGTCATTGAATTTAGCAATGTTTTGGTATAAGTCTGCAGTTTAATAAGTAAATATTTTCTCTACTAAAAAAAGAATCACTAACCAGATGTCTATACTGTAATATCTTCTAATTAATTCCCGATTTAAGCATGCACTTTCTGTTAGCCCAACGCAAGTATTCAATACCAACGCCGGCATAAGTGTCTTTGATAAAATGTAAGTACGAAATTTCGTACAAATTTATTATACTTAGATTATATACTCCCGTTGTAAAAAGAAGCTTACGTTGGGTGTACGTAATGGGAAGAGACACTTACATTTCTAAAACCATTTAACTATTATATGATTCGCATGTGGGTTATTATATCGGACTATTCTTATAGTAGTTTGTATTAAGCGTCTGTGTAAAATTATGATAAATAAATTGTATATAAGTATATCAATGTGTCCCATGTTACTTAATGTAACAACAAGGCATTTTTTCAGTAATCCTACGATAATTTCAAACAAGGGTGCACTTCTTATTCTAAACAAATCTTAATTAATAATTTTTGTAAGCTGGTTTTAATGTTTCTTTCATATTTAGTTAGCACCATCGTAGGTTTTCTGCGTGATTAAATTATGTCTTAATTATGAATCTTTTGTTTTGTGATAAGAAACGGTGTTTGATAAATGAATTCTAGATACTTCTAAATAAAATGTTACTATAGTTTAAGTAACTTAATGTGGTATCATATTTTGTAAATATTTTTGTCGGTGAAGTTTAGTCAATAAATGTTTTTTTAGTTAATAAGTATTTAATTTTAGGTTCCTAAAGACGGGCCCTTACTATAATCCTCGATCCCCTAAAAATTGTTTGCATTAATTCTTACTTTTCGCGTCAGACCACAGGTCGAGAAACACTGCACTTTATCAAGGTATAATGAAACTCAAATACTTCAATACTGTTTTGGTTTTTATTTCAACACTCGATGTCCACACATGGAGTACGTAGAACATTTAAGGGGGGAATGTAAACATCTACACAATTAACTGTTATTAAAAGTACATACCAGTCTCCTTGTTAATATAAAATCCGAGGGATTTCTCGTAATAAGTACCTTACGTGTACTGTGTAAGTAATAACTTAAATGCTCACTTAAAATACTAAAATATATTTTTACTTACAAATAAAGTTTGAACGGTTGCGTTCGCTTTTAAATACAACTTCGATAAACATTTAGGCTGAGTTGCATCACCTTAACTTTCACTATAACCGGATTGTTAAAGTTAAAGTAAGATGGTGCAACCCACCCTTAAAATGTTAATATGACAAACATAATTGGACTTAAAAGCGACATAACTTCAGACTAGAATTTATAACTACCGTTTTCTCTGAGTCACGAAATAAGTGTTAGCATAATCCATTTAATGACTGGACATAAACTATTAGTTACAATATTTCCGGTCATAAAAAATATTTTCTGTGTGAAAACATCAAAGATTAGTTGTATGACAAATTAAGAGACAAGCTTAACCAAGACAAAACGCATTATTTTAGGCTATAAACCATTGCATAATTGATTGTTCTATAAGTTATAAATTCATCAGGATCTAGCGATGTAGAAACTAAATAGAATCAGATAAGTTCATACAATATAAATGTTTTATCGAAACAATAAGAAATTTTATTTAAAAATTATAAATCACACAAATTCGGTTGCATATGGCCCCATTACAACTTGGTGAATACCGTAAAATATTGAGTGCAAACGAAATCATGTTAAAAGTTTTAGTTCATTTCATGAATGTGATTTAATATGCAAATAAGAAGTGGTTACAGTATAATGTAAGCGGAATGAAAAGATATATTATTATGGACGGATCTCTCACACATTTCACTTGGTTATTATGTATTACCATAAACAATATAATATTTTACAAAACTTCTATTTACATACAATATTTCAGTTCCTTTTTATATTTTTTACATATGCACAAACTAATAATGACAAAAAAAAATTCATACTCTTTCAAAATATATTTTTAATAGATTTAGACATATGATTTCATTTAAATGATCTCTTTTGAATCGACCTAATACTATTAAAATTGGCCAATGTTAAAATAACCTACACTTACATTTTTTTACTACAAAATTTACAATAATAATAACAATGTTCTGAACTTTTAGTACATTTAATAAGGGCCGGTTTCAAAATATATATGATACCAATTAAGAAATACGTTTTAGGATACATTATGAGATCATGAACCAAATATAAAGTTTTAAGTACAGTGGCTCGACTTAATATATTTTTTTACTTTGGCAGTTTTTCATATATATTCTGGCTGTAGGTACTCTAAATCAATGCCTTATTTTTGGTTTTAAAAAGAATATTTTTTCAATGTAACCGTTTCTGAATAGTAAAAACACCAGAATAGATAGACACATACACATTTTAAACGTCAGAAACATGTACTCGAATTTTTATCAGTTTTTTATACTTTTTTTACAAAATTAGTTAAGTTACGATGTTTATGCCACTGCGTATTTGGTTTTATTGTCCATTATGATGGTGGTACTTGTGTTAGTCGATCGGTTAAGAGTACATTCTCGCCGCTTTCACTAGCACCCTCGTGACGTCACTAATCAGTACAAACTACACTAAAAGACAAATTGTAGCCAGTTTTCACTTTTAGTATTCGTCACAAACGTGTAATCGAACCGGCAAGCGCACTACCGCGGGTACACTATTTCGTTGACTAGGCGGAGTAGCGGGTTCCTATCTACCTAAAACTAATGTCCTTAAACAAAATATCACTTGTCATCCACATTTCACTGGAAGTTCGACCACAAAACGTTTGGAATTTTTTTTTGAGTATTTTTTTTTGTTTTAAATAATGAACACATCACTGATTCTCACGCACACCCACTCTCGCACACGGAGTGGGGGGTAGCTGTCGGTTTGGCACAGTGCAGGCGCGGGGGCGGCCTAGGGCTGCGCGGGCGCAGGCGCCGGCGCGGCCTCCTGCGTCCGCGAGGGCTCACCGATGGACCCGGAGGGAGAGGATGCGCAAGACCTGAAAACAAAACGACTATGTTAAAGCATGGTAAATAAATGCGATTGCGAATAGAAAAGTGAACGTGAAACTAAAACTTGTATTTACCTTCCATCGTCGAGGGAAATGTACCTAATGAGACTCAAAATCGACGAGAAACAGTAGTAACCCCGGGCTCCATCGTCGGGCGCGGGGTGTACGGCCGCGGCGCGAGCGGTACGTCTAACACCGGGTTCCTATATTGCACTATGCGTAAGTGTACATCAGCAACTGATCGTATTAGTGTCAAAAGTAACGAGCCGTTATAGTCGTTCCTATAAAATTTGACGAAACGTCATTTATAGGAACGCTTTTGAGTATGTCAAGTTGACAATTCCTACCATCCGTTAGCAAATCCAATCGTTTCTCGGATATACGAACCGGGCTGAAGTTTAGTGAGTTACTATTGTTTTTCACGCTTTTGAGTCGGTGTTTTTTTATTATATGAACAAAAAATACTGATATCTAATGGTTCCGCTGCGGAAAGACAACCGGAAAAAGTTCACGGTGTATACAGGATTACTTTTGGACCCCCACCATATTTTTCCCGTCACGCCTTCCAAGGCGTGACGGCTTCTAGAAAAAGTTTAAAAAAGGATGTGCTGTTTCTAAACAGCACATCCTTTTTTAAACTTTTTTTACAAACAAAAAACAAAATTGTTGCTACTCGTTTGTTCGTATGCGTTAGGTACGTTCTGTGGCGAGTAACGTGTCGCGCTCAGGTGCCGTGGCGTGTCAAGCGCTAGGATGATCAAACGCGCCTAGGAATTTAGGACTTAAAAAGTGACTGTAAAATCCGGTAATATAAAAAAAACAATATTTTTTTATAACTTCTCTTAAATTACAGGGTGTCGCGTAAATAGCACGAAAAACTGAAAAGGTAGATAGTTTGTGGTGTACTCTAACAGATAAAAAAAATTACCCCAAAAAAACTAACCTAACCGTTTTCGAGGCAATCCTGCCTTTTATTTTTTTTCCAAAATTCCACTTGGTCAGTTTTTTGTTGCTGTGTGTACAAACAAGTAAATACTTCCGTTTTTTTTCTGTAATTATTTTAGAATAGTATGTCTACCAAATCTAAATACCATTTTGTTAAATATCATTATCTGTGAGAAAAAATATTATTCTCATACTTCTCGAAAACGGTTAGACTTTTATTGGGGTATTTTTTTTTATCTGTTAGAGTACACCACAAACTATCTACCTTTTCAGTTTGTCGTGCTATTTACGGGACACCCTGTATATAAAATTTTGGCGGGTGGTACAAAAGTAACCGCGTACAGTGCGCTAGGCTAGTCTAGTTGTGATGTATACCTATGCGTGCGAGAGCGAGACCGACCTGGCGAGCGACGGCACGAGCTCGTCGGGCGACGACGCGCGGCTGCTGCGCGCGCTGCCCGCCGCGGAGTACGAGTTGTCGCTCGTCAGCTGGGGATAAAGACATACCTTCATTACTCTTTGATTACACAGGGGGGCTTTGACATACGCAGCCGAAACGTGGACACTCACGATAGGCCTGGTCCACAGATTTAAAGTCGCTCAGCGAGCTATGGAAAGGGCTATGCTCGGTGTTTCTCTGAGGGATCGGATCCGAAATGAGGTAATCCGACAGAAAACTAAAGTCATCGACATAGCCCATCGAATAAGCAAGCTTAAGTGGCAGTGGGCCGGCCATATTTGTCGCAGAACCGATAACCGCTGGGGTAAACGAGTTCTTGAGTGGAGACCGCGTGTCGGCAAGCGTAGTGTGGGACGCCCTCAGACTAGATGGAGTGACGATCTTCGCAAGGTTGCTGGCAGGAGCTGGATGAGAGTAGCCGTGGATCGTGCAGAGTGGCGTGCAATTGAAAAGGCCTAAGTCCAGCAGTGGACTAGTGTGGGCTGATGATGATGATGATACAGGGGGTTCAAGAGAATAGGACACTCCTTAAAACCACGTGATCAGCTGGTCATATACAACAACTTTTTCTATGGAAGCAACATCGAAATCGTGAATTATTTTTCCATACAAACCTACTCGCATACCTCGATGATATTGTATGGAGCATCTGAAAATAAAATCACGATTTCGGTTCTGCTCCCATAGGAAAAGTTGTTGTATATGACCAGCTGATCACGTGGTTTTAAGGAGTGTCCCATTCTTTTGTACACCCTGTATACATGTCTAGATTCCCTGTTCGAGTGTCATAAACGTCTAAAAATATATAAGCTAACTGTTGGCGGCAATGTTTGTTTCGCCCGCTCAGTGGCGCGCTTGTTACCATAGCAACCCATAATTGTTACCATAGTAACCATAGTTGTTACTCACTCAAATCTGACCTGCGGGTCTAAAACGGCCGCATTGGATGTTTCATTTTTAATCTGATTCATTTAGTGAAATGTAGCGGAAATGATTTGCAAACCCTAAAACGGCCACATTAATAAATGAATCATATGCAATTCATTTCATCAAATGGATCATATTTGATGACGTTAAAAAAATATAGTGACGCGTCCAATCTTACTTTACGGTTTTTGTGAAAATGAATGTTTTTAACAACACAAAGGAACAAAATGTTTCAAAATACTCAAGTTTTGTGTGTTCTACAAATATCAATACAAAATAATAAAAAAAATAACATTAAAATGGTGGTTCACCAATTTCACATTTAATATGAATTACTCTTTTCATAATAAGTGGACCATATTACGAATTTCCATACAAAACTGTCAAATTAGATGAACTGCAAATATGAAATGTTCGAAGCTCATTTTATGATTCATCAAATAACATTTCACTTTAAGATTTGCTAAATGAAACATATTATGAACGGAATATGAAACATCCAATTCGGCCGTTTTAGACCCGCTGTTCTTTTGGTGACAATTGCAGCACCACACTATCTAAACATGTTTATAATCAAAGTCATTACTAGACTAGAACAACTACTAACCACCGTCGGTTACTTGGCAGTTTTAGGCTACGAACGGGTAACATGTTGCAATACTGATTGGCTGGTGAAAAGAACAAAAATAACTGAAATAAATTTAAGAAAATACATAACGACTTAATTCATAGACATAAGTATTTTTCTTATTTTTATATTGCTGTCGGAAACGTGAGGTCAGCCTGACCGCGCCAAATAGAGACTGCATTGCCCTTGGTGGTACAGTAAAGACCATGCTCCAAATTGATATCTGAGGATATCTCAGCTATACGTTAAAGTGTGTCGCACAGAGTGATTATTGTGCCTATAAGCGTAGGTAGATATGCTTATGTACCAGCGTGAGCGGATGCCTGTTCCTGGCGGGGCTGAGCGCGCGGCTGCGGGCCTCCTCCACCTCGAGCTGCAGGATGCTCTCCTGGCTGCCCGTGTACTGCGCAGACACACATACAACAATACTATTATTATTGTCCAAGTAAAATATCGCGCCTTTTCTTATTTATTCTACTTGTCTATGCTCACTCTACTCTGTGGACGTCACGATAGACAGTTGTGCGCCGTTTTATTTAAATAAGGATTAGGATATTGGACAACATCACATACATTGCTCTGATCCTAAGGTAAGTAACTAAAGCACTTGTGGTATAGAAATTAGAATCAACGACGGTTCCACAACACCCAGACCCCAGACCATATAGAAAAGTTCGTTTTCTACATTGACCCGAACCGGGGATCGAACCCGAAACCTCAGAGATGGCGATGCCATTTACAGTCCGGCTCTCGGATACGGAGGTCGTCAATAATAAATAAGTAATCTCATAAGAAGAACCCACAGTTTCATTGCTAAATGCATTAATTATTACTGGCGAAACATGTAAAGAAAGCATTCTGCCGTCGAAAGACAAAAAAGCAGAACTCGAATTTTTCGCCCTTTTCAGCCCTAGATTCGGGTAGTCTGGTTATCACTTTTGAAACTGACGTCTGTAACCCTTGGTCAGGGGAAGGAAATTATTAACAATGAACTAGATACTGGCGGAACATGTCAACAAACCATTGATTTCACCGTACATAACCACAGTTAAAACTCTGGCGAAACATGTAAACAGACGTTGTTTCGCCGTTAACAACTCAACGACAATCTTGGAAAACAGTAGTAAGACAAACTACAGGGTGTTTTTTTAATGAATAAACAAATTTTGATATAGTCTTCTTCTCATGAATATAAACAATTTTGAGTATGGGGCGATTAGTAAAACAAAATTTAAAAGTAAAATATACAGAACAGCTGTTTTTTTTCTTGATTTTAGTAATGTGATTTTTAAATATTGTTGGTAGTAAACTACAGTTTATGACAGTATTTACATAAAAATCACAAGGTCATAACAAATGTGCTGTTTATGTCAATGCAACAACAACAAGCAAAAGTCAAACAAATATTATAAATCTATTCCTCACCACAAAGCCGTAGTACTTGAGTATGTCCATTTTACACATTGGACAAGTGCGGTGCTCCAGCAGCCACGGATCTATGCAGTTCTTGTGGAAGTCGTGTCTGCAACGAAAACATTACAATATACAATATGTTAATTGACGAAAGGCGTTCCCGTTAACCCGTAACAGTATCACGTCAGTACATATGAGAAAAAATATTCCGAACTAAAAAAATGATTATATTTTTAAAAGATCACAAAAATTATTAATAGATAAGTAAAATTAAACACCCTATTTATGTCCACTTTCCCTCAATACCGCCGAACGGCAACGTCACGAGACTTATGAATGGGATTTGAGCAGCGCAAATACGCTATATACTATTTTAGTTAACGGGAACGCCTTTCAATTTAATCATTTATTATTAAATTAACATCTTGTACTCGTATAACCTCACAGAAAAGAAACGGAGCGTAGCGAGTCTTACTTGTTCTGTGTATAACCTTACTGACAATATTTTACACAGAAAACAGAAGAGGCTGTGTACTATCAGCTTTGCGAAGAAATCCGCTGTTTCAAGTATGTATAAGGCCAAAAAAACCCGTCGACTCTAAAGTGTCGTAAAGCTTATCAACCCTGGCATTTTATTCAGAACCGTTCGATAGCAAATTGTCCACCGATAAAGCTACGTGTCTATTTGATTTAGCATTAGTGTCAAATGATTTATCGGTGTCAATTTGTTGTCGAAGGTTTCTGAATCAAGGGGGCTGATTGCTTTTCATCTAAAATTATTAAATTAAATCGGTATTACGAGTTAACTTACCTACAAGGAAGAGATCTGAGTGTTTCTGATACTTTATAAGGTTCTATGCAGATGGCGCAGCACTCGCCGTCACCCTGTACTTCCTGAAAAAAAATACATATTTTATAAGAATCTTTACTTTTATCGGTACCTATTACATTCAAACGATAAAGGTATTTTATTTAGATAACTTACTCTATCTTCAGTCTTTAAACTCTTAACAGGTATTTTAGAAAGTGCCTTCTTGGCAGCGCAACATAAACGTTTCTGAAAATAAAACGAGAAAATATTTAATAAATGATGATTTATCAACCCGCGTAACGAAGCGATTACACTAAAGGTGGGTCTAAGCTAGACGAACCGAGCACGAGCGGAGCCGTTTCGGCTTCGTCGTTCGCGGCGTCAAGTGTGGACGTACAACGCATCACTTTCTTCGAACGTAGTTTTCCGCAGTGTGCTCGCGGCAAATCCTATTGTGTTCGTCAAAAAAACCGACAATAGGCGGAGCACAGTCGAACACGAGCCAAATATTCGAAGCGCGCTCGTTCGAGGCTCAAAATCGGTCCACACTACAAGAATTTTGGGTCGGCTCGTGCTCCGCTCGTGCTCGGCTCGTGCTCGGCTCGTTAGCGTAGACCCACCTTAACACAGTCGTATACATCTACAAGTCAACCTATACATTTCCATTGTAGGCTAAACTGGCACTATACAGAATGTCCTTTTAGGAGTTCAGCACATATCATTAATATTATCTCTCCTACGCTACGAGAAATCATGCTACGCAGATCCTTTTGGAAGGAGTTTGTCAGGCAGGATACAGATCCGACAAGATCCGTAAGTAGAGAAAAACGATACTGAGTTTCCATACGTATACTACCATATATTAATCTGCCTGCACTAATGAGAAGATAAAGCCCAAGACAGCAGCCACTTAGGTACTAGTTTTACAGATAAGATAGATATTTAATCAGGGAGAACGGAACGCCTGCCCCGTTTATAAAAATAAGGCATATTGGCGCTGCCGATGTAGCGCCGAGTTATCAAGCTCTGCTCAACAGTTGAGCATATTAACTCATAAGGACACTGATTTGTGAGGAATTTATTAGAATAACTGCGACCTCGCCACATACCAAAATTGTTTGCTTTGCCCAACAGGCTTCATAACCTATCTTTTAGCTAACTTTATCTTACTCTTATAACATTATGGTGTGCCATAGAACAAATGAAATCAAATGATGGTGTATTTACAGAGAGACGGTCTTTCGCGTGAATGTATCTGAAGCGCTGGATATAGTAGAACACGAGCCACGCCAGCGAGATCACCATCAGCACGATGAATGAGATCGACACGAACAACACAGAAGTTCTGGGGACAAAAACATTTTGATTACTAACTGCCACCGTACAAAAAACGTAGTAAAATTGTTGGAGCTATGTTCAGAGACAGGTTTTTTTTTGTGGCAACCAAACGTCTGTAATGTGAGATTTATTTCTGCCAATATCGAGTAATATTTTTATACGTGTTTACAATAAAACACGGGTGTTCAGTGTTTTATCGCCTTTTCTGGATTCCTTGAAGGCTACACTTCACGTAGAAGTAGTTTCAAACGCCATCGGGTCTAAAGCATTGTCTACAAGTCACTTGATACTCGATGCGTGTTGAATACAATTATATTTCAATGGTTATGCATCTCTATCACTTCGCCAAACTTAAGAACACAAACTACACTAAACTTAAACCTACCTTCTGTGTCAGGATATACGATATACGAAGAATATACGAAGGAATACAGAAGGAATAGGATATGAAGGATATACGGAGGAAGATGTCGGTAGTTGAAACTGTTGAAAGCTTACTTGTTGATGTTGTTGCTGACATTGGCAAATGTCCGGCCCTTGATGATGCCGATCATGACGCGAGTGCCGTTGTCGATGAGCCTCGTGATCTCCTCGCCCTTCCACTTGTACGTGAACACCGCTGATATGTTGCCTGCAAACAAACACACATTCAAGTACCACAGGTAAATATGTCCGAGGGCCCAGTGTAAGTTTTTTTTTATTTCACTTTTACGCAATCTAAAACGTGGTAATAAGTTGGCATGGACAAAACAAGGTTTATTTCACGTACCACCGACGGCAGAACCCTGATTTCGTATTGAATGTAAAAAATACACTAGAACCTCTGCATCTGTAGAACCTCTGCATCTGTGACGTTTCCATGCGAGTGGGGTCGAGACTTCGAGAGTAAGGATTTTGATGAGCTCGAGGTGCACAGATATTCACAGCATTATAGCCATGAAAGACGTAGTATTGGAATTAGAGAAATACAATCCTAGAAGAAGTAAGAGTCTCAAAAGCAACATTTTATACTGCGGTTTTCATTGTTTGGTAAGGTATGAAGAAGGAAGTGGAAAATTTCAAACGAATTAACGCTTGACGCATTTAAAATTTTCCTTAAATTTTTGTTATTTTTCTTACTATTGCATCAATTACATATAATATACCTGTATTTGGTGACATCACCCCTGAACAAAGGTACATAATCCCGCTATCAAGCATTATCACTGCTGTGTGCAGAGATCATTTGATACGACTCGTTCCTAATATACTAGTTTCCTAAAGTTAGTCATGTTTAAATAACTAATTCCGGGTGTCATGACTTACAAATATCGCAATACGAAGGAAATCTTTTAAATTATTTACTGACTTGTATGCTTATGACTACTAACTGAGTTATGTAATATGCGCAAAATGAATCAGATTTAATAATTGTTTATTTTACCTATTTAATAAAAGGGATAAGACAGCACCACTTAATTTAACGTTTATTTAAACCATTCTCAATGGTACGACATACAAGAGTCAAGACTCCTTTCATATTTCATACAAATATAGTTTAACTTAATTACTGTCTTAATAAAATACAGGTATACCTAAACTAAGAGCCTGCTACAATTGTTACCATTAAGCAATGTAATGTAACATAATCATTGTACTCTGTAAGAAATGCTTATTATTATTAAATGCAATCAAAATGTAAGGACTATAATTGGATATCATATTTAGTTAGGGCTTTTCAAAATTTTAATCGGATTACTATAGAGTAGGCCTCCTGAACAGATGCGTCACGAAGTACCCTCGTGTCAAGGGCAGTGAGTGCAGCGGTAACGCGATTGTACCGGTCAGGTTTCATTGCCAAGGCCAGGAGACGTATTTTTGAAGCATTCGAAATGAATCTTGAATTCGAACACGAATACGATTCGTGTGCGAATTCTATTTCTATCACTCCCAATTTTACGCAGTTTGAATCACTCGAATTCTGTGTTCCTGTTATGGTAAAATTCTTTAACTATTTTCGTTTCACGCAGATAATATTTAAAACCGGAATGCAAAAACTTATTGATTTTAAAAACCGGCAATGAATCGCATGGAAATGAACGAAAAAAAAAAGTTTTTAATCTGTGAACCATATGTTTACTTGTCAATGTCATACTTCTAAACTTTCTACTAGTAGAATCGAAATAGGAGTGGGTCGGACCACTCGTTGCAGAATTCACAGAATGAATTTTCAAAAATAGCGATTTTAGTCATTCGTATGCGAATCTTGCCATTTCGTATTCGAATTGGAATTCGCATGATTCAAAAATACGTCTCCTGATCACTTACGGCCGCCAACCAAAGATTATAAATATGCGATTATAGCCACTGTAATAGATGCGCTTCTTGTCTTTGAATGACTTTCAAATTACAACAATGTGTTCATACTTCATACGTAACATTTCTTGCAACATGCAACGTATACATCCTTTTATAAAATCAATCAAATAAATTATTCATTTAATTTTATTTAATATCTCTCCTCCATTTTAATAATAACTAGAGTGCCCTAGAATAGTATTTTAGGACGGTTTTTGTATTTGTAATTTTCGAGTACTTAATTAGACTTTAATCGATATAAGGCGACATAGAATGCCTCAGGGTAGTATTTTAGGGCGAATCTTGGATTTATATATTTTTAAATTCCTAAAGACAGATGTCGTTTGTTTTATCTTCAATAGTCGACGTAGTCCACTAAGAAGTGTAATAAAGTAAACAACTTTACGGGTTACTACGTTCAGTTACGTTAACCGTGCAACCAGACATTTGAAAGTTGTCTGCGTTATCAACAATATATTTACCATAAACAACTATTACTTGTCGTTATCGGTAACTAATGTGGCTTTACATAATGGCTCATAATCACCATCGTGATAATTAATATATTATAACTTAACGCTGTATTATGAAGTGATATTATTCATTCTTGTTTATTTGGTTCCACCCACCCAGGTGGGTGGAACCAAATAAACAGAGCCCAGGCTCTGTTTAATAAACATTACAAATTGTAAATTGTAATTGTAAATTACAGGCTACAAATCTACAAGTTTCTGTTTAATAAAGAATATAATTTACAAGTTTACAATGGTTACAAATCTACAAAATTGTAAAATTGTACCTACTTACATATTTCTCTTTAATAAACATTTTCTCTTTACAGGTGACAATTTACATATTTGGAGGAAAAACTGTTTTATTGAACACATAATTGTAATAACAAGTTTACATATTTTGTAAATTTTAGTACAATTCCGACAGGTGGACACGTCGTGTGTCAGAACTTTACAATCACAACATAATAAGTAAAGAAAATTATTTGTTTAACACAAAAAATGGTGGAATATTTAAGTGACCGGCAACTGCGAATTTTTCGTTAAAGGATTAACTTTACTTTTGATGTGACAGATTTTACATGTGCTCCATTACTTTCGTTATGAACCAAATAAATAGGAAACTAAACGGTAAAACCAAATTCTATATACGAACATATGTCTTTTTTTTTAATCTGCCCTTGTTTATTCCGACAAAAGTTTACATTTTATGTAATTAACTTACAACTACAAATTTGTAGATACAATATTCCATCAAAATCTACAGGCGTTTTCTACACATGTAAATGTTTATTAAACAGCATTTGTTATACAACGCAACAAATATCACTTATTTACAAAATTGACGAATTGTAACGTTTATTAAATAGGGCCCTGTTATTTGGTCTGCAAAAAATATAACTTTTTGGAAAAAAGAAGGACATTTGGAGATATATTAGTCTTATTTAATATCAAATAAACGCAGGTATTTTCGCAAAAACAACTTCCTGCATTAAATTATTTCGATTTGAAGATCGAGTATCAAGCATAATATTTTATTCGTTATTTTAACGTCTGTGCCGTGGTTACAATAGGCTAGTTGACACCACCAATCAATTGACATACTTTTTATGAGCTGTCAAAACAGATATCTTCCTAATAATTTGTATGGCGATATCGGATTATGACGTCACTATCCGATAAACTCAACTGCCTTACTTTTTTACGATTTTAAAGCAATCAAAAATCAGTTTGCCTCTTAAATGAAATTGTACTGAGTTATTAGGCCTAAAATAAAGTGTGTGTTTTAATAAATGATGCCTTAGAATTATTTATGAATGGGGTCAACATCCCTATTATTGTATAGTAAATAGCAGCAAAATTACGTTATTTCAAGAAACTCCACGATTTCATATTTAGTCAATATTGTTAGTGCCTGCATCCTATTACCATTCATTAATAGGTAACCTCAGTGCCTTTTAGTAACCTATTACTGACACTTCCTACATGTATAAGCATAACACACGACTCTTGCAAAAGCGGATCGACTTGGCGGCCTCGATTGGGCACGGAGCTGGGTTCAATTCCTGGTTGGAGTAAATTGAAAGTACGAGTATTTTATGTGTACATTACAGGACATTTTGTAAAACATTCGAATTGATTGGTGTAGTTGAACGGAAATTTGCGTTAAACGAACAGGGTCCCGGTCTAATCAATCCAGAATACAATATTTTCTAAATTGGCTCTAGTCTAGGTGAGCTGGAAGATGTCTCTGGCAACATGCATTGTCTAGTACAGACAGTTCGTCAACCTACCACAAACCGTTCAACTTTTCTCAATCGATAATAGACTCTATATGTCGGACTTAAAGTTGGAAATCAGTTGGATAACCTTTAAAATGTTGGGTAGGTTGACCTACCGTTCGTAGCACTAAGACGTTGATACCTTAGGTATTTCAAGACAATGACAATGACAGTTTTTTTTCATGTGTGTGGTGTGTTGTCTGGCGCATAGTATTATACTATTTGTATAATTTACTATCATCTGCACAATAGGCTAAAGTTTAACACCACCAATCAATTGACATACTTTTTATGTGCTGTCAAAACGCACCTCTGCCCTATAATTTGTATGGCTTTGACGTTATCGTTTACCAGACTCGACTACCTAACTTTTTATTGGTTTTGAAGCAAACAAAACTCAGATTCTTCTTATAAATGATAATTTACCGGGATATCCTAAAATAAGGTGTCAGATTTAATAAATGATGTCTTAGAATTATTTATGATTGGTGTCCACAGCCCAATCGAGCTAGTAAAGGGTCCGCCCTTAAACAAAGCACGACATGGCCTTCGGCGCGCCATATACGAGTACTGCGCGCACGCACCGTATGCGTGCCGCGTATAAAATGGGAGACCGCAGAAACATGGCTGTAAATCACAATGGTTGAACGGTTTTCTTTTTACGGCAGAACTAAAATACTAGATTGCGTTGGTCAATTCATGTTGCCAAGTGGGAATAAGTTTCATTTACGAGTATTTGTATGAAAACAGATGACGGCAAAGAAAGGGTTATGGCTCAGTAATTCTTAATACAACTGTGTTATTCTGCAATAATCTTTTCACAGTAAATGCATAATAAACGTGTATTTTTATGTGTTTAGCAAAACATTTAAAACTGAAAAATGTACCTATTGTAGATTTACAATTAATATCAAGCTTGCGTAACCAAAAGGTGACGGTGTGGCCGCTGGCGAAACGTTGCTTCTTATTATTGATTACCCACAAAATAATAAAAACATACTTGATGTCACTATTCTTGAAGTGCATTGATTCTATTTGACTTACACCTGTGTTTGATTAATAACTCTATTGACACAGGACGACCTACGGCCGATCAATCAGGGACAGCCTTGGGAGAGTTGACAATTTAATGCTCAACAGATTGTAATCGGTTTCACTTCGATAATATATAATCTACTAAAAAAATAATACGTTAAATATTAATTACGATTTACAAAATTTTGTGACATAATAGAAGCGGCGGGGTGCAAAGAGATATTTGCACTAGGCGGGTCGGCGAGGGCGAGACACGAAGAAGAAGACACATCGCTTCTATAAGATACATTTTAAATGCAATGCGAAAGGAGCTAAACCGTCCTTAAATGTCCTGGAGACGTAATTTTAAAGTATTCGAAATGAATCTTGAATTCGAACACGAATACGATTTGTGTGCGAATTCTATTTCAAATATCACTCCCAATTTTACGCATTTTGAATCACTCGAATTCTGTGTTCCTGTTATGGTAAAATTCTTTAACTATTTTCGTTTCACGCAGAAAATATTTAAAACCGGAATGCAAGAACTTATTGATTTTAAAAACCGGCAATGAATTGCATCGAGCGGAACGAAAAAAATGTTTTTAATCTGTCAACCATATGTTTACTTGTCAAAGTCATACTTTTAAATTTTCTACTAGTAGAATCGAAATACGAGTGGGACGGACTACTCGTGCAGAATTCACATAATGAATTTTCAAAAATAGCGATTTTAGTCATTCGCATGCGAATCTTGCCATTTCGTATTCGAATTGGAATTAGCATGATTCAAAAATACGTCTTCAGAGCCTTACGCCAACTGTAACTTTTTTAACTAAAGATGCAAAGACTATTAACAGTATATAACATAATGTCAGACATGTTGCAGGATATGGTCTTGCTTAAACTAAACTTTGCAAAAGAAACAATAGACCATATTAGACCTAAATCGAACAGGTAACCGGGCAGTTCGTATGGGAGAGCCAAAAATACTGTTCATATTTCGCCTCATGACTCTTTGAATAATAAAAGGTCTCATAAAGGTGTTCTTTTGAGGCAGCTTACTTACGTCATTGCAAATCCAATAATCATCATCACTGTGCTAAATTATAAATGTGTGTAAACAAATTTTTAGTTTAACCTAATCTAATCAAGCACTACGCAAAAAAATACCTATGTGGCATGATTTAAGATGTCACTATGTAATAAATAACTTGAAATACATATTTATGAAAGTACAATCACCTTCAGACTGCGAGTAGAAATACAGGATGACGTCACTAACTTATCCTTTACTTATCGTCATAATATAACTGGAAATAGAATAAAACAATTAAAGTACCTACTGGCAATAAATAATATATCCATGCATAAAACAGCAATTAATTTAGTGAAAGAATCTACGTACAAGTTATAAATAATGTTATTTACGATAACCTATAGAATGCCGTCGGCTGAACCGGCAATCACCTTGGGATGAAAACAAAAATAAACAATATCGCACTTATCAACGTACGTGTCTGCGTGGGCTATTAATTTATTAGTCATAATCTCACTTAGGAGCCTTAAATTTATTTTTCGATATTATTGAATCCAAAACGGCCGCTGTTGTTTTTGTTTTGACAGTTAGACAAGCAGTGTTTCTCAACCTGTGGTCTCTGGACAAGGGTACGCCGACCTATCGCGGTCGGTCCGCAAACAGAATAAAAGTTATCATTGAAAGTTTATTAATGCTGCTAAGCGTTTTTATGGGCCCTTGAAAAAGGTTAAGGCAAGACTAGAGTAATATAACAATTTTAATAAGAAAAACTTTAATAAATAAAAAAACTTATTGAGGTCATTGGGTTGGGTATGATTGATTTATGAAATAGTTTTTACATCACATACATTGCACTGATATAAGGTAAGTAGCTAAAGCACTTGTGTTATAGAAATCAGAAAAAAACGACGGTACCACAACATTAGACCACACACAAGACAAGACACAAGATTAAAATAAAATTGATTTTATTTGTCTATTTCATTAATTTGTGAAATGTGCCAAAAAAATCATTTGTCCATCTATAACATATTTACACACGAAAATGCTTACAGAATATTATTCTGTAAATAATAACTAGAAAAGACAAAAAAGAGTCGTTCTTTAATTTAATATGTATTCCAAATTTACAAGATGCCTGTAATATACCTTCGGAAATAGGTCATTTCGACTTCGACAGAAATATCGTATTACGTTTGTAAGCATTTGCACAAGTGCACCACATAAACTTCGTTTAGAAAGCAGACAGTGCTTCCCTGCTGAAACGCAATACGCATATTGGGTCTTGTTTAATAATATTTGCTCAGTCTGCTATTCTATAGCTATTTACGAAATGTCCTATTATAACGCGACGCCTATTCCTACGGGTAAGAGACCGAAACATTTATTATACAACCAAAAAACATAGAAAATTACAATTAAATAAAAAAAAACCTGGCGTCAAAGAGAGAGAATGGAATTACCAAATCGAAACAAATGCACAGAATAGAAAGTTGTTAAAACAATAATAGTAGTAATGTAGAAAATGTAGTAACATACATACAGCTTCATCTATGCCGTTCTCTTATTCCTTCCTAGATGGTCGTCTTCCTAAGTTCAAAGCAGTGGAGTAAAAAAATCGTTAATGGTTCTTTTACCGGACGGACATATGCGTAGCACACGCGTCTCAGGACGTCTACTACAAAAACGAAATCCGTCAATACGGTAATCGTTTTGCGGATTGCTTACTATGAAACGTTTCGGATCCGATATCGGCGACGACGTTCGTTGTTTCACGAAGACATTTGTTTTATTTTAACATTAAATAATCACAATAAATATCATAGAATTTTAAAAAATTGATGTATTGATCGTTTTAAGCAGTAAAATAAAAAAGCACGTTTATTGTTGCTTTTTTTTAAATGATTTCCGGTTTTTTTTCTATAAGTTCGGTAAATAGCAACTTAGTCATTCGTTTCACGAAGTCATTCCGAAATGTGTCTATGGATCCGATCGAAGCATTGAATTCCGATAGTGTTTCGTAGTAGGCTTAATGATTGCGTATCGTTCGTGTTTCGTTTCGTCCGAAACATCGTATATCGTTTTTCGTAGTAGACGTCCTGATACGATGATCGTCTCGTAAGATGCGCAAATCGCTATCTTTGCAGTGCTCAACATCCATGACGGGGATTGTTCTAAGATACTTAGCAGGCGTAAACGTGATTAGACCAGGGGGTCTAGCACGATAGTGTATCATTCGTATGGTCTTATAAAACTAACAAATTAAAATGGCCAGTCTCATGTGTCAATCCTTTGATAAATATTGACCAACTCAATCTAGCCGTGTAAAAAACCCGACCGTTTTCAATTGTTCATAAATTGTCAAACCTTTGATACGGGGGAATGGATGTTTTAATTTGATCGGATAATACGACCGACCGAACGATGCGCTTTCGTATTAGGTTAGGCCTCCAGTGTCGTACTGTCGAGTACATAGGTAAGGCGCGTACGATTTGTTTACTTACGTCCATTATCGGTCGACAGCTTCATCTTCTCCAGGAGAGTGGTGTCGCGGTCGTTGTACACGAGGACTGCAGTCGCGTTCGCCTTCCATGCGTTTTGCACCTGAAACGCAATAAAACAAATTGTTATAAAAACTTAGACGTGCTAAATGTACAGTTTTTTTATAAATAGACAAAACCAAAACCCAAGCTTCTAACTTTGATAAATTCAGCTCGAAAAGGGGCCATTAAAAACCTATCTAAATGAGTAGTATTTCCATTATGTTTGGTATCAATTCGCAACAAAATCACAAATTTTACTAAGTCCGAACAACGAAATCTTGGATAAATCGATTATCCATTCCATTCACAGGATACTAAACACTAAAGTGTTCTGTGATTCCATACATACAAATTAGTATCTACAGTTGCTGCGTCGAACAAATGAAATAAGGTGATAGAATTTAAAAGTTGTTGTTCAGCATTTTGTTCTATTATCATGAAAAAGCATTCGATTCCATGTTAATTTCTTTATATACTCAAAATACTACACAGCCATATTTTTTTTTTTAAATGTGCGGTTTCAATCGAAAATTATCGATACATCTAATGTAAAACACGCACAATTTTCTATTATATAGCAATATGGCTTATAGTGAACCATTTAATAATGTTGCGATCGGCAAATTAAAGATTTTATTGTATCTGTTAAAAGAAATAAATGTCGTTAGTATCGATTTTCCTTTTATAGATATCCTTTTGTATTTTCTTTAGAATGTTTTTCTACGCCATCTAAAAATGGACGAAGTATTCTTTTCAGTCTTTTCTTATTTTTTTTATTCAAATTTAATATCCAACGGGGCTTTTGATCGTAAAGTACACAATACGTTTTCAGAATGATACCGTTATAAAGATACTTTGGGCTATGAGCATTTTAAAGTTTGAAATGGCGTTAAAAGGTTTTTATCGGTTGGTGATGCTCGTATTGGCAAAAGCGTCCATTAACTACGGCAGCTACTCACCATCAGGTAGCTAGTATGGCTTTTTTCTACCTAAGTGCTATACAAAAATAGTTCATTTTCAGGTACAAAACCATAAACTAGATGGGGTTGCCAGATGGCTGGAATTTCCGGCATTGACCCGGAATTACGTGCCTTGTCTCCTGTGTCTAGGAATAAGTTATAAGACTTTGTCCCGGATTTCAAATACCTACCACAACTTTTGTTTTCATTGTGTTACGAGGGGGGTATGATGCGCTGCTTGGCAAATCTGGCAAACCTAACTCTAGATCGAGACTCATAATGTCCCGATTTTGGTGGAAAACGTTGCGTAGCTGTGGTGTTTGTGTTGATTAAAATAAACGTTTATAGTAAAAACCAAAATATTTTAATAAACATTTTCTACCCTCCATCTTAATCTACCCTTCTATCACAAAGTGCCGAACTTAAGCCTAGATTCGGCTTCAAATTAAGGTGTTATGATTGAAGCCTAGGATTATGATACGATAGTCTACATTGATGACACTGACAGCATTATCTCATATTTATTATTCGTTATCTAACAATTGGTATTTGGTATCGGGACAGCGATTACAACAACACAAATGCCGAAGATAGAAATAATCTGTTACTTCTATGAAATTCTGGAACGTACCTACTTAATATTACGTGTGTTATCTATCATAGTTTCTTTGTGTCGTCTGTCAAATTTATCAATCTTGTGATGTGACGTTCATCATCATCATCATCAGCCCACACTAGTCCACTGCTGGACATAGGCCTCTCCAATTGCACGCCACTCTGCACGATCCACGGCTACTCTCATCCAGCTCCTGCCAGCAACCTTGCGAAGATCGTCACTCCATCTAGTCTGAGGGCGTCCCACACTACGCTTGCCGACACGCGGTCTCCACTCAAGAACTCGTTTACCCCAGCGGTTATCGGTTCTGCGACAAATATGGCCGGCCCACTGCCACTTCAGCTTGCTTATTCGATGGGCTATGTCGATGACTTTAGTTTTCTGTCGGATTACCTCATTTCGGATCCGATCCCTCAGAGAAACTCCGAGCATAGCCCTTTCCATAGCTCGCTGAGCGACTTTAAATCTGTGGACCAGCCCTATCGTGAGTGTCCACGTTTCGGCTCCGTATGTCACCGCGATGTGACGTTACGATGCACCTATTATCTTTATGCCTTAAATAGTTCTAAAGTAAATAAATATTATTGTAAGTTTATCTAAACGTATTTTTTCTATTGTTAGGGTTATTGATCGGGGTTTTGGTTCACATTTATAGGCGGTGAGTTTGAAAGCAAAGCACGTACCTTATCTTATTAAACCTATGAGGAAATGGAAGGGACGAGGAAATCTGCGTATTCAGAGAACACTGGAGCCATGGTATAAAATGATGGCCATGGTATAAAAGCCATGGTATAAAATCTGGTTTTCCAGTCTAAGGCCGTTTTCTGATTTGTTGGCGCAGACAAAACAGAAAACGGCCTAAGGGTTACGGAAAGATCTGATGACGATCGCTTAAAATCGAATACCTAAGATGCCACATCTAGGATCAGAGTTAAATGCGGTCTTGGAACAAGGAACGTCATACAAAAGCGCGAGGATATTAAAATATTTTTTTTTAAAAATTTGTATAGGAAAACATAAACGTAAGCATGGTCAGACGACCTTTAAATTAATTTTAGACTACAGGAAAAGAATAAGTAAACTGGTTATAATATTGATCACTAAAAATTGTGTACCACGTGACCATCATTTTAATGTAAGTCCGTACGTACGTCTTGATAAGTGAGAATAAACAATTCTGGTTTGATTAAAAAAACCTTTACAAAAATTTGCAAATAACCTTTACATACTTCCTGATGTTTATCGTACAAAAGGGCACCAATATTATATTAAAGGTTAAAGTTCATATCTCCGTAAATTCCTCTTTATTGTGAAGACTGGCAAGCTGCCAGTGTTGCTTTCCTTTGTTACGCCATACTTCATTAAAGCCTATTCAAGAAAGTTCTAGACTGTAAAATTGTTTAGCGATTTAAATTTGACGACGATATTGGCGTAGGTGATTTGCCTTAAACGTAGAGTCCGATTCCCTGTTCAGGTAAAATCCGAAAATGAAATATGCAAAAATGTATCTGAACCCCCGATTGATAGCAAATTGTTAACTGATAAACGTGGCAAGAGTTACCAAATCGTTGTCGAAAGGTTCTAAATCAGCAGGCATCTTTGGGAGTGCTGGGAGACGCGCCTGGCAAAGTTAATTATCTGATACCTTATTCCAAATCCCAGGATTAAGGATTCCTTACATCGTGCACCGAGACAATAAACATTGAGGTTGTTCGGTTATAGCGTATTTTCATTATTTATTGAGCTGCATTGACAAGACACATAATAATTAAAACCGACCAGTTTCATACTAAACTTAAAGTAAGTAAAGACAAAGATAGCTTTTCGTTCGAAACGTTCGTCGTTAAGTAATTATTACTAAGTCCCGGGGCCGTTACAGTTGGCATATAGCCAGTACTGCTCTGCTCATTGCGTCACACTTTCATAATTATTATAATGCCACTGCTTTTCTGAAAGGCTGGTTTGTTACATCTGTGTTTTGTTGTGCCTTCATAATAAAACATTGGATACCAAGTTGTAAAACAAACAAGCTATTCAGTTAGGCGAATAAATCAACTAAGATTGTCCAAAAACCAGCCAAACGTTGAAACCTACATACAAATCGATTAGTTATAGTATTAAGCAGTTGAATTGAAATTGAAATAACTAAAAAAATAGGACCGTGTTTAGACAATAACAAGAAGCAGCAGAGCAGTGAGCGGCTCTGAGCCTCTTGGTTTCATAAGGAGACGAAAACTTAAAATGCAGTCATAATATTTTTATTACCATTTAAAGATTTCTAGAAGCCGGGGATAGATTTACAATAAGGACATTAATTCTTGCAGCAGATAATAAATGTTCCTACAGTCTGATGTCAATACTCTTTTATCAACTTCAGTGGCCTCATCCTCGTGGTTGCCTGACTCTTCGGGAAACGATGGGGTTCGTTGACTAACAATTTAAAGGTCACATGACATTGGGTTCGATACGTATACAGGAGAAAAGATTATAACAGCATATTTTTAAAACGCCAGTTAAGCTTTATCCGTCAAATAAAATACACGGTTAGACACATTATATAATAATTACATCAAACTAAAAATCTGTCAAACTTGATAATATTATGGGTATTTAATGCGAGTAAATTTAACATTTAAGTTACTAAATTAGTAATGACTGCACACAAATGCGGTGCTAAAATCGCGATTCAAATTTGACAGAAATTGGTAGTCTTTTTATTATAAATTCATTATATTATGCCGTCATCTAATGCTGGCTTTACAGAAATACATAAAATTAATGAAATACATATGTTGCTTTACCAAACTAAACATGCTGTACGTAGCCCCATTGTATGTAGTCATCCACAATCCCACGGATTCTCTTTTTGATCAAAATCTCTCAGGTCAAAATCACATGTTGTTAAATCTATCTTAGTAATATCTCAGTGATATTAGGTTTGAACTCTCTAAAATTATAGTTTATTTATTTGAGAACGCTTTGTATCATGCCACATACGCTCATGTCACGGCCATCTTCTGTCGCTACGATAACATTAGAAGGAAATACTACAGAGTTCAGTTAACCCCTACAGGAGGTAATGTTATTTTAACATACGGAAAGTAAAAATTTCACCACATAGATTTAGGGTATAATTTCCTTATTTTTTTTATTCGGTAAGGCCCAATCTTATTTAGAACTAAACGAAAAGGAAATAGATGTTTTCTATTACTTTTCTACCAAATGAAACTAACTCTGCAATGATTTTTCGATATATCAAGTAGACACAATTTACTATTAACCAATAACCGGAAGGGTACATAAAGGTCAGATTTAATAGTAAACAATACCAATATGAAAAAATCCCTATTAATCTGATATCGTGATAGCCTAAAAGTTCATGGGGCATCAATTATCTCGACTCTCGATCGATAAACGAAGGTCAGTTGCTTTATGTCAGTGATGCTATCATCGCCGAGAGTATTCAAAACGAACTATTTTCTATCTTAGAATAGTTTGTTACGAGATTGCTACCATGTACCTTATTTTTAAGTTCCCGATATTTCAGCACTGTTGCAAGCGCCATGATCACGGAGTAACTTACTCCTCACTATTCCAATGTTAGTGACCATTAAAGTTTAAAACAATATATTTTCTATCTGTTTCGTTGACCTAAGTTACTGTTGCTTAGTGCTGATGGTAACAACCTGGAACGCCTTTGGAGTATCAGGCCTACCGCCCAAGAAGCTTGAAGGTGGATAATTTTTCAACAAAGCCAATTCATGACGACTATTCTTGGCAAAGACGCATACCTATCATGTAAAATTCCGGATTCATTCCAACTTTTAGTTTCTATGCAATGTACACAGGGGAGCATTAATATTATCGACAACTGATCTAGTTAGTCAAGCCCCTTGTTCCGAATTGCGCTAAAAGCACTATTAGCACGAATACATAACTTCGGGGTTACCAGGTAGATGTTCTTTAGCCGCTCTACAACATTAAAGATATTATCTTTAAAGGCCAAGGCCTAAAATAATGATTCACAATGCTTTCGCACGTTACATTGACCTGAGTAACGGAAACGGATCGGCTGGCCTGGCAACGACCGGCAAAGGCCGTGTGCTATCAAACCTCACAGGGTTATTAGGTGGATGTTCTCATTGCGATGAAATGCTGTTGGTAATTAATTTAAAGATATCAATTAAGAGAAGAGTTCCGTCCGAGCTCGTCCTATAGACTCTCAAATTTTCCAATGCACAACGTTATAACGAATTGTTTGATTTAAAATCCCAGTCCGAAGCTCGAAAGTATCCTAGGATGCTGTTAAACCACTGGGTGTTTGTTTATAGCAGTACAAATTACAAACTTCGGCTTAGGATATGGTTCTCCCAAGGGACTTTTGATAGAACATCAGTAATGCTACAGTGGAACAGGCAAGCTCAATAATTGTAATCTTACGACAGTATCTAAAATAAGAAAGGAAGAAGAATTCATTAAGTTACTGCAACAAATGCAAACTGTTTTACATACGTGCATTTTGTATTAAGTATACAACTTATGCTGTTGGTTTCACAACACTAAAAAGCTGTACCTTTTAGTTAGCTCAATGTATAACTTTAACATCTATGGCAGTTCCTTTGAATTTAACAAAACTAAGCCAATCATTGCTAGCTATGCAACGGTGCATAAGCAATAGAGTATCTTCGTTGAACGCTGGTTGACTAGCATACAAATATCAAAGAAGGAGATCGTGACAGATATTGACAAGATTCAACTAAAACTGTCGCAGATTGATAATTATACCTTGATCTCAAAGTTGCAGCTCCCTCGTTTGATGACAGCGATCCAGGGTTCGGTGGGCAGGGGATCGTAAGGCGCTGCCACCGACAGCAGAGGCCAGGTGCACCCCGTGTGGTCTCTCTCCCCATCAGGGCCCTTCGCACGGACATGAACAGCGACTCCGCGCGACGACCCGATGTACCCCTCGCCGTATTTTCCTGACTGTGAACAAAAAACATTATCTATCAAAACATAAATCATTGTTACAGTTCTTGCAATTAACATGTATACTGCTCGCAAAGTGCTTTAATAACTGTACATTGGATATATTACACGAAATCTAAGAAAGCGTGGCTGCAGACTACCTACATAGTGTCAGTCAGACTGAGACAATTTTCTAGGTAAGTCATTTGGTACAATAAATGATCATGGATTTCACAAATGGCTTTAGTATAAGTAGGATATACCAATGGACTAAGAAGGTGTAGATTATACTAAAAAGTTTTTTTATCGTCACGTGCTAATCGAGTTTACGCAACGAGGGCTGTCTTGGACGTCTTTGGCACGTGCGTGACAACAACCATTTAAACTAAAATTGAAGTTCAAAGCCTTCCTTTTTTAATTTAAATTTGAAGTTTGAACCCATTTGACTGACTGATGATTTTTTTGTCTAGAGAAACCATAGATATAGAATGTACAAGATAGACAAAGGCTCATTGCAAATGATACAAAAAATGTGACACGTATGTGTGTGTGTAGTAGTGTTGTTCAAGCCACAATTTTTTTATCGATAAATTGCAACCGGCATAAAATTGATTTAGCACAAGTCACAATCGCCGCGGACCTTGAAGCACCTAAAGTTAAACTTAATCTTTAAACAAAAAAGAGGTGAAAATCAGTATCACGGAAAGGATACGGGGCTTTCTGGGCTTGTATGTGTAAAGTTAAGATATGGTCGAAAAAAGGTCATATTTTTGTTATGCAAACTTCACAGTCTGGAAACTGAGAAATCTGAAAAACAAGTTTACTCGCATTAAATCGAAAAATGAGTAATTGAATATTGTGAACAAGTTTATATAATGGAAAATAAGAAAACGGTCGTTTTAAATATGTCATCATCATCATCATCATTTCAGACACAGGACGTCCACTGCTGAACATAGGCCTCCCCCAGTGACTCCCAGATCGGCCGGTTGGAAGCAACCTGCATCCAGCGTCGTCCTGCAACCTTTACCAGGTTGTCTGCTGAAATATTAAAATGTAACCTATTTAAAACAATTTCATATCATAATTTCATTTCAACATATTCCTTATAATCACAGAGTTAATATTATACCACTTACAGTAGGTGGTTCTGTGTTCATTGACTTGGGCATCAAACCCAGGTGTCAATCGAATGAAATAAATGTACTTCAATAATCGTGACATAAAGTATGTTTTTTTTAAAGTAGGTATTCTGATTAATTGATTAATTTTGTTTTTGTTTATTTGTAATATTTTTTTTAAATATATCTTTATTAATTTTGTTTTTGACGAGAAAATATTGTTACTTGTCTGTTTTTTTTAATTTTGTTCCTTATTTTCTTACCATAATATGATGTCAAAATTATTTAATATCCTCTAAATAAATTAAAACATACTTGATGTCACAATTCTTGAAATGCTTTTATTTTATTTAACTGACACCTGTGTTTCATTCCTAACTCGAAAATAATAATAATAATATACGTCGAAAATTTCTTTTAACGAAACATCTGTCCTCAAAATGTTTACTGCAAACTGTTGACTGTTTCCGCGGAGTCCAATCTGGTCTGTTTATAACTCTTATCCACTTTTCGCGAATTTCAGGTTTAGATGGTATTCTTAAAAAAATATTTTATATTATACTAAATATTTGACTAAACTATACAGAATTATTTTAGTCGTTTATAAACAAGTTATATTTTAGATGCCCAAAAATAAAACTAAAATCTCATAATGTAATCACAAAAAAACAGTATTGGAGTGTTTTTTTTGTAAACAAACATGATAAATATTTTTTTAGTAATTGCTACTAATCTTCTATACCCACAAATGGCTGTCGATATTTTATCGATACTTATGACGTCACCGCTAGTTCAATCCCTAGTGTAGACATACAATTTACTATTTTACCTAATATTTATTGTAATTATGTCTTTAACTACGAAATACACAAACACACACCAAACAAAGTTCATATTCTTCTGTAAAATCCAAGTTCTTTGTCGATTATAATTACGAATTAGACACAAATTTGTTTCAAAATATTTTCATCAAAAAATGTATTTACCTGTGAAATGTGTATTTATTTGGGTTATATGTTCCTGTCACATCACAATTTATAATTGAACAGCACCCCATGTCTACAGAAATATTTAAATGAGTTTTCCGTTAGTAATTTTGTATATTTTAATAAAATTAATTTTGACGTTTGAAATTGTAGTCATTTATAGTCAGTTAAATATTTTTTTTGTGTCACATAGGTACATTGACATCTGTCTTTTTCTATCTTGTAGGGTGCCCGCAAGGATATGATGTCTCTTTTCCACGCTTTGTCAGTCTTTAAGAGCGTAGCGAATCCTAAGTCTATGAGAGAAACCCAATCATGAAACACAAAATAGGAAAATTAATTCAGATTGTAAATCTTCAGAAACTCATTTACAATGGCTCTGAATTTAAATACAGCGCCTGTTATTAAACGGGACGTTTTAAATTTCCCCAGACAGATGCCAAGATTCAGTATAATAACATTATGTTGAGCCACTGTTGAATAGACACCCACCAATTATAAATATTTATTAAAAAAACAAATCACATGCAAGAATTACAAATAAATTCAGCCACAAGCGTCGTCACATTTACTATCCTATATAAAATGTCATAAAAATTCAATACAATAGGTACACAAAACAGGTGTTCCGTGGCTCATCTCGACCACAACGAATCCCCACTCCAGCATTACCACGTTGAATAGCTATGGAAACCTGTTGAACTAACCAGGGCCCAGAGCGGGGATCGCTGCCCCTATCTCTTAACCTTCGTCCCAATTCCTTAAAAAGTTCGCGTGCCTCATCACCCCAGGGCCCAGCCGTCTCCACAGCGATCGGCACAAAATCATACGCGGTCCCCAAAGCAGCATATTTGGAATGCTTTAATTTAGCGGCATTTTCCGCAGCTGAACCCGCCGATATTACGGTATGCCGTAAATGTGACGCAGCAAAGGTGCTCACGCATGTTGCGTCCCATAAAAGACATCGACCTCTTCGCCAAGGAACCAATGTAAGGCCGTCGGGTCTCTTTCCATCCGTACGCGACAAACCAGGTGGCTCCAATACACAAGGTACATCAACTGATACCATGGCTCGACGCACAATTTCATTATAAATTGTTTTAACACATTAAGGCTGGGTTGCACTATCTTACTTTAACAAACGTCAAAAGTCTGTCAAACTCCATACAGAAACACCAGTCATAGTTATAGTTAATAAAGACTTAAGACTGAGTTGCATCACTTTAACTTTAACCATAACTTTAACTGGTGTTTCTGTATGGAGTTTGACAGACTTTTGACGTTTGTTAAAGTTAAAGTAAGATGGTGCAACCCAGCCTAACTGTTTTTCTGTGCTTGCTTACAATAACGACTATTCTTTTTAACGTAAAGATGAAGGCCAACTTTAGTGTTGTTCGAATGTAGAGCCACAGTACTAAAGTACCTACACAAGCAGCACGAAAATCTTTTTTTGTGACATTTTTTAAAGAAATATAGGCAAGATACGCAATAAACTCAATCACATACATACCCAACCCAACCTGATATGACCACTGATGGTTTTTTATGGCTAGACCTTAAGATAGTTTACTTTAACTTTTCATATTTAAGGATGTAAGGAATTTTGAATTATACTGTGAAAATATATTATCATCGCTAGTAAATACGTAAATATTAGAAAAAATAAATCAAGCGTTAACTCATAGTCTAGAGCTGCTCTGCATTGGATAATAATAAAGTCCTAATCCCATCGATTATGCTGTATCTACTTACTATTGAATACGAGTAGATTATACATTGTCAACAAAGACGGAAGAATGACTATCAGGAGATTGACACGAAACCATTTAATTATCATCAATTTATTGAAACCCCGTTATGAGTCAGTTCATTGTGGATAGCATGAATACTTAATTTCTATTTGTATAATGTAACCGATTGTGCATTGTTAAATACTTAACAAAACAACAGGACAGGGAGCTGTTATATTTAATTAGTTCTATCAAACTATTAAATTATAAACAATTTAGATTATCCTCATTTATAACCTAATAATAAACCCGGGTTATACAATTAGTCAGTTTTGTCATTGAAATAATTTTAGTGACCTTCCCTAAACAATCGTCTGTCGAAATTTTACGCAAACACTTTTAATTAAGTTCAATGTAACAGAAAACAATGATTCTTGATCTATTTGTGTACCGTTCAAGAATGACGATTGTTTTTTACTGTATATGATCGCATTACTCCGGTGAAAATTAAGTAAAGATAATATCAATCATCCCTGGGCAGTTCATTACTTCTTTAAGACATATGGTTGTCTACAAGCTTGTATGTCAGTCAGTCACAGCCTGAGAGTCTACCATTAAAAATACTTATGCCTTTGTTTACATAATCATCATTCATTCGCCTGCCCTACTTCCCAAGTCATCTAGGATTCTAGACTCTATAGTATGTTCCCTCTTCCTTTTTCATGCAATCCAGACACTCGACATCCAGACATCCACTCCCTTCTCAGTCATGGCATTCCTTTCACTATTACTCATAAGTTCGTGATACTCTTTTTTCTTATCTTCATATCAAGGCATACGATTTACTTTCATCTTTTCTGTTATAGGTGATTTGATACTACCTATAATCTATTCATTCCTTAGCATGTTAATTTCGTCATTCCACGCTTATACTTTCACTTTAGTTTAGGTTTATACCTCGATGGACCGGACGACCTTACGAAAATGGCTGGCAGTGGATGGATGAAAAAAGCGGGAGATCGTACTCTTTGGCGCTCTTTGGGGGGCTTACGTCCAGTATTGCACTGCAATAGGTTGGGATGATGATGATAATGATGATTAGGTTTATACCTGCAATTTATTTGAAAACATATTCATGTTAGCGTGCTGCTTAGCCAGCTTTAGCCATCAACTCCGCTTTTCCCACTTTTGCGTTGGGCGTGCTATACTTGTTTACCTAGACTTTTGTCTTTTGTGGTCTTATCTTACAATTATGTCGTCAATTTTTGCAGCATATGTTTATTTATGAGGCTTTTGTGTTAATAAATAACAACAGTAAAACTATGTCACAATATAACCGCACCTTCGCATGATTAATTGTTTACTTGAGTATTTCATTTGTATTAAAATATCCGTTACAGGAAATTTTTCATGTGCTAACAATACATAACAAGGACGAATTCTTTGTTTATAATAATTTATCACTTAAATAAAGTAATTATTCACCACTATTCTCTTTTATTTCCATCGAATTATTTTGCATGTAATCGAATCGATCTTAGAAGAAGTACCTATAACTAATTTATATTATATTGTTTTTGTTCCAGAAAATATTGTTTATTATTGTATCTTCAAATATTTTCAAAATAATTTCTTAAGAACTTGAAAAAATTGAAGTGAACACTTTAGGTAGGTATTCACTTCAATTTGTTCGCTACTCTCAGTTGAATATAAGCGTATTAATAATTTGCGAGGCAGCAACATTTTTGCGATTTCATGAATAGATCTTAATTACGATTTCAAGAAAAGCAACATTTTGCGAATATTTCATGAAAAGATCTTAATTACATTTTCAAGGAGACTCAATTCGACAAATCTGAAAATGTCTCAACAATATTTAATATAATTTCGACTCAAATATGTACCAAAAGTCCGAGACGCAAATTAATTATTGTGTAAATAGGTACTAGGTATAGGTAAAAGTTAAGGGTAGCAACCAAGACTAAGTTTTATTGCATGTTATTTAGCTACTTACGACTGTAACTTTTTTTGTTCATCTAAGATAAAATTAGAAGAAAGATATTTCCTCGTAAATAATTTTATTTGATATTTCTTCTGAAGCATAAGATGATGAGATAAGTGCCGTGTGGTGCCGGCACGTTAAAAGAATTGCACCACCCCTTCTCTTCCTATGAATGTCGTAAGAGGCGACTACAGGAGAACCGCTATAAGAAGACGGGCAGCAGCGTCTCCTCTCCACCATTGGCCAAACTGCGATCGCCAATCCGCCTGCCAAGCGTGGCGATTATAGCAATATCCTCCTTTTGGAGAGGCCTGTGTCCAGGAGTGGACTGATATAGGCTGGTGATGTGATGATGTGATGATGATGAATTAATTACCTATTATCAACACGAGGAAGACGATTGAATAATATTTTAAGGCAGCTCCAGTGCCAATAAATTATATCTATCGATACGTTTTTTTAACCAGGGTGCTTGTGAAAACCGCTTTAACGTATTTTCCGCGGAAAAAACATTTAAATTGCTTAAGAATCACGATTGATATTAAATCAAAGTCATGTCTAGAGGCGATCGTAATATTTTTATGCTGTTAGTTGATAGCTGTTAGCTGATAGATAGTTAGCCATATTGGATAAGGGCCTCGTCAGAGACCTTGGTCTCTAATGTATATGCAGCCCGCAACGCCATCTGTCACCACTTCATAAATAACACATCGGATTAAACAAAAACAATTCGCAATGACACAGTGGTAGCAACGGTAGATTATTTTAAAATCGATATTTATTTATTGCTCATGAAACTTAAATTTAGGAAAGTTTGCGTCATTCGCGATTTTATTTCTAGATCAACAACTACAATGTGTAAATTCCTTTACGTTTGGGCCTACTTCCATTACTTTTAAAATTTCATGTTGCATAATTTAATCTCAATGAGGGTGGGTGAAAAATCTGCTTCTCATACGGAGTGAAGACATCCCTATTCCATTCTAGTCAGCCTATGATAACGGTCGGTGTACCATGTAACCCGGTCGAAACGTCAGGCAAAAAAGGTAACATTTTGTACCTAATTTTCCCGTTTCATTGAGTTTGAACTGCGTCCATTCGTCCAGGTCAAGTCTAGGCGGGATAAGGTGTGCGTGCAAGTTAATGCTTATTAATAACATAATATATACGTACGAACAACTAAATTACCGATTCAATGAATAGAAATTAGAAATGAATGTAAATTTAATAATAAATAATGATGAAGAAATATTTCTTTCATAACTCGTTAACCAGCATTTACACGAACTGAGGCTATTGAAATTAAAAAATCAGTACTGAAATACTAGTAGATACAATTCAATTTAATGAAGGACAAAATAATTAACTTGTTTTTATTGTAGGCAATCTTGATTAGGTCATTCCTTGGCTTAACTTATGGTCATTCTGTCATTCATGCATTCAATAATATTATACTATTGAAAAAGACTTTTCTCGCATAAAGACATAGTAGCATAAAGACAAAGATAGTCAAATTAGTAAAAATTACTCATGTAAAAGTAAGAAACACTTTGCCATAATAGACAGTGGAACTTCCTCTTAAAAATGTATGCAAAAACATGACAAGGAGGAAGAAGTAACGAAATCCGTATTCTAAGCATTTATCATCAATAGTAGAGCCATATTAGCGTAATTTGCCATATAATTTGGAACTTTGGAAGTCAACGTTGCCTTGAAGCGACTGACATTAACTTCAGTCAAGACAAGCGTCAAAAGACAGTTGGTTTATAAAACCTCTAAACCTAAAGGGTAAAACGGGACCCTATTACTAAGGCTCCGCTCTCCGTCTGTCTGTCTGTCTGTCTGTCTGTTTGTCCGTCTGTCCGTCTGTCCGTCTGTCCATCTGTCCATCTGTCTATCTGTCCGTCTGTCCGTCTGTCACCAGGCTGTATCTAATGAACCGTGATAGTTGGAGAGTTGAAATTTTCACAGATGATTTATTTCTGTTGCCGCTATAACAACAAATACTAAAAAAACAGAATAGGTACAATAAATATTTATGGAGGCTCCCATAGATCAAACGTTTTTTGTTTCCCGTTTTTATAGATAATGGTACGGAACCCTTCGTGCGCGAGTCCGACTCGCACTTGGCCAGTTTTTCTATGTCCTTTACTTAGGCCCACTTGCACATTGATTCGTTAAATGCAGTTACCAGTAAACATAACCTGTCACTGCCAAATTACTGACAAAGACACCTACCTATGAAGTTTTTTAAGTGTTTAGCGTTAATTGTATTTATTTAAGAAGTCATTGTGCAAGTGGACCTAAGCAGGCTTTAGAATGTGTTTAGTTTGCACGCCTTGCGCTTTGCCACGACCAGCACATTTTAAAAACAATTGATAAAATGTAAAATCCAAGGTTTGATTTAATTTTTAACTGACTTCAAAAAAAAGGAGGAGGTTCTCAATTCGTCTGAATGTTGTTGTTTTTTTGTATGTTTGTTACGCGATTACGCCGTCAATTATGGACCGATTTCAAAATTTATTTTTTAGTTTGAAAGGGTATACCCCCGAGTCGGTCCCATTTCCACCAAGTCAGATTCTGATGATGGGATCCCTGGGAAATCGAGGGCAACGCTCAATTTTTATAGGCACCCATAATGTTTTGCATATATTTTCTGACTCGATGCTGATTTTTAACCGATTTAAAAAAAAAGGAGGAGGTTCTCAATTCGTCTGAATGTTGTTTTTTTATATGCGTAATCTCGCCAGTGTCAAACTATTTTGTTTTTAATATTGTACGTCACAGCGACCGCTCAAGCAATTACGAGCCAGTAGTAATTATCTTAAATTTTTGTTCTTACATTCCTGCTGGTCTAAATTCTTGACTACTTTTTAGTCTGGTAAGGAGGCTTGGCAATATTGAACGTAAAATACACATCTCATTCTTTAGAAATTAGTGAAAGTATTGCTTAAGGTCAAGCAAGCATTTTGACCTTTGACATTTGATACTAACTGACAAACAACTCAATTAATGCAAATTGACGGAAGAGAGGCTGAGTAAGTAATTTAAGTGAGCATCACATTAGCCGCTACAAATAGAGTGAGATCTACCTACTAAAAGGAGCTTACCACAAGATTAGGTTAACGACATCATTTATCGTACAAGGTAATTAAGACGTTTGGCCTGTTTGGTTATGTTCGGACGTGTATATAAATAAGGGCCTTTTACACGCCTACACAAAAAGCTAATTAACAAAAGGTCCTAAAACTAATAATAGCTTTATTTATGAGTAGTACCTAAGTCATTTAAGATTATGATCGTGTATTGTAGCGCTTGCAACAGTCTTGCCAAAAATCGGAGACTCATAATAGGTACATTAAAAATCCAGCATTACTTGTTACATTAGTTACTATGAAACTTAAAATCTATTTTTTAAATATTCAACAAAGTGGGTTAACTAATTTAGTTTTTGTTTGCAACCGAATCATTTTAACCTGGCCAATGTTTTTTCGTGTTTACAGGGTCATTTTAAAATAATATTCGAACAGATTTTTGTATTTTCTAGTCGCCTGTATGTGTGCAAGATCTCTATTTAATATGACGGTCCTGCGCACGCGCCGTGATACTAATTCTGAATTCAGAATAGGCAATAACTTCCGCTTCCTTCTTTTAACAGAAACATCAGATCTTAAATACGCGCAACGCAATATTTTTTGTACCAAAAATTAAGTTGACACTAGTCTATTTATAAAGAAATTACTACAAAAAATCATCATAGTCCGCTCTTTTATATTTGGTTTAAAAATGTGAATTACAAAAAATATATTTTTGAGTTTCAAATATTATTCGTTCACTTGTATGGAAACCACAAGAATAAGTAGCTGTAAACAATGCACTGTTCTTAGGTACTATTATTTTGTATACAATATTTATATACTTTACACATTGTTTACAAAGTTTACACTAACAACAATGGATACGGACATGACCATACTTAATTTACTTGATAAAGTAGAAAGGAAAAGTAAGACAAAACATTTGTCACGGTGGTTCGAGAACGTTTCTATTTGATTAATTATGTTATTATCTAACAATGATTCACATAACGGTATGTGTAATGTGTGCGCGTTGAATCAACTAGTATGGTTCCTCACAAATATCGCTATCACTGTCCAAACAAAGGGCAGAAGAGAAGCCACGCACGATGTAAACAAGTGTAACAAGGTAGCATTAGTCACAAATCAGAACCTCCACGGCCTTATTACAAAAAAGATAGACTAGGTTTAAACCATGTCTAAAGATTAGCCAACCAATTTTAAATATGGGTCATTATTACCGAGCTATGACTGATGTGTCAATTTTTTTTAATTGGTTAATTATTTTAAAGACGTGGTTTAAACCTAGTCTATGTAATGTGTAATACGGCCCCAAAGTCTTAATTTAAACTAAATCAGAATTAAAATAATATATCTCTGTCAACTTCAAACAAAAAGAAGATACAGGATGTATTTTTAAACCAGGTTTAGGTTAACCTGTTTAAGAAGGTCCTGCATGTGGCTCTAAAGCACTTCCCTGAGTTAATATTCATAATATTTTATTTGTATCATAAAATTTGCTGTTTTGTAGGCTGAAACTAATTGTAATTTTATCGGAATATTTTGCAAATGCGATGGCCACACCACATTTGACACATGCTACAAACATATTGTTTTTAGTAAAAAAAAAAATACTTTATCGTTATTATTACCTGATTTTTTAAAATTCTATTCTCCATTATTTTAGACATAATATATTCAATCTGATTATAAGCGTAAAAAAAAAGTATTCAAATTTGTCAAATAAGTTCCCCCTTTTGTTAAGAAACTGATGAAATTTTAGTAAACAAATATTAATAAATTAATTGGATTTTGCTTTTGAAGACAACACTTAATTATTGCCTTAGTTTTAAAAATAACAACTACATCTCTGTAATAACAGTGACAATGACTGGTTGATATGTTAGCATAGACCTTAAGTTTTTATTGTTTTGCCTTTTAAGCAGACCTTATTTTTTTACAAAACACTGCAAACATAACATTTTGCGTCACAGTTACAATTTGATTGTGTCAAAACGATTCGCATTTACAAAACACGCTCCGTGTTCACAAATTATAATGCCGAGCTGTCTGTACGCACAATTGTAATGAAAAGCGTCTGATTCAAATGCCCGTATGATTCACGAGCTAACAACCGACACAAGTTTTACTACTACACAAAGATATCAAACCTGAGCTTTAAAGAGGAAAAAAAAGGACTGTAGCAGAACTATCGCTGATGAATCACCAAATTCACCAACCATTTACAGAAAACAACATTGAATTAGTTAAACCGTTTTGGAGGTAAATGGCATCGTTCGAGAGCACACACGCACAAACAAACAAACGACCTCTGACCCTTAACCGTAACGCAACCTTCTCCGCGCCGCGTCGTGGGTAATGACGACTAAGACTATAATGTTATTTTTAAGCAGAATTTTACATGAGCATGACATACGTACCTGTGATCAAGAAGAGACATTTTCTAAGGAACCCTATCTTTCATATGTTTTATGACGAATATTTATTATACTCTGGTGCTCTATGTGAGTACTCTTTTATGTATCTGTCGGTATGGTATATCGTTAACACGCCAATATGGCGGCATAATGAAGGTGGTAACTCGCTTAAAACCATGAAATTATCACCATAAAGATAACATCAGCCATTTCATAATTTATATCAGTTAATTCTCACAAAGACGAATAATTAGATTTTAGATTAGATTAATTATTTCCAGTTGACTATATTTAATCTGTTTGAATGTAGTGATTTTATATTTATAATAATAATAAATAAATATTGGACAACATCACATACATTGCTCTGATCCTAAGGTAAGTAGCTAAAGCACTTGTGTTATAGAAATCAGAAACAACGACGGTACCACAACACCCAGACCCGAGACAATATGGAAAAGTTCGTTTTCTACATTGACCCGACCGGGAGTTGAACCCGGAACCTCAGAGATGGCGGCGCCGTATACAGTCCGGCGTGCACGCCTCTCGGCTACGGAGGTCGTCAAAATATTTGATTCAATGTTATCTATACTAATATTATAAAGAGGAAAGATTTGTACCTATTTTTGTATGTTTGTAATGAATAGGCTCAAAAAGTACTGGGCCGATTTAAAAAATTCTTTCACCAATAGAATGCTACATTGTTACAATTTGACATAGGCTACATTTCATTTTGAAAAAAATTAGGGATCCTTGGTAAAATTTGAATAATGTAACCGAAGGTGTAGAAAAATGAGTCTTAAAATGTCTTTCGTCGAATGCGCTGCCGAAACTATTAGCGATAATTGTCTACCCCGTGCGAAGCCGGGACGGGCTGCTATCCTTTTATAAAACTACATCCTACATCTAACAAGGTTTCAGTCATATTTCATAATATGATGATCAAAACTATATCGTAAGAAGTAGCATAACTATGTCACACGTTGTGTGCGGTGTATATTTTATTTCAATAAACCCAAAATTCCTAAAATTAAAGCAATATTCACAATATTACGCAGTATGTTTGGGATAACTCATATCCGTTGAAACATAAAACATTATTGCTACATCGTACAAAGATAATTACAGGCTCTTTGGTGCGGTTTTGATTGTGGATTAGCATACAATGTGACATTATTAATTAACCACATTAAATATCATTTGTACTTATACGAGTACTCATAACAACATCATAACGGTAGGTATAGGTTTAAATAAAAAACATACAAATTTATGACATACTCAATATTGATATAGTCGCTTCGCTTAGTGAAGGTTATCTTTTCTTTCGACAATGGTGCCTACTTGATCGACTCATAAACTACTTTATGGCTTTTGATGCGGTTTTCATCATCAGTTTGAGGAAAATTTACGCGTAATAACTTATTTTTAAGTATAACATCAGGTTTAATAGGTTGTTTTATTTTAACAATGCATTGATTTCGTAATCATAAAATAGATATATTTGTTTATCAATAGTAAGATCTAATTTATTCATTTTATTAGAAAAAAACTAAACCGAATTTCAGCAATTTTCACATTGCCGAACCTAACGAAAGGTGCTTTGGTTAGGTGCTAACAAAACCTGACACTGACATCGTAACAAGTTCATGTCAATAGATATTGCCCACAACGCCCAAACTCACAACAACGCTTTCAATGTTATTTAAAGAAGGATTTATTTAGTCTCAATTACCCCAGAAGCAATTGACCGATATTGTCGTCCTTATAATTTTTTTTAAATAACTAAAAACCGAAATCAAAATTTAACTAAAAAGCAAAAAATATTGACTAAAACATACCTTATCAGTTCTTTTAAGAATCGGTTAAAAGAATGCCCACATTTTAACTCTCATGGCTGGCACTGACTCCAAAAAGATCTGAATAAGTTGCTTATTAGTTATCAAACACACTATGTGCCTACATTGTTTAAGGATTTTCTTGATTTCCTTATGATTCCATCATCCGATCCTAAGTTCATGAACATGGGATCACGTCGGGAGTATACTATTTCAAACAAAAACAAGAAATTCTGAAATCGGTTCATAATTGACGAGTTATCGCGTTTATCGCGTAACAAACATAAAACACTCACATTCGAATTGTCGGTTGAGAAGTCATCATTCCACAACGTAAATAAGTACACAAACCACATATTATATTTATACTTCTGATCAATTCACGTTGCGGTCGCAACGCATTAAAACGATTACCATAATTCCTACAAAGGCTCAGCCTGCCTGCCCCGTAGGTAATCATTTTGTTCTTGTCACATGTAACATGGATATATTATTTGGAATGCGAACATCAGTCACAAACTATCACGCTGCGAACCCGTTAGTCAATTAACATGCCTTTTCGCTGCCAATACCTACTAGTCAATGTGACCTTAAATTAGAGAAAATCACAAGGCACACAAATTACAAACTCTAATACCGACAATAATATTGATGCCCACTAATGTACATACTCAGCTATTTATTAGAATAACTTGAATGAAACGAATCAAAGAAATGTAGAAACACAATTAAACAAAACATTGTTCGTGTCATCTGTGTGTAGTCTTACCAAGAAAAAAAAACATTGTTGGTTTTTGCAATAAATTAATATTATCTTTGACGCGTAATTTGTAATTCAAGCTAAGCCCATGTTCATAATGATTAGGTTCTTATTATCTTAAGTCATCGATTGATGAGGCTTTTATCATAGTGGTCAGCTGATGGTTTATTCAATTTAAATTTTTGAACCTTATTTATGTGTTTGCTTTTCTAACTTATTGTGATCTTATTATTAGCTTTCAAATGTTTATACAATGGTTTTATTTGAACGATTATAAAAATGAAATCATTTTACAACCTTACTATGTGTTACTATAATTGACGAGTATTATTAAATGACGTACCTATTTGAGTGCAGATGTCAAGCAATTGTTTAGACGATGGCGTAGTTTTTAATTGTTACTAAATTGTTATAGTAAAAATTACTGAGCCCAATCAAGTGTAACGAACAGCTGGTACAATAATTATTAATTACTCGTATTTTATCACAACATGTTTGTTTATTCTAGACTTGCAACATAATCCAGCTAATAATTAAACAATTAGCTAAAGTGATAAAATCGTTTGACGCCGCATTATTACAACAAAAAAGAGACCTAATCGACTTGAGAACTGTGAAATAGTAGACAACGAAAGATATACAAATAAGATGTCCAGCAATGCTGCACACAAAAGCTAAATAAAAGCAAAAACTTTCTAGGGATACACATAAGGTAAAAAAGCATTTAATAATAACCTTTTATTACAGTCATAGTTAAGTAGCCACCGGTCACATTTAGGGAAAGGGGATTCGATCCCCGCTCTGGGTTTTGGTTGGTACAGAGGGTCTCCATTGCTATACAACGAGGCAATGCTGCCAGCATAATGGGGACCTTTGGTTCGGGTGGTAGTGTAGTTTTTTGACATAGCAATAAGCATGTAGCAGTTATTGTTTTAATTTATCTTATATGTATTATTTTATTCTTTTAATTTATAAACATTTGACGACGCTTGTTGCTGACGAAATGTATAATAATTTCGCATGTTGTAATAGATGACCGGTAAAAAAAAAACATTGTTTTTGACATTAGACATCAATTTCTATTTCATTCGAAAGACCTACCCTAACCACTATATTTAATGACAGTGACAAGGACAACTATTGCATAGATGAATATGAGATCAGTGGTGAATAATTACACAGTTGATGTACTCAGCCATTGTATCAGATCAGGTAATAGACTAACCAATAGATAAGAGATACCTAATGTACAAAAGTTCAGACAAACCCAACGCTATCACAGCCACTGTTATGAAAGATTGTGCAACCAGATTAATTGACAGCTTATCACAAAAAGTACACTTTTCGTCACACGCCGACCTGAAAATGATTCACGTGATTTCAGACCTTTTGTGCTAAGCATACAAAGACGCTCACCGAGCCGTGACAGCTCAAAACACAATCACCTAGGATGCTGATAATATTGTTGTGCAATCCTTGACATCTTCAGAATTGTCTGAAAACTTAAACCCACCACTTGAAAGTCACGTGGCGCATCTTAATGGCAAAATACCGCCAGTGTGGAGACATGAAGGATTGTTATTATTTGTGGACTTTAAAAATGGATTTAACTTAAGGTCACAGTCACAGGCATCGCCTCTTTAAAGTGGTTTAGAACACACTCTTTACGGACCCAATAATGCGAGTTGGTGGAGTAAGAGAGACAGAAAAGGGCCTTTGGAAATAGGTTGTTGTCATCTTTATCAGCCAAATAATAGATAGATACTCTTTATTGCACACCAAAAAAATTTGTTACAGTTGATATTTACAGAAAGCTGTACAATTTAGGCGGTCTTATCGCTAAAAATCGATCTCTTCCAGACAACCTTTAGGCAGAGGACAACTATAAAGAAAGGGAAAAGTGGTGCAGTGCTTATTGTATAGATTTATCACATATCTATCTTTAAGAATCGACAACATATTAAACGGAATCGATAGCGATAATACGTGCTTTTTCGATAGGTATCATGGCAATCAGATAAAAGTGTGGCAATAACCAATAAAATTGCGATGTTCATTGATGTTTTATCAAAGTAGTGAAAATCAATGACCACAGGATATTGGCAGAAGCAAATATATCCGATGTGACAACTGAAGCGGAACCGACATGGCATTCCAACAAGGCCATATACGACAAAATGATAAAAATGAAATAAAAAAACAGTTGCTGGGACGTATTTCTAAAAGAGACGACGAACTTCTGATGACTCGAGTGTGTAATGTCAGAAACTAACAAAATGGAAAAAAATATTGAAACCACAACAAGCCGAGTCAGACTCCATAGACGGTGTAGGTAGGTTCATACCGTTCGGGGACTATGCCATTTTATTACCTACCTACGTTAATTGTCTAGTTTCGGTCAAGAATCCCCAGGGAAAATGATACCTCGGAGTGAAAATATCGTATTCTTAACTGTTCTACCTTTTCATAGAATGTGTTTCATCTTACTGCGTACCTACCTTGCTGCCACTAACAGGTAGTCACTATGCTAGATTGTCTTCCGGTTTTCTTGCGACATTGCTCAACACAACAATCCATAGCTAACCTTGAACTATAAGAAAGAGACGTAAGGTCCGGCTATAGGTACGCTCAATGCAAGCATGTGTGTTAAGACGGCAAAACGGTATACCGCACAAGTGGCTTGCACAAAACGCTAATTGGCACAAACTAGATTTGCACAAGTAAGCATGTGCATTAAAACGGCATACGGACACAATTTCACTTGTCCACATTATTCTTGCAAATACAGTAAGTTAGGTAGCCAGGCAGGTAGCCAAATATGTAGCCCCACCTGTGGACAGTAAAGCGTATGCGCCAATTTTTGCACAAACTGCGCACGCGTTTCACTGCGTGCAGCCGGACCCTAGGTTTTTTAGTAAATAAGCACTGTTGCGTTGGGGGTTTAGGTATAATACCTAAGTAGCTAATCGGACGCACTAACCCACATTCGCGGAGTGAATGGCACGCGGCCAGCTCGTCGAATTGATTTGATAAGGTCACTGATCCCGCTCCTTTATAAATAATCCAAAATCACGCAAAAAAAACTTAGAAGGGAATGACCGGAATGTTTTTAGTGAACGCTTTTTTGAGTTCTGTCACAAAATAGACAGATAACTAAATTATATAACCGAATTGTACGAGTAAATATTACAAGAGGAGCAGTTATTTATTATGGATATTTTTTCTTTTTCCTCAGTGAATTACGAAATATTTTTAAATTAGGCTAATGATTTAATTTGATTATCAAAATTTCTCTAAGTTGATAATTTGTTTAAGTACCTACAACATCGTAATAGGAAGACCGTTTACTGTAATACATATTATACATAATTACAGATTAAGTTAGGGGTAATATTTTTATGAACATATATATATATATATATTATTAACTCAAGGTAAACAATAAAACTATTCTAATGACTGAGTGATAATAACTGTGACATTATTCCATATTAAACCGTCTATGTTAAATTCAATCGTAAATAAATAGCATAAATAAGCTACAATGTTACGTTGCTATACGGGTTTTCTTTTATGAGAGAATTTAGTAAAATGCAAACACAAAATCAGTATTTCTTTGCGAGATCAAATCAGAAATGAGGAGATCCATAAACGAACAATAGTCTCTAACATACCCTGACGGATTAGCAAGCTAAAATGGCAGTGGGCGAGGGACATAGTACGTAGAACCGACGGCCGATGGGGCAGAAAGGTTCTGGAATGGAGGCCACGTACCGCAAGCGCAGCGTGGGACGTCCACCCACAAGGTGGACAGACGACCTGGTAAAGGTTGCAGGAAGCCGCTGGATACAGGCCGCTTCCAACCGGCCAATCTGGAAGTCACTGGGGAGCCTATGTTCAGCAGTAGACGTCCTGTGGCTAAAATGATGATGTTTTTTTTTTTGTAATGGGTGATATTTATTCAATACGAAACTTAAATTTGTAGATTTTTTTAAATTATACAGAGAGGTAAAAGACCAAATGATAAAAAATTTAGCATACGAACAAAATATTCAAATATTCCGCTTATTTATTTTGCGACTCAGTATCTATGTAGGTTGGTATAATATATTCGACACATCAAAATCAATACCTACTACTGATATAAACACGAAAAATATATAAATAGCTCATAGACAAACTACTATGAGTTATTTCCGATAACTTAGGTTTATGTCATCTGTACCGCCGCTAAAAAAATACTTGCTAATATAACATTTTCATGTCGTGTATTCTTACTGTGGGACGTCCCCTAGCGTGATAGTAGAAATAGACCTAGAGTCTAGCTAGCTAGACGATCTAAAATCTGTTCTGTAGCATGTGAACTAAATGTAGATCTGTTTTATTAAAATAGCAAAGCACAGGAATTTTTGAAGCATTCGCATGCGAAATCCCGATAATCGTGTACAATTTCCTAGGAATTCGAATACAATTAGGTATTGTGATTTCGTATGCGAATCGGAATTCGAATGCTTCAAAATGATGCACCTCCAGAATTTATATTCTAAGTATTGATACTATTCGAATTGGCACGAAGTGACTTCAACATATTCATTCAGGCATAACCATTGGCAGCGGGCCTGCACTCTGCGGCCCGCTGCCAAACAGCGACCTTACAGTTAGGAAATTTATGTAACAAAAAAAAACAAAACACTTTTAGGACAAATACCTTTTACCTACGTAAACTGATACACAAGCTAGCAATTTAGAATTACTAACAAAAACAGTTTGTTTTGGATACTCTTAATACTCTTATTAATATTATGAATAAGAACGCTTGTATGTTTTAAACGTTTGTTTACTAAATCATGCAATCGGAATTAGCCAAAATTTGGCACAGATAAAGACTATGCTGATCGAAATAGCTTACCAAATTTGCTTAAGATCATTTTTCCGTCCCGTTTTTGTGTCGCCATGGGAAGATTAATCACACCTCTAAAGTCTAAAGCTTTATTCTGAAGTCTTCGCAAAGAAAGGCGCGGGTCAAAGCTAGTACATATAGGTACTGGATGTGTCTTTCAAATAACATTTATAAGAAACAACAAGTAGACAGAAATTCACTAACTTCTACTGAGTGAGTTAGTGAACCAAATTATGTCAAATAATAATAAGATGAAAATGAAACCGAAGCTTTTGTAAGATATTTCATTTCAATGTTTGGTAGTGGTGATTTAACCAGCTGTTTGTTTCTAAATCGAACATGTGTCCTAGAATGGCAAGACCACAACTAATTCAAATTATTGTTCTCAAGTATGACTCTCGAATACTCTCGATGCGAAATACTTTGTTAAATAATTTATGCTGTATACAGAGGATAATTAACTATGGTATGTACAAGAATTCTGTTTTCAATTTGTAAACGAGTTCAATTTACGGTTACCCTACTAACTGTGACTGTTATCTCTCATAGTTTGCGTCGAACATATGGCAATAATCACATGTATTTATGCCGTGGGTGCCATATGGTGGACTCCACTCATAAATTTACCTTAGTTCAATATTAAACCTTATCTCTTGCACTTTTAAATATATTTTAGTTGGTAATTTTTTATTTTATTTACTGATTAAAATTACTAACTTTAATGCAAGTTTTTGACATGTTTTCTTGCTACTATTTAACTTGCATTTAATACATTTTAAACCAGTAAGATGTCCATGACAAGACAAAACCGCGTAAAGTTTTAATTATGTCTGTAACTGTGTTTAACTAACATAATCTATCATCACACTAGAAGGGGAATTACTACTCTACAATATGACACAAAACATTATACCACAGTGTATGCGTCGTTATACTAAGATTAAACTCCAATAAGTGTTATTTTTAAATTTGAACCAATACCTAACTTCTTATATAGGAAATATCTTGAATAAAAGAAAAAAAACATTATTTTCTACATCTTTAAAATTACTTAAGCATTAGGTACCATCTTTGTAACTCTTGAACATTTAGAATTAGAATAGAAGAATAGAAGATCGTTTAGGTAGGTGCGTTAAGTACATATGCACTAAAACAAACATATACTTTTAACATATAAAAACTAATTTATAAGTAATAACGATAGGCCTGAAATAAATTATGTCATCAGGCCAAGAGCATTACCTGTGTTCTGTCAACAAACGTTGTTTAAAAATATCACGTTAGAGAAAGTGTAAATCTTAAAATAAAACAAATGAATGACTTTTTGCTACTTTCGAAAGCCTATCCCACAGTAATATTTACCGTGCCTATCGGCAGCGAAGGATCGTTCATTTATGTTTGTAAAGACAATGATTTGTAATTAGGCAGATTCAGTTTAACGACTGTCTTGGTCATAGCTCGCGTTCAGAAAGTCCGAACAGATAAGTGTTTGCGGGGGTTCGAATCTCGCAACTAGCGAATTTTTGATGAGGAGGACAATTTGTACCTGAGTCATAATAATTATGTATTTAAATATGTATTTATTAATTAATCACTATAGCACATATTTTGGAGCTTAATCATCATTTAGTGTAATTGTTAGAATAATTTATAATTTGCAGTTATTTCAGAGTAAAATTAAGTGTAGCTGACATTTATTTAATAACACAGATCGGAGCATAGATATAGAACGTAGCGAATGCTAAGTCTATGGTTCGGCGGTGTACCAGCCTTTGACAGGCCAAAGATCAATGAGTTTAGTTGGTAGCAACCGCGAAACCGCGACTTCAACTTCTCTTTCAGCTATAATGTAATCATTTCAACGTTTACACTCAAACGGAAAGCAAACTTTGAACCTATGAAGCAAACCGCTTACAGCGTTGCGATGTTCCTCGCAGTTTCCTTCACATGTTGCTGACTTCACAATAATAAAGTAACTCCTACTTCTAAACAAACTAAAGGGCCTTTCACCAAAGGACGATTTTGTAACGGGTGACCTAGTTTAGATCCAGTTTTGATGAAGGACAATCGCGTAAGATATGAACGTTTAAAGCGTGAGAGCTTTTAAAAGTAGCCTGCAACCATATACGCTAAACAGAACTCAAGAGTGTTGTTTTAACGTAAAACCCATACAGTAAAAATGAAACTGGTCAAAGTAATACTGTTATAAAAGATCCTGGGAAGCCCTTCCTGGATAGGAAAGATCTGGGACTACAAACATGCTACTACCTCTTACAGCATCAGTAATACCCATTTTTTTATTCGTTTCTAGACGTTAATTTTAAAAGATACAAGGCTATTAAAGTTCGCCGACTCGTAACGCAGTAAAAGTCTGCTCACAAGAGTCAATGTGGGAAAATAACATAAGTAGGATATATTTTTAAGTCATACTCATAACTTCTCAAGTACCTACTCGTACTTTAAGTGACAAACCATCGTTATACCTATACATGAACGTGCTTAGAGTCACATACATACTTACTGGTCGGCTTGACACTCAAGTCAAGCCAAGTCAAGTTGACAGTATATATTTATGTTTATGTCTGGATCTGGATACTTTCCATTAAAAAATGAATAATGTCTATGCTTTGATTATAAACATGTCTAGATAGTGTGGTGCTGCAATTGTCACCAAAAGGACAGGCCAGATTTGAGGGAGTAACAACTATGGTTACTATGGTAACAATTATAGGTTGCTATGGTAACAAGCGCGCCACTGAGCAAAACAAACTTTGGCGCCAACAGTTGGCTTATATTTTTTTTGACGTTTATGACACTCGAACAGGGAATCTAGACATGTATTAATCTAAGTGACTATGTTAAAAAAGGTACTGGCATGGCGGTAGGATCGACTGCGAAGATTAACGGTTTACATCTTTTATTTCTACAGCCAGACAATGACTGTATTCTGGTTAAAAAGATCTGGTTATTATGATGATGATAGGAACCACAAATACCACAATCACCTTCACGAGTTTCAGGGTATAGATACTAAGTAACTCATTGACTAAATAAATATATCTTAATTTAAAAAAAATGGGTATGTTCCTGTAAACAATTAGCCTAATCGGTGTAGATTCTAATATGATGAAGAAAGATTGTCTAGCTAGAAGAAACAAGGCGCTTGTTTCTGTCATAAAGGCATTAATATAATGGGAGCACAAATAATCCAGGTTTTTGAAGTTTAAGAACAAAAAAATTTGAACAATAATGGAACATTTTGTTATACATCGATGATTCCTAATTCGGAATAACGACCTTCTGTCGTATTTTAAATAAATAAAATCATTGTTTTAAAGTTTCAAAACAATATGCTAATTCTGTGTTCGTTCAATCGACATTGTTCTCACTTCTCATCGGAATGGGGTTTGATTCGATTGTTATTTCCACACGTTACGCTTCTCGGGCTCATTTAAATTGAAATTCATATAATTGAATTAGTGACAAAATATCATGTTAATTCTTGTGTCATACAAGGTTAAACAAACGCCCATCACATAAAATAATCATAAAATAGTTTTGTTTTGGAAAAAACTTAATTTAAATTGTTATGATAAGATTTTAAAACGTAGCAAATAATATATTGTGTCTTTTCTTGTGTTTGATAACGATTTTACTTTTTTTTGGATAATAAAATAAGTAGGTACTATCACATTTTGCGTTCAAGTGTGTAAAGGCAAGAAGAGGCAAGCTACTTTTCTAAAAATGCATTTAAAAAAACTGATTTTGAAAAATAAAATAAAGTCTACCCTGAGTAACATTTGCTATTTCAACTTTCAAAAGATTTCCCGAAGGTCTATTTGTTCCACCCTGTATGTTTTACGTTTAACACCTATTCTCTAAAGCCTACATCCTGTCAGCGGCACATTATCAGCGACCGGAATTGATATAGGTACAGTAAAGCGCTTATTATTCAAGTTATCGCTTCGCTAGCGACATTAATTTTATTGATCACCGCACGTCACATCATCATTCATTATGCTCGATCAGAAGAAAGTACGTACTTGGATTAAAACAATACGCCGGAAAGTATAGAATTAACAGAATGTTTCAACATGTATTGTAATTTGTAATATAATTCTCACCTCGGATATATCTGAGTATATAGCGCCGTGTTCGTCTTCGTACGTGATGTTGATATTGGCCACGGTGAAGGTGTCGAAGGTAGCCCGATCCTCGACCGGCCCGTACCTCACGGACTCCAGTTCGGTTCCCGGCGCGTGGCACCGCACCAAAGCGATCCACCCCAGAGCCGCTAAACTACACCACAACTCTTCCGAACGCATATTTTCAAATCCTTCTATACATTCGATACTCAAAAAACAAAGTAACACTACACAATGTAGCTGTGCACAGTTCACGAAAACACAGTCGCACGGTCCAAATGTTTCTAAACATTAATATCAGCTGTAGTACGCACTCGCGCCGTGTGCCGCTCGCTCGAAATCGGCTCGACTTATCAACTGCGCTATCGGTTAACGAAAACAGACGCAATGGATTTAGTTGGACGCGATAATTTGCCGTTATCTTTCGCGAAGTTTCACTTCTATTTGCACAACACTGAGTACAGAACACTCGTTGATATGCTGAATTCTAAACTCAAATTGCAGAAAACTCAAGTTGTCTCGATGTTGCGGAGAGAGGTTTTCGTCATGACGTCATCGACGCAGCCTCTGTGTGTTGGTTGTGTTTCAGTGCGCTGGACGCGTAGTCGACAGCCGCCCCATAACCGTCAAGGAACCGCGCTGCAGCAGGCAACTGAAACAATAGAGAATGACGTCAGAATTGCTAGTTAGCGGTCACGTAGGCCGTTTCATAATGTACGGCCGATTACTGCGTAGGTGTGTACAAGTGTTAAGAGTTGTGCCACTAAAGGACTAACTAAATAATAGACATTATATTTCTACACACGATATTTCTTTACTACAAATTTGCCTATCATTGTAGTGTTTACTTAAAAACCTGTTCCGACTCTACAATAAGCATTTGCTTAGATTATCTTAAATGAAAATACCTAAATTAATGAGGAACTCAAGACATAAAATTCAATAAATACAGATCCTAAGTAAATGATAATCAATTACTTGCAATAGATAACAATAAATGTCTAGTTGGACCGAATGATAAGAACTAAAGCTGATAGCAGCTGCAGCCTAATGAGGCGTTGTTTGTTTATAAAAAGTGGTAATATAAGGTCGGCGCATGCGGCCACTGAACCCTAAGTTCTAAGGCTCATGATGACTCATAGTCTGGAGGTGATAAAATCAGAACTATACGATACCGAACACCCACTGGGTCTTATATACAGGGTTAACAAAAGAATTGAACACTCCTTTAAACCAGGTAAACATCAGCTGCCCATAAACAACTGCATAAAGAAAGAGCAAGCAACATCTAAATCTTGGGGTTTTTCTTAGATGCTCCATACCAACGCGCTACCTCGATAATAATGATTAATTAATGTATGAAACATGAACATTCTGTCTCACCATTTCGGTTTTGCTTGCTCCCTTTGTAGTAAATATATCTTGTGTGTATGAGGAGCTCATAACCTGTCTTGAAGGAATGTTCAATTCTTTTTTACACCCTGTATACGTGTAACGCTTTTACGAGAATCAGCCACATCGCCATCTACCAAATATCGAATCTTGAGCGGAAAAGTGTCATAGTTTTTAAATTTAAGAGGCTTTAGGACCTGATCAAGAATACACATAAACATACAAAAATATCGTTTATCACCGTTACTTTCAGATAAATATGGTAAGTAGGTAAATCTTCTATGTAAAATATGATAAAGAATAAAACAAATATAGACGGGTTTGTCAACTCCACTCTAGTAACAAGTTTGTACCAATAACCTTAATGGAACCGGCTTCTAAAGTTATATAATTTACGACAGCTAATTGAAATTCGCATGTTTAGAATTCTATTTATAAATATTTGTTAAATATGCTAGGAAATATTTTGATTAGGATTGAATATTTCGATATCGAAAGTCGTTTTCGAATTTATTTACTCTTCCGAAACTATAGTTTCAAATTAACAATTTCGAAAACTTACAATAATTAAGTATGATTATAATTGTCGGCAGCAAAATAAACAGCAACGAGGAGAACAGAAACTTGCCTCGCGGAAAATTTGCCAAAAATAATGATGTTGACTCTCTACTCAATTATTTTTTGTGTGCCATCAACTTAGCGGTCACACTTTTTTTACTTTCATCTTACTTATGTGACTTTTTATTCCGAACTAGCTGTGCTGTGGGTGTGCACTCAAGAATTTTATTTCATTTTTAGACAACTAGATGTAAATTGGCGATTATTAGACACTTACCTCACATTCATCGGGAAATGTGTTTTTTTTTGCGGATTAAAAATTCTATTTCTGTCATTTAGATCGAATATAGATCCGGAAAAAAACAAACATCCAAACAAACTTAACCTGTTTACAATATTAGTCGATATATCGAATAGAATTTTGCTACCAGTAGCAAAGTTTTTCTTATCTAATCTCATAAAATGTTTGCCTTTGCGAGTGCAGAAAAAACTAAATCAACTTATGGCAGTTAACCACCAATGTTAGACCGTTACTTTATTGAACCTTATCAGCAACAAGGAAACTATGCGTAGTGCACTATAACAATGTTTACTGAAACCGAGCCGCACTTAAACAGTGAGTACATTGCATAAGAAAACGAAAGAAATTGGAACGCTAAAAATTACACCGTTAGTACAAAATGTAGTTCATGAAGATAAGTCAAAATTTCAAGATCACGACTTACTGCCCTCAATCACCAACAACTTCTTTTCAACAGGGGATCTCATGCACATTTTTATCATAAACGTAGACAATGGTTCGAAAATCTCAAATTAAAAGCAATTACGAAACAGAGCAGTATTCCGCGATACCAGGAGTACAGTACCCGGCACTGATGTTGAGCGCTGGGGCAAAGAGTGAGGATCGCTTTGGGCGTCTTAAGAGACAATCATTGTATCAGAGACGCTCGTGCGCGGAGCTAACAACGAAATACCGCTGGCGGTGCAGGTATGTCGCATGACTAGCCAGTCACGTAGGCAATCGTAATGGAGTTCTGCGCATCTTTCGCCCAGCGCTCAAAATCGATGCCGCTAGTTGTAGTGCTTAGCCAGTCAAAGCGTCTCAAGGGCTCATCACGCAGGTATTTTTCTATCATGAAACGCGGCCACAGATGTGATCTTGAAATCGGTATTATGAATAACATAGGTACATATTTTTTATTATTGATGACAGCATTGCCAATATTGCAATATTAACATAACTATTGTAATTTTGTAAAAGATTAGACACATTTGAAACGAGACTGATTCTATTCGATAAGGTGTTACGTAAAGCCAAATCAAATGAGGCAATTTTAGTCGCAACATGTGTATTACAGAATCTTGAAGGCGATTACATAAACTAAATCGATAATTGTGAAGTATGAATGAACACATTCTCATATGAGAATTAGTTTTGACGTTATAAGAGATACTAAACTAAAGCAGAAAATAAACTGAAGATATATTGACAGTTAATATGTAAAAATAACAGACTTAATAACCAGAAGCCAAAAGTAGACGTTAATTCTTAATCAAATGTGAGCTGACGATATTTTTCGCAATTTAGTAAAACTTTATAAATGACTAAATTGACGAATCAAAACAGCAAGCATAAAATCGAACAATATGGCTCCCACAAAAGGCAATTACTCCCCACAATGTATCGCATGATACGATTGCGATGTGGTCATGCATACATGGGCATATGCGTGGAGCGTGCCATGCATGCAGGCACGCATGCAGTCAAGAATAATTGTCCATTATCCGATGTAAAAGGGGAAATTACTTAGCCCTTTGCTGTATGTATAACTGAAAGAACTATTTAATTTCTTTATCATATTCAACCGTTCATTTGTTTACTAAAATACTTACGCAATTTCTATTGGTACAGAGAACTTCTTACTAAATACAAAATCAAAATAAATAAGTCATGACGTAAAAATCACATGTCAAATATTACGTGCACCTTAATACCTAGGAAATAAGATCGCGAATTACTTCTGGTTTTTAACTTATGCGTCCGCAGAAACTTCCCTTTGATAAGATAGGAAACTCGAAAATAGGTTATGTAATCTTTATCTCTGTTATCTCTTTATCGCATTCAAATAACAGTTAAATTAAATAATACTTATTATATTATACTACAACACTAGGAAGGCGATAACAGAGACTTTTGCAAGAAGATAGAGTTAAATTGGAAAATGCATTAGCATAATTAAAGTTAAAAACATAGTAAAATTGTAATTAGTAATTAAAAATAGTAAAATCAATCAACGAACAAGAAAACAGAGGCTCTATAACATCACTTATGCGATTCACTTCCTAGCTTATTTTAACGACTACTTAGCGTTTAACCAAGATTCAGACATACTACTCCTAGTAAAACTACTGATGGCTGCTGTTCAGTCAAATTTAAAAGCGATTGATGTTAGATTTATATACACTATCTAAGCAAAAAAATGCACCACTTTTCAGTAGCCGTAAACAAAAATGTTTTAAAGATCGTAGTGTCGAATAAATTTCAGTGATAACAAAGAAGAATATGAATTACTTTTAATTAATTTGTTTACAACATATCATTCGTGCATCCCATTGATCCCATTCAGGCTACTGCTAAAGGGTAATTATGTTATGTTCACCCCATATAAATTGCATGATCAACAAGGTAAGCATTGAGTTCATTGATTTTTGGCGATACATTAGATTGAATAATTATTCACTTTAACCAGCACTACTGGAGACAATTTTTTTATCTGCATTTGGTATACAATTGTATACTTTGCGATCTCACATAGCTCAACTCTTTTTATCATGTAAGTAATAAAACTGAACTTATTTGATATTATTTCCAAGTAAATAACATTCTTATAAGAGTTCTGAAAATCGCCGTTAAAGTCGCATGATTAATGTTTTTATTTCCAATGTGTGAATGAAGTGGATAATTAGGAGATGCCTATGTCCAGCAGTGGACTGGTGTGGGCATATTATGATAATAATGTGTGCAGAAGCCTTAATAAAAACAATTATTAACATACAACACCACCATGCACTTTTTTGTCCAGCCTCTTATTATCATACACTTTATACAGTATGCAACTGGGTTCTTCTACTGCTGACAAAATTATGACGGTCATACGTCAACGTCGACGTACTGTATTGAATATTAATGATGCAGTGGTTATTATTTGCTGACTGTTTCTAGAATAAACTATTTAAGTACATGATATGAATTGATTATAATGTAACCCTTAGTAATCTGATTCTGATTGATGATTAAAAATGTCATATTGCCATTTCCTGTTAACGGTGAACCTATAATTTAAACGAAATAACAAATTATGTTTTATTTATTACTTTACGTTTAAGCTTAGGGTAGTAACGAATCTACGTAAATTTTTCACATAGAAAACTTTGAGGGCTAGAATTTAACAGTGTTGCAGAGCGGTAGCGGATAAATAACACAAATTCCCGGAATAACCATGGACATAGTAAACTCGAAAATCATTATAACTATATCGCGTTATTTGGCAAACAAAACAGTTTAAAATTACTAAACTTTCACTATAACTACATACATTACTACACAAATGTAGGTCAATATTATGTATGTACTATTATAATCTCTTATTGAATTCTATTGATGTGGAAAGAACCACTAATAATAATAAATAATACGAATAAAGTTCACATTCGGTTATCTACGAAATAAGTATAAAAGTTAATTAGTATGATAATGTAACTATGTATGATAATGAGGGTGTATGTTCTAGTAATGATACAAAGCGAAGAGTAGGAAAAGATGATTTAATTATTCCGAAAATAACAACGTTATGATGAATACCTAGGTATTTAAAAGTTTATTTTAAGACTTTGTTATTATTAGAACGTGAGTTTGTCTGCATTGCGTGTACATAGTTTGTACTCTTTAGATACAAGACAGTACAAATAAAAAAAAACGGCCAGGTGAAAAGCCAGGCCAGCCAAAAAAGTTACTTTTGTTGTATGGGAGCCCCCTTAAATATTTATTGTATTCTGTTTTTCAGTATTTGTTATTATAGCGGCAACAGAAATACATCATCTGTAAAAATTTCAACTCTAACAATCACGGTTCATGAGATACAACAGCCTGGTGACAGACGGACAGACAGACGGACAGCGGAGCCTTAGTAATAAGGTCCCGTTTTACCCTTGGGTACGGAACCCTAAAAAAACGATTGTTATGTGTTTCTATTGAAACTTACTCACAATTGTATTAATTGTTAGTAAGTATAATAATAAGTAAATCTAAATGGTAAATTAGATTATTAGCAATCATTCAAGTTGGTAATCTCATCTCATTATAATTCCAAGTTAACGCAAGTAGACTTTTACACGAACATACTCTTGTTTGAATTTTAAAACCACACGCTATCTCAAACTGGTTTAAAATCGATTCCCTGTCGTGTGTTACCACTCTAGGTCACAAAATAGTTACAGAAATAGCAATAATAAACAAATGAAAGCGGTGACTTACGACATTTCCGACTCTTCCGAGGCCTTAGGTAAGGGCGTATGAGAAACGATCGACATTAATCGAAGGGCGCCATGACAGGGGATATGTTGGTTGGAAGGTCGAGGCACCTGTGGCCATGACTTGTCGAGACCTTCATACTTGACCGTGATAGTTGACTGCATTGCGTAGATTAACCAAAAACTAATTTAGCACATGTACCCTAAGCAATAAATAAATACTTTCGTTTAAAAATAAAACAAAGAAATTAAAAATAGTCAGGTGTTGCATTTCAATATCCATCAATCAAGCAAGCCCCGCTCGCAAAATCATTATCATCTTTCTTTGCAGTCTGGTAAAACAGGGATGAATTAGTATATAAATAATACTCGTATGATGATCAAAGATACAAGTAGTAAAAAAATATCTAAAATTATGACGACCGGTTTGGAATGTTATAGTAGTTCACATAACATGAAAATATTCAATTTGTATGACAGTCAAAAATCTCTTTGTCTAAACTACGACATGACCTTTAAATCTATTGCCTTCAATAAAGACAGGAACATTGAACATAACTCTACGTTTTGGAATTCTGTAAGAAAACTCTTGTTTGCAAATCTATCAGTGTCTGGCAAGTGCAAAATGTGAAAACAGCCGTCAACAAAACTTCCGGGCTTTTAGCGATCAACATTGAGGTAGGAACGATACAGCAGTAATGGCTTAAAAGGGGGACACTTGTGAGGCCACGGCCGTGACAGCACGCTCGTCCTTCATCCGTGGTCTGGCCATGAATATCCACCATCAATGTTTTGCTGAGGTTAGTATCGATATCGATAAGATTTTGGGAGAATCATGGAGATTAAAGTTACCACGTTGTTCCACGATTCCAAGGTGTGGTGCTCTACAGTCGTTGACCTAACTAAAGTTTAGGTATTTGAATTCAGTTGGGACATGGTCACATTAATGACGGTCTGCTTAATCGAAAAAATTAAACACGAATTTTTATTTATTTATATTACTTATTTTATACAGTCGGGTTAGCTATCAGCTCGCCGAATGCACAGAATGAAGCAAATTGGCACAGTTTATCAAAATGCAGGTAGCATCATTCCCAAATTCGGTGGTAAGTTTTTTATTCCTTCGCAAATATGTGTGTACAACATTCACGCACCACCATAAACAGGCCATGAGCACAAACGTTATCGTTGTAACGACCCCATCACTACCCCCAAGGGGTTGATTAGGGGACGTCGCGTGACTGGCGTAGTGGTAGCCATTGTTGAAGGCTGCGAACTTGGACTTAACGATGCCGTGGCAATGGCACTGGCACGAAGCTTTGAGCTTTATGAAGGTTGTTTGAAGCACAAACATTGTTGCTGTTTTCCCTACGGACGAAAATAGCGTTGGTATAGAATTAAAAAGTTTACGGAAAGTCATCATTTTAAACCTAGGTACTATGGTTTTCAACTTTTTGGGTGTAGACCTAGACTTAGTAGGTTATGAACATGGAAAGTAACACTATCTTGGCAGATATTCTCACTCATTTTACCAACTCAGTTTTGTAAGATGGAAAAACAGGTCATTTTACTCACACAGAAAATATGAAATCTATAACAAGAAGCAACGGAGAAATTGAAAAATACAGCAAATTGCTTTATTAGCCCTAGATTTCCAAATTGTCACAAGAAAGTGGGTAACCATTAGCTTCGTCATTTGTCTCGTTTGTCATTATAACTCAGTTAGGCAGAGATCGTTTTCCCATAATCCACACCATCGCTCAGTCAGAACGAGATGACTTCCTGGTGGTTTTTGCTTTAGCCAATCAGGTAGGGAAATGGAGCGCAGCGTCGTTAATTGAGAACTTTTTGCCGAGTGGATGGATGAGTTCCGTATTTAAATGCATTGAATCTTTTGTATTGACGCCGTTGATCAATCAATCTCCTAGTTATTTATTAATAAAGCCTCTGAGTTCTCACACAAGTTCTATCTCGCTACCGATATATTTTAAAAATCTCTTATTGAGATTTTTTTTACCGTTTATTGTCTGCTTATCAATCCAGCTGATCAAATAATGATAAGAGTCAACAGTGGATTCAGCTGCTTCGCCTGTTCTAAGTTCCAACATTGTGTTGGATCTGAATTTTAATTGTAAATAACTAACTCAAAATGAATCACATCAATTTATCAAGTCCCAAAAGAGCGGTGTACTATGGCAACAGAATAACAGATAAAATTACTGAAACACAGGCACACATGACTCACGTAAGAGTAATATATCGCATCATGACAATACAAATGGTTCTCGTCATCACACAAACCTTCGCTTGCACCTCTAGAAATTTGAACCCGCGACCGCTAGTTTTGTACTTAGCAAAGGTCACGAACTACTAGACCAGACGGCCTTCGAAATATGAAGACTTAAGAAAAACACGAGTCGCTTTTAATATTAACAAAAGAAATTGAGCCGTAAAAGGTCTATGTGATTAGTTTACTAAAAAAAATAAAGAACAAATCAATAGATGAAATCTTTATTATTTTTATAAAGTATTCCCTTGGTGGGATGAAAGAATAACGAAAAGTAAGGGCTTCAGTCTTTACTTTACCTGCGTACCTAAAAAGGTCGTTGTTCTTAGTGGTTTCTTTTGTTTAAATATACCAGTACTCTTATGACTGAAACTGAAAATTTTTAACTGTTATTAAAAGGTCACTCTATAACCAATAGATATTGGTACGACATACAGATGTATGTCTTCTCAGTTTGTTTATAATTTTGTTTGTTTTGTTGGTTGTCCAAATTAAATGCATAAATTTGTATTAACCTTTTGATGATATTTTATTTCTATTGTCTGGTTTACCCGCATCTTCACTGGTTAAATGCTTATATCGTTAATAATTAATCATAAACAAGTTTGTCAAGAACCACTCTATCTACGTAGGTATAATCTTAACACAAATTAAATCTATATAACAAGTTGTAATTGAACAACTTATAATAAGAAGTCAAGAGGCCTTTTGGGATCAGATTTTCGAGACGAGAATATCCTAGAACTCCCTGAGGAACGTGTTCTATTATAAGTTGAAGTAGTTATTAGCGCTGTTGATTGAGTTTAGTGTTCATCACTCGATCTAACCACTCGTGATTAGTGAAGTTATGAACACTGATTTTATTAGCAAGTCATGTGATCGAGACACGCAGTTGGGTCATGGAATATTTTGAGAAGTAGATGGTGTATGAACAATCAACGATTTAAGCAGTAAAAAGAACTGGCAAGAAAAAAGGAAGAGAACTCGGCTGAAAGATCAAATCAAATCAATTATTTATTTGCCAGAATACAGAAAAGATCGTCAACGAAGAAAATTTGAGCGAGACAATATAATCGACAAGGAACTCTATAACTATAATAAACAAACTCAAAAGAATATTATTTTGGGGCTATCAAATATTAAATAAAGTGTTGTAATATTATACTGAAGATAAAAAAGAATAGAAAGCCTATGACTTTGTCTCTCGCTTAATCTCGATGCTTCCTTCTTCCGACTTTCTGATTATTATACTTATTGATTACCCAAATACATTCTAGAAAAAAACCTTTTAACATAAAAGGGTAATTGCGATAGTCTTGATACTTCTGCCTACACTTCAAGACGGACGTCTAGTGTTTATGACGGACGTCAATAGCTAATCAAATTAGGTTTACTCAATAGAGCATACATAAATAACTAGGCTTCAAAGAAATTGGATTATTCGCAATACGGTTCCGCAAATAGTTCTGACGTTTATATGGCCGCCAATTTGGTATGGCCTTAATTGTTATGTTTATTAATAGTAGTTATTGTTTTCGGATTTATTATTACAACCGCAATCTTAATTTTTGCGATTTAATCCTTTTTTTGAAAGTTATGGGTTATGCTTGTAGCATAATAACTTGTATATTTTTAAAAGGGTTTTATCTGGAAAACTCTTCACAGCGGGTTTGTCAAACCATACAATGCAACCTGTATCAATTATTTACAGAAGCTGTTTCATAATAGCATTATTAATGTAATTACACAACAGTTCTCGGAAATTGCATATTAAATCGCCGATTAGTGTAATTATTTCTAATAATCACTACGACGATGCCTACTAAGGTTTGTCTAACTAATAGGTAAATATCGGAAAGGGGGCAATCAATAAAAATAAGAGTTACTTAAAAATCTAATGAAATTATAATATAATGAAATTATATTACAGATTGTACTTCGGAGAGTGTGCTCATGAGCTGCATGAGCTCATACCACCGTCACCTTTCTTCCATCGGACATCCAGACGCACGGCCGGCTACCATCCGTTCTTAGTTGATATACCCATAATCCGCACTAAGCGCTTCTCATCATCTTTTATAATGCGCACAGCTAAAGATTGGAATTCCCTGCCTGCGTCTGTATTTCCGAGTGCATATAACCTGACTCTCTTTAAGTCCAGAGTGAATAGGCATCTTCTGGGCAAGCTCGCTCCATCGTAGATCCCATCTATGCTCTAGAGCAAGATTGGGGTCAAGAGTAAGCCCATCTCAAGTAAAAAATAAATAAATAATAATTTGTCAGTTTTATTGAAGCAAAACAAGTTTATTAAAATTTACATAAAATATTTCATATGCATTACAGATCATGATAACAAGCATTCTATCAGAGTACAGTCAACGGCTCATGAAACTACTACAAAAAGTAATAAATAAATATTCATATTTAATTTGCAATTAAAAATAAAAACCCCATATGTAATTAAAAAGTAATGATACCTACTGTAATATTTTTTTCTCCGAGGATTTAATCCCGTTTCTGATCGTGGTATAAAAACATACATTTAGATGTCAAGAAATCCAGCTGTATGTGCTGAGCTACGAACCCACACCCAGGTGACCCAGATGAGGCAAATGCAAGGTTCCAAACTCCAACCACTACAAATAAATCACTACATAAGGATATAATAATATAATATTTATGAGAAATTGTAACCTAAAGAGCCATCTTTTTAACCTCATAATTGTTTTTATTTATTTGTGATTTTGTATGGCTTTAAAAAAGGTAACGATAACTTTGATCTTCGTCCACCAGTTTATTTTAATATCCTTCTAGAATATTGCGTTGACGCGACTGTTCTCACACAGACCCGGTCCAATGAAAATATTTGCATGGGATTCGCGTCGTTCAGAGGATAAAGTGATTAGACACAACAAACAATATATCTGCATTTAACGCAGCTTGAAGGTTGGAAGGTGAGGATTGGGCGTTACAGCAGAGCAGGCAAAAGTCAACTCTAAATTAATACCGCTTAGGGTTCAAGTTTGAGTTTTTCAGGGATGAAAAGGCTGGCGTTATAGTAATGAGGATGCGGGGTTAGAAGATGCATCATAACTTTATATGTAATGTTTTGTAAACAAAAGCAAACAATAACTGGTAAAATATTACATTTTCATGGCGCCAAAGACAGACTGACTGCACTGACACACACGTTACAAAAACTGACTAGTCTGAATAAAATGTTTAGTCATGATGCTGGGGCTTCACCTGCGTGACGCCTAACGTTCAAATAAAGGCATGATTAGCGTTTACTAAATTAAAGCATTAAGCTACGCGCTAAGTGCGTGGCCACACTTATTTGACGTTTGATTCTAGCGTCTAGCGACTTAGTTAGAGTGTGATCTGTGAGTGTGTCTTTAAAATAAAATAAAACGCCTTCAAGAACTCAATACTTTTCTTATTTTGTCTACTCCATCCTCACTTAATAACTATGCACTTTAACATTTAATTCACAAAGAGTTTTTGAATGTGACCGTGTTTTAACATGTTTAGTGTAGTAGGTGTAGCCACAACAACGCACTTAACGCCCGCTTAATCCCTTTGATGTGTCAAAAGTTACCGCCGTCCGAGCTATCGCCTAGCGTCTAATGTTATTGAAGCAAATTAGCGAACAAAGACCGGACACACCTGCGTATTACGTCAAATAGAGCACTAATTAACGACATTAGACGCAGGTGAAGCCCCAACATGAGAATAACAAAGTAAATGAACTCTAATAATATGACGTCACACCAAGTTACAATCTTTCTATTAACTGAATTCTTAGAACAATCGAATTATGCAAGAAGTGTCTGTTAACAGTTCATTATTATGCTAGAAATTTGTTTACAGTAATAGGGAAAAAACGTACTTTGGAATGGTTTTGAAAACATCAATAAAACTTATGATGACGTTTTCTTGAATATTACACTAAACATCAGTAGCTATTATATTAAATAGCTATAAACACTGAGTATTTATGTCGCTAAGTAAATATCTTGCGAGATTCGGTGCACTATAATTGAAAGAACAGTATGGTCGTTTGAATGGTTTTTTTTATTTATGATTTAAACAGCTTTAGAGTGCAAGTTTGGTGTGGTTTGTGTTCTAATGTTTGTTTAAGTGATAAAGATGTGGAACCAATTATTGCATTCAACGCGCATTTGAGTGTCAAGTGACTTGTTTTTAGACAACTGAAACCTGCTCTACGGAAAAAGTAGCCTTCACGGAATTCAGAAAAAGCAAAACACTGAACACCCGTGTTTTATTGTAAATACTTTCTCAGAATAATTTACTCGACATTGACAGAAATAAACCTCACAAAAAGAAAGTGTTTCCATATAAAATAAAAATAAATATCTTGCCCAATCAAGCCTAATCTACAAGGCCTAGAACAAGTTACACAAATGTAATAGAGAAGAAAACCATTCCGTATGCACTTTAGATTTAATTGCTTCATTGTCAGCCTATGGGATTGTTGCGTCACCGTAGGAAACTCCAGATTCAAGGATGCGTGTGTCGTAACACTGGTTAATACGTATTTAGTAGTATCAGGAAGCGATGCAATTGTTTCAATAATTATATGAATTTATGTGTTACTTTTACAACGTCAGACGTCAATTATATTGGCAGGAACAAAGAATAGTTTTAAAACTCAATTTATTAACCTATTACAAAATGACCATTGTACAGACAACAGCTCGTCCAAACTACCACGAAACGTCAATTTTTTTAAAATGATATTTCATCTCTATATGTTAGACTTAAAGTTGAAAATCAGTTGGATGCCATTAAAATTTTCGGGTAGGTTGCCATTTGACTGTCGTTGTGTCTGTACATGACAACTCTTATGATATATAAGTTGAACAGCTGTACAAAGACAGGTTGTTAAGAAGCAAGGCTTTGGAAATCCTCTTAGGTTTTAGATATCTCCGAGCAGAAATATTAAGCCTAGTAATACCTAGTAGTAGTACTAACTACTCTGGGTATTCGCTTAAGTAATTTTTAAACTTATAAAACAACTAATTGCGCACGAAAGACATTTAAATTATCAAAACAACAGAATGGAAAATAGATCTGGCTGGATTACCATTTGTCCTTTATAACATTTTAGCAAAATAAGATAAGTAGTAGAATATTTTTGCTAATTACCTTAATTAAGTGTTGTTTTAAAAATTGGGACGTATCGCTTTGTTTAATTAAGCCTATTTACAAAAAATAATTAAAGATTTGGTTGGATCAAAATCCTTAGGACAGGATACGATCCCATGAAGCCTCAACTTTAACACCACAAACTAGCGTTGTAAAAGACTTGAGATCTTCAGTCTTAAATTCGAGACTCGAGTCATTTTGCATGACTCGAGACTATTAGTCTCGCAAGTCATGAGTCATTTCGAGTCCTTTTAGTCTTTTCAGTCCTTTGAGTCTTTATAACTATCTTATTTTATATGGTATATTTTTATTTTGAGCGGTGGTAGGCGTCTGGTCACGCTGGCTTAAAGTCAGTCCCAAGTTCTTTTGAAAAGAATCAGTCACGATACGAGTTCTCGAAGTCATTAATCAAGTCATTTTTAAAAGACTCAAATACATTAGTTGGACTCTGACTCGAGTCTTTAAAAAGAACTCAAAAAGGACTCAAGTTCCATTGTTATAAGACTTTAGGACTCAAGACTAAGAGTCTTGAGTCAGTTACAACACTACCACAAACAGAGTCATTTGAGTATATTTTTGTGTTATCCAGATAAACTTTTGGAATAATCTAAATTATTTTAAGCTTTAAGCAAGAGTCATTAAGAGGATTCTATAATTATTCATAGTCACGCAAATGACTAGTTGTTGTTTCCAATTACTAGATCACCAACGTAGGTTAAAATCACCCGTATCGAGTTTCACTGTTTGCAAGAAAGCGTAGATCAGCTGAGTATACGGTTTCATGCGGTATTTGCACAATAGCAAGCGAATCGTGAGTATTGTGACGGCTACAATAGTCGGGTATAGGATGACGACTTAGTGTTGCAAGTAGTCCCACTTCTGTCGTATCGACGTCTCAAAACACGTCCCGCTGAGCCCTGAGTGGGACGCATCGAATTGGTGACCGATTATCAGTTGGCGACAAGAGGCGAGCGGGCGCAACGTGTGGACTGTTTTACTTTGTCCCGATTTTTGTCCCAGTCAGACTTATTTTCTGATGTGAAACAAGTAATCTTCCAACACTAGCGAAGACTGCACTGCAATTCTCGTCGGGTACATAATAACTAATTAATTAACATTTAAATCGTCTGTTTATCTAATTATGGCCGTTTTATGTTGTAGATTTGCAGGTATTGTTCATGATGAGGATATTATACCTACGAGTCTACCCAACCAAACTATTATTATATTGCGTTGTAGTTTCCTCATGGGTTTTAAAATAGCTATCAGCACAAAATACCTACAAGTGCACTGTACATACAGTATACTTACATTGTTCTTATATTCAAGTACAATGTTCTTGTTCATCAAACAAAACTTGAGTGTTTTGGAATCGCTGCTCCGAAAGTTGTAGTCCGAAAGAAAATACAATAGCAATCCGAAAAATAAATTACGAATGTTAAACAGGTCAGGAGGGCTAGCACGATAATGTATCTTTCGTTCGGACGTATAAACCTAACAAATCAAAATAACCAGTTTCATGTGTCAGTCCTCTGATAAAATATGACCAACCCAATCTAGCCGTGTAAAAAACCCGACCGTTTTTAATTCACTTCTGCCTTGTATAAGGGAGTGGATATTTCAATTTGATCGGATAATACGACCGAAGAAACGATACGCTATCGTATTAGGCCTCCTGAGTATGGATACAGTCAATCTCAATATTAAAGAAGGCGAATGTGTTTGAATTCGTTCATCTACTTAAACAACATTCACTATGGGAGTGAAAATCAAAAACCTTAAAAAAAGAGACGCTCCATACTTAATCTTCGTATGACTTATTATGGTCCAACTGATTTTTAAAAGTAAATTATTTTTTTTATTTATGAAAACATTCTCCTCCTTTAATATTTATACTGGTTTATTTTTATTATAATACGATGGAGCCTTTTGTAACGCTGTAAAAGTATTTGTCTTTGACTCAGCTTTGAGATTTTATCTGTTTAGGTCTCTGTTAAGCACTCCACTATTGTATTAAGCCATAAAACTTTCTTTTGTCTTCATAGTTTAATCATTTACGAGGATTATCATGTTATTGTGGTGGATTAGCAATAAAATAACTTTAATAAATCATCCACTTTAGATATGTCGTTTCTACGGTATTAATATAATTCGTGTTTTATTTCAGGTGAGAGTGCGACTGTCGATAATACTCGTATTGCGATTTGGAAATAGCGCGTAGGACTGACTTTTGGTAAAATTCTTATTTAACCTTTACAGCAACAAAAAAACTCTAATAATCAACATAAATAAATAATAAAGTAAAGGAACATTTCATTTGGTAACCTAATGTTGGTATATTTTATTTTATTAACTTTCATCCTAGCATTAATAGTGAACTAGGAAATATCACATACCATATTATTTAAATTGCGATAGTAGGCTTCTCTGCCATATAAGACAGGTACCTTAAAAGATTATGATGTTTAGTCATAGTTCTTTATACTTGACAGTAATCGACCCAGGAAACGCCTTGAAGTCGCAGTAGGAAACTAGGTGCTACAAAGTTGATTTAAAGGCGAATCGTTAGGCGCCATATGGGCAATTACGATTAATAGTTATTATGTATTTTTAGTTTGTATTATACAGTGCTTCATAATTCATAATTTTATCATTTGGATAAAGAGGAATTTATAAGACTAATATGATAGTTTACGGTTAACTCTCCCAATGATACTTTCAAGAGCTTTATTTAAGTAAAACAATGCATATCTAGGTATAGGTAATAGCCGTGATAATAATAACATTTTATTGTAACTGGAATACTATCTGTGAATGTGTTAGAAGATTTGGATTAAGTTGTTAGTGTGTGTGAAATTAAACAATAATAAATAATAATGAGAAATAAAAAAGTACAACTTGTGAATGATGATGAAAGAATGTAATTAATCTAATTAAGCTATGATGACACAATTAAAATGAAATGTCATTGTGATCTTTACACCCCAGGAATAGGGTATCATTGACCCGTATTACACGTATAACCGGGAATAATGAGGTCATGTGTACGTTTAACGCTAATCCAATGTAATAAAGTTCATATTGGTGCGATTGATTGAAGTCGCTCGTAAACACGCGCACCTACATTGGTTGCCAAGTTGCCAACGATGCCATTTTAAATAAAAAAGCAAAACTTCGTTATTTTTTACTTAACAGAAAGTAATTTTCCTCATCAACCCATTCCATCATCAGTAAAAAAAATATTTAATTTGGTATTTTCTAAATTACAAAATTGAGGAAAGTGAGAGAGTATATTATAGTTTACCGTCACGGGGAGTGAGATAGTAGGAGGTAGGAATCTGAAGGATACTGTTGATGTATTTAAAAAATATATAATATACATTTTATTAGCAGCAACCTCTTTTAGCGTAAAATCTAAGAGCTCGTTTTCTTTTGGACTTATCATTGCAACAATATGACAAGCTGCCAACCCTAAACGCAATACACACCAAGAAAACCTATAAAACTATTGGCAGAGAGCGTTAACAGCTAGCCTGAACGCCTGAGCTCTATATTGCGGAAGATCCCTAAAGTCACAACTCAAATGCACTTTGTAGTTCAAAAAGAGACCGTACGCACCACTGGGCACCGACATTCTATGGACCGCGATCTTTAACGTCAATTCTAAGGCATCAGTTCCTAGATAAATGTAAGTTTTAAGATGTTCAAACCTAAATACCTAAAGCACAAGAAAAGATAAAGGTTAGAAAACAAACAATAGGCATGCTAGACTTTCCATAAAAAATCACTTTGCGACTTGAATAATTGAAATTGATAGTGTTAACACAGTGAAAAGACGTTTGAAAAAAAACTGACAATACGAGTAGGACTTACTTGGTTAATATAATATATAAATAAAGTGAAAATTGAAATTCCTACGTAATGGAAAACAATCGCGCCATCTTATCATATCTCGGCTAATCGTAGAGTGCACGGAGGGCATCGATTGCATAGTTAATTGCAGAACGCATAGACGCGACATAAACATTGCATAACCACGTCCTTGATGCTACAACTATTATAGTAGGCAGAGGCACTACACGTGGACTAGATAAAGTTGCACATTGCACACACCTCTACTTTTGTTGCAATAATTATTATTGCCTGCCTAATCTTATATGAATGCCCTTCCTTTACCATTTATTAAGTGAGCACTGATTGAATGATGAAAATATTCAATTACATTTATGATACGAACGAGACGCTGCCCATCCTTTGTTTGCACTTATAAACAAAGGATGGACAGCGTCTCGTTCGTATCATAAATTCAATTGAATACTTTTAATTAATCGTTACGCTTTTTTACCCCATCTTATAGCCCCAAACTTGGCAGAGTGTGAAACAATACCTCCACAATTGCACATTGAACGCTCGGCTGTAGGTCGATTTCATCCAGCGTCTTCCACCTACTCGTACTAACCTTGACTAGGTCGTCAGGCCACTTCCTACCGAAGCTACGTCTTTCAGTTGAGACCTCTTCCTCCCCAAAATTTAATATTTAGTATTCAATTCATGATTATATTTTATTTCTGGCCAGTGTTAACTTATGTATGATTCTTATATTACAAATCTTTGTTCTGATGTTCCGACATTTGACTACCAATAACAAGTCCGGAACCGCAACAAGTTACGCGTGAGAAACAAAAGAGGAAACGTATTGTGACTTGCACACATGTTTTACGTGATACAAGATTGTAATCGCATTAGATAGCGATTGTGATTCCGTTAATGAATGGTTACGATATGTGATGTAACGATTGAGAGCCTTCGTGTCAATCGGCGCGCGCGCTGACGTTTGATCAAGTGGGGCAATCTGTGTTGACATAAGTAGTACTACAATAACCGCAAATAATTACTATTGCGTTGTTATTCTTATCGTAATTGGTATTAGCAAGTTTATTTTTAATTTGAATTACATAGACGAATAACATGTACGTCAGTGCATTATAATTAATTTAATTAACTGCGCTTGTAATTTTTATTTTTTCTATAAAACCTAGAATAATCACGTTAAGTTAGAGCTGAATTGAACTGGAGGAGAAAATATATTTTTTTTATTGTTTGTTTTAAGATAACTATTTGCAATTTATTTTGGACCTTTCCCACATCTACAGCTTGCTTTCTAGAAACTCTTAAAGATTGGCCTTGATGCCTGTACAATTTTATTTATTCTATATCCCTAGATGAAAGTAACGTGAAAAAATCCCCGTATTCAGTTCAAACTTCAAACGAAGAGGATAGAAAACATGCAGCTCGCCGGTTCTTGCATTCCTATAAACGTGAGTTGATCTATTCATTACTATTCAATGGACGAGCTCGTTTTACTTTCCAAACCAGAGTGTATAAAGGTTGAGAGGTAAGAAATGGACGTCATGTCCTTTTTATTTAACTAACTCCTTGGCGTAGTTGTGCAGTGTTTCGTACAAGCAAAGGATTCAATTCCCAGCTAGAGTCAATTTAAAAATGAACTTTTCTACATTACCGCGGGTCTAGGTGCACCGGTAAATACTTAAATAGCCATGGCTAAATTCATTTATTGGTACCTTATGATTAAACAAGGATCTTATCTCCTGATACGAAACGAAAACAGAAAAAATATTTCTATGGAAATATTATATTTACAAGGAAAACCATAGTCTATAGGGGATTTCATTTATTATAAGTACTCATTTCAAATCACATAATCATATCATTATCATCGAACAGTGATAATTAATTATTTAATTGACAACGTGGGAATGTACTCATCGTTCTTGTATTGTACGTAGTAGTCAAACGAAAGAAAAAGATATTTTTCCTACTGCGCTGCACGCAGTAGTTACTACGACTTACGTTTACGTTACGACCAAGTCATGAAAACGCATTAAAATTAATTTGCAATAATCATTTTATGTAACACAATGACGCCTGTGTAAGTTTTATGCCAAGCCTAGCAGGTATCACGGAATGAGTAGCAATATTCTAGTACATACTTATTTTCTTTTGTTCTATTTTATTTAGATGTGATGTCGGCCTCGGCACTAATATTTTTGTGAGAGCGGAATAAATTTTCTTTGTGCTTAGTTATGTCTATGAAATTCTACATTAGTAAAAGGCTCAGATTTGGCTTACTTAGAGATCTCAATTTTTAACATTTCTCTAAGAAATTTCTGAATTAATAAAACTATCTTACATAATTTTTCTTGCAATTTATAAACTAAAACATGCTGTTCTGCGGTTGTTTTGTTCTTTAATAACCAAATGTTCTAAAGCTCGTCTGACCAAGGGTTACTGAGGTCAGATAGCAATACTTCCAAATGTTATTATCAGACTTGGCGAATGTAAGAACATGGTTGTATAAAGCGTACTTCGACTAGAAACGGAAGAGAATAATGAAGCTATAACATTAGCCGTAAATAGAAAGCAAAATAACACACAATGAACCTCTAAGGAGGTGCCTAAAAGCAGGGTCATTCGTGATCGTGACAGAGTTTTTTTTTACTTCGGTAATTAAAACTAGTTAAAATGTGAAGCGTAAAACTCTTCTGTTGATGAATAATAACGGTGTTTACTTTCCGTAATCAGTTTAATTGAGCGACAGAGCTCAAATTGATTTTAAAACTCATCTCGGTCTGGACGAGCGGTGCAACGTTATGTATTGTATTTGTGTATCAGTTGACCGACTAGGAAAAGGAGCATACTTTGAGCATTTACTTTATCTAGCTTACTGGGTTCTACATATTTACAAGATGTTTATTTATGTTTGTGTACTAGGTGAACAAGGGTTCTCGCGAGGCAAGCAAAAACTGAAAGATTCAGCGTAAGCAGGCTTCCCTCCCGAAGGACAAACGACCTAGTCAAGGTAACGGGTAATCAATGGATACAAATGGCCAGAAACTTTCGAGGTTGCATCTAATAGAATACCCCAATAGATTGCTTTCAAAGATTGATGATGATGAAAAAATTCTTGAAATGAAACTGGACTTAAGCATTTTAAAAGCCAATTCACAAAACAATTTGTATACCCGAATTCCTATTACAGACGTGACACAATTTTCACTGAATAGGTATACCTACATACTTTAAAAGAAAAATAAACTCAAAACGAACGAAAACAAATAAGCGTTCACTAAAATTTCTAACAAAACAACTGAAGAGTAGCAAACTACTTATTAATTCAGCGATATAAACTGGAATGAAAGCAGAGCGACCACTCCGTGTTCACAGGTATTTCTTAGAAATATAGTTCTACTTAGCGTAGGCTAATTGTTTTAATTGTTTAATACATGTTATGTGAATATATTACTGGAGTCGTACAACGTCATTCACTGCAATTAACGCCTACGATAGTAACATTGTCACTATTAAAATTAAAAACAGTTTATATGCACGTGCAGTATGGTTTGTAACTTAATTAACGTTACAAAAACCATGCACTTTCAAGGGTCGTTTTATGAACTTATTAAGGCATCAGTTACCAAATTTCGAACTAATTTTGATTTAATTACTTCAAAAGACAAGGGTTTTTTTTTAGTTTCAAGTAATAGCACCTAATTTAAATAAAGCAATGTTACATGGAAAACTACCAGTAGACTCATGTCTTTCGTGACGATAACGTTTATATCTGTAATCCGGCTTTACATAAAACATTAAACCTACAAATAGCGCAATAATAGAAATGTCAAAGAAGTTAGAACTAATAACAGCTACTACATGGCGACACATGAAAGAGTTTACACAACTTCGTATAATGTATGTTTAATTAATCATAAACTATTTTATTAGATTTATGAATTTGCATTTTAAAATTGACATTTGTTGTTTCCTTGGAAATAATGCTGCAATATATCTTATTACGATGATTACAGAGGACAGTTAATCCCCGATTTCAAATAACTAAGTTCATCACTTATTGAGTATTTTTCGGGCCAAATGTATTTTTTTAGTATTTTGATTATAATAGCTTAGGAACAGTGTCATAATAAGGGCAAAGTATATTATGAGAAAATGCATAGATCGACAAAAAAACTAGCCAAGTAAAAGCCGGACTCACAAACAAGGATATAAATCTACATGAAATGTTTAAAAGAAAATTAATCATGAGCTTACTCGTACCTACCTAAGAAGAAATCTGATACCCTGATGACATCATGAATCCATATAGCCAGGTGCATAGTGCGTGCATGTATGCAAACACGACCTTTTCCGTATGCAAGTTTACTGATTGTTGTCATTAGGCTGCGTTAGTCGTAACTGCGCAAGTTGCAACCCGGATATTGAAAGGAGTGTGCATTCACCCAGCGTCGAGGTTGCCAACCTTTTCTCATGATTTATCGACCCTTCCAAGTTCACGCGGCAATAGAAACCACGAGGTCGGCCTGGGTCGATAATACCGACCAACTGTTGGCTGTATCACGTACGACCATTGTCTTGAACCTTTCTTAATCTGACCTTTATGGCACAAGGAATAAGGACACAAATGCGATTTGTTCTCATCTACTTCTTCTGTTACATCACAGCAGCAGGAAGTTATGTAACGTGTAAATTAAGCACGTACAGTGACGTTTTGTAACTGCCAATGTTATGGGCAATGTCATGATTAGTGACCCTCGTATACTGAATTTTGATAAGGAAGCGATTGTGTCCGTCGAGTAACGATATAACTAATGGACTATTAAGTGCAGCAACTAATGGACTATATTAAGTGCAGCGTCTAAAATTGGCAATTCTATGGTTAAAGAGAGTTGCAAGTTTGACTGTGATGTGACTAAGCTCAGGGGGCAGCAATAAATAAAATTAACGAACAATTGTCTCAACAATAACAATCACACTAATTATCTAGGTGGCGTATAGATAACGGATAAACATCCATGACTTCGGTAAAATTCTGATAATCTTTACACGAACATTTTCCGGGATTCGGACCTACAACTGGTGGCTTTGTAGTTCAGAGCGCAAACCACTAGACTGAGACTGACGGTTGACTTACTTGGTGAATAAGTTAACGCAATATTAACTTTGCGGATCAAATTCAAATGCACTTCAAGACGGTCTAGATTGCAGGAAACATGGACAAGAATGACAAGTGCTGTTCAACCATATGCAAGCAACCGCCCTCAAGTTTGTGAGGAAGCGGATGGGGATTAGGTGGTACTTTAGTTGCTACTTGAAACCGCATATCCTTCCTTTATATTCTCCGCTGTTTGGGTGAAGATTTTAGTTCCCATGACGTCAAACTTGTACTTTTGTTGCGGCCTACTTGGTAAACCAACAATCCCTAAAGGGTTTTCCATCCCTTCTAATTAAACAGGCTTAACACCTCTGATGTACCTGTATGCTCGGAATACATAAGACATCAATTGATATAACAATGGCCCGCGCACAAATGTGTGCGCGACGCGAGCTTAAGAGACACTGTCGAAATCACCAACAAAATATTTCGACCAAAATTTTATCTTCGAGATACTCAGTTATATAAATAATATACGTGCAAGACTGCAACACCCATTTGGCTGCAGTCCGGGTGCATTTAGAGAAATTGGCGACGAAACTGTCACGATAATATTAATAAAATGTTATGCAGCGTACTAAAATAATTCAGATGGCTGCGGTACAATTCTATTAATTCAGTGTAGAATATAAGAAATTGTTATCTGAAACTAAAGATTTAGCCCTTGCGCTAAATCTTGCAATTGAGATTTCTAAATTAATAAACTTTCACAAAAATAAAATATTACTTAAATTAGTTCCGGAAATAAACAGATGTCGTGTTTGTGTATGAATTGTGTGCTTAAGTGTTTTTTTTAACAAATCTAAAAGAAAACCAAAGAACCAAACCAAATTGCGCAGACAAGGAAGAAAAATCTAAACCTACATTGCATCGATTGAATAGGTTTCACTTCCACTTATTAAAATAAGTGAAGCATTCTAGGAAGGCCTGAAATAGATTAAGTGTAGGTAAATAGGTCAAACAGGAAGGAAATAAACTCGAACTATTAAACTAATTCCACAATTACTATGTAATTAAGTGATCTGTCGTAATACAACTGTAATTGCAAACATTATGAAGGGTGTTTCTCGGAGCTTCCTTTTATTGCCTTATAAGTTTTTAGAGTTTCTAGTGTCATTTTACTATAGTAACAACGTAAATTCAATTTCTCGTACCATAATTTTACACTATTGCATAATATTTGGGGAGAATGTTCACGATGAAATGAAGAATATATTAGAAATCTTAAGTTTAGTTAGGAAACTCCTAGTTTGTCTTGGCTTTTGGTGTGCATCTGCGAGGCCGTACTACAAGCATTTGTGAAAAAAAATTACCAAATAAACTATTTATTCATTTATCTAATGACCGATTTTTCAATTACTAGATAACTCTTTAAGTACCTATCTGACGAATAAAATTGACGTTTTGCCACATTTTCTATGCAAAAATTGTCAACATTTCAATCATTTTATTAATTTGTCGTATAAACGGATCTGGCTTTTTAAAAATGGCCCTAAATAAATAGTGTTATCGGGGAAGCAATTGTTGACGACTGATCGTTTCCTAAAATAGGCAAATCAGCTGACAGCTGTCATAGGCGTATCACCTCGACCGCGGCGCATCAATCGTATGCTTTCGGGCGTTTTTCTGATCAGGGGGTCTAGCGCGAAGTGACAAATCCGATATATCGGCCGATTATTCGTGCATTTCCTAATATGAAAAGCAATCGGCCGGTCGGTTTGATCGGGCATTTCAGTCGATTCGACCGATCATCATTTGACATTAGTGGCATCGTAAACCCTACTCTGAAGTGTATCGGTCCGACCGAACATTTGAGTTTGACAAGAGTTTTATCGGAGATCTAATGTCAAATTTTACGACATCTAAATAGCTATCGTCTGACCATCGTAAATGGACATATTTTTTAACATGCTTAGAAATCTTGTATTTTATACATACCTAATCATTGTTTACAACAAGTTTCACACCTCCAAGTTAAAACTTCATAACCACCGCATAGCACAAGTACAATTTTACGACACAAATTATTGTAAACGTTATAAAATCTATCAAATATAATAGTTTGGTATGCCGGCTTGACAAAACAATTCATTTCTTCTTATTTTGCTTTAATGATGAAACTATTAGAAATGCACTACTAGCACTAAGCCACGAATCCCTAAAAATGCAATAGGTGGCAACACAACCATATTTTGTCCAATCTTAGAGACCATTATATTTGGTCGGATTCGCGCTGACAGTGTGACAGACAGCTGATCAGACCAGAATAACAAACGCAAACTGTTTTTATGGTTTCAAACTGTAACACGTCGTTATAATATTATTTTTATTTTTCTTAATTTAAAAAGCATTATTTAATAAATATGATCTCATTTTCTACAAAAAACTTATTATTATGCCACATAACGCCATCTATCGAATTATTTTCAAACTACTTTGCGATCGAGTATCTCAGGACAATTTTTAAAATCAATAAGAAAGCAATGACATTTCATGTGTTCAGCATTTATTTTTCTAAATGTCATAAACAATTGGAATGGTGCAATTTTCTTAGTTTAGTAGTTAAAATTGATTAAAATAAACATTTTTCTGTTAATAGAAACCATGTTTACGCATAAGTTTACCAATATTTTGAATCGGCAAGAGACTTTTACAAAACCGGTAAAATTTTAATACGTAGTCATAACACTAGCACTCAGTATCATTCATTCCGATACTCTTCTACAATTGTCTGTGGCCACGATAGAACTTCGCGATTTCGATGTTGTTTCGCGCTAAGGTTCCAATCGAAACTTCGGTCGAGGATCGGTCGGATGCGAACATTCGGATGGTACATTTCGCGCTAGACCCCCAGTATCGTCAGTATCGTTTTATTGGAGAATACCATTTATTACTAGGTAGGTAGGAAGCGCCATAATAACAATATACATGTTTAGTATGCATTAATAGAGCAATTAATTTGCTCAGTTGGGTCGGCGGCTGGCACGGCATACGCAGTAAATAGAACAGTGGCCAAGCCACCAGGATTGTGTAACAAACGATGTGATTAGTGTACCATCAGAAACAGATATTGCTTTTTAGAAACGTTTGGAAATTAATAGAATTGCACAGACGACTCAGATGGCGTTATGGTTCGATTATCAGTTTTGACAATAGTCCAAGGTTCGATACACAGTTTGGGTCAATTTTAACTAATCTTAAACTTACATTTGTGCAGTTTAACTTGCGTCCTTATAAAACATGAAAAGCGGAAATCAACTGTTGATTACGCGTACTAACGAGACAACAGCCTACAATATATCCAATGTGCAATCTCTATGAAATAATGGGAAGATCATTATAGAATCCATTAAAGTAAATGATGCTGACCAACACTAACTAACCATGTATATAGAATTACTACATCCGCGACATAACTATTATTACTTAACATCACAAATAAATAGCAAATCTTATACAGGGTGTAAAAAAGGCTTCACGAAGCCTTAAACCACGAATTCTATACATAAAACCAAGTAGAATGCAATAAAAATAATTGCTGGGAAATGACTTTTATTTTTGGGTATCAAAAAAATAAACTTATTTCTAACCCGCAATGTATAGCGCGCACGCCACAGACTATGCCTGTGTGTGTAAGCGGTCGGCGGGCGAGCGGGTGGCGCGAGAGCACTGCGCACGATTCATTGCCGGCTGTGCCCTTTAAAGACCTTTTATGAAAGAAGCACTGAAAATTTCTATCATGTTTCTTTGTAAAAAAGTTTAGTATTATCAAACAGAAGTCAATTTTGTAAAAATCTTTTAAAAAAATTGTAACTTTGACTGTCAATAACTCGGTAACCCGTCATTTCCCAGGTATAGTGTAAAAGAAAAAAATGATCGTAATAATACGTAGAATATGTGGTATTCGGCTTGGTTAAGCCTTTTTTTACACCCGATATAATCGTCATTATGTAACTATTGTATAAAATCCTAATTTATTAGTTAACTTTATTGTAGGAATTGATTCTACTGCTCAAATACAGCACCTTTTTATGGTACCAACAATGAAATCTAAAAAAAACACCTTTCCATACAAACTGATATCAGACTGAGCGGCGCAGTTTAGTATGGGAAACCGTTCGTTCAGCGATTTTACAAAAGTATTTGCGCGCGCGAATTTATTCTGTTGCATTTTTATTCGACCTTGCAAACCTTATTGTATGGTAATATAATAGCCATAAAATATTACTGTCGAGAGTGGTAAGAAGTTAGGAATAAAAATAAATGTATTTCCTTTAAAGAAAAATTTACAATTAACAGTTATTGCAGGTCCACCAGGCTAAACCTATCGTATGGACTGTAGAGATAATATTGTAACGTTGTAAAATGTTGTCAAGAATTCTTAAGACAATTTACTTTAAAAAATCTACATGTTAAGTACGTATCTCTAGGTGGTTTTTGTTTCATGGTGCGTTTAGTTTAGCTAATTTAATCATAATTAGCTAAACTAAACAACCAAGTAGCGTACGACCATTCTGTGTCAATAAAGTAGGTAAAGTCGCACTTCATAAAATGTATTGCTGAGTCTAAATTGGTAAACAATAAAATTATATTAATTATATACGGAAGAAACCACAATATACCTACTGGCATACTGAAATATGTTCCTGTTACAATAGGTACCGTTTGGTTACACAGGTGTTCTGTAATAAATTCAACAAACTTTTCCGATGTTTTGATGCTAATATTATCTTTTGAATTGTATGCCAGAAGTGCTAGAATATGCACTAAGATAATCCATCCTGAAAGAGTAATACTACGTAATATTATAAATTCCTAAGTACCTATCTGTCAGTCTTAAACTTTTACGGCAGAACCGCGGTAGGTACCAATTTTTTTTAATGTGTTACTATTACCTACGGAGCTTGAACTCTAGGAAAGGACATAGTCGGTTTTTATAATGCACTCTTCTAGTTAATAAAATAGCAAGTGACAGATAAATTCGTATTTAGATTTTCTCTAATTTTTCTTTTTACCCGACTGCCAAACGAGGGTTATGTTTTTTACTAGTGCGTGCGGAATAAGAAACATGTAAACAGAAAAATATTCATACTAATTATGGATATTTTAATACTTAGTGCACTAAAAATATGAATAAAGGCCTATTATAAAATGCGAATGAGTTATACCAAATAGACAACACAATAGATTTAATTAGAATTTAAATACGTCTTCATGACCACGGGCATTATTACAGTAGCCAGATCAACTTGTAATCATTCTGTATGCAATGATTACATAAAATGAGTATGAACGAACATATAAAAAAATGTGGAAATTAAGTATGATCGATAAGTTTTATAAAACTTAAGTACTTAAGGCAGATGTTTAATCGTGAGTAAACACTAAAACATTTTGTTTGCTGCAAGGTGAAAGTGACTTTGAATAAACGGGCATGTTTTCTCGTTACTTTTATTATTATGTACCAAGGATCCAACTAGTGCATATTCAAGAACACCGAGTTGTTTTTATAATAAGTCTTAGCATAGAATAAATTTATGAGAAATAGGGATTGACTAGTTAGGCAGAAAACTGAGCAGACTTCTACTTCTAAAGCTTTGCCGAGTTTTCAAGTTATGCGTATGTACCCCATACGCTTAGTAGTTTGGTTGGAAAAATCTGGTGATTAATTTCGGTCCGATTGCTATTCGATTTCCAAAAATCTTTGCAAAGAGAACATGACCATTTTATTTATGGGCATTCCGGATTACTAACATTTTCTGATGGTAGATATTCTGCCAATACTTCCAAAAAGATGTAATCCCAATGCAAGTCCTGGGTTTCTCACCCACCACACAGGAGCTACCAGTATCCTATTGAAACTCAATGTAACGGGAATTAACACGATCAAAATTTAGGTACTAAATGTTCAGTTGAGTCTACAATCAAAAACAAAGTATGGAAATTTGTAAGTATTTTTTATCGTTTTCTTAATATTCGGACAGAAAGAAAGCGCACATAATGCTCATCGCAAGCAGAGGTCAAGTCGAGAGTTCAAGGCGTATTTCCATCGATTTGTTGATCAGACAGTTATCAAGAATTTTTTTAATTCTCAATTCATGTCGAAATGCTTTCGGTATTATACCTTTTATGTGCTACCTACTCAGTACTCGTATTACACATTATATATAAGATACTTGTCCATCTAAGTATTCCTTTGTTCCGAATGCGTTGCTATGAAACTTCGAGTTGTTGTGCACGCCAGGGAAGGTTTTTTAATGAAATCAAATACCACACAAACGATGTCGTGAGCAACAGTTAGTGCCATAGAAATGAAGTTTTGAGGTTGATAGCGATTTTTATTGATATTTAGACCAGGGTAAAACCTATTAGCATAACCAGTGCATATCTAGATGGAGAAGTGGCAAATTCTGTTATTTTTTATTTCTTAAAATAAGTGAGCCGGTACGTAAAGTTCAAGCAAAATATTATAACTCGAAATCCGTTCCGTCTGCATTATTTTCACAGACACTATTATTCGACTGCTCATATCTTCAATTTGCATAACTCGATCCGGATCGTTGACAACATAAAGATGACGCAGATATCTTTGTGATTGTATTTAACCAAATCGGGAGTCTTATCCATCTAGCAAGCAACAATAAATGGACACTTTTAGCATCAAAGCACGGAGCTGTTTAGCATTCAAGGCCTTTCCTAAACGCCTCCATGAATGAAACATGGCGGATTGTGTTTTTAATATACTAATTTATAAGCGTCTGTACTCAGCTCCCACAAGGAATACCTATTATTAATTAACGCACTTAAGTATGATAAGCTCAATCACATGCAATATTAGCCATTACATTCAAAGTTTAATTAGGTTTTGAGAGGCTCTTATTCAAATTGAGTAGAACATGATAAAAAGGAAAAAATTTGCTGTTTATTATAAATCAACAACAAAGAAAACAAGTTAAAATAATATACTTGAGATGATTTGTACATTATCTATTTAACTAGTGACACACCCACTTCGTTAGAAAGTCAACACAAATATTCTGGATATATTACTTCATCTAACCAAACTATTCCATTGCCCATGCTAAACAACCTTGGTTTGCACCGAAATCAATAATCAATTCAACACAGTAACGATACAATTTTTTATTAATACCAATACGAGATTAAGTCAAAACTTGGAATTGTACTTGCAGAGGCAGAGATGTTTCCAATCCCAACTCCTAAGTTGCAGGAACAGGCGTCAGGAAAAGGACTTACCATAGTCCAGCTAAAGATTTTAGCGCTTTGTCAGAAGAGGCTTAGTGCTATTTATTCTACTACCTCTAATATATTCTGTGTAAGTATATTAATATGTTTAATTGTGCAGAGTACTCTATTTACGTGCCGTGAACACAACTATTATTCTTCCTCTTCCTACTAACACTTTGTTCCTATTTATGTTCTGGGTATGCTTGACCGTGATCCTAAAATCCACAATCCACAAGTCGGTGTATTATTTCATTTGGAGCGATTTCCATTTAATTGCCATAACCCTTGGACCTGATACAAATCAACTAGATTGTTTAGAACAAATCTTCAAATCTTGTGCTATGTGAATGTGCAGATTTTCTGAAGATTAAAGTTATCATCGGTCTAGATTTATCCGAAATTAATAGGATTTTTAATTTTTAAAATGTGCGAGAATCTTCAATCGTTTAGCAGTTGGTGCATGCTGTGGTTTATAATATAATCACGACAGACGGTATATGAGGCGAGACTCCCAACCACTAAGCTTGCACTGCTATGCAGGAGATAATTCCAAATTCCAATATCAACTCAACTGTTTGCTATATTTAAAATCAAAAATATGCAAAAGCACAAAATCCTTTATAAATAACGACCATACCATTTTATGAAACATCTGTTACCGTTTATTTTTACTCGCCTGAAAACATCACGTTCGGTTTATTAAGAGCCCCACGAAGTATTAAGAAATGCCCCACGCCAAGACAAAACATAAATAAACTTCGAGATAGTACACATTTAAAAGTATTTTATGGACTAACTAAACTTCATGTGAGAGCATTTTATGTACACTCGTATTACTCTCTTACAATTTATTAAAAAAAACGACAACCCCGTCAGTCAATTAGCCGTATTTTTTTGTGAACATTAATCTATTTTTTGCTTTAGTCAAAATAGCAGAATGATTCAACTTTAGTCCATTATCCTGCATCCGTGAATATTCGAACATATTTTGCATCATTGCATCTTGTGAAGAATAATAATGTAAAATCCTCTTAAAATCACGCAACCTTAATCTAAAAAGAAGGCTCGGTTGATAAATCTTTTCGATGCAGCAGATGCAAAAAGCATCATCTTTTTCCTTACTCCTCGAGCTCAGGTTATCGACATCACAGCACACTGCATCCTCATTGTGATAGGTATTTGCGACATTTCCTTATACACTAAACCATGGACGACTGATGCACTGGTTATTATTCCTACAAAAGTTCTCTCGAGGCCGTCTGGCTTCCGGTCGGCCATATTTGTTTATTTATAGGCCGCAGGAAGTACCAACAAAACGTGTTTCTTAATCCTATGCGCGATCAGATGGAACCTTTCCTGCCAAGACTTCCTTTTGTGACGGTGTTGCTAGTTCAAATAAACCGTTTGAAAGGTAAACACATTGTTTACCGAAAAATTATAGTGCAAGCAAATACGCCTGTAAAGTATCTGTGTATTTTAACATTCTATGACGAAACTTTAGATTAAAAAAAATAAACATGTGATCTTAATTTATTGTGAAGTTACTAAAGTAAAATACTGGTTAAGGCGCTCGAGATACGAGTCAAAATGGAACTTAATCTACTATTGAATGGAAGAGTGCATTTTCTGAGGCAACTGGCTAGGGAGAGTAAAAAGGGACAAGTGAGGTTAACGACATCTCCGGCCAAGGGCAATGTATTAATAGTTTGTTTTGTAGTCATTTCTACCGCCTCGCAATTTCTCTTCTTGTCTAAAATCTTTAACTTGGCCACTGGCCACTTCCATTGTAATTTAATTTACACTATATTTAACCTCCAGAATGCCAAGTCGACGAGTCAAAATTAAAGATATTTAGGTCGTCTATAATATTAATTGACAACAGATTTCTCAACACGGCTATGAAAAACATAGGTACAACATAATACAGACCACGATGAAAAGAAAAGGACAAGTAAAATTTGATATTTGAAAAGCTTTCAAGCTTATACCATCGTCTAACTATATCCAAAGTTCCAGACCCACTTGCATAAATGACTATACTTAGCTGAATAATGCTTACTCTTTTTTTTTCGCTTCGTTATAATCCCATTGTAGGGATGTTAAAACCAATATATGGTACCTACTGGAATATTTCATGAGAAAATAACATCGTGCTCATGTCGCTTGAACGAAACGACGAAAATAAAATCATTGCCATTCAATCATAGTGAGTCTCCCACACAATTCATCCAATACCTACCTATATCAAAATGGATCGACATGATGTAATCAGGCAGCCAGAGGCAATGAAACAAAAAAAATCATCGTACACTTTTAACGTCTGGTAAATCTCAAGTTAAATGCGGGCAGGAAGTGCAGCGGCCACCCATCACGTTTGAAGTGGTGCTTAATCAAATTCGGTCAAACCGAATCTGAAACAAGGCGAGCCGTTCAACCCTCATGATCATTGACCCGTATAAGATAACAGTAACTGGGTTTGGAGTTTTATTGGAACATCATTGGCTGGCATTCAACTCCGCTTAAACAATAATAGGATATCACTTTTCTGGATCAATGACCGAGTGCTTCATGATCTGAATAACCGATATTTCTGTACGCGAATGAGGAAGTGTTCCATTGTTTTATATCGTACGGAAATCAATAACCACTCTTTTGGCACAGAATACCTAATAGTACTACTTTTGGTGTGAAGGAGGTGCAACAAGAAACAGAAACCTCTTCAAATATTACAAAATAAGGTACGACAATAAAATATTAAACCGCGTATATTTTGTTTTCCTTATAAATTAACAGTAACTGTCTTCGACCAAGGAAAACAATATTTTAGCCAGAACATAAATCATAATACACCTACCACATCGTTTTTCAAAGGAATCGAAACAGGACAAAGACATCTGACCCCAAATTAATTAGTCACTTTCCATATCATAAATACACGGTTCAGTTACTTTCGCAGAATATGAGTGCATGTTTATGTTTATGTATTCTTAATAAATAGGTCAGTGAACAATAGCAACATTGCAACTGTCATAGTCATAGTGTTCACACAAATCACATAGTTCGAGTAGTTCGAGCATACTTATTCGAGTTATTAAAAAGTTTTTCGTTAGTGCCATGAATAAGCACTTGACTTATAAATAAAAATATATTTAAACCATAGATATAACAAAAAGAAGCGGTGTTCCTTAAAGCTTTCTGAGACACAACAGAAATGTAATTATTATCACGTCTATAGGCGTGGTGTGTCCAGGAAAGCGTTAAGACGTATTCCCTACAAACAAGAAGCCGTGGAGCGATAATATAAGCAAAGCTGCTGGCAGCGAATAGAAACGAATAGGGCACTAGCAAGGTCATGACGTGGTAAAGATGATGATGATGCACTTTAGATTGACCTATACTGTTTCCTGATTTTCTCAAGACATAATATTCCAGAAGGTTCTCTTATTGTTTTGACGTCATATATTCGATTGTTATTGTTACAAAAAATTACGTCCTTAGCAAAAACAGAAAACGCTAAAAATTAATTAATGCTACGGCGATGTTTTAAAATTAAGTACGGTCGCGTCGCGTCTGCAGCAAAAGTAAAGGCGCATCCCATACTGATAGTCATAAATGGAAATTTTAGTTGAGGGTCTTAAACATGGTTAAAAGCAGTCGATATTCCACACTAAATGCTGATATATAATCAAATCTATACAATCCTTGGATTTTAACGTCAGCCTATAAATAGGTAAGCGACTTGTATGTAACAGTTTCTGTCTACTTTTTTTAGTTATTTTATTTAGGTTTTATTTCACAACGCTAGCTTAAACTATAACTTCAACCAAGGCATGCACTAATATGCAGGTGGCATTAATTAAATCAAAGTAATATGGAATCCTTAGTAACACCTGCCCACATGTGACAGACAACACCTAAATCCTATTATTGAAGAACTCTGAACAAACGAGTGCGAGCACATGTGATAAAAGCACCGTTCACTCGCTCATTATGCTTAATTGGATAAGTAAATGAGCAATAAGTATACGTATTAGTCATTACTGGTCTAAATAAGAATTAAGGGAAAACGTAAACATTATTGTAGTGTAATATTAAGCGATGTTTATAAGGAACAGGACATGATTGTCGTAAATTTTTTCAGGCTACGTCTATTGTGATGAGTACTGATGAGGCTAATTTGAGACGGAAGTTTTGTAAAAAAAACAAGTATAAATAAATTTAATTATTTATTAATACTTATCCATACATTTACCTTTACCAGGGATAAACAAACTAGTAGGTATCACAGTAAACGTTTTATTGTAACAATCAATAAATACTTAAACGATTTTGGATACATCTACTTTATAAAATATTTTATGTTACTTTATTTAGTAAAAGTGTAAAACACTGAAATGTCAAAAACAAGATTTGATTTATTGTGTGCCGGTCTTGCCATAATCATACGTGTTTCGATTATGACTGTCCCAACCAGTTATTGTTCGAAACAGATGAATTTCAAATCAGTTAATTAGCAAGCCAAACGACAATAAACCTACGTCACAATCACAATGATACCTTGTGGCGGCGGAAGTCTGCTGCAACTATTTATCGGTAAAGAATCGCATTTAACTTATGCATCCTTCGATAATAAAGAGTCCAGTGGTCCCCGCTTGTATGGCCATGAATCATGTTTGTAGAGATGTGACACGAATGTCGACATCGATAACGGCAAAAGGCACTGTCCCCCCGCCTGGCACGGCACGTACCAGCGTACCAGCTCATGAATTCGGGATAACTATATCAATTCGATTTGTTGCCTCAGCAATCTAATTTTTTGTTGAAAAACTAACACTCACAATTCACAAACAAACTTTGTGTACCCCTTCTGTTCAGATATTAAAATTAAGCAGGACAATTATGAATAATTTATAAAAGATTAACGGCACTGCAAAAACGTATCGATGCCAAGTGCAGTCCTAATTAAGTTTAAAGATGGCGGCTGCAACATGGTAGCCGGTGAGTGTACCGATGCATGCTACGTGACGGAGAACACGCATGTTGTGCAATTTTCAACTTTTAACAGTTAACTTACGGATGCAGGGAAAACCAATTGAATGTTTCAAGACATCATGCGGTTACAGCTCTTTAGCCGAACTGCGAAGATTTATTTTATTGCTTCTTTTATTGGTAGACTTAAAATTACTAGTATTATTTTCTAAGTCCTATAGCCTCTACAATCCACCCAAGGGCATTTAATTAATTAAATTAAATTGTTTCCACAATCACACCAATTATCTAGCCCCAAACTAAGCAAAGCTTGTGCTATGGCGACTAGATAACGGTTAAACATACTTAAAATACGTTTATAAACATCCATGACTTAGGTGCAAATGCTCGTGCTCATCTCACAAACATTTGCCCTTCGCGGGATTCGAACTAGCAACCGCCAGACATCATAGTCCAGAGCGGATTTGATGAACCAATGATGGACTTTTTATGCGTAAAGTTTACACAAGTAGAGGTAATTTGTTGACTATTTTATAGAGCTATCGGACTGTCGTTATCCTGTGGGTTCAGTGAAACCAGACACAATAACAAAATGTTTAGATAACATAAGTATGTACCATACCTGGAGGTTTTTTAACTAATGAACCAAAGGCCATACTTCCCGATTTGGGCGGGACAGCAGCTTTTGAGCTGTGTCCCGCCCGCTGTCCCCAAACCAAAATTAAGTAAAACTTTCTCGTTTTGACAAAACAAAGGCGTAGCAGTAAACATATTATACATAAATCAACATACGACTCAAACTGAGAACCTCTTTTTTTTAAGTACTACATTTATTTTTCCGAAACTTTAAATTTTGAATCTATGAAGTGGTACTACCGTACATAACAATGGACGATTTTTTTAAACGCATATGAAACAGTAAAATAATTTATTTTAAAACATAAAACCAGTTGTTGCTTGCGACTTCGTTCTCGCGTAGTATTAATTCAATTCAGCAACCTTGCCCAATGTGCGTCCGCTGAACTCACTGAAGTTTCATTGCAATCGGCCGAATTGTCTAGGAACGAATAACAAACATTCATTTTTATATAAAAATATATCGGGTGTAAAAAAAGGCTTAACGAAGCCGAATACCACATATTCTACGTATTATTACGATATTTTTTTTCTTTTATACTATACCTGGGAAATGACGGGTTACCCAGTTAATGGCAGTCTAAATTACAATTTTTTTCAAAGATTTTTTACAAAATTGACTTCTGTTTGATAATACTAAACTATTTTACAAAGATACATGATCCGCTTACACACACAGGCATAGTCAGTGGCGTGCGCGCTATACATTGCGGGTTAGAAATAAGTTATTTTTTTTTGATACCCAAAAATAAAAGTCTTTTCCCAGAAAATTTTTTTTTTGCATTCTACTTGGTTTTATGTATAGAATTCGTGGTTTAAGGCGTTAATCCTTTTGATACACCCTGTATATGTAAAATACACATATTATTACTGAAAGCATAAAACTTTATGAAACAGGTACCAGGGTGTAAATGGGTAAACTGACCGCAAATGATGCTTGACCGCATTTTCTAGTCCCGTAAGGAGACACGATTTGCGACGACAACGACATTATTATTTCGGAACAAATAGGTATTTATTTACAAAGCCCTTTGGCAACCTAATATGATTTTTTGGGGAATATCGAGGCCATTGAACCTTCTTGTTATTAAGGGTGGGACATTTCGAATAAGCCTTTGCCTTGAATTGAGGACGAATACGCTTTTAGAAAATCTCGCTACTATTTCAGACACTAGAGATTGTTTTTGTACTCTAAAGAATATTCTTTATTTGACACACACATGATTTTTTCATACAATGAAACCCAAAACAATGGACCGCAAATAAAAATACCCAAAGACACAACATATCAAAACACATATGTTTTTTTTTCTGGGATACTGAGTTAGTTAAGACAGTTTAATTGTCTGTTAATGTTTTAAAAATAATATTAGCTACTAAATACATGCATGTACAATCAAGTATTTAATGTAAATGATATTGTAGGTAGATATTTAAATTAACGTGTATGTATGTACGATGACGTCTTTTACTATAAAATATTTAAGACCTAACTGCCTATTGGTAAAGCAAAAATTATTGAGCAAATACCAGAAAAAAAAACCCATAATTACAATGGAGTATTTAACTTAATTAGCAACACTATACTAATTCGATCTATCTAGTTAGACTTAAAACAAAAAGTTAATTCAATCGCCGATGATACCGTAAAAACGAAAAACTAAAGCAACAAGGAAGCGATGAAAAATGCCGCGCACTATAGTTTTAAGTAGTTTATGTTATTAAACCTACTAGGGTAAACAGACAGTCATTGGACACTGAATAGTTATTGGACAGTCCCTTTTGATTTGCTAAAAATAAGATAACAACAAATAAAAAGCGACATCTATATCTATTACTTAAATCTATAAGTTCCTAACATTGTTATTAGTTCATATATTTTGTAACAGATGGCAGTAGTAAACTGTCAAAAAAAATATTTCCCGGCGGCTGTCACGGAAACGTATAATTGTCTTGAAAAATAATTATTTTGGTAAGGTTGAGTCTAGAGTTATGTTACGATTTTGGCATAGTGGTGATTGATATTGTTTTGGCACCTCGGAGATTGGTAAGATATCATACAATTTACATGATAAATGGACTTTTATCTCATAAATGTTATATTTTGAGGTTATTTTCACCTGTCCAGTAATTGTATGGTACAATTTTAAAAAATCTATTATTGGACAGTGTCCAATAACTATTTTTTTTCCGAGCTTTGAGTTTCTATGATGTTTTTTGCGTTCATTTTAAACATTTAAATTCCTTATGACGTACTTTCAATTTCAAGTATCACAGACTATTCTGTCAGTTATTGGACACTGTCCAATAATTGTCACTTATTGTGTCCAATAATACACACAGAACAACTTTCACAAGATTTTCAACCAAGTATACCAATGGTTAGTACACCAGTCAAGGAAAATGCTACAAATACTCCTGTGTTGCAAGAACAAGAAAAAGAAAATTTATCTGATGATGTGAGTTTAGTTGAAAAAAGTCCTGCATTTAAAATTATATCTAACAGTCAATTTGCACCATTTTTGACAATGCCTAAAACACCAGAAAGAAAAGGTAAAAGAAATACAGTGAGGTTTCCATACGCAATAACATCAGACAAGTACAGAAGTATGTTTAAAGAACAAAAAGAGAAAAAAGAATCAGCATTGAAAATAAAAGTAGAAAGAAAGAGAGTAAGAGAAGAAAACAAAATAAAAAAACAATAATGTAAAGTCAGGAAAAAGAAAATAAAGGAAAGTACAAACACCTGCAAAATATGTTTAAAACCAACAAAAATCAGCAATCGTTTGTATTGTGATATGTTCTCTTCGATATTTCACGTAAAATGTGTTTCTTACAAACACCAAGAACATGTACCAGAAGACATAACAATAGATCTTTTTGTGTGCCATGTTTGCTATAGTACAGTGAACAATAATGATGATGAGGATGAGATAAGCTTGGAAGACCATTCTAACGATGAAGCTAATAATACCAACGAAGACTTAGAGGCAAAAATCCTATTCGATATGTACCAAAACAAGAAGTTCTGAACTTGAAATTTTACTTGCAATTTTCCTTTTTTATTAATTTATTTTGTGACCAATAAGTTCCAAATAATAATTTTAAGTTGTTACTCTTCTTAAGTTTTTCATAAACTTTATTTTTCAGATTTTATTTCTTTTAATATTTATGATCTAACGTTTGAGACTGATTAGAGTTTAGTAATGAATAATTTACATATGACTTAGTTTTCAGAGGTGTTAATATATTTTTTGAATTAAAAAAGCTATTTTTGTTCTAATAATATTATGCATAATGTTCTTATAGTGTTTTATTACGTGTTTAACTATAATTTCACTATATTAATTGACTGTCCAATAATTGTTTCCGACCGTCCAATAATCATAATTTTTGTCCAATAACTGTGTTTTTTGTTCATTTTTTTAAATATAATAATATTTTTCAACTGTTCACAAGAAGTAAAGTTTTTAATTAATTGTTATGATAGCTCATTTTATCTAGTTTCCAAATATCTCTACAGTTTATGGGATACTGAAATAGTCGAAGGAAAAAAAATCTTCTAGCTATTTTATTCGCTTAATTGTCCAATGACTGTCTGTTTACCCTATACTATATTTGGGTTTTGTACCAAATGTACAGTCAACTACTTATTAAACTTCTACAAAAAGTGAAAGTATTTTAATTGATTTTGAACTCTGTGTCTGAACTGAACTGGTCGATATTACTCGTATTTTACATTTTCCATATCGCAAATTCGCTACGTATTTTTTTCACTGAGTACTACTTAATTTTTCGGCATTCATAAAATAGCGGAATTCTGTGGTGACTACTTCAAGCAAAGCCAGGTTTTTCTAAATAAAAAATCTTTCAATAATGTAGAATAAAATAATCTTTAAATTTACAAATAAAAATTACATATTGTTTTGTATTTATAGGTCGCTGTATTCAGAGTTGTGATAAACAAAAAAAAATGCAAGGAACATGACTATTAAGAATCTCATTTTTACATGTTTAAATATTTGTATTTTTATTGCCAGACACAATCATAAGTTTTTATTATCATACACAATATTTGTATTATTATTATTTTAATGACTTTTTTTACACATTACCAACACATTAACAGTTGAAGTAGGTACTTAAGTAGTAAGTAAGTACCTAACCTTTTTTGAAAACTTTCAAGGGGTTAAGTAATTTTATTAAAGTAAATAAATTACATAAAATTGTAATAGTAGTAGGAAACAGTGGAGTACATCATGTAATAATCTACTGCTGTACTGTACCATATTACAAAAAGTTAATAAACCAGCTTGCTCAACTTGTTTCTGCTCAAATCATATAGTTGCTATCTAAAGATATGTGATGTATTGAACATTTGTGTAATATAACAGTCTTAGATAAGTTAACTAGGTACTACAGAAGTTAATTAAGCACAACTTTAATGTATTAAAAATTAAAATCATAATTTAGACTGTGTTTGTAGCTTATCAGAGTAATGTGAAAATATAGTTAGGTATAAAACGAATAAGATACCTGCAATTGTTTATAAATAGCACAACCTAATGTTTAAAGAAAGTTCTGTTGGCATTTAGGTAATTATTATAGGTAATGTAATAAGTAGCTAAGATTTTACGCATGATTTTGTTTCTAGCAGGTGTTGTTTAATTTGTATAACTTCTTCATTCCCATCTATTATCTAGTGACAATACTACCTTTGATTAGTTTGTTGCTGTTGTAAATAACAAAATATTTATTCATTATTATTATTTACACATTTAATGTAGACACAGGTCTTGATTTTCATAATCTTTCTTCCTTTGTTCCATGCAACATATTATACTTCTCCTACTGGAAACTACATTTGATAATTTATTTTTACAGCAAAAAAGAAATAGGCCTAATGTACAATGTAAAGTCATTTCAGCACAAGCAGAGATATTGAGATACAAAGATATTAAGCTTCTAACATTTTATTAATTAAATATTTAAAGGATTTAAAATGTTTTATCAGAAACTATTAAAATTAATGATAAAAAGCAAAGTGCTTCTAAACAAATATAACGTATCACCTGTGTATTCTTGCACTACCTACTACCCCCTTATGAAAAATGATTTTTCTGCTGTGTAAATTATGGTTTAGGATCACAGTTGAGTAAATATTATAATAAATCAATAGAATAATCAATAAAAGATCAACGTACTTACAATATGAAGCATACTATGCCCAGGCAGCTGGTAGAAACTATCTACTATCGCAATACTTAGCCCCAACACCGAATACAAACACAACACTATTTATAGTCTGTTTTCCATAAAATACACGTCTGTCTTTATTTCTCCATTCAAATATGTATTTTGATGCACATAAATAAAGCAAAAACGATTCTAGAGCAACATAATAAGCTAAAAACAGTCGTTGTCTGCAATTATGCGAACGCACAGTAGTCACGCTAATAACGCAACAAACGTCTCGCCCGCAAGTGGTCAGAAAACTGTTTGCTGTCTGTGCTGTGGCTGTGCTGCTGTTTGCAAGTTTTTTTCATTCATAATGTCAGTCAAGACAGGAGGAGGAGCCATTTGACGTTTCATGTGTCAAATTACTTTTTAAATATTAATGACCAAAGACTAAGGATCACTGTACTTTGAGCCTTTAGTTTGCTTTGTTGAAAGAAGGTACAGGGTGCCTAGTGAGAGGTGCACAAAACAACCATCTTACTAAAATCGATCAAAAAGTCAATGTTAATTTCTTACGCGTTTATTTTGTTGCACTTTCAATAGGCCCTCAGGTAAGCGAAATAAACTTAGAGGAAATAAATAACACTGGCCCAAGCCCAAAGCTGTCACTACATTAATTTTTGTCTATGATTTACAGTCAAGACTGCCATATAAAATAAATCTACCATTTTAGTAAGAATTTCAATTTCCTAAACTTTTTTAAATAATCCCGTCCCAATCCAACCCAAGTTACCCCACCCAACCATACCCTACATTTGGATTATATACATGTCTAGATTCCCTGTCATAAACGTCAAAAAATATATAAGCCAACTGTTGGCGCTAAAGTTGGTTTCGCCTGCTCAGTGACGCGCTTGTTACCATAGCAACCCATAATTGTTACCATAGTTGTTACTCACTCAAATCTGGCCTGTTCTTTTGGTGACAATTGCAGCACCACACTCTATCTAGACATGTTTATAATCAATGACCCTACAAAAGGTCAATAAATATTATTTTGTGGTATTGCGGAATATTGTACCGTTTTATAAATACAATTGCATCGCAACATAAATTTAACAGGTTTCGTGTTGTAACTTATTTAATCCTCTCTCGCTGAGAGGAGAGGAACACTTACGCAAAATGCTCTCGCTCAGTTCGCACTCACATGTGTAATATGGGTCCATTGTTATCCAATTGTTATCTTTTTTCCGAGCATACGGGCTTTAATCTTTTATTTAAATATAATGTTAAACTCATTGCACAACTTTTAGGCCTACTATTACTAAATATATTTTGTCCAAGCAGTTAAAGCAAGCACCTCGGTTGAAGTAAAGTTACTATTAAACCTCGCATGAAAAAAGAATCTATAGCTAAGTCGTTCGTTCCTAATTAGAAAGTCAAGTTCACAATGATCATTTCATTTGAACGCATACCCTACTACCTAGACGCATACTTTAAATAAATCTTTACCCTGCAGTTGCAGTGTTGCACTGATGATTCACTGCATTCTTAACGCGAACGTAGGTATAGTAATTTTAAGAAAATTGCATCTTACCTTAGAACTGGCGATTTGTTTGGTACGTCACTTTGTTATCTGCGTTTAATCCACATTTTCTAAAAATATTTTCCGGAATAATCGGAATAATGCCTAAACCTTCTCTACTGTACTCTACTAGGTCGTAAGTCAAATGATATATCAAGCCTAAACTAGCTTAAGTTAACATAATTATTATGCATAAAAATACTATTGTTAAGACAGAAATTTAATATCACCTTTTAAAAATATTTTAATCAGATTCAGCAAATTTTGTTTTGTATGAAAATTAAAAAAACTAAATGACCAAGTATCTTCTTCGACTACACCGTACTATTATTACTAAGTTACATTCATATGTTAGTATAGATAGGCTAGTTTCGGCTTGTTATTTACCTAACATTCTGTATGGTTTTTCAAGAAAATACTCATTTGACATTTGTATTACACGACTAAACGTAGGTATTTCGGTTTTGGCAAAGGTTTTGGAGATTTTGACATTTAAAATATTGGTATGGTAGTTAACTGATTTTATTTCTGGGAAGTGGCAACATTAGACATCCGTCCATTTTCATTTCGCAAACTCAAAAAAACGACGACGGAAAAGAAAAAGGCATTTTTTTGTCGGATAAAATATTTCTTTCCGATTGATTATGTGAGTCATCTACTGTTTATGTTGTCAGTGTTTAATTTCACTAATTTTCTTGCTGGGACTCGGCGACGCCAGGTTTTAACGGTAAGTTTCGTGACATTTGATTTTATTGTTTGTAAAGTGAGAAAGTGACCGTTGCGAGCTTCGTAGCCGCTGCAGATGCGATCTAGTTTCACATCTCACCTTTTATTGGGCACAGCTATAAATGAACCGGCTCGCAATTAACTATTTGTTCCGCAATAACGACCGAGTGGTCACTAAGAAATTCGAACGAAGATGATGTTGAATCACCAATTTTCTATTGTAATACCCTAAGATACCATTTAAACAGCCTGATGAGCCTGATAACGTCCACGCCTACGTTAAAAAGAAAGTGTTTAACAATAGCAAGTTAAATATTAATAAGGTAGACAGTCATCTGCATATCGCATGTTTGTGATTCGAATTTCATTGTTCAATAAACAAGTGGCACAATTGCTGTGTTAAATATCCTAATTTGTTTTCGATACAATTAAAAACTTATATTTACAGTTAGGTACATTACTTTGACCTCATGAGGGAAACTGCATAAGGTCATTTGACTGCTGTATAAGAATACATACATGTTTATATTCAGGGCTAACTGGCATCCTTTTAAAGACAAGAGCCTGAGAACACTAAGTTGCATTAATTTATAAATTTTAAGCTCATTGTTGAAGTGATCCCCCTTCAAGCTATAGTAACACAATAGCAATTTTGTTGCTACGCATCCACATGTGTTTAGTTTCATCTCCACAGATTAACCAAGATGAGCTAAAGAACGTTATTAATTACACAAATTACACTGCATCTATTGTGAAAATATGTGATTTGTTAAGGTCTAAACATAGTTAAGGTTTGTGTTTTAATGTGTGTTGTCTGGCACCTTTTTATGAGCTTTGTTTGACTGATTAATAAAAAAGAAAACTTACAAATTCATAGTATTACTAAATTAATACGGCAATTAATTAATTAATTGACTATTTCACATTTATCAAGACAGCGTACAACTCATAAAATTTTAAAGAAGCATTCTATTTCCTTTGTTACAGTGAGGATACATAATTAGACAAGAACAGCTGATAGATTGACAAATAAACTGACATACCCTCAAAATGGAGGATGAGAATGAATACAAGAAGTTGCCAACAGAGGACAAATGTATTCACAAGCTATGGAAGGCCCGAGTGGCTGGCTACGAAGAGGCAATCAAACTGTTCAACCAGATTGACGATGAAAAATCACCAGAATGGAACAAATTCCTAGGTCTGATAAAGAAGTTTGTTACAGACAGCAATGCGGTGGCACAGGAGAAAGGTGATGTATTTCTGATTGCTTTTGATAATTTGGGCCCCAATTCTGATAATTTAAAAGTGGTATGATTGAATATCAATTGGATCTCATTGAATTGATTGACACATATGGTATGCTGCTTCTAAGACTTAAATTTAAGTGTTAAATTAGTAGAAGAATACCAAATGTATAATTGTTGGACACTTTTAAATTATCCAATTGGAGCCCTGGTTGATAAATTGTAAATTTTGTAGTATAAAGGAGCTCTGAGTCCTTAACTGAGGACTCGTTGTTAACCGCAATGCTCACACTTGACCCATTGAGCACTGCTCAATAATCCCTCCATTGGGATAGGGAGTATTCACTATTACAATAAAACTGAACATTGGAATGTCAGTATAATAATCAGTAGTCATGCTATTTCAATTATTTTTGTTTTGCTTTGTCTAAAAACAAGAAATTACGAAAACAAGTCCTGAACTGACTAATAAATGTCGAATTAACTAAATCAAGAAGGAAATGCACTTCCACCAGGCACTTAAAACCCAGAACATATTTAAAATTACCTTCACTCAATTGGCTTGGTCTAGCCATGAATGAATAACTTGCTTTTCTTCATTGATTCAATACTATATTTCTTAGCTTTACTACATACTATATGACTCTGCTGATATTAATTTTAAATTTATTTGTGTGTACACTAGGTACATAGTAAAAAAAAGTAGGCAGGTTTTAAAATAATTTATTATTAGAAACATCTGTCCAAAATGCTTTATTCTGTCAGGTTCATTGAAGCGTAGCTTGCATGTAATTTATGTTGTCTGAGGATATCATTCACCTATTGTTTCTTTGACATTGAATCTTTGAAGTTAACATTTGGTCTACAAATAAACTATGGTCTTTATAAAGATAGATGCAACAGGATAGAGATTCTACCTATTGCCTTAGGGCTTTTAGAAAGAAAGAATTCTTTTTCGCGCCTAAACTGTGAGTTTGTTTCAAAGCAAATGTTCTGTTTTTGTATATTTAGGTATTCTACGTTCAAATTAACTGTGATAAGTTAATTTTGGATTGGTGATGCTAAAAGTCGGACTGTGCGCAGGTCCTAAAATAAGGCTAATTCACATAATTTTACTTTTAGAGGTAGAAAATTTGACCAACCGTTACTTAATTTGAGTGATGGAATGATAACAGTCTCGACATTAATGCTCAATGTAACTGATAGTTGGCCATGAACTGCCTCCTGTGTATTGTAGCTTAAACTATGTTAATTTATGCTTGAGTCGACATAATAGACTAACTCTTTTACTGGCTAAACCTGAAAAAAAATACTAGTCTGAATGAAAATGACCAATATTTTACCTAGGCGAAATTAATGGCACAATAAGGGTCGATTACAGTAGACTCAGGTGCTCTTAGCTCAGTGGCGGCAGCGCATTGGTATCGAGTACTAAAGTTAGCAACCAACGCCGCGGTTGCGAGTAGATGGGTGACCATTCCGACCATATTTAGTGCACGAGCATCTCCGTGCTTCGAAAGGCACGTTAAAAGTTGGTCACGGCTGGTATCGCTTGATATAAGTAGTAAAGCCTAGTCAGAGGCCTTATGGCGGATTGATTACATCTGACAATAAGGTTTAGTCACTGGCCTTACAACACCCCTCCACCAATCTGCACTGGACCCTCGTGGTGGAGTATGGCCCAGACCACCTCATAGTTGACGTGAGGCCTGTGCTCTGCAGTGGGACTAGGCATACTTTACAGTAAACTCACACACCAATAAATAACCCTGTTGTCACAATAAAGTTTGTCCATACATCTGATGATAATGTGAGAGAGAACTCCACACGTTTTAAAAAGGACCATGGGTTGTATGCTTTTATGTTTTACTTTCTTTAAAAATGTGAACAACGTTAAGCTTTACACAACACAACACAGCTTCCAACCACATTTCAAGGGCCTCCAGTTTTTGGCGTATGTGTTCCTTGACGGTCTACGCCTCACAACCATAAAAAACTATAGCCCAGATATAGCATTGCAGCATTCGCACCCTGAGACTTACGTCGAGTTGTTTGTTACAAAGAACATTTTTCATTTTGTTGAATGACACCTACTGTAACCAACCTTTATTGTATGTATCATTCTACCTTAATTGAATAGCCATATTATAGTCTTTCGACACTAGTATTTTTTAAATGTTTAGCCAATTAGAGATTAGCATAATCTTCGTCACGTTTATTGAAAATGGAGTGTTGTAAGGCATCTACACGTGTTTACTAGAAGGGATTATAATAGCGTGTCTGTGCCATATCTAATTATAGAAGTCCAATGTTTTTATTCAAGTGACATCTGATTATTATTTGAAATAAACTTCAATAAAAGGCAGCTTGGATTTCTGCTAAAGTCCTATATTACCGTCGGTTTACGCGGTTTCCGTGGAGGATTGTAATTTTAACCCTGTAGCACAACAAAACGAGAAGAAATATAAAATTTATTATTACGCGTCTTCATGCGGCCCCTTGTTTCACGAGTAGACACGAAATACCATCTGCTCAATCTAATACCTAGTAGTACTAGCGTTCTATAACGACTTCAAATAAGGAAGAGGTTCTCAATAGGGATGATGACACCATCAATAATTGAGGTGTTTTTTTATGAGCCGTCAAAACTCAAAATGTGATGACCCATATATTTCTTAAGGGTATAAGATTCATCATCAATTCGTCGTACTTTGCTCAGCGCGACTTTTAAATAATTATGATAACCTTTTGTAGTTTAATATTTTTGGAAGGTTGTTTTTTCCTGAAATTTTGTGACATGAAGTAATATAAGTACAAGGTGTAAATTTTCTAGTAACCTATCTTCAAGGGGGTGATTTTACTAAAGCAGTTAACTAATAAATTATCACCTTGTATAATTCAATCGTGACACTGTATATTAGCTATCAGGCAGAGAGCTGAGATCTCTTGCATGGTCTCAGCCCAAAGTATGAACCAGTTAAATAATAGACTTACAAGCATCGGTTGAACTCCAAAAAAGAATAACAAGTAGGTAAAAGCAAGATACAGGCAACCATCAGCTGTACCGACTGGCTGCCAGATAATGGATAATAATATTATAATATGTATACAGAGGCGCGTGTGCGCAGAGCTAACAACCAATCACGGCCGGCAATGCAGGTGCGGCGCGCGATTTGCCAATCACGTAAATCTTAATGGTCTTCTGCACAACTTTGGCCCAGCGTTCACCTTCCGTGCCGCTAGTTTTAAAGCACATTCGATAATAATAATAATAACCCACAGGTCTGGAGGCGGCGTTGGTGTTCGTGGAGAACTGCGGGCTTGCCGGCAAGACGGTCGGCGAAGTGATGTCCGGCATCGTGGCCAAGTGCATAGCCGCGCCCAAGACAAAGACTAAAGACCTCGCATTGCAGGTAAATCATAGTTTCAGGAATAAGATTCTCGAATCTGTACTTTACTAAGATTTATCTAATAAGGCTAATACATTCACGACCTCTTTTACAATACCTTTGAGATAAGAGAGAAAGAAGTGACTACCTTATGATAATTAAAATAGAGTGTAAATTATTTTTTAATTGTCTTGTAATTATTGTATTCCTGTTTTGTGTACTGAATAAATAAAAAAATACCTTGGAGGTATATTGAGGAGGAAATATGAAACGGCCTTGGTAGTTTGTGTGACGCAGCTTCTGTTAGTTGAGTCCTTTTGTGGGCATTCTTCACCTGACCAAAGATGGTGAGTAATAAACACTGCAACTCGTCATCGTCACTGCTGTAATCCTCACACGTATGCATAATTCAACCATGGACCGCGCACCGAACCAATGTTTCCATCCTGAAAGAACTCAACATCAAAGAGAGATTATCGTCGACTGTGCAATCACGAATTCTCAAGTTCTTTGGGCACATCACCCGCAACGAGGACTCAGTGGAACGACTGTTGGTGCAAGGGAAAGTTGAGGGTAAGAGATTACGTGGGCGTTCTCTAACACGATGGACAGACCTCGTCAAATCAAATCAAACAATTGGTCTCGCTCCGCCAAACATCGAGCTACATGGCGACGCATCACAAAAACAGCGGTGACACAAGAATCGACCGAGACATGACCACGACCACTCTGCCAAGAGTGCACGACTGAGAAGAAGAATGCATACTTTATTGCTATGCACGCCTCCATGGTAAACAATCTGAGAGACCATTAACTTTTCACTGACCCTTTCCTGTTCGATTTTCATTTTAGTGAATGAAATCGATTAAATAAAATATGACTCATTAACAATTACGAGCTAACTTTGATTTGACTCGGCGATATAATTCGTCGCCTTATGGGGAGGGGTTTAAGCTAATTGCGTGACTCACCTTAGTAAATGTTAAGGCGTACACTTAAAAGACAATATAACGGCATGTTAAGGTTTGATATTGCTATAATATATCAGATACAGATGACTACGACTGTGAAAACAGTTTAGTGTCATGCAATGTATAACGTTGACCCGACTTCGACTCGTACCTAGTGTCGCTAACGTGTTGTGTAATGTCTGGCGTAGTTGCCAGAGATCCTTATTTTTAGGTAGGTTCTGTACCCAAACGGGACCCTTTTACTTAGACTCCGCTGTCCGTCCGTCTGTCTGTCTGTCCGTTTATCCGTCTGTCACCAGGCTACAGCCTGGTCCATGAGATACATCTCATGAACCGTGATAGTTAGAAAGTTGAAATTTTTACAGATGATGTATTTCTGTTGCCGGTATAACAACAAATACAAAAAAACAAAATAAAATAGATTTTTAAGATGGCTCCCCATACAACAAGCGTGATTTTTTTGCCGTTTTTATAGATAATAGTATGGAACCCTTCGTGCGCGAGACCGACTCGCACTTGGACTGTTTTTTGCATTTCTGACATCATTTTGAATTTACAGGTTACACTTATGTACGTAGAGATAGAGAAACACGAGACCGTAGGAGAGGAACTCCTAAAAGGCATGGAACATAAGAACCCAAAGATAGTCGCGGCTTGCACCACAGCGCTGCACACAGCTCTCAAACAGTTCGGCAACAAAGTGATGGCTATCAAGCCGATGGTTAAGAAGATACCTGTGCTGTTGGCAGACAGGGATAAAGGCGTGAGGGATGAGATGAAAGCGCTGGTTATTGAGATGCACAGGTTTGTTTTTATGGACTTGTTGTTTTGGGCGGTGTTTGTCTTGTCCTAGCAATCGGCTGTCAAACGAGCATAACAAAGCAAAATTCCAATGCAATATATTATTGAATTGAATTGACTATAACTATAGATGGATATCAAATTGCAATTTAAAAAATGAGATGTGTTGTATTTATTCCCTTGTATCTTGTCCTGCCTGACATTTACGAACACAACTAAAATTACGTTACGTTCGTACGTAACGTTACGTTCAGCCAAATGGTTCGAAGTCCATTCTAGAGTTTTTGCAAGCCTAACACAGGGCAATCGATTTTTATGGGAGCAGATAGATAGATTGATTGTTAATCTACCAGAACACCACATATTTTTAGGACTCTGTGGTTTACAAATTGTCTGCTTTAATACTACCAATGGTCGACCACTTCACCTCTTTCAACTTTTAGTGTAAAGAGATGAATACACATAATCACCAGAGCTATTGTATATTTTGCATGTGACAGTAACCTAGATTTCTCTTTGCCCCACATACCGTCTAACTAGACTACGATTTGCAATTATTATTAATACTCGTATTCATTCACAATTCCATAAATTTTACGAGTCATTTATTCTGACGGGCTAATTAGTTAAATATGATATTTACGCTGAGTAGAATTTACTATTTATAATGCCAAATTATAATGTGAAAATATGACTGCATATATTAAAATCAGAATGGCACACGATTTCTCCATACTAAGTAGCCAATCGGCTATTTCTGTTAATTTGATAATATGTTTAAAAAAGTTAATGGTCAAGTCAAGCTTTTGTGTTTGAACGTAAAACCACCCCTTAAAAGGAATATTGTATGGTCTAAAATTTGTTAAATAATATAAGGAAAAAAACACTTCCCTAAACAAACCGCAGACCAAGTGATATCACTTTACATGGAGAAATTATTTTTTTATTAGCCGATTTCAATGGATCCTTAAAAAAATTGCTTTCAAAAGTAAAACCACCCGCTAGAAAGAGTGACCTAATTACCACGGTAATAGTATCTTAGTATTACCGTGTAATTACTCAGGACCTCATTTAAGAAAAAAGTGTTATTACGAGCTCCACAGACAAACAACTTGATTCCTACCTAGTTTCGTGGCAGTCACTTCACAGATTTCTATAATAACCCATTCCAGATGGATCGGTGCAGCCATAGAGCCTCACATAGCCTCTCTCCAAGCAGTGGTACAGCAAGAGCTTAGAGAATCGTTCAGCGCGGGCGGCGGCGGCGCCGTGCCTACGCGCTACCTGCGCTCGCAGCAGAACCGGGTTAGGGAGACCGCTGCTGCTGACTCTACTGATGGTAAATGAGATACATAATTGGGTCCCATTTTATTCAAATAAAAAATAGGGCACATTTATATTGGTTGAAGAAGCGCTACAGTAACGCACCTGACGCGCGTCAAACGCGTCCATACTAAGCCCACTATAATATTATAAATGCGAAAGTTTTTGAGGATGTGTGGATATTTGTGACTCAATCACGCGTAGACGGCTAAACGGATTTGAATGAAAATTTTCACACATATAGAATATCATCTGGATTAACATTTATAGGATACTTTTTAACCCGGTTAAATGGTTTTGTGGAATATTTTTATATATTTGAACGATTTGCGTTATGTACCATACCAAACATCCTGTAGTCCACGCAAACGAAGTTGCGGGCACAGCCAGTAGATTAGAAAGATGCTCTTTATTCTTTGTCTTTGTAGTTGTCTTGCAATTTTTCCCGAATTTGATAATTTTACGGGATTTTTCTTTTCTCTTCACAACCAACCTGGCTGGCATAGCCATTGAGAGTTAAAATGTGTCATTAGCACCAACTCCAGAAAGAACTGAAGTATGTTTTAGTAAATATTTTATTTTACAGTTTCATTTTGGAGTCGGTTTTTAGTTTTTTATAAAACTTTGTAGGCTTAGCAACACATTTACCCTTTTATTTTTAAAGATTACATTCTGTATGATATAACATATTATGTTTTATTCTCAGGTGCGGCCGAAGATGAAGACGCCGAGACAGGCGGCGGCGACTCCGGCGACATGGACCCATACGACTTATTAGACCCCGTGGAGATCATCTCGAAGCTCCCTAAAGACTTCTACGACAAACTAGAAGCGAAGAAGTGGCAGGAGAGGAAAGAAGCATTGGACTCTTTGGAGAACCTGCTCAAGAGTGCGCCGAGACTGGAACCGGGGGATTACGCTGATCTGGTCAGGGCTTTGAAAAAGGTTGGTATAGATACTTTTAACTCTTCACGTAACTATAATCTTCTTTAATATAAAACAAAGTCGGGTTTGTTATAACACTTATAACTCGAGAACGGGAGGACCGATTATCATGGTTTATAATTTGTTGGATTTCTCTCCGCCCTGAATAGCAGAATAAATAAAAAAAACATTGAAAAAGCTGTCTAAAATAATTTACTGTTAGGCAGTACGAAGTTCGCCGGGTCACCTAGTTAATAATAAATAAATAAATATTGGACAGCATCACATACATTGATCTGAATCTAAGGTAAGCAGCTAAATCACTTGTGTTATAGAAATCAGAAACAACGACGGTACCACAACACCCAGACCCGAGACAATGTAGAAAAGTTCGTTTTCTACATTGACCTGACCGGGAACCTCAGAGATGGCGACGCCAATTCTGGCATGCTCGCCCCTCGGCTGCGGGGGTCGTCATTAATTGTCTCGTACCGAGGTGTCTGGTGGTGAGGTATGTTGGTTCCTAAATTCGAGACCATGACCATTGATGTGATGTTTTACAACACCTATTTATTTATTTTAAACTCTTTTCCACTTGCAGGTGATATCAAAAGACACAAATGTGATGCTGGTAGCTCTGGGCGGCCGTCTCTTAGGCATGGTGGCTAGCGGCCTTCGGAATAAGTTCCAGCCTTATGCAGTGGCGTGTGTCCAGGCCATACTAGAGAAGTTCAAGGAGAAGAAGACGAACGTCGTCGCGGCGTTGAGGGAAGCGATCGACGCTATATACCCTTGCGTGAGTTTGATATACCTTATTCGGTCTTTAAGACCTAGTTCTAGGAGTCCTACCAAATCCCTCCATGGCAAACGTAGTTTAGGGCGCCCCCCAGTTCGTTGAACCGACGAACTTAGGAAAACCTTGCTTAGGGAAAGCCTTGATGATGTAGATCCGTAATCTAATTGGCATTGTATGTAAGTCTGCTTATTGTGGACTAATTCTTTTGTCATTATTATGCAATGAAGGATACATTATCATTAGTCATTTATTTTAATACAGATCTGCTTTTTCCCGGCGCTCTCCCTTTATAGGGCACTATGTTTTTTATTTATTTTTTGTTATATCTTTTAAATTTATTTATAAAATCCCAATACTGGGCAAAGGTCTCCTTCATATTCTTCCATCAATCTATCTAACGCCAATGACTCCCAATCCCTCGTCAGGTTATTGTATCTAAAATTAAATAATCAATTTACAAATTCGTTACAGACAAACCTAGAGAACATAATGGAAGACATGCTAGCAGCGTTTGACAACAAGAACCCGTCAATAAAGGCGGAAAGCGCTTTGTTCCTGTCCCGAGCGCTGTGCCACACGCAACCAGCGGCGTTCAGCAAGAAACTTGTGAAGGCCTATGTAGCTGGACTGCTCAAGTTGTTGGAGAGTGCCGGTGAGTGTACTTGACCGAGCTTTGAGTTACTGACAGTAACTTACTGTAGAAAAAGGAGCAATAGATTCCTTTGTGAGTTAGTTTAAGTGGGTTCTAAGCCAAAGTAAAAATTTAATAACTGCGTGCTGCTGTGGCGTTTCTTCTGCCTTCGTGCATAGATGCGTTGTTCCATTTTATATTTATTGATTGCGGCTTCCTGCAACCTTTACCGTCTGGTCGCTAAGTGAATTAATTAATAAAAACTTGAAAATACGGCGTGAATTCCCAACAGTAAAACGAAAGTGACGTCAAAGTTGCTATTATATTCCGATGCTATATCGATTGTGTTATAAAATCGCGTTCAAAAGCTAATCATATTAACTACGCATCTCGTTACAGATCCTTCGGTCCGAGACGCAGCTGCCGAAGCCCTAGGTACAGCCACAAAATTGGTTGGGGAGAAAAACATTGCGCCTCACATCGGCAAAATAGACAACCTGAAGGAACAGAAAATCAAAGAATTTGCTGATAAGGTATGGTTTTTTATTTACCTCTAAAAACAAAAAATGAAGCAAGCCAAACTGCTAAAACCATGAAACCAATTAATGTTTCTAAATAGGCTTAAATTAATCTCTTCTACACATCCTAATAATTATTATTAATATAATTATTAAATGAGGTAAACCCCAACCCATAGATAAAGTGAATGCGAGTACAACAGTCTTTTGCTACATCTATCTGCGATAGTAATTTATATATTTTGGAACTATTTACCAAAGTTAAATATCTTTCGATTTGACCTACAGGTATGGCTTGTTCCTTCTAATGAGAGGATGACTACCGTTAGTTGCCATTTTTTGTATGAAAGTTGTTTACTAATGTAATTTGCAAGACTTTGGCAAGATAATATTTTAGTTATCAGTAGTATCTACTAGAAATAATTATATTTATTAGATATTTAGTATGTAAATGACGAAAGGCGTTCCCGTTAACCTGTTAACTATGGCCTAAAACAATTCCTATATCAAATAAAAAATTGAAAAATAAAAAAATATCTGTTCTCTGAGTATATTTTTTAACTATTAGTTCATAAACAGGCTTAAGGTAACAACCCTTTGTTATTTTACATTCTGTATACAATAGTATTTAGAGTTGTCTGTCAGTTGTAATGAAATGACATCATCAGATAGTAATAATTGTTTTTAAAATTATAAACAAGTCAGTTATCTAAAACACAGTAGTAGATAATAGAAGAGGTAAGTAGGATCGAAAGTGAGAGCAGATCTACTTACCATTCGTTCGCTCACTGAGTGAGATGCGACTAGAAATGTCAAAATCCTATTATTCATCATCGTAGGTAGTATGAAGTGTAATGATTTCTGTTCATAGGCGGTGATCCAAGTGAAAGTGGCGGCTCCCAAGAAGGAGGGGAAACCTAAAGCGGCGGTGGCGCCCTCTGGTAGGGGTGACGCTAAGCCCAGCGCTGGGTCTGCGCAACCGAAGCCTGTTAGAAGGCCAGCTTCAGGTACTTTTGTGAAGATACTAAAATTCGGGTGATACCATCTAGTTTTTTTTTTTTTTTTTTATTTGAGATGGGCTTACTCTTGACCCCAATCTTGCTCTAGAGCATAGATGGGATCTACGATAGAGCGAGCTTGCCCAGAAGATGCCTATTCACTCTGGACTTAAAGAGAGTCAGGTTATATGCACTCGGAAATACAGACGCAGGCAGGGAATTCCAATCCTTAGCTGTGCGCATTATAAAAGATGATGAGAAGCGCTTAGTGCGGGTTAAAATATTATTATAGTATTTTTAATAAGATAGTTTTATCAGACCATTCTTATCATCTTATTAGGTTTCCCTTGTCTCATCTATCCGTAGAAAGTTGGTATCATTTATTTGGGCCTCGAAAACACGTCGATCAAACTGACGTTGTACCTCCACATCCACCTTTGATCACTCGTTATCGAGTTATCCCTCCTCTTCTTAGTCATGTCATCCCTTACTCATTCTTAGGTCATCCAGTAACTCTATCCATTAATAATCGTGTCCTGTACCCATTACTCTTCTTCTAACGTCTTTCTTACTCATTATTTATGTGGACCCCAAAACAACACAAGATTTATTTTTTATGTCCGTAACTGGTAGCACTTTTATTCTTCCTCCTCATTTATCCAATATCGTCAGTCTGCACATCCTAACCATACCATTCTTATCTCCGCTATATGCAATTCGGAATGTAAAGTGATTTTAAGGATATTTTCTTATGAAAGTAAAAACCAACTGAGGAAACTAATTTGAATAAAAAAAAAACTGTTTTTAAAAAAAAATATTTTTGGCTTGATGACGTGGTTTGTAAGCCTGTACAAAGTGATGACATGATTAGTGAACGTATCTTCACTCACACATTCACATTGTCGTTTGCTGTCATTCAGATCTGTGTCATTTTTCATGCACAGACACGGGACAAATACACACGCGCGCGCGCGCATATTCTGTGACTTATGATGTTAGCTTTTCCGTGATTGGAGGTCGTATGATATGAATGGCAAATATTTTTTTGTATTTTGGTAAAAATAAACATCATCTTGTAATTTTAAGTAAATAACAAAATACAGTTTATAAGCGTTATATCTCGAAATGGTTTTGGAATAAACATAGGTTATATTTTTCTTTACATACCGAATTGTTTTTCATCCATCTTTTTAACAGCCGAGCATTCAGTCAGATCCAGTTAGGTTAGGTTTTTGAATTTGTATTTTTTCCCCCATAAAGTTAGGCATCCATGATTCGCATGTTGTTGCCTTGGCTATTTGATAATAATATTATAATTATAAATATCCATCCATCCATCCATCAGCCGAAAGACGTCCACTGCTGGACATAGGCCTCCCCCAAGGATTTCCACAAAGATCGGTCTTGTGCCACCCGCATCCAGCGGCTTCTCGCGACCTTCACCAGATCGTCGATTTAATTATAAATATATTAATAATATAATTATTAAGTATAAATCATTTTAAAAATAGACTCGACAAGCATCTGTCTAACTGCAAAAAAGATTAACCAGTGGGGACCAGCATGATACAGGCAACCATCAGTTGTCTCAACTGCCTGCCTGATAATAAATAATAATTATTATTGGTCTTAGGTGCAATAAAGAAGCCGGGTGCCGGTGGAGCTAAGAAGTCCCCCGCCAGTCGCGCGCAGCCCAGCCCGCCGCGGGAGCACGAACTGTCACCCGAGGAAGTGGACGCCCGCGCAGAAGTTATATTCGCTGTGGACATCCTTACAGGTCAACTGTTTATATATGTATATGAAACGGGTGTTGCTGCGCCGAAGGAGTATATGGGGATGGATGCTGTAGTGGGATGATGGAATGCAAGAAGATACCGGGCATTCTTAGGCGCCGACTTTGACGAAAAAACGATACCGATTTGCAAAAATTTTAAAATGCTTGGGGATCTAAATCTACAACATACCTAGATCTAGTCATATCCAGCAGTAATTTTAGGAAATTTTCTTTACAGAAGCACACTATTTTAAATAAATTGCTACCTACGAAACCAAGGTAAATCTGTTATAATATAATAAATATTAGACAATATCACATACATTGCTCTGATCCTAAGCTAAAGCACTTGTGTTATAGAAATCAGAAACAACGACACTACCACAACATCCAGTCTCGAGACAATATAGAAAAGTTCGTTTTCTACATTGACCCGACCAGGGATCGAACCCGGAATCTCAGGGATGGCAACGCCACATAGTCCGGCGTGGTCGCCTGTCAGCTACGGAGGTCGTCAAAAACTTTAATATTATATGTTACGTAACGTTTAAACGTTGACGTATTGCAGTTCGGGTTTCGAATGGTGAACACGAAACGGTGCTTATAAATAAATAAATAAATAATAAATAAATATAAATAAATATTGGACAACATCACATACATTGCTCTGATCCTAAGGTAAGTAGCTAAAGCACTTGTGTTATAGAAATCAGAAACAACGACGGTACCACAACACCCAGACCCGAGACAATATAGAAAAGTTAGTTTTCCACATTGACCCGACCGGGGATCGAACCCGGAACCTCAGAGATGGCGGCGCCATGTACAGTCCGGCGTACTCGCCTCTCGGCTACGGAGGTCGTCAAATTGATCGTAATATTCCTCAGGCCTAGGGGACAGCAACTGGAAGAACCGTCTCACCTCAGTCCAGAGCTTCCACTCCACCGTCCAGGGTCTGACGACAAGCGACACGTGTGCCCAAGTGCTATACCGCGTGCTGAACAAGAAGCCAGGGCTTAAGGATACCAACGTGCAAGTGCTGAAGGCGAGATTGGAAGCCTGCAAGTACATTACGGAGAACTTCCCTGTTTCCACGTGAGTGTTACTGTTTACCTTTACACAGACTTCTTTCTTTTAAGAGGGTGGTTGTAGTATTCAAAATGAATAACTTTTTCTATGAGACTAACATCGAGATCTAAAAAGCATTTAAAGTATTGATTCCGCAAATCGTACTTACCTGTACAATAAACTTATAAATTGTAATTTAAGTACCGAGCGCAGCGTAGGACGTCCACCTTGTGAGTGGACGTCCCATGCTGCGCTCACCTACCCACAAGGTACCCACACGGACGACCTGGTAAAGGTTGCAGGAAGCCCCTTCCGGCCAATCAGGAAGTCATTGCAGGAGGCCTTTGTTCAGTTCGTGCCGAGATGATGATTATGATGATGTACGGTGCCGCGGTGGTGCACAACCTTTCATATGTGAGTTCGACTAGCACTTGGCCGGTCATTCATCACAAAATTCTTTACTTCTCCTCAACAGTACAGCAGCAGACTTCGTCCTCCAAGACGTAGTGACCAAACTAGGCGAAGCTTCATGTTCTACGATATCAGCGGAGTGCCTCACGTGCCTGGCCGAGGCGTGCGGGCTCGAACACACGCTGAACGAGGGATTAACCTTCGCGATGGACTCCCAGAAGAACCCTAAGGTGCAATCAGAGATGTTCAATTGGATGGCCAACGCGATTAAGGAGTTTGGGTTCAAGTAAGTTTATTGTTTTATCATCCTCATGCAACAACGATCCTTTTGGTGTAATGAAGCGGTGATTAGCCTGGTGGCTTGCCAATCAAGCAATTATCATTGTGCTTACTAGTTAGTGTCACTGGCTTTATCATAGTGTTGAAGTTTGTGAACTGTATATACCATGTTGGATGCAAATAAATAAATCTAATCTTATCTAATCTAAAAACTAGTTCTAAACTCTAAACACATATTGACAAATGTGTGTTTAGAGTTTTAATCTTTTCAACTATCGTAAAAATCATTGGTATAAATCCCGCAGAGAAACATTTGCGGTTTTAATGACATTTGATATATCCAAAGACCTACTCTAGTGGCGAATTCAAGTACAATACCCGTCAATGAGCCTGTAATAAAAGGTGTTGTGAATGAGTTCTCGAATGCAGAGCATGCCTCGGCAAACGTAGTGTAGGACGCTCACTAGCTCGATGGACCGACGACCTTAGAAACGTCCAGCAGTAGGCTAGGATGTTGAACTGTCTGTTGAAAAGAAGATAACTAAACATGGCATTTCATACATGTTCTTTTTAACCTAAATATCTATTTTTTTCATTGCAGCATGAACATCCGATCCATAGTCGCCCACTGCAAGAAGGCCCTCTCAGCGACAAACCCGAACGTGCGGACTTCCACAGTGAACTTCCTCGGCATACTGTCTTTGTACGTCGGCCCGTCATTGTTAAACAACTTCGACAGCGAGAAACCGGCCACCAAACAGCTGATTAGCTTGGAGTTGGACAAATACGCGAATAGCACGCCGCCCACGCCGACGAGGCAGTTGGGAACTGTTAGTAAGGTGAGCAAAGTTAAGTCATTATTAGCCTGCCTTGTTTCTAGGTCCTATTTTTTATGTCATCTGGGGTCGGCGCGGTTGTTTATCTCTGTCATGCAATTCTCAAATATATGACCCCTCACACAATCCATTCAGATGGATACTATGGATGGAAGACGAGATCGTTTTAGGCCCATCACTTGCATCCTTACGTGCCGCTCTTCCCTTCTCATCACAAAAGGTTTCACAAGTGAAGAATTTAAAAAATGAAATCGCAATAATTTCTTATCCTTAATCTAAGTAGAAGCGTAAGTAAACGGATAAACATACTTAAATTCATAAATATCATCATTGCAGCCACAGGACGTCCACTGCTGAACATAGGCCTCCCCCAGTGACTTTCAGATCGGCCGGCCTAAATACATAATATGATATCTATAATTCGTATTTTCTCGCTTATCACACATACACTTACCCTTTGCGGGATTTGAACCTGTGACCGCTGCTTTATACGCCCGTAGCACACCTCCGCTGCGAAACAGAGTAGCGAAACCGAAGTGTATTCCGCTAGCTAGAGTATTGTAGACTAAACTCTAATGGCAAAGACATAAAGTAAAATTTGAACATTGTTTTGTACCAGTCCGCAAGCAAAGGCTCAATGGGCGACGACATAGAAGAGACGTACGAAGACGCGGCGGAAGACGAGCCGCCCGTCGTGGAAGACTCGAGGCCGAGGACAGACATCGCGCCGCTGATTACCGACGCGCTTGTGGCCGAAATCAATGATAAAAACTGGAAGGTGAGTTATGTTATGGTTTTGCAATAAATTATTGAGTGTTGAGAATGTTTGCCAAAATCAGACTGAGTTTCGAAAACTGTCGACTAAGGGCCCGTTACTACAGTACAATATTTAACACTAAATATTTTTGTAATAGATATCCCTGTATGACCCAGAAATAAATTAGCGTGAGTCCGATTAACTTTTTATAGCGGCCATATAGACGCCACATTAATGCACACTTTATGTGCCGTCTACCCACACTTACAAAATGTATCTGTCTACCCATTACAGTTCAAGAAGCACATCCCTGTGACAGACAGACAGGTGGACAAAATGAACAAAAATCGTTGCCATTGGGTACGAACGGAACCATTAACCCTAAGACAAATCACTACAAAAACTCCATGGTATGATTGTAACTAGGATTTGAATTTTGACAGCTAGATCATCCAATTAATATTATATTAGAAAAAAGTATTGGGATCTTTTGTGTTTAGGAGAGACGGTTACTGATTCATGAGATAAACTGGTTTCCTTGTTAATAAATGACAGTTTAGGCCAAGAAATATGTTCATATTCAAGACACCCCATATTTCGTATTCCAAGGTCCGCAACGAAGCGCTCGACAAGCTAAAGGCCATCATCACCACTTCTGCTCCGATCAAGCCTTCACTCGGCGAGTTGCCCGCAGCTCTCTCCGCTCGCCTGCTCGACTCAAACTCTAAGCTGGCTCAGAGTGCTTTGCATATCTGTGAGGCACTTGCCACTGCTATGGGGACCAAGTCTAAGAGTCACGTGCGGACGTTCTTCCCGGCATTCTTTCAAGGTAGTGTCAGCCTTATGTCTTAGTAAATAGAACACAGTTTCATTCGAAGCTGGCTCAGAGTGCTTTACATATCTGCGAGGCACTTGCCACTGCTATGGAGACCAAGTCCAAGAGTCACGTGCGGACGTTCTTTCCGGCCTTCTTTCAAGGTAATGTCGTCCTTAAGTGTTAGTCAATAGAGCACAAAGCTACCTCAAAGCAAGCTTCATATCTGCGCTTCGCTTGCCACTGCTATGGGGACCAAGTCGAAAAGCTACGTGCGGACGTTCTTCCCGGCCTTCTTTCAAGGTAATGTGGTTCTTATGTGTTAGTTAATAGAGCACAAAGCTAGCTTTTTGACGTGACAACGTCTTATAAATTGGTTTGCCGGGTGACACTTCAAGAAACTGCGTTACGCTCCGCTCACGTTATGCGCTCACAATAAGAGCGAGTGAGAGGCACGCGTCCCTTCCACTCGGGCATGGTTAGCCCGCCTAAGAGCGAGAGAGACAGACATAAAAAGTGAAAGGCACGAATGAATATTCACATTAAAATTATTTTACCACTCAAAGTCGTTGTCACGTAAAACTTTCGCCCGTATACCGACTTTACAGGCAACCAATTTTTTTTATCTAGCTAGATTCGTGCTCATAGTGCTTTTAGCGCAATGTGGACGAGGGAATTGTTTGCCTTTAAAAATATTTATTTCGTCTTTTTCGTTCTCAGCGTTCGGCGACAGCAAGCAATGGATCCGTACGTCAGCGGTGTCGTGCGTAGAGACGTGGTGTCGTGAGGCCGGGCCCCACGCTCCCTTCGACGGAGAGATGGTGTTCGACGCTCTGAAGGCTGGCTCGCCGGTACTTAGGGCTTCGCTGATGCAGTGGCTGGCGGAACACTTGCCTAATGGTGAGTATTATTTGTTAAGGAGTAGAAAAGCAATGGATCCGTACGTCAGCGGTGTCGTGCGTAGAAACGTGGTGTCGGGAGGCCGGGCCCCACGCTCCCTTCGACGGGGCAATGGTGTTCGACGCTCTGAAGGCTGGCTCAGGGCTTCGCTGATGCAGTGGCTGGCGGAACACTTGCCTAATGGTAAGTGTTTTTTCTGAAGGAGTAGAAAAGCAACGGATCCGTACGTCAGCGGTGTCGTGCGTAGAAACGTGGTGTCGGGAGGCCGAGCCCCATGCTCCCTTCGACGGAGAGATGGTGTTCGAAGCTCTGAAGGCTGTCTCTAGTACTTAGGGCGTCGCTGATGCAGTGGCTGGCGGAACATTTGCCTAATGGTGAGGTAGTTTGATATTCTAGTAACTTCTTCAGTTACAAGGTAGACAAACCACCTGTGAAAGGTTGCAGAAAGCCTCTAGAAGCAGGTCACTTTCATCCGGCCATTCTAGTAGTCATTGGAGAAGGCCTATGTCCATCCGGCCTAGTTATCTTATCACCAGCGGATATGTAGTCCCGAACAGGGGCGTGTGCGGTGCATATAGACAACAAGCCAGTGCCTACCTAGTAAATGAAATAAGATAGGCAGTAGGTACTTTTAAATGTGTGTTATTGATAAAAACCACTGATTTTCATTATTAAATAAAACTAAAGTATTAAGTATACCCTACCTAAAAAATAAACCAATGCCCGCCACTGGTCCCAAAGCTTATATTTTTGAAACGAGTATAACTGCTTGGAAGAGGGCCTACGTACTGAATAAATGACCCACTTTACACTGGACGTCCTATAATAGCTAAAATGATGATGATGTTTATTTCCCCACAGTGCCACTAAGACGTCCTATGACTGTATTGCTGATGACTATTTTCCTACAGTGCCACTAAAGTCGTTCCCCCGCGAAGAGCTATCAGTATGCGTGCCAGTACTGTTCGCATGCCTCGAAGACCGAGTGGCGGACGTACGCAAGGCGGCCGCGGACTGCGTGTTCCCGTTCATGCTGCATCTCGGCTACGAGCCGATGCACAAGCAGCTCGACAAGCTGAAGGTAGGCAGTGAACAGAGTTCTACGTATAGCACCCGTAACACACCTTCGCTGCGAAACACGAGTAGCGAAACCGCTGGATGCATTTCGCTGCGATCTAGTGTAGAGTGGAGAGGAGACGCTGCTGCCCCCGTCTTCTTATGGCGGTTCTCCCGTAGTTGCCTCTTACCACACCCATAGGAAGAGAAGGTCTCCACCATTGGCCAAACTGCGATCGCCAACCTGCCTCTGCCAAGCGTGGCGATGATGGAAAATCCTTCTTTTGGAGAGGCCTGTGTCCAGCAGTGGAATGATATAGGCTGGTGATGTGTGTGTGATAGTGTAGAGTGACAAGCGTTCCGCGGCGCGGAACGTAATGCAAGTCAGTCAGTCAGTTAGTTTAGTTGAGACAATCGGAGTGAAATGTTGTCATTATAGTCTTTATGACTAGTAGTAGACTAGCAAGTACAGTGTAGGTCGATTTCTGACCTCTTGGATCAATTTTTCAGCCAATTCGATGTCCAGGTTAATAAAAAAAGATTTTCGTTTCTTAAAATTTGTCAACATTGACAAACAAAATGGCGGAAGTGTGACAGGTGTCGGAGCAGATCGGCGAATCCGCGAGGGGAAAGAGAGCAATATAGACAAATCAATGCGCTAGACCAGGCAATTCCGCTTGTGTTCCGCCTCTTATACTTGCTGACAGGATATGGCGAAATCATTGCGGTTCCACTTTTATGGTTTCGCAATGGAGGTGTGCTACTGGTGTTAAGAATGTATTTTTTTTTGATAATGCTATAAATTGGGTAGTGAATGATCTGCCTCTGCCTACCATAGGTATTTCATACTTAAAGTATTTAGAAGCAACGCACGCCTTGGGTGGGACACTCCTTATAACTTCTAAGCAGTCGATGGAAATTTTCAAGAATGCTGTGCAGCATAACTGCATAACCCATCAATTTGGTAATGCTTTATTTTGGAGAGGGTATGTTATCCCCCTATTACCCTTGATCATGGGTCCCTTACAAACATCTTTTTATAGCAAAGCTTTGACATTTTTGATATCAGTAGCATTACCTCCCTATATTGGTACCTGCTAAATCCGTTCAAATTAAGTTGACCGAAACGTGAGATAGAATCCATCTACTTGCGACAATATCGACGACAATCGATGGTGCACTTTTATAAACTAATTCAACATACGTTCTCTCCACAGCCGGGTTCAAAGACAGTAGTCCAAGCCGCGTTAGACAAAGCACGGCCCAACCTGCCCATACAGCCGTTGCCGACCAAAAGCAAGAAGGACGAACAGCGCGGCGTCAAGTCAGCAGGCGCACTTAAGAAGGAGACTGAGAAGAAGACTGTCATACCTGCTAAGGGCAAGGTAATAACTAACTTTTTCTTCTGAGAGTGCAAAGAATCTATTTTTATCTACTGCTGCCCTAAATAAGAACCTAAGGCCTAATTCTCGTAAATAAACCACTAGTTTTGATCGTTTACGTTTGGTTCGTAACAAAGTCAGTGATAAAAGTACGCGAAATTATAGCCACAGTTATCATCACATTTACAAGAAGTCGAGACGTGAGAAAGTAACAGTATTTACCGTGTGTGTGTGTAAATTAAAGTCAATTGCTGCAGCACAGCACAGACTACATCCTATATTTTCATAAACTTTTATAACGTTTACATTTTAGGGACCAGCGAAACCATCGTCTGCATCAAGTCGAGGCAAGAAAGACGACGAAGATTGCACTCCATTATTACCAAATAACAACGCCAAAAACCAAAGAATCATCGACGATCAGAAACTAAAAGGTAAATTCCTTTTTAACTTGCCTATGTTCGTCAAGACATTACTAAAGGCTACAAAAATTAAAGCTTTATCCACTTGTCCAGTTACCTCGATGAGCAAACTATAGTGTTTTATTTTTTTCAGTGTTGAAATGGAACTTTACAACTCCCCGCGAGGAGTTCTTCGAACTATTGAAGGAACAGATGGCAACCGCTGGACTGAACAAGCAGTTAGTCGCTAATATGTTCCACAATGACTTCAGGTGAGCAGTTAATTGACGTTTTCCTATCTACAGATAACTTACGAACTGCCTATTTTAAAGCGGCTATAATGAGTGATTTAACGTGATTAATAGGTTTTGGAAAGTGACAGTGTTAGTTCCTAAATTGTCTGCCAACATAAATAAAGCCGTAGCACTATAAATTACTTACTATAAAACTAGGGATTAGCCTTATGTAAATACAAATTTCAGATGAATTTTCGAAATGTAGCTGCAACGAATTTGAAGTTCAGTTTTATTAAGGTCTTTATACCTTCACCAGCGTAAATGAAATTACATAAACACTAAAAAAATGGTTCTAATCAGTTATTAACGCAACATACCGAATACTGGACAATTTAACATCATCTATAAACTCTTCCACCAGATACCATCTAAAAGCGATCGAGGCTCTTTCCGACGATCTCCAAGACAACGGTTCTTCTCTCATGGCCAACCTGGACCTGGTGCTGAAGTGGCTAACGCTGCGCTTCTTCGACACCAACCCCTCGGTGATCCTGAAGGGCCTGGAGTACCTCTCCCTCGTGTTTCAATATCTGATGGACAGCGACTACACCATGGCAGAGTATGAGGCGAATTGCTTCATCCCTTATCTGGTGCTTAAGGTAGGACTAATTTTACTATAATTTTATAATAGGGTTTAAATAATAAAATAGTTTTGTCCCTCGGTGGCCTAGACTACGGCTACTGGTGTAATTTATCTTAATAATTAATGCCATAGTTTCGGAAACTTTTTAAACACAATGTTTAATTATGTAATCTTGGCTAAACGAATCAAATGAGCATAAACTTAAGGTTTTACTACTATTTATTAAAGAGTTTCACTATCCACCTCCTGGCTCCATCGCCAGAATAGCACGATGGTGTCAAATTATTGTACTGTCATCCAAACTTCAGATACTTCCAAATCGATCGTTCGAACATGATAAGAAAGGTTAAAGCTAAGCGGAAGCGAGCCTATACAAGGTGTAACATAATGAACGCACGTCCTCACAAGGGCTGATTTTGGTGCTCAAATACAACAACTTTTATTATGGGACCAACATCAAAATCTTAAAAAAATATCGACTTCTCCATACAAACTGATGTCAGCCGATAGGCGTTTTTGTATGGGGAGGTGTTTTTTTTTGCCATTTCGATGTTGGTCTCATGCCTCGTTATATATTGAACAAATGACTATTATGAATTATGACCTACTAAGAAGCAACAGAGAATCGTAGTAACAAATGATCTGGTCCTCAGGTGGGAGACCCAAAAGACACAGTCCGCCACGCCGTGAAGGCGCTTTTCAAGCAGATTTGCGTCGTGTACTCGGTCACAAAGCTGTTTGGATATTTGATGGAGGGGCTGAAATCGAAAAACGCGAGGCAAAGAGCTGGTAAGCAAGGATTCCTCGTCATCTTAACTGTTTGCTAAAATAATAACAAAAGTAAAGTTTTGACTGGCGACAGTAGCTTTACATTTAAACAAAGACAAGTAAAACATCTACGTAATAATTGAAACTAAAGCTATAGATAGACCAATAGGAAATATCATAAATGTCATTTAGAAAGTATTATACTTCGGTAATATTAAGATGTACGTTCCACTTTCGCTCACCGGCAGACGCACTAGCATATGGTTCAAGTGTCTATGCAATTACTTGTATGCTAATAGTATAGTAATCATTTTTGAGTCGCGTTATAGAGTTCACATTAAAATTTAATTGGTACAAAATATGGCAAGAAAATTATACGTTCTCAACCAAATGAAATCATAACCGTTATGTCTGTCTACACGGTAAATTTTAGTTGGTTTGGAGCCTTCAAAGTCATAATGTTTATGTAAATTTTGCGCCTACCATATACCATACACTACATAATAATATCATCTATAATGAAGCTACAAAGCATTTTAGAAGCATCTTACAATAAGTAACCCTCTTACAGAATGTCTGGAATGCATCGGGCATCTCCTAGAAACTTACGGGTCGACAGTAATGTCTCCCACTAGTGGAGCGTCACTGAAAGAACTAGCCCGACATATCGGAGATAGAGACAACGCAGTGCGATCTGCCGCGCTCAACTGCGTCGCCAGTGCCTACTTCTTGGAGGGAGAGAAGGTGTACAAGATGATTGGGCAGGTGAGGATAGTAGATAGAGATACTTTGTGAGACTTACAGGTCAAGTCTCCTACTGGTGGAGCGGCGCGGAAGGAACTAGCCCGACATATTGGAGACAGAGATAACTGCGTCGCCAATGCCTACTTCTTGAGAGAGATAGAAGGTGTGCAAGATGATTGGGCAGGTAAGGGATATAGATATACTCTGTGGGACTTACGGATCGACAGTCATGTCTCCTACTGGTGCAGCGGCGCTGAAGGAACTAGCCCGACATATTGGGGACAGAGACAACGCAGTGCGGTCTGCCGCGCTCATTTGTGTCGCCAGTGCCTACTTCTTGGAGGGAGCGAAGGTGCACAAAATGATGGGCAGGTGAGGGAGATAGATAGTATACTCTGTGAGATTTACGGGTCGACGGTCATGTCTCCTTCTGGCGAAGCGGCGCTGAAGGAACTAGCACGACATATTGGAGATAGAGACAACGCAGTGCGGTCTGCCGCGCTCATCTGCGTCGCCAGTGCCTACTTCTTAGTGGGAGAGAAGGTGCACAAGATGATGGGCAGGTGAGGGAGATAGATAGTATACTCTGTGAGATTTACGGGTCGACGGTCATGTCTCCTTCTGGCGGAGCGGCGCTGAAGGAACTAGTTCGACATATTGGAGATAGAGACAACGCAGTGAGGTCTGCCGCGCTCAACTGCGTCGCCAGTGCCTACTTCTTGGAGGGAGAGAAGATCTACAAGATGATTGGGCAGGTAAGGGAGATAGATAGATAAACACAACTAGCGGCACCGATGTTGAACGCTGGGCGAAAGATGCGCAGAACACCATTACGATTATGTGATTGGCTAGTAATGCGACGCGCCTGCACCTACGGCCGGGATTGTTTGTTGTTAGCTCCGCGCACACGCGTCTCTGGGGGCCTAGCACGAAAGTGTATCTTTCGTTCGGTCGTATAAACCTAACAAATTAAAATGGCCAGTCCTATGTGTCAATCCTTTGATAAAATTTGATCATCTCAATCTAGCCGTGTAAAAAACCCGACCGTTTTTAATTGTTCATAAATAGTCAAACCTTTGATAGGGGGGAATGACTGTTTTAATTTGATTGGATAATACGACTGACCGAACGATGCGTAAAGCGATCCACACTAAGCTAAGTTTAAAAATTGTATCAAATTCACTATTCGACCAAACTCTTTTTTTGGGCACAACTCAATACTAAAACTAGTCGCTGTATACTAAAACACTCCAAACAAGTCTTTAGTAAGTTGAAAGAATCTTATCTGTATAATATAGCCGAATCAGATAAACAAGATTGATAAACAAGACAATTCTAATCTACATACTATCGTAACTAAGTATTATTTTATCTTTCAAGATATCTGATAAAGACCTATCGCTACTGGAAGAGCGAATCAAACGCGCGAGCAAGAGTCGAAGCGCAGAAGTCAGGCGATCTATGGTCGTACCCCTCTCCGCGTCTGGCAAGCCCATCCAACAAGTCATGGAGGTATTTATGAATTGTCAAATATTTTTATGGAGAAATTTGAAGGATTAAAAGTGAAAGAACTCAATTGTGAAGTTAAATAGTGGAGAAATATCGCAAAAAAAGTTTTACAGCTGAAAGAGTGAATTTTAGTTACATATTAAAAATAAAATCTACTATTTTCTATTTATGCGTATTAAGTTTTATTTATACAGATTTGAATTTTGATTTAATTGAGATAGCCAGACTAAAATAATACCAATGTAAATCACGAGGATAAGAAAAACTGGTAATTTATTTACCATTGTCTTGTTATCTCTTCCAAAATTGTTTCCTACACATCGTATAACCGGTTTCCGATATTGGTTTGACTTAAAAGACAAAACCGTTGTAATGTATCATATGTGATACATCGGCCAAGGAACCTGGTATGATATAAGAAAAGGATTTTTTTACCGTAAAAGTTATAATGTTAACTTTTAGTTGTTGTTATTAGGATGAGCCGCCAAGGCGTGTTATCTCAGTGGACACAGCGCCCGCTGAGTACATTGAAGAAGAAGAGGAAGAACAGCCGCCTCCGCCAGTTCATATGTTAGTATTTAGTAATTTTCTCCATTTTACTGTTGGTTGCTTCTTAGTTTACGTGGCCTGGAACTTAGTGAAAACCGTGCGTTTTACTTGCGCTCTAAAACTCTCGAAAGTTACACGTAATCCGATGTATATAGTTAAAAAACGCATAAGTTAAACAAACTGATGTCAGCTGAAGGCGTATTTTTGAAGCGTTTAAATTCTTTTTTGTAAGAAGTTTTGTATGGGGAAGTATAATTTTATTTTGCGATTTCAAAGAATCACCCCCATAGAAAACAGTTTGACACGTAATTTAGCTATTAAAAGATTGAAATCTGTACAAGTTTTCCAAAACCCATATCGTAATAAATCAATCAATACAATTTTGTTGATACGATTGCGCAGCCCAGCACCACCAGAGCCGAAAGTGATCACAGGACCATTCGGACTCGACCCAGAACTGATCGCCCAGCTAGACGCGGCGGTGCCTGTCCTCAGGCGGCCTGACCTGCCGGAGTTGGATCTGAAGTTCCTGGACGAACCCATCCCTGTCAGCGGAGTGAGGACTATGACGCAGCATACACAACCTACGGTTAGGCAGAGGTGAGTTAATGCAGAGCCCTTATTGTTTAGATTTGCCATACTAGCAGTTCTTCACCAATCTGAGTATGATCAGCGGGTCTAAAACGGCCGCATTGGATGTTTCATTTTTAATCTGATTCATTTAGTGAAATGTAGCGGAAATGATTTGCAAACCCTAAAACGGCCACATTAATAAATGAATCGTATGCAATTCATTTCATCAAATGGATCATATTTGATGACGTTAAAAAAATATAGTGACGCGTCCAATCTTACTTTACGGTTTTTGTGAAAATGAATGTTTTTAACAACACAAAGGAACAAAATGTTTCAAAATACTCAAGTTTTGTGTGTTCTACAAATATCAATACAAAATAATAATAAAAATAACATTAAAATGGTGGTTCACCAATTTGACATTTAATATGAATTACTCTTTTCATAATAAGTGGACCATATTACGAATTTCCATACAAAACTGTCAAATTAGATGAATTGCAAATATGAAATTATCGAGGCTCATTTTATGATTTATCAAATAACATTTCATTTTAAGATTTGCTAAATGAAACATATTATGAACGGAATATGAAACATCCAATGCGGCCGTTTTAGACCCGCTGAAGTTCCTAGACGAACCCATTCCTGTCAGTCCAGTGAGGACTATGACACACAACCTACGGTTAGACAGAGGTAATATAGAGAAGAGTGTCCGTAGAGCTGTTTTATTAGCCATAGTAGTAATTCGTTACCAAACTGAGTGTATAATCTTAAAACATCTAAGGATGTTTTATTTCTACCTATGTAAGGTTGAAATCGGATTGTTCATTTCCTCGACGATAATAGTGAATTATTATTTAAAAAATCAACCCTTCTATTGTTTAGTAAATTTAATGTACACTAGGTATTTTTCTAAAGTTTTTAAATAGCACCATTTTAGTTAGTGCAGGTGAATAAATTATGTAGTAATATCACAGATTGTGTGGAAGTAATGCCTTTCCAAATGTCAATTTAGTTATTTAAATCTATAGTAATATTTAAAAGAGGTAAAGTTTGATTTTATGTAAGGGGATGTGTACCTATGCACTAGTTCAATGGGAATAATTATATTACCTTTATATCTTGAAAAAAAATGTGCATATATCTAGCTATGCGCGATTTAATTAAGGCGATGGCGATCAGTTGTTAAAAAATGAGATTGTGAAAACAACAAAATTATTTACAAACGCTGTTTGAGGCGATCCTGTAGGCAGACCTATTGTATTATTTCATCTTTGTCTGTCCGTAACTTGGGGATCGCGTTTCATAGTATGCCTACAGATAAATTCTTCATAAAACATAGCAAACTAGACTAGACAGATAAGTTATAGCAGACTTAAGTAAGACTCTCAATTTGTTCCTATTATTTCAACAGTATGGTGCCAATGTCACCCCCCCGTCACATGACACCGCACCCACTAGTGTCCACGGCGCAGAACTCGCATCCTTCGATCGACGATTCGCAACTCGCAGATACTATCCACTCCATCGCCAGTTCTGATCTCAATGTAAGTTTATTTGTTCCTATTTCGTGACTGAACGAACGAACTGAGCTGTCGGGCAAAAAGACCGTCCAGATAATAATGAATAAGTACACTATCACGAGAGATAAACTCAAGTTAAATATACAGGGTAGTCCAGGCCAGATGGATATAAAAATTTTTCTAGGTAGTCTGCTTAGGTACCTATTTGTACCAGCCAGGAAAAAATCTGCTTATAAGATTTTTTTTGTAATTTTAGAAATATCACCACTTTTTCTGAGAGAGCGCAATGTCAATTTTTTTTTCTAAGAGAATGCAAGGTCTAACTAGGCACCTAAAATAATTAAAAAATAGAATTTTTCATTTTAAAAGTAAATAAAAAAGTGTTGATATTTCTAAAATAAAAAAGATCTTGTAAACGGATGACAAGTGTTTTTTTTCCTGGCGGGTAAAAATAGGTCCCTAAGCCGACTACCTAAAAAAAAATTTATATCCATCTGGCCTGGACCACCCTGTATAGGCGTCAATCCTTGATAATAAACTGGATTGGGCGAGGCATACCGATGCCAAAACAAAGAAGGCCTGTATAGCTTTTTGTAAATGTGAAAAGCTAGTTGGTAAAAGTTGGAATCTCTATCCAAAAATTACACTTTGGCTGAACACATCAGTTATTGAACCATCTTTAAACTACGGAACAGTTATATGATGGCCCAGAATACAACTAACCACTGTAAAAGCAAAACTTTTGAGTCTGCTATGGTTAGCGAGTGTAGCAACTAATGACAAACTGGCTAAAAGACAATCGAAAGCCTATACGTCAGGCCCAGGCCCAAATAAAAATATGGCTTTGAAAGAAACCCATCTATCAGAATGTAGAAACAGTAAAGGATGCTGGCAAACAAAAAATAGTTCCGTCGGCATCATAAAGACTGCAACCTCATCAGACTAAAACGGGACAAAATCAACAAAGTATTATGTGTTATAACCGGTCACTTTCGTCTTACATGGTCTTGCTAAGCACTTGTTAAACAAAGGTGTGATAGACAAGCCTATAAGTGTTGTTGTTTTTTGTTTCCATCATACAAGGGTCATAATATTTGCTCTCTGTCATTTGTTATTAATTTTTCATCAAAACTTATATAAAACGTTAACTGTAAATTGTTATATATCTCTCAGGCTGCAATCCGAGCACTATCGCTGATCTCCGGAGCCCTAGTGTCCGGCCGTGGCGCAGCCCTAGCCGCCCACGAACAACGTCTAGTCAGCGCCATCGCAGCGCAAGTGCGGCGCCTGCGCAGCGGCCCGCCTTCCGATGCGCTACCAGCCTACAAGTATCTTGCAGGGGCGCTAACCACGGTATGCTTAAGCTATCATTATTATTTCAGCCATAGGACGTCCACTGCTGAACATATGCCTCCCCAAGTGACCTCCAGATCACGATCATTCAGCGGCTCCTTGCAACCTTTACCAGATCGTCTGCCCAACTTGTGGGTGGATGTGTCCTACGCTGTGCTTGCTGGGGTGTAGCCTCCATCCCAGAACATTTCTGCGTTATCGGCCGTCAGTTCTATGTAATACTTGCCCCGCCCACTGGCTCTTTAGCTTACTAATCCGTTGGACTATGTCTTTGTTCGTTTACGGATTTCCTCATTTCATTTCCATAGCACACTGTACAATCTTGAGCTTTCTTATAAGGCCCATATACATAGGTCCACTAGTTTAAATATAATAGATAGATGGATCTTGAGCGCTGAGGGCAAGACGCGCAGAAGATTGCAACGATTACGTGCTTGACTAAACGCACACGCGCGCATGATCATTTCGTAAGAATCCCCACCCGAGCTCTCTGTGCTGCTCTGTGTTGTGAATAGGGATGACGACTTACTTTTTTCAGGTAGATTATCAAAAAAATATTGTACATGTATTTTTTTTCTTTTTTCACAATAATCAGAATTTTACAGAGCGTCATGCCTAGGTAATTTTTTTTCTTAGAAATAACGTCACGAGCTCCCCTTTCCCTTACTTTGACGAGCTTTATCTTTGTAATTAGTTGTTTCGTTTTATTTGATTGACAAAAGAAAAAAATAAGAGTCCATTATTATTTGATAATCTAACTGTCATTCTAAATAGATTTTTTTTTACCCATTCGTCATCCATATTGGACAACATCATCACATACATTGCTCTGATCCTAAGGTAAGTAGCTAAAGCATTTGTGTTATAGAAATCAGAAACAACGGCGGTACCACAACACCCAGAGCCGAGACAATATAGAAAAGTTCGTTTTCTACATTGACCAGACCGGGAATCGAACCCGGAACCTCAGAGATGGCGGCGTCATATATAGTCCGGCGTCCTTGCATCTCGGCTGCGGGGGTCGTCTAATGTATAAGTTTAATCAAATCCAAATGTAACTGCATCACACCGTATATCCCCAGTTTTACGAGACAGCAGGCTGCGGGTCGCAAGTAGGCGAGCAAGCGCTATGTTCGCTGCTGGGAGAGTTGCTGCGTGTACTGGGCGCGGGCGGTGGCGGCGGCGACGCCGAGCGCCTCGTGCGGATACTGAACAACGTGTGCGTGCGTGTACTGGAACACTCGCCAAGGACGCATCTGCTGTGGTGAGTGGAGCTTACAAAATAAAGTCTGTTTACGGACGATAATGGAGAATGTTAATAGGTATGCCAAATCGGTTGAAAGTTTGTTACAGTAACGCTTGTATGTATATGTCGTGGCCCGATCTTAGAATTAATCACTTCATGATTTGGCCAACCATTTCATAAAATGGTCGTTTTTCATGATGCGGCACAGTACCCGCTGGCCACATCATGACGTTGATAGGCCAGATCAATGAATCAGTCAGCGTTTGACGATATGATCGACTACTTCATGAAATGGCCAAACGTTTGGTTATATTATCCACAGGTAGAGGCGCTGATGTCGCTTTGTTATTGTGTTACAACATGGCAGCAGACAATTATTCTGTTCTTGTGAATTGTAAAAGTAAATAAGTGTAGATAGAAGATTAAGTTGCAGTGAATTATCGTTAAGACATTAAGCTAGGTGATTTTAATGAAAGTCACTTGAAAAAAAGGCTCAACGTTAAAAGTCGTGGAGTTTGTCACGTAATTTGGAGGTTAGTAAGGTTATGTATTTAAATCTTTTTACTTATTAGGTTTCTTTCAAAATTACAAATATTTATACTGTTTTACTTATCTATTGAGAAAATTAATATTAAACAAATGATATGGCCAAACGTTGATTAACATATCATCAAACGTTGACATTTAAACGATATGGCCAGTTTTGTTTTGCCGTTTTATGAAATACGGCCATATTATGAAATGGCCGGCCGGCCGGCCGGTTTCGCGAGCGATTCAAGACTATTTTGTTGTCAAAAGTCAAAACCTATTTCCTTTGCCCATACAGCGCAATAGTCTCCCTCCTCCACGACTCCATCGGGGTCTCCGAACCGGCCTACCCTCGCTACCAGGACCTGCTGCTGAAGTGCTTCTGGAAGACCCTGAAGATGATCTCGACATGGGACGCGGGTTCCGTGGACTACGACGCTGTTCTACACAAGATACACCTGTTCTACCGCGCGTATCCGAACAGCTATTGGAAGAAGAACCCTGATATCAGCGATACACCGTACAGGTGAGGGGTCAATATAAATTATCTCTTGGTTCAATGCACTAACTCACCTTGTATGGGTCCGGCTGAAGGCCTTATACGAAACCGTATCGTTTGTTCGGTCGTATTATCCGATAAATTATAATATCCATTCACTTGTATCAAAGGTTTGACAATTTATGAACAATTGAATGGATTAATACATGAGACTGGTTATTTTAATTTGTTCGGTTTATAAGTCCAAACAAAAAAAAACATTTTCATGCTAGGCCTCCTGAAGCGAGCTCCTAAAACTGTAATCATGCATGCTTCAAACATGAAAACCAATAAAACAATAGAAAAAGGTTGCAAAGCATAATCCAAAGCAAGGACGGTCAAGCCGGGTATAGCCGGGGACGGTCAAGCCGAGTATTGCTTCTTAAATATGCATGGTCCGTCAAGTTAGTGCGCGAAACTCATTCAGGGCGTCTGGCGTTGGTTGGGACGTAATATGCTAGCTAGATAATATCTATGACACCTTGATAATTTAAGGTATTAGTAAGTAGGAATGTGATTTACTTGCGTATTGCACCGCCTGTCTCGTGAATATCGCGCACGAGCTTGACGGACTATAATATTTACTGGAGAACAGGTTTGCCGGTGTCACGCATTATTACGTAAATAAAACCTAGAACTCGCACGGCTAAAATAGATTTATAATGATCATTGATGACATCATCACCAGCCTATATCAGTCCACTGCTGGACACAGGCCTCTCCAAAAGGAGGATTTTGCCATCATCGCCACGCTTGGCAGGCGGGTTGGCGATCGCAGTTTGGCCAATGGTGGAGAGGAGACGCTGCTGCCCGTCTTCTTATAGCGGTTCTCCTGTAGTCGCCTCTTACGACACCCATAGGAAGAGCAGGGGTGGTGCAATTCTTTTAACGTGCCGGCACCACACGATACATTGATGACATGATGTTAATGAATTATGTTTTGTTGCAGAACGGTGAAAACTCTGGTGCACACTCTAGTCAAGATGAAAGGCGCATCAATAACGAATCATCTCACACAAATACCAGACGTGAACGAGTCAGATCTCTATCCTTACCTGCTAAAAGTGTTAAAAGTAAGTTTCTTCATAGTATAAAAATATTTATAAAGGCTGTCCCAAAAAAATTGTGTGAAGTGTAAGTCTAGAGATACACAAACCAACAAAACACGATATAACATAGCGATTTATCGACAAAATATGCGATATATAGCCGCCATCTTGAACTTTTATCGAAACAGCGAGCATGACCTTGACGTCACCGACACGGACATGCTAGCTGTTTCGATGTATCTTATAATAAGACGTGTATCCATAAATCGCTATATCAAATCGTGTTTTGTTGGTCATGCTAGCGGGTCTCGGGCAAATCACACCTTTTATGTATGTTGCGCGGTTTTTATTAGTTTTGGACTTTGATTTTATTTTTGATTGACCTAGTTCTTTTGTGACTGAAAGCCAAATAGGTGAATTGTAATTTGGACAAAACAAGCATGTATCTCAATTATTTGTTTTAGTAATTAATATAAGTAATGCCTCCTCGATATACGACAATAAATAGTAGAACAAAAATGAGTACACGGCCCAACATTATATTTCCCACACCCTATATTCAACTTATCTTCCATCCCCAGCAATTAAAACTAGACGAAAAGAAAGAGAACACATCAGACGGGCTCAACAGTGCAGTACTAGCGTCAGTCCCTCCCAACTCAGCTCTATCCGCCGGGCGTCTACCGCGAGGGGTACACGAGGAACTGGCCGCCATACTCAGGCGCATCGGCAGCAAGGAGCACAACAAGCATGCGCTAGCGCAGCTATACGATCTGAGGGTAAGTTGAAAATTAAAAAAAAAACCGGCCAAGTGCGAGTCGGACTCGCGCACGAAGGCTCCGTACCATTACCTATAAAAACGGCAAAAAAAACACGTTCGTTGTATAGGAGCCCCGTTAAATATTTATTTTGTTCTGTTTTTTAAGTATGTCTAACAATCACGGTTCATGAGATACGCACTGGTGATAGACGGACAGACAGATAGCTGGACAGCAGAGTAGTAATAGGGTCCCGTTTTACTGTTTGGACACGTATCCCGAAAAAACCTGCTAAGTGCGAGGGTTCTGTACAATCTTGAAGCAATGTGTAGGACGTTCATAACGGGAATAGAGAATCGAAGATTTTTCCGAGTTTGTTAAATTTCTATTGCTGAGAAAAGTGATGTTTGTTATTTATTCTCACCAGCCAATGTGTAGTCCCTGAAACGGTGGTAGCAGTGGCGTGCGGTGCATGTAGGCAATTAGGCAGTGCCTACCTGGTACATGAATTGAGGTAGGCAGTAGGTACTTACATATGCGTCTCGTAAAACACTTAGAAGGTATCTACTGCCTACCTCGAAATAATACCAATGCCCGCCACTGGGTGGTAGGGATATAGGGTTCTCTATGTGTCAAACTTAATATTGAAAATCGGTTGAATGACCTTTTACGTAACCTAATCTGCCGTTGACTGTACAGTTTCATTTACTTTGAGGCTCGATAATCGCTGTGATTGTTACAAAATATATAATTGTTTGTACAGGAGCGTCACCCAGAGGTAGACATCTGGACGTTCATGCAGGGCTCGTCGTTCTACTTCCGCAACTACGTGGAGCGCGGCTTGCGCGAGGTGGCCGAGCAGAGGAAACTAGCCTCCATGCCTATATACAAGCACGACTACAAGCACGACAATATCGGTGAGGATACCGCTTATACTTGATTGATACTTAGTTGAATCTAGGGCACGTAGAACTGATATGGATGGGGCCGGAAGGTTCTAGAATGGAAGTCAGAGGTGGGCATCTGGACGAGTTGGGCATAGGCCCATTAACAAGCATGATAATATAGGTGAGGATACCGCTAATACTTGATTGATACTTAGTTGAATCTAGGGCATAAAGAACTAATGGAAATTGGTCAGGAAGGTTCTAGAATGGAAGCCAGAGGTGGGCATCTGGATGAGTTGGCCGAGCAGAGGAAACTAGCCTCCAGAACTAGCTTGTAGATGGGCAAGCATGATAAAATCGGTGAGGATACCGCTTATACTTGATTGATACTTAGTAAATCCAGAGCACGTAGATCTGATGGGGATGGGGCCGGAAGGTTCTAGAATGTACCGGAAAGTGTAGGACGTCCACCCACAAGGTGGACCGACCTGGTAAAGGTTGCAGGAAGCCGCTGATGCAGGCCGCTTTCATCCGGACAAATCTGGAAGTCACTGGGAAAGGCCTATGTTCAACAGTGGACGTGCTGTGGCTGAAATGATGATGAGTATTCATAAGGTGAGGCGGAACTTACCGGAGTCGACAGCTCACATTTCGGAAAACCGATTCATCGTATGGGGTGCAGGTAAGAGCTGCGCTGAGTGGCAGCCGAGAATTGACTGCTCAGCTTTAGCTCAGTACAGCGCAGCTCATCTTAGCTTCGCTCAACACCGTACTACAGTACCCAGCACTGATTTTGAGCGCTAGGGCAAAGAGTGGGGATCGCTTTGCGCATTATACGATACGATCATCGTATCAGAGACGCGTGTGCGTGGAGCTGACAACCAATCACGGCCGGCGGTGCGAGCGCGGCGCGCGACTAGCCATTCAGGTAATCGTAATGGTCTTTTGCGCAACTTTCGCTGAGCGCTCAACTTCCATGCAGCTAGTTATACCGTAATTTGATAAAACTACATAGCTAGCTCCGCGTATGGAGTCTCAACTCTCACCCTTACAGAGGCGTAATCATTTGTCCATATATTTATTTTATTTTATTCCGAGAAATCTAAACTTGGCGTGGTATGTGTATTGAAAATATTTTCTACTTATTGGGTTTTCCTAGGTAAAATCTTTCCTCCCTAACGCAGCAGAATGAGGCAAAAGATAGAACAGACAGACGGGTTAAATAAAACATTAAAACAGAAAGTTTGCAACCGTGCTTTTGTTGTTTCAGATATCAGTAATGAAAACGACGAAAAATCACATGTGATGTTCTTAGAAAGACTCCGAGCCTTACAAGTGAGTATCTATACATTTTAATGTTTTTTTTTTACTGTGTTATTATCTATTTAATTATTGGCAGGAATTAAAATGATAAAATAATTTACATATTCTAATCACCAAAAAGCATGCCAATACCTGTTTAGGTTTAGGGTAATGCATAAGTCAGTGATTAACACGTCATAATAAAATCATAAATTTACAAAACTATAAAAGCGCCTCTATAGAATTCAGATACAACTTTGCGACAGTTCTAGTACAGGCGTTTAGTTCATCGAACTGTTTTAATGATCATCAAAATATAGTTTCAAAGATAAGTCAATGACAAAATTAAAACTTTGAACCATAATTTCACAAGAGTTCATACTTTACAAATGTGTCTTAATATGTAAAGTGATCCTTGCCCCGTGCGCCTGTCTGTGTAGTACGATATGAATATGTCGTGGCCCGATCTTAGAATTTATCACTTCATGATTTGGCCAACCATTTCATAAAATGGTCGTTTTTCATGATGCGGCACAGTACCCGCTGGCCACATCATGATGTTGATAGGCCAGATCAATAAATCAGTCAGCGTTTGACGATATGATAGACTACTTCATGAAATGGCCAAACGCTGGTGGTCATATCTTAAAACAGTTATATTATTCACCGCTAGAGGCGCTGATGTCGCTTTGTTATTGTGGCAACAACATGGCGGCGGTCAATTATTCTGTTCTTGTGAATTGTGAAAGTGAATCATAAGTGTCAATAGAAGATGAAATTGCAGTGAATTATCGTTAAGACATTAGGCTAGGTGATTTTTATGAAAGTTACTCGAAAAAAAAACTCAACGTCAAAAGTCGTGGAGTTCGTAACGTAATTTGAGAGGATAGTTAGATTATTATAATCTTTTTATTTATTAGTTTTTTTCAAACATACAAATAAGTATTTATAATGTTTTACTTATCTATTGAGAAAATTAATATTAAACAAATTCCAGTAGCTTCTAAACGTATTTATAGCTATTTTAATGATATGGCCAAATGTTGATTAACATATCATCAAACGTTGACGTTTAGATGATATGGCCAGTTTTGTTTTGCCGTTTTATGAAATACGACTATTTTTATAAAATTACCGGCCACATTATTAAATGTTTAATTTTAAGATCGGGCCACGACAAATACATCATTTTCGAACGTGGAGAAAATCAATTCACAAAATAGATATACTGGGTTACTTTTGGACCCCCCGCCAAGATTAATTATAATTAACCTGTCAGGCGAAGGTCATTGCCGCTTGATAGGTTAAAGGGAAGTAATATAAATATATTTAGTGAACTTTTTTTTTCGCTTTTAATAACCGAATTTTACAGTCACTTTTTAAATCCTTAGTTCCTTGGCGCGTTTGATCACCTCAGCGCTTGGGGTGGTACGCCGCGGCGCCTACGCGCGACACGTTACGCGTCACAGAACGTACCTAGCGCATGCATATGCATAAAAACAGTTTTATTTATTTCATAAATTTGATGTGCTGCTTCTACAGGTTGACGTGAAAAAAATAGGCGGGGTGTCCAAAATTAACCCTGCGTAGTGCCCCCTGTATAGTGCTAGTTACAAGAAAGTATACAAACGTGTCCGGTTTCCAGGCCAAAGCAGGTCTAAAGACGGAGTCCCCCACCTCCCAGCCGCGCACGCCGATGGGCGACAACCGTTCCCTAGCAGACTCCATCAACGAGAACACGCTGCCTAGAGCACACAGCATCGACCCGCAGCTAGAGGTGAATATGAAATGCTTAATCATCTATAGTTGCCGGAGACGTAGTTTTGAATCATTCGAAATTCAATCCACATTTGAAATCTCAAGATTTCTACTTTGTTTGCATCACCAAGGTTTCAGGAGGCGTTTTTTGAATATTTCTAATTACAATCCGCATACGATTTCTTAAAATCAATAAGTCACTATTTATAATTTTAAAATAAATTTATTATATGGTTCCAAAAATTCATTCCGTGAATTGTGGCCTATGTTCAGTAGTAGACGTCCTTCAAATAAATAATAAATGACAATGATTGAAATAATAATGATGATTCAGTGAATACGAGTACGAGACTACGAGTCGTTCAGTACATTACAATACAAATCATTTATTCAGTATCAGATATTACATTTTTGTGGTGCACGTGTGACGATTATTCACTGTATCTTTTATGCTGGGGCTTCACCTGCGTGACGCCTAACGTTCAAATAACGGCATGATTAGCGTTAATTAAATTAAAGCATAAAGCTACGCGCTAAGTGCGTGGCCACACTTATTTGACGTTTGATTCTAGCGTCTAGCGACTTAGTTAGCGTGTGATCTGTGAGAGTGTCTTTAAAATAAAATAAACGCTTCCAAGAACTCAATACTTTTCTCATTTTCTCTACTCTATCCTAACTTAATAACTATGCACTTAAACATTTATTTCACAAAGAGTTTTTGAATGTGACCGTGTTTTATCATGTTAAGTGTAGTAGGTGTAGCCACAACAACGCACTAAACGCCCGCTTAATCCCTTTGATGTGTCAAAAGTTACCGCCGTCCGAGCTATCGCCTAACGTCTAATGTTATTGAAGCAAATTAGCGCACAAAGACCGGCCACACCTGCGTACTACGTCAAATAAAGCACTAATTAACGACATTAGCCGCAGGTGAAGCCCCAGCATTAGCATTACAGTTACATTACATAGTAAAAAAATATTTTAGATTTTGCTTAGGTTTAAAATTAATTAAACCACTCGATTTTCAATTTCTTCTTATAGATAGAACGTACGGGAAAATTATTACTCTTGGTTGACAGAAAATGATATTTTCAGCGTGTAACATCGGGCATTGTTTTTGAACTCCATTTCAAGATTAATTTCTAATGCTACAGTAATGCGACTAACGCGTGGGGATAACAAAGCAGAGCGTGTTCACGAAACGCGCTATATTTCCGTATAGGCGGCAAAAATCCAAAGTACAAACTTTCACAATTATAAGTAAGATTGTCACTTCATACACATTTTGTCTTCCAGCTACACACGACGCAGCCGATGTCTCATAAGAACGAAGCAGCAGTCGACGCGCTCCGCCTCAAGCTACAACAAATCAAAAGCTCCTCTAAGAGATAAGGCTGTCCCATCCGCACGCACACCGGATTTGTTGCTCTCTCACTCACACGTTTGACATCACACTTACTTCTGAGATGATGATAAGCGATTATACACCTTTTTGCCATGCGATAAGAACGACATTTCTATAAGAAAATTTACAAATGTCGTTTTAAAACTTGAGGCTCAAAATAAATTTCCGTGTTCGTATGAGTTAAAAAATAAACTAACAGCTTTGAAAGAAATAGCTTTAAAAAAACAAAAAAAATACTTATTCAATTCTCTCTCATTTTATTCATCTCACTCCGTTAGTTTATCGAGCCTGTATAAGTATTTTAAAATCTTTATAGTTTTTAATTTAATGGCCTATATGTGTGTCTTAACTACGTCCAATTGTTGTTGTACCCTATACCGAGTCGACGGAAACTTGACAATAAGGCAAAACACTCGCCGAAACAGGGTAAATATGATCGAAACAATTGCGGTCTCCGACCTTGGTATGGGGGCTTTGTTTACGACGGTGAAGTGAATCGAAAGTATGATGTTAAATACCGATGAATTTGATGTAGAAATAATTAGCATAAATTTCATTATCAAATGAATTCATTCATTAAATTATGTATCTAAAATTAGACTAATCCATCAACTAATTGCACGATTAATCGTCGGTATGTTAACGAGCTTTGATCTCGGTTCACTGGTATTTAAATTGTTGTGAAATAAATGAGATGTTTGTACGAACATAAGTATTGTAATGCATCTCTGTATAATGTTTGGTGAATGTCGTTAGGTGGATGTTCTATTCCACAATTAGGTAAATACGAAAAGTTTTATCGGTATCATTAAAGTCACTCGATTATTGCGTTAGCTATACGATGAATCACCCACTAGTAGTCTTGATTTCCAAATCGAATGAGAAAAAATACCACAACTCTGAATATTGATCAGATATTATAATATCTATATAGTTTTAAAACATAATGGTCTTTACGGGCATGTAAAAAATAAAATGCATGCAAATATCTGTTCAATATTATAGGTAGTTGGAAAATTGTTGATGTATAATAATTTGATAGAATTCACAATAATTTGCACTAGTTGCACGTCGTGAAATACTGTTATGTAATTAGATAAAGTAAGCGATCCTGCCCCATCGTTTAGATTTCATTGCAAAATATACGAGGCTTTATAACTTTGATATTTACATACTCGGAAGTTATACTATGAATATGTATACTACAAACTTAGATATGTCATGTCCAACTGAGCATGCGATTTTACTTAAATCTCATTATCCTATATATAACTTGATGAATAAATGTTGTATTATACATATTAAAACACCATTTAAATGTATCTGTGCGTTTTTGTTTCGGAGTTACTTGTAAAAACGATCTTAAAGTGTATAAATTAACTACTAGAATTCTTTAGTCTACTTATGCCATGGGCCATTTATACTGAAAGTTAAAATTGTATTCAGCCGTATCTTCTAGCCAACGTATGCAATAAACAATTTAAATGTATTAAATCTATTAAGTAATAGACCAGTAGTGAGAATTGATTCATAGTTTTGTATGTATGTAGTCAATGTAGTTTTCAGTGATATTGAAAACTATTTATTGATGTGTTATCTACGTTTGGCAAATAGTAGCGTAGGGGTTTGTTTGTAGTTTCGTTCGTGTTTAATCGTTTCGGTTTTGTTTGAACCTGTTTTAAAGACTGTTTAAGATTTGCGTTTGGTTTTCAAATTCAATACTCATTTTATTATCCTGTTTGTTGTTTATTATCTTTATGGTAACGAGTTAAGGGCGAGTAGAGTATCTTTAAACTATGCTCTCGTATGTTTTGTGTGACATTACTTTAATCTTGCAGACATTTTTATTTTATTTTAATTAAAAGCTCTGCAGGCAGCTCCGCCTGATATATTTATAAAGTAAATTGTTCCATGCCCTAATTTGAGTCTAGACACTTGTGTCATACAACCCACGCAGGTATAGAATAGGACTTGAAACCGCGACAGTTATCGTCACCTCTCACTCGCCCGTTACACTGCGAGAGCGAGACGTACTGACATTCTGTTCTTTAATTGCGCGAATACTTATGTTTTTCTACTGTATTTATAATAATGTACAATGTTAGTTGCTGTGTTGTGTTTGGTTGTTTGAGTCTGAACGCTCGACTAGGGGTCATCCAGTAGGTTTATTAGAAAACTTAGTGAGCTGTGATGAGGCCATATTTATACGATTCGCCACGTTTAACTCCCATTGTTATTAGGAAATACGTAAATCAAACATTCCCTTCAGTATTGGTTCTTAATGTACAAATTTTCTCTTCATTGATGTTATACATTTCACACTATTCACCTATATCATATTTTCATATAAGATTGTTACGTGTATTATATGTATTAATTATTTAAGACGCGATTATTATGTCTAAAGAGTATTTTCCTATCATTCACTATGTTTTATGTACTCTATTAAAATATCATAATATAATTTACAGTTTCAAAACTACTTACATAAATATGCAATAAGAATGCTTGACGCTCTGGAGCATAATATGGTGCGAGACCCTATTGTTATTTACAATATCGTTAAATTATTCACAGTTCCAGTTCACTTTTTCGTTTTATTGTTAGATTAATTGCTATTATTATCTAGTTTAAAATATTTTGCTTTTTATACTGATCATTGACGTCATAATTTTATTATTGTGAGCATTTATTTATTGTATGTAAATTAATATTGTAAAATCATGATGTAATAATGATAAATAAAGTTCATACAACACTGAAACCTTGTTTTTAGGCCCTTTACACACTGTGGCTTTTTGCAGCGCTTCTGCATCCAAGATGACGATGCAGTCGCGTTACAGCACCGATGCTGACGCGATACCGCATAGTACAAATATTACAAACATTTTGCAACTTTACATCGCGTCTGAAACTATGCTATATCGTGATTTATTTAACTACAGCTAGACGGCCAGCGACTGTATCACGATTGAACGCCAACGGCCTTATTACAAAAAAGATAGACTAGGTTTAAACCATGTCTAAAGATTAACCAACCAATTTTAAATATGGGTCATTATTATTTTGTCAATATTTTAAATTGGTTGGTTATTTTTTAGACATGGTTTAAACCTAGTCTATATTTTTTTAAATAAGGCCACAAGAGTTTTATTTAAGTTCGTTGTATAGGTCACTGATCAAGTAAACAATGAAGTAAACACAAAGTTATGCTCCGTACACTAGTTTTAGGACTCTGATTGCTTTTTAAAGATATAGATGCATAATGCTCTCAATATGAATGTAGGTATAGCAAAGCAATGTTCTACTACCTACGCAAATCAAGTATAATTTTTTAAACTGTCCGAAGTGTCATTAACCACTCGGTATCGTTCTAGTACTACACTTCATTATAAACATTCAACTACCTTACTGTTGTTGGTAGAAAAAGTAATGGTAATTTAATTAAGTAATGTGATAAGCAATTAGTAATGATAATTTGGCAATTGATACTTATTCCTTTTGTATTGATTTAAATAATAGTTAATTTACAAAATGAACTAACAATTAAACACGCATAAGCCAATCATTGTCTCAAGATTCCAAATAATGCAACGGGTACGAAGTTCATTAGTGATTACTGATCTTCCACCAGTCTGTTCCAAACTGTGGGGGTGATAACATCACTTGCAGTTAAGTAGTTTGTGCAGTGTTAGTGTATTTCGGTATTCTATGGCTGCGTTTACCGATCTAAATATGTGGGGCCTGAACTTTGATTATGAGTAAGTAATACTCTCTATATTAGAAGTTCATCTTCAATCTTATTGTAAAACTTGCTGCTAAACTTCGTTTTGCGTGAACTATAGGATGTTTAGTATATCACGTATATCCCACAGGAACATAGAACCAGGACGAGAAGTATCATATATGATATAGATATGATATAGTTAATACATCTTATTCTATAACTGTCTTATTCAGAGTGCATTTGCTATTCCGGGACTAAGGCTAAACCACTGTTTTAACGTACAAAAATAAGTGGTTTAACCTTAGTCTGGACTTGTAAATGCACTCTGAATAAGATAGTATGTGTGCAAATTTCATCCGAATCCGTTCAGACGTCTACGCGTGATTGAGTCACAAACATCCAAACATCCTCACAAACTTTCGCATTTATAATATTAGTGGGATGGGATGGGATAATGGGAAGTGAAAAGTGGGATGTACTTACAAATTTTGTTTGATATTAAAGTAGCAGTTGTTGTATGTCGCATACTATTGTTAAACAACACTACAATACCCTAAGGAATCGCTGGTCTACCAGTTCATCGTCAATTTAAATGAAGATCAAACAGTCACTTGTTGCCAGAATGCAAACGGCCGATGTGTAATGTTTGAAGCATTCGAATTCTAATTTGTATACAAATTTACAAGAATCTTATACGAACTCCTAGGAAATTGTATACGATTCTTAGGATTGCTAATGCGAATTGGAGTTCGAACGCTTCAAAAATATGCCTCCAGAAACTATGTCTGTGGGCAAGACCTAAGTATGTTCAGCAGTGGACGTCCAAAGGCTGATGCTAATGAATATTCCCTTCACACGCTTTTTAGAGCTTGTTCGGTTAGTGCAGTGCGCAATGAGCGTTAAGGGTAAGGGTGTCTATACAGGGTGTAAAAAAAGGCTTAACGAAGCCTTAAGCCACGAATTCTATACATAAAACCAAGTAGAACGCAAAAAAATAATTGCTGGGAAATGACTTTTATTTTAGGGTATCAAAAAAAATAACTTATTTCTAACCCGCAATGCATAGCGCGCACGCCACAGAAGAAAGAAATACTGAATATTTTTATCATGTTTCTTTGTAAAAAAAGTTTAGTATTATCAAAAAGTAGTCAATTTTGTAAAAATCTTTGAAAAAAAATTGTAACTTTGACTGTTAATTACTCTGTAACCCGTCGTCCCAGGTATAGTGTAAAAGAAAAAAATGATCGTAATAATACGTAGATTCAGTGGTATTCGGCACTGATCAAATAATACTACGGTATTCGGCTTCGTTAAACCTTTTTTTACACCCGATATATTCTGTGGCGGGGCTTGGATTCTCAATTTGGTAAAGGTCTAGGTGTAGTGGATGTGCTAATTGAAAGATGCTCTCCGGCAAATAAGGCTGTCTGAGATAGTCTTATAAACTTTCGCGTTGCATTATAACTAAAACTTATAATAGTCCCCTCGTGACCACGACCGTAGCATCACGGTCGAAACGTCGAGGAATGTAAGTAGTATCAATACTACTACATACTATATTATATAGTACGGACAACAGCTCGTCGACCTACCACAAAATATCAAACTTTCTCATTTGAAAATGATCTCTATATGTCAGACTTTAAGTTGAAAATCTATTGGAGAATTTTTGACTTTTGGGGTAGGTCGACGTGCTGTTGACTGTACATACGTCGCGTTTAGACCCGTTGTCTGAGATACCTCGTAGCCACGCTTACGTACAAACCGTGTTCGGTGCGTATTGCGTAAGTATTAAGATAGCGTTCTTGTTTGTTTCTACTATAATATTGTTATTGCTTCGGTCAGCACACAGCTGCCCCTGGGGAATTTATCAATAAGTATAAGATTTAATAAATAATATCTGTAAAGTTTGGCGAGTGACGGTAGAACATTTTTTCTTGCTGAAATCCTGCTAAGTAGTTCACCGTCGTGACTTTAAAAGTCAAGACAGTTCATTTATCAGAAATATGCATCATCATCTCAGCCTATTGCGCAGTCCATTGCTGGACGTAAGCCAAAGAGCGCCAAAAAGCACGATCTCCCGCTTTTTTCATTAATCCACTGCCAGGCATCCTCCTGGGGCTGGGGCGTCCTGCATTACGTTTGCTAAGGCGTGGTCTCTACTCGAGAATCTGTTTACTCCACCTTTCATCGTTTCTTTTTTTCATCATCATGCATCAATCATACATACATACAATGCATTCTTTGAGGACATCCCCGAATAATCAGATTACCAGATAGATCAACAGCACGTCGACCTACCTCAAAAGTAAAAAAAACTCCAATAGATTTTCAACTTTAAGTCTGACATTTAGAGTTCATTTTCAAATGAGAAAATTTGACATTTTGTGGTAGGTCGACGTGCTGTAGTCCGTACATACCCGGTAAGTAAACAATATTTATTTATGGTGGTCATAGAGAAACAATTATTATACTACGTAAAAATGGTGGTAAAGCAGTATTTTATTGCAGAGAGATATGAGGATTCCTCATTGAGGAAAGCAGGAGACAGTGTTCAAACGGCACCTTAAATAAATAGACAAATTAAAATTGAGCTTACTTTATTATTCTACGTCTTTATTGGCTACAAAGCTGTCACTTAGTTTTTTTTCTTTTTAATGCAGCACCGGTAGTTGGATATTTTGTCTATGGTACAAATCGCGACAGCCAATACGCGGTTCCTGGACAAAATGAAATGAAAGTCCGCCACATGTCCGCCATATCTACTTCATCTTCTTTCTAATAGTGACGTTCGTATTATTTTGTGTTTGATAGCGTCGTGTTGTAGATATTTGTTGTTTAATTTAATTATTTTTTAGTTTGTTTAAACCACGGTGAGTAAATAGCACTAACATAATCGGCGTAATGTTGAATTTCTAGTTTAGCCGCGACGTGCTACACAAATTGTCAAAATGGATAAATTTTGGTTTTGTGTTCTTAGAAGCTATTACACGTGTTATTTACAAGCTGATTAGTTCTTTTATTATTGAGGACGTGATTGGTAGCATATTTTCATGTATTCTTAGCGTAAAGTGTTTTTTTGTGTCGGCGTTTGGGCTCAAGAGTTATTGCATTTCACAGGCACTGGAGGGCGGCGGAAACCGCGGAAAACACCATGGAATCCCCGAGAAAATTTAACGACTGCTACTTTTATTACTATTCTACTTGTACCAAGGTAAAAACCCATTAACTATCACCTTGTAAAAATATAGTAGTCAATTTTTTTCTGACTGCAAGTTTATTCTTGGACAGTATTACAATTTTCCTTTTGATATTGGTTGTCATTTATTTAATGTCATAATCCTGAAACCCTGTACATAACTTAACAAATAACAAATCTATAGTTTATGACTTCATATTTTTGTCAGACAAGTGTTATTATCACTACATATTTCAGGGGGACAACTGCGTGTTCCGCCATGAACCATCTGCCCTTGGTTGCGAGACCATGTGCACAGCATGGCAGCAGGGCAAGTGCCTGGACAAACGCTGCAAGCTGCGCCATATGGAACTAAGAGTAAGTTCTACTTAAAATTTAACCGGGGTAGTTTTTAAAATGAGCAATCAATTTATCTATAATCTATTAATGTTTCTACGATGACTAAAATCTTGATTTTAAATCTGAATCAAGCCTGCCAGTCAAGTACTGTTTTCAGGAAATAAAAGGATTTTAATTCTGTCTGTGTCTGTCCTAAGACTAATATAAATTAATAATTAACATTGCACAACATCACATACATTGCTTTGATCCTAAGATAAGTAGCTAAAGCACTTGTAATAGAAAGAAATCGGAGAAGCGACAGTACGGCAACAATGTGATAATGACAATGAAGTTGGTTTTGGTCTTGTATGGTATTAGTCTAGTAAGTATCCTTGTCTGAGTTACAGCTAAAACATTTAAATTCTATCTATCTATTCAGCCTATCACAGTCCACTGCTGGACGTAAGCCTCCCCCAACAAGCGCCATAGAGCATGATTACCCATTTTTTTTATCCAGCCACTGCCAGCCATTTTAAATATTTGTTTTTTTTTGTTTCAAGCTAGTTCCCGGTAAAAATAAGCTACTGTTTTCTGGTTGTCTCATCTCATAATTACCATACTATTGAACACATTTCCTTTACACACTGTCAGATTAAGTTGACACACTGACCAGCATTGTTTAGGTACGAAGTTAACTGATAATTTGGTGGCAGTAATTAATATTCTGATAAGATTGTATGAAATAATTTATTGCATTCAAAGTGCTATCTATCTAGTCTCTCATTATTTGTCATTATAAGGTGGCTATAAAAGTAGTAAACATGACATGCTTTTTTTTGTTATAGTGTAAATTATGTAATATGATAACCTTGTGTGTAGTTACGACTCTTATTAAAAATGAAAAATAATGCTATAAAGATATTAAATTCTCTGTAATCATCATTATACAGGTTGACTTTTTTATCATCATCTCATCAACAACTCTTTATAATGCAACTCTAACTGCAAAAAAAATCAGCGGTTTCATACATTATGGTCGAGCTGATTTTTTTTGCAGTTAGAGAGTTTGTCCAACAGAAAGAGTTGTTCATTTGTATTACGGCAGTCTTCAGAGAAGGTTTGGATGGTGATAACAAAGTCAACCTGTATGTAACTAGCCCACATTAATCCACAACTGGACATAGGCTATTTAAGTCCAGTCCTTGGCTATTCTTTTCCATCCGCGGCCAGCAGCTGTGTGAATATCATCACTAGAGATGGATATTTGGATGCATATTTACATAAAGTTCAGATGTCAGCTATTATGGAAAGCACTTTTTTATTGAATAATTCCTGTGATTCCGGGATTAACAAATTTAAATGTATGGAGTGAGGTGTAATAAACCCAATTTAAAACAAATGACAGTTACCCTGTAACAGGGTTATTTTTCTCTACTTTTATAAATATTTATATTCATTTATGTTTTTGTATTTAACACACCACCCTACCTACCCTTTCCCATACACCATACCTACAGACATATTTGAATGGGAAGTTAAATTTTAACATAAAATATATAAATATAAATCCAATTAGTTTTGCAATTCCACTTCGTAATATTCTAGCCAAAAATGTACTTTAGGTAATTATGCATCCGATTATCCGATCTCTAATCATCACTAAACCATGTTGGAAGGCCCAATTAAATGACTAACTTACATTGATTTGATTGGCCTAGCGTTTTCTGAGCGTCGACGTATCGTGGCAGCATCCAATCGGTGTTGACGCAACAGCAGCAGCTGCATTTACTTAACGCTTATTGGGCTCTGCCAGAACTTCGACGCTCAAAAGACCTTAACTGTGAATTACTGTGAATTGTGAGGTTGTCTAATGGAATGCAAAATGGTGATGTTATTTAGCTATTGACATTCTATGAACTATGAACGTGAACTATTTATAATTTTACCATTCCTTTAATTACTTCCTAACTTATTTAAAGCTAAATAATATGCTAAGCTAACTGTTAATTCAGTTTTTTATAGGAATATTAAAATGTGTTCATGTCCAAAAAATTGTTTACTTGAGTTACAGTGCAGCAGTGTAATATTTCATTTTAATTGTTCAGTTTATAGCAACCAATATACTATGTCAAAATTATTTTGGTTGCTATGGTAATCACGGAAAATTTTTGAGGAAATTTCTCTTTTTAATGCAGCAATACTTTTCCATTTGTGTAACTGAGTGGGAAATGTAATTATCTCTCGAGTTACAAATAAGTATTATCTTCTAGCTAGCTTTAATGACCAAATGCCTGTAACAAACTTGTTTCTGGCTTTTGCACTTAAAGTATAGTAGTCAAATGTATAAACGGACCAAACTGGGGATTAAATGAATGAAAATTATTTACCACATTATTACAAAAATAAGACTAGATTTAAACAGTGTCTAAAGATTAGCCAACTAATTTTAAATGTTAGGTCATCTCAATATCGAGATATGTCTGATGTGTTAACATTTTAAATTGGTTGGTTATTCTTTAGACATCATTTTAAGTAGTCTATCTTTTTTGTAATAAAGCCTTTAGGATTTTTTGCACTACACCGCATGTTGCGTCTGTGTGAGAACATACCTACACATTGATGGTGTTGTTCACAGAAAAACCGCAAGCAGATCCCGTGCTACTGGGAGAACCAGCCCGGTGGCTGCCGCAAGAAGCACTGCCCGTTCATGCACAAGAACCCGGACGCGCGCACCGACGGCATCGCGCCCAGCCAGCCCGCTGGCCCGATACCTGTGAGTACTAGCATGTTAACATATAAGATACTAGACATAATAATAGGGATGATGACAACACTTAGTTGAGGTATTTTTTAGAGTTGTCTAAACTCGACATCCCTATAAATTTCACTTATGTCATGTTATACACTCATGTCACTTAATCAATGTACCCAAAACCGAAGTCGAATGACCAAATATTTATTGATTGCAAAGCAATTAAAATCCATTTTTAGGTTAAATAGTGTTGACAGACATCCCACTTGTGATCTCAGATATAAAATAACCGAGTTAAGATTTCTTTGGAACAGAATATTATTCCAAAACACCAATGTGATCTTAATATGTCATTTAGAACTGGAACACAGCTACTGGCTAGGTTTCGTTAAACCAATGAAACTCTGGCTCTCTAGCCATGTTGTGGATATGAGTCCATGGTTGATATAATCGTCATCATTCCAGTCATGGGATATCCACTGCTGAACATAGGTTTCCTCTAATTTCTTCTAGCACCGGTAAGCGCAGCGCTGGTTAACATTGTAGGCCGCTTTCAATCGGCCAAACTAAAAGTCACTTCACTGGAGGAGGAGGCCTATGTTCAGTAGTAGACATCCTATTGCTGAAATGATGATAATACTGAATGTCTTCATGGTGGCCGGTTGAAAGTGGCCTGCATCCAGCAGTTTCCTGCAACTTTTACCAAGCCGTCTGTCCATTTTGTGCTTGTGATGTTTGACAGGATTATTAAAATTCTTTATTGGGTAGGGGTTGAATTGATTCAAACCAATTTATTAAGCGAAACTATTTACATGTATTATTTTGAGGGTTCCGTACCCAAGGGGTAGAACGGGATCCTATTTCTAAGGCTCCGCTGTCTGTCTGTCTAGACTGTATCTCCTGAACCGTGATAGTTAGACAGTTAAAATTTATAGATGATGTATTTCTATTGCCGCTATAACAACAGATACTAAAAACAGAACAAAATATCTTTTTAAGGGTGCACCCATATACCAAAGGTAATTTTTTGCCGCTTTAATAATGGTACTGAACCCTTCGTGCGCGAGTCAGACTCGCATTTGGCCGGTTTTTTAACCCTACAATCTCTTCGCGACAATATTGTGGACTGCATGAGTATCGTGTCGTGTGTATTAGGCTTTAAGTAAATGACCCCGGAACCGCACCGACGCCACGCGACACGAACACGCGGTTTCGATCCGGCGCCGGTGCGGCACAGGTGCGGTTTTCATACGTATACACAAACATGCTGCTCGGTGCCCTGTGCGGTTCCGGCGTCGTGTACTTAAAGCCTTAGGCTGGGTTGCACCATCTTACTTTAACTTTAACAAATGTCAAAAATGTGTCAAACTCCATACAAAAACACGGGTAAAAGTAACAGTTAAGGTTAAAGTTATGGTGGTGCAACTCAGTCTTGGTGAGGTAGTGGTCGGCTTGTCAAACGCCCGAAGTATTACCCGCAGGCGGCGGCTGGTATGGCGGCGGGCGGCGCGGCGGAGGGCGAGGCGCCGGCGCTGGGGCTGGCGCCCGTGCCCGCGCCGGCGCCCGCGCCCGCGCCCGCGCCCCTCCCGCTGCTGTGGCAGCAGCAACGCTCAGGTAAATAGCATTTGTCATGTCTTTGTTACACTCATCTGTGATCTCTTTAGAAGCTCTGATACATCTTTTTTTTTTTGTAGATTTAAGACCCAGGTAACCTACATTTGTCAACTTTCTAGTTTGTAGAGTCTAGACTAGAAGGTCTTTACTGCCCTATCGTAAAGAATACTGTGGTATTTTTACAGTTCTATACTTCAAAGGAAATAAGAGTTCGTGGTCCATCTATATGAACCCGTGCAGTGCTTATTGTGCTTAACCTGTTTGTTGAAAATATCTAGTTCGAAAATATCTAAAAGTCGCGTTGACTTTTTTTTTCGTCAAAATATATGGAGGCGGTTTTTTTAAAGCATTTGAATTACAATTCGCATACGAATTCACAAAATTAACAAACATACAAACTCCTGGAAAATTGTATACAATTTTTAGAATTTCATATGTGAATCAAAGCGAATTGAAATTCAAACGCTTCAAAAATACAGCTCGTGGTCTGTAAACCTAATAGGGTACTTCTAGGAGGACCATGGAACTTGCCAAGAACTAATGTCAAGATTTTGCACAAAATTAGTAAATTCGATTATCAAAAGTTATATTCGCCTTTCCCAAAGCAACAGACAAAATTCCTATTATAATCAGCGATTCCTATTTTCTACTAGCTCTTCTTGGCTTGGGTGACAAAGGATAGTTAAATAAAATATCCGAAAGAATGACAGATATTTAATACTTTTATTTGTCTGAGTTAGTTACAGTTATTTTGTTTCTCTTTCTCTAGTGATGCAGTAGTCTTGGTATCCTAATTATTATATTGATCTTAAGTGTCGAGTGAGTTAATCAGTGGTCCCTTTCTTTTGATACAGTAGTCCTGGACTCCGCCATCCTAGGCGTACTCCCCGCGTCGAGCGAGCTCCTAGGCGCCCGTCGAGTCCTACCGCCGCACGCGCATGCGCACGCGCACGCTCACGACGCCGGCTACGCGCCGCTGCCCGTCGACCCGCTCGTCGTCAACTTCGAGGAAGGTATGCGTCTGTACTGAAACTATATGTATTAAGCCGCGCTCAGGCGATTTGGGACGACTGCGCTGGGATGCAGCTAGTGAATGATGAAGTGAATATTGATTAAATTTGGATTTTGACCGTTGAAATTATTGTGAATGGAAGTTTTTGGACCGAATACTTTTGGGATTGACCGTTGAAATGGCACTTTTCGTTTTTAAATTCAGTAGTAGAAAGATTGCTGGATTATTACATCTGAGCAGATTTTTAATAGTCAAATAATTTTCGTAGGGGCCAATTTTCCAATAGTCATATAATTTTAATGTAAAACAGTTGAACATGTTGACAGTTTTCTAGTAGAAAATGTGTCAAAAGTACGTTTTTTTGGGATAAAAATTATCTGGCATTTGAAGAATCAGCCCCTAATGTTGTAGATCACTACAACAAACAATTTTTAAGGATGATGATAACTATTGATTTAAATTAGAATTTGATCAATTGTATTCTGTTCTGTTTGCGCTGGAGTCGCACATGTTTTATCATTCAATTTTGCTCAATGCTGGATTTGTTGAAATATTGATTTCGAAATTAATAATTGATGAACCCATTGTAAACAGCATGGGTTTACTCAATTTTAATTAGTTTTAGTGATGTACAATATCCACAACGGTCCAAAATGAGTTGATTTTAAGAAAAGAAACGGTGGTCTTGTTTACGATAGAGCTGTCGAGAGCTGCGAGCGTCCCGAATTGAATGATTGCTGCTTAAGGCTTCATAAACTATCAACTTTTTAAATGTCGTCGAGAGTATTTTCTTATAAGACGGAGTGAAAACATTAAGTGGATGTGCGAAGCTAGGTTTTTGTATTTTACTAGTGGTTAGTGGATTCGACGATTTTTAAAAGTGATTAGTAATAACGAAGCCTATGAAAAAACTGTAACAATCAAAACGGATGTAATAAGAGTTTTCAATACAACTTATATACTCATTTGCAAGACTTTGTAAATGCATTGAAATTCGCAAGAGATCACTCTTTAACATTAAAAGGTTTAATGTTTTAAAGAGTCGTGAGTTATAGCAGTTACTTAAATAGTATATAATACTTAAATATATAAATAATGCTGTTTTTATTGAAAACTCTGCATTCTTCTTGAGGTAGGGTTAAGATTTAACGATGTCTAGAAATACTTCGAACGCTCACTTATTCATTTTACTATAGAATAATGTAATGCTTGAGGGAGGATTTATATTATTTGGCATTTTTATAGCCTGTTTTATGTCCGAAAATTTTATTAGTAAATATGTTATGTGAAGTATTACGAATGTTTTATGGCATCATTGAAACTAATAAATTCTGTTGCATCATGTGCCAATAATTAAACTAGCGAATCACAGAACTGTCCATGTAAGGTGATTAGTTTAAAACATATTTATTTTATCACATGTTACGAATTATTAAGGATGTTTTTACTTGCTTTATAGTCGTTGCGCGGGCCAGGGATGTTATATTGTTTACACTATTTTTACTGTGAAGGGGCGTGGTTTTATTATTTCTTTAATTTAGTAAGTTTTGTAGAAAGAAAATATTATTTTATTTCGTTTTCCTGGTCTGTCGCGCGACCGACGCCTGTTTATACTGATATTAAAGGTAAAATGTAGTATTTTGTTTTCTTTTTACGTCAATAGTCAATTAAATATTATTGATAGTATTTATTGGGTAGTGTTAGTTGGATTCAGTTTCGTCGTTCACGATTCTACGTCTGTTGTAAACTACTATTTGCCGACGTAGTAGGAACTGGCTCCAAATATGTTGTAATAGATGATTTTATTTACGATGCATTTTGTGTTGCTGGAAGAGGCGTCAATTTGGTTATTTCTAAAACATAAACAACATATTCTTTACCATAGACATGGATTTGATACAAAAGTCCTCCATTTATAGAAGTATCTATTTCTCTTTGCATTCGACTTGTGACCCCGAGGGGATCAAAGAAGTCGGTATTTTTGTATGTGCAATAAATTAGAAAATATTATAATCTTCATATCTTAGCTAATTAGATTCATAAAGATCTTTTGCTTTTTCGTTTACAGTATACTGTAATAATTTATTTAACTGGTACACATAATATTACAGTTGCATTTTGAATGCATGTTGACTGAGAGGTTTAATGTCAACACTTATTTGAAATATCACTGTAATAAATTTTAAATAGATGTTGATATAATCTTTGTCTATGATAGAAAAGTACATAATAAATAGGTTAAACAACATATAAAATACAAATAAAAATATATATACACGAATATTGTAACTCATTAACATAGGTGAAAAAAAAAGAAAAAAAAATGAAGCTTTATGCCTTTAAATTGTTTGTATGTTAGTATGTAGGATGTTTTAAGGGCCTCAGCGGTATATAACAGTACACACTGCTATTCGGCCCTATATACTTTATAATCGCACCGTGAGAATTAGATAGAGCTAATAAAATGAAAAAAAAAATGTATAGATAAGTTTGTAGGGAACACAGTCGCTTAGACAGTACTAATCTAAATGAGACTGTGTTTTCTATGACGAAAAAAATTCTTGTGCTTATAAGATTGTATTACCAATTTTAGGAAAGTAAAAATGATAAGTAAATAAAAGAGATGTAATGCTTAGCGGTTTTTGATAATACATATTTGAGAATGCTTCCGGTTTACCATTATTATACTAGCACTTCAGAATTAGTAGAGGGAATTAGGTAAATTTAAAAGATGATTTCTGTAAACATTCTCGGGTAAATGTTTTTTTTTTTATATTTTTGCACTGAGAGTAAAGTTCCTATATTTATTACAAAAATCAGCAGAAAGCATGAACTGGATGAAGGAAGCCGTTTTAAATTATACACGGTCCATGATATGCCTAGTCATTATTTATGTATAAAACTAATTATCAATATTTAAAAGTATATCAGCAAGGTCTTGGCCGCAGAGTAGAGAGACGTGGGCAAGTCTTATAGTTCTAATGTGCTAATTTTTTACGAACTCAAAATTGTCTTGTATTAAAAAAATATTGCCAGATAATGTTACTCATGTATTAAACTAATAAATTGATTTTGTAATGAAAAGTAGGCAATATGAATTGAATTGTTGAGTTGGCGAGGTGTGAATTAGTACAAATGAGGTTGTTAACTCGAGGCAGCTCAATAATGATGCATCTTTTTTATTGTAACAATATTGGTTTCGCTCGTAACATTAGCAATACTTTTACATTTAGTATAGCATTGTAGTCTCGTCTTCTTTTTTTTATTAGAAACTATTTATTTATCTTTAGATTAATTGTTGATTGGAATGTTGATGTTTTCTGTTAACCGTACGATTGGGATTGAGTTCTCGAATCGAGCGAGGTTGTAATGAATTGCCTTCGTTTATTAGTCCTTGTATGTTATACTACAAGCCTTCTCGAATCTGACGAGTTCATATAGAAATTGTAGTTTTCTTTGCTGTTGTTTCATGCAGGTTTTTAGTCGGTAATAATATTAGACAGTGTTTTATGTCTAAACTATAATTTAATATACACAATTACTTGATTAACATATAAAATTATGACTAACGTACTTTATTCTCGCCTAAAAACTTGCATGAAACCACTTCATAGCTAAATTAAAGTTTGGCGCGAACTATACATAAATATCAACTATGGTTTTATGCCTCTAGTCTGCATTAGAAAATAAAAGAATCTGAAGTAATGTTTTCAAAGTCTACAACACTCACAGGGTAAACTTAGCTTAATGTAGGCTGAACCAAGGAATTAACTTTGCTCAACATTGACTCATGTTAAGATTTATTCGAGATTTGATTCGTGATATTTATTATTCGGAAAGAACATTCAGATTTGTATTAGTCATATTCAAATCATTTCGTTGAGAGGGCTTGTAGTAAAACGTCTAGTTAGGACATAGCCTTAAAAAGTGGTGTGAGTTTATTAATCGATTTGCCCAGTAATACCATCAACTGACATTCAACTTTCTTTGAAATTGCTTGTCCAAATCGAATAATATAAGGGAAATTTTATAGTGTTTAATGTGTTCGGGAGGCGTGGTAGGGTATTGGTATTGCTGCACAGGTCTGATGCACTCTACGACACTGTACTGTTGCTAATAGTTGGACTAGGAGTGCCGTAATTTAGATGTAATTCGTCATATACATACGAGGACGGCGCTGGCACGCTTACCAAGCGGCACGCAGCCGCGACACCAAACATAGTTATACCCATAACTTCAACGTGCCGGTACTGTCTATATTTCTTGTTTGAGTTTAAAAAGGGGTTGTTGTTATGTTAATCTTAGTCTTACGTTATATAAGAATTTCAAAACTATCTTAATATTAGTAACGCGTGTGTTAAGACCATTTTTAAGCTAATTAACATTCAAACTGATATAGGAACTCGTATTGGAACAGGTACTTTGGCTTTGTTTAATCAAATTGTGTTTAATATACCAACGAGTAAATAAAAATGTTCCATAATAATGATTTTTGTAATTATTTTTGACCGCCCACCCCGATATTTCAGGTCTACTCGACAAGAACACACCGCATGCGATAGCTATAGCTAGACGGGTCGTTTCAAAATTAATTACGAAAATCATGCGTTAGTAGTCCGATCGATCCACTAAGCGGTTCGTGTGTTCTTGCAGAGTCGGACAATGAAAGCGCCCCCTCCTCCACGCCCACTAAAACCGTCTCGCCCGACGCGCGGAACAAGTCGCAGGAGCTGATGCTGCTCGAGCGCATCCAGGCCGAGGCGGCCGCCTTCTACAGCTACGACGCCCTACCGCCCGACGCTGCCCCACCCGGCGACCGCAAGGTCGTCCACCACCACCGCACCAACCTCAACATCAAGTACGACAGGCTATCCTTAGACGAGATATCAGGTAAAAACCAACAACCACCCACAGAACGACGCAAGTCACTAGACTTCAAAGTTCTGTCTCTCGACGAAATACGAGCTAGGAAGAAATCGGAAACGATCATCCACACCACACCGATCACACTCAACTTGAGTCGGAAACGCAAATCATCCACTCAGGAGACCATTGAAACTACATCGGGCAACAAAATAATCAAAGTAGTCAGGAGTAACTCTATAGTCTATAAGAAACTCGATCACAACGCCCCAGCCGTCTCCAGCACGACTAAAGTAGACCATAAACATAACGAAGAAAACGTAAGCAGAAAACGAACAATATCTGAAATAAGTGATTTGTACGAAATACAAGACGACGAATTAGTCGACAACTGTTTCGAATTCAAGAGAATTAAGTTAACCGGACAAACTAAAAAACCTAGACTTATTAGAAATAATAGTATAAACAAAGATAGTACTGAAAATAAAGGCGAAAAAGCAGATTCTAGCACTAGGCTTGATAATGATGATGATGATTCCGATTCAGAAGTACAAATAGTAAATGTTGAACTACGCGATCAAAATATAGATGTTAATGCAATTTCTGATACTGAAATTATTGATGTCGACTCAACCAGGATGGGTGACCCTGTAGCCATAGTCGATTTGAGTGATGATTTAGATGATAGTGACATTACTGTATCAGATCTAGACTTAGAATTAGTCAAGAACGTCCCAGATGTAGTAGCTAGTTGTCAAAAGAATTCAAATAAGTTAGAAAGTGAAGGCAAGGATTTGCTTAGTAGTATTGATTCCATTTTAAACGACGAGTTATGATTTAGACAGTCTGAGAAGTAATAACGATTAAATTAGAAGACTAGTAATATACCTGTAAATCTTAAAAACTTGTAAGATATAATTTAAGATCGCCGTCGTTGGCAGCCTTTTTTGCTTTATAAAAACGATCTGGGTATTTATCATCAGATATCTAACATATCCAGATACTTAAAACGTTCTGTTTTAAATGATTTATAATGCGCAAGGACGGCGTTCTTAAGGACTCTCTTACTAATTCTGGCAAAAGAGAGTAGAAGGAATAATTGCAACGTTATTGGTCTTCGACAAATTGTTTCGTGTTACATCCAGTGGCGATAGTATCCTTAAATATAAGCATGTTTTAAAGGGACATGGAAATTTACAAAGAAGCCCAGCAAAACGTTTGCGGGCAAAATTTTATATATATTTAAAGACGCCTTAAAATATTGACTAGGCTACACAGGAATTATTGTAGTTATAGGGTATTGCCTTTCATAAGAGGCTTTTTAATGCTGTGAATTAACTAAGTCAAACCATTGCTGTTGGTTTCAAAGAGCAGAGCCGATACGCTGATGTTACACAATTAGTCAAAGCCGATCTGACTAATAACAAGGTGTATGTACAAGAGAATAGGACACTCTTTAAAACGGTTCGATCAGCTAGTCATAAACAACAACTTTTTCTATAGGAGCAACATCGAAATCTAGATTTTATCTCTCCATACAAACTTACTCGCATACCTCGATGATAATTTAAGGAGCATCGAAAAAAAAAACGATTTTGATGTTGCTACCATAGGAAAAGTTGTATATCACCAGCTGATCACGTGGTTTTATGGAGTGTCCTATTCTTTTGTACACCTCTGTCTATTTAGTCCACGAGTAAAAATACCAATACGGTGCGCCTGAAAAAATTGAGAGTTATTTTTAAGTTTTATACTTTCGAGTAGGTACATTTGTTATTTTTTTTTAATCGTTGAAGTGTGCATGCAGATGTTAAGAATATAAAAGGCCATATCGTGTAAATAAAGTGCAATAAATGAGATTGGCCTGTTATCATGATTTGAATTGAATGAATTCATTTCTGCTCTTTTTTGCCATGTTACAGTTTACACAAATGTTACTGAGGTACATATAGCTGTAGTATGGTAAAAGCTTTAATTAATTATATGAGTACATATTGATTTAAATTATTGTTTTATTTGTAAACTACCAATGTGTATAAAAGAAAACAAATGTCTGAATGAATGTTGGTTCTCTACTGTTTGCAATTTTAAAAGGTTAGAGAAATTGCATACAGTTATACTTCCAGGTGCTGGTAAATTAAAAAATAAATAATTTGATCCAAAAATTTATTTAAATAATGCTGTTCTTAAAATGTTTTATCGACATCACACAATTATTCACATTTTGATGTATACTTGCACGTACTATACAGTTTAAAACTAACCATTAATTAGTTATAGTAAATTCGAAAGTAATACATTACCACAAAGGAATTGAGATATACATAATTATAACAGTTGTTTTGACACTACATGATTTCGGAAATTGTTTATTTATCTACATGCGTAATTTTGGTTGATCTTTACAAAATTACAACGTCACATCGAAAAAGATTCACAATGAACATTACATACATCAAATGATTATATTTACAGATCCCTTAAAACTAAGAAGCCCTGTGTTCATTTAAAAATATTTTTTGCTCAAAATGTTGATAAATAAATAAATATGCGTAAAAGAACACACTATTTTTTATAGTCTTGAGATAAGGAATTAAACAACAAAAATTTTGCCAATTACAAACAGTTTTTACAGATTTTTGATGATGCACCAGCAAGTTTATATTAAATTTCTGATTTGGCCTTACTTAGGAAACATTTACAACAAATATTTATACAGAGCCAGACTCTTAAACTAATCTTATCTAATACCTATCTATTGTGTTAAGTAAAATATAATATAACACTTACACCAAAATATTAAATCATTTCATTCAAAATTATAGTAAGTATTTTAACCGCACATCATATGTGCATCAGTGCAATCATAATCTATCAATATAAAATTATTTTTGATATTCTTGAATGAAATAGTCTAATTTGTATAAATACATTTTGAGCCTATATTTTGTGCTCATATTCCTGTTTTGTGGCAACTAACGGATATGTCGATTCTTTATACTATGTGTGTAGTATATCGATAAATATAGTCGGGCCGACTGAACCGTGGATGTCTCATTGCTATTTAGTTAACTCTAGCTAAGATAACTTAATTATTTTATAGTACCCATGTTTGTGAATGGATAGATTTAACTATGGATACTAAAATGACAAAAAAATATATACACAATATTATAAACAAAGCAATTGACTTTATACTTGAGAAAACAAAAGCGGTAGGAAGCCGACATTAAAATTTCCGTCATACTGCTACATATTTAGCTAAAACAGTTGAAGTTATTATCGAAGCTCGCAAGATAATATTCTTATGGCTATGATTGGAATTGAAAAGTACCGAGCGGTGTGGAACGAAACTAGGTCCACCAGGGTCACTGCAGCCGAGACCAGTACTGCTGGGAGTCTTGTCCAGGCACCGCTAAAGGCACGGACACTCCCGCACCGAGAAGGCCGCCCAATTCTGGAAAAAGGAGTGTAAGTTAGTTTTACTCATTCATTAAGGAGTGTGTAATTTCGACGACCGTCTGGTGTAGTGGTTCGCGCTCCGAACCACAAAGCCTGGCGGTTGCGGGTTTGAATCCCACAAGGGGCAAATGTTTGAGTAATGAGCAAGAGAATTTGCACCTGAGACTTAGGTGCTAGCTCTAGCTAATTAGTGTGATTTTGGAAACAATTATTTAATTTAATTTTCGTAATTGGAGCACAAAAAAGCAAAATGCATAAAATACGTGTAGAAGTGTGCGTAAAGAAACGGAAAGAGCATCATCGCCACAAATTGGGGGGTTTAGGTTTATTTTGATTCACTCAGTGGATAAGTCATTCACCACTAACGAATAAAGATAAAAAAAAATGTACCTGGAGGCGGCGACGCTGGTTCGTGCTGATAGCCATGGTGGTTAGCGTACGGGTGCGGCGGCTGTCTATAGCCCAGCTCATAGCGAGGGTACCCCAAGAAACCGCCCTTGCATAGCTCCGAGTCTGTATTTTCGCACACTGGCGTTTCAGAGACCATCCCACTGCCGTAGCCCATTGGGGTTAGCGGACTGAAAGTAATAGAAAAGTAACATTTTGAGTTTCGATTTTTCTGAAGCTTATGATAACGTTACAGGCTTAACACACAAGAAGTATACAAAAGTTTTTATATATTAAGTATTTGTAATTATCATTTATAGTAACTAATTACTAACAGTGCCTATTATTATGGTTTAAATTCGTCATTGTTAATGTTTGTACTACGTAGGTATCGGATGGTGTTCCGCAAGGTTCTATTTTAGGTCTGCCTTGTTTTATATGGAAATCGTCCCTTAAAGGTAATACAGTGGTTATACTGTAACTACACGGTGTTAAACCACAGTACATATGTCTATATATACTGTGGTTAAACTGAATCTATAAATAAAACATGTTTTTTTTTTTTTTTTTACTTAAGATGGGCTTACTCTTGACCCCAATCTTGCTCTAGAGCATAGATGATGTAAGTCCAAAATACCTATAATAAAACATGTAAGTCCAAATACGTAAAACACCATAGAGCTAATTAATTTGCTCAAGTACAACAACTTTTGTACGGGATCAACATAATCAAAGCATGGATTACCCCAATACTAGTTTCGATATTTGTGTTCTAGAAAAAGTTGTATTTTGTCAGCAGAATCATGTCCTCGGTGGTTTTGCGTTTTGTAGTTACTTATTGAGATAGTAAAAGCCTACTGTTTATTTAATTTATATCACGAAATAGAGGCAGTTTGTTTAAACGTGGAATTAGAAGAATTTGGTAATTGATAAAATGTTACCTGTAAGCATCCACATTGAGTGGCGGTTGGTAAGCTTGATGCGCGGGCGGGGTGGGGTGCGCAGCGTGCGGCGGGTGCGCGGCGTGCGGCGGGTGCTGCGGTGCGTACGCGCACTCGGGACTGCGCCGCTGCGCGCGGATCTTCTCCTCGCGACGCCACTTCGCGCGACGATTCGAGAACCACACCTTAAGGTTGGGTTAGGTTAACACAACACGCCTACTTGATTGAATAAGTTTTCTATTACTATTTTGTGTCTGATTGAATTTTAAGGTGATAATTATTTGGATGAGCTTTTGAATAGTTTTAGCAACCTTGATAATAATACAGGTAGGTATAAGCCTTCATACCTAATGAAGCCCAGAAGGAAACATTTACTTAGAAAGAAATGAGAAATACCTACTTAAAGTACGTATTTCTTTACAAAGTTTAAAGGTAGGACCTGGTAGTTCAGAACGAGTAGTTTTAGATCATACTACAGTCACTAGTTTTGGGGCTTGGGGAAATAGTAATACAAAACCTAAACAAAATTGACTTATGTGGGTATGGTATGAATGATCGCTGATGCAAGCTTACCTGTATTCTGGCTTCAGGAAGTCCTATCTTGGCAGCAAGTCTTTCTCTGGCAAAGACGTCTGGATAGTGAGTTCTTTCGAATTCTGAAACAAAGAATTTGATGGTTCTAGTAAGGTAGAAGGTAAGTAAAATGGTGCTTAAAATTATCTGAAGTCCCGAAAATGTTGAAAAACCCTTCTTTTACATTTTCTTTTTAAAATCATGATCCTAAAGAATCTCCAAGAATATTTTATAGAGGTAGGTAGGTACTTATCGTTGTAATGTTTGGTTGGTGTTTAACAGTTAATTTTATTTCGGTTATCAAAAAATACAGAATGATAGGTATCGGGGACGCGGGCGTTACGACGTGCTGTTGCTCACTGATCTAGACTGACTGTCCGTTGTACGCAGGCGCGGGGCTGCGTGCGCCGCGAGGGGGCCGAAGAGCGGGCGCGAGGCGGCCGCATAGTGTTGTGTTAACAATCTCCGCCCTTCAGGAATGGTGCTGATGTTGATGCTATTCATCTTCTAGCAGAGGACAGATCCTGTTGATAGCTCGTCGCAATGTTCCTTGTGAAGTGTGTACGTCGGCAACTCTGGTGGCGCCATCGGAGCCCGGATACAAAGTGGTAATCCGACCAAGAGGCCATTTTAATGGCGGGTCCCGCTCATCTCTAACGAGACCCAGTTGACCAAGCCTTAGGTTAGGGTGCCTGGTCTGCCATTTTGTCCGTTGTTGGAGCTCGCAAATATATTCTTGGCTCCATCTAGACCAGAAATGCTGTCTGGCTTGCTCAATGCGTGCGAATCTGTGAAGCCGGTTGGGATTGGCATCTTCGAGGTCTGGAGCCGGTAATGATGTCAGAGGTCTCCCTTTCAGGCTCAGTTTTCAAAGGTAATCTGACGCAAAACCTTCCATCTTCCAAACGCCGAGTGTGCTCCCGGAAGTGCTGTTCGCATGCTTCATCTTCTGCGGACATCACTGGCTTGACTGGGACTTCTTCCAACTCCCAGAACCTTTGTAACTGTTGACTTACATCTTGACTGAATCAAGTAGACAACGTGCTTGATAGCATTGCTTTGACTTATTATTCATTATTGTCACATTAGCTGTAGACAACAATACTTGACTGGCTACACATGTTGATAGTGAAATTGATTTAGACACTTGTGGCCTCTCCTCCGCACTCTGTACAGGTTCATTGGACTTATCTGAGTGCAAAATTGAGTTATGTCTCTTCTTACATATATTGCATGGCCCTAACTTGCACTGATGAACATAATGCCCGCTACGGAGACAGTTGACACATCCTTTTAGCTTATTTATTTGTTGATATCTGTCTACCGGTGACATGCTTGCTGAAATACTATTATGATGATGCGCAGAAAAAAGCTACACGGATCTGGATATGTATAGGATAGGAACGGGCAAACTTCCCTCGAATTTCTCGCTCCGATCGTCAGCCTCCGCCGTTTTTTCAAAACGCCACAAGTATGACCTTGCTGAAATGCTTTTATGATGATGCGCAGAAAAAAGCTACACGGATCTGGATATGTATAGGATAGGAACGGGCAAACTTCCCTCGAATTTCTCGCTCCGATCGTCAGCCTCCGCCGTTTTTTCAAAACGCTACAAGTATGACCTTGCTGAAATGCTTTTATGATGATGCGCAGAAAAAAGCTACACGGATCTGGATATGTATAGGATAGGAACGGGCAAACTTCCCTCGAATTTCTCGCTCCGATCGCCAGCCTCCGCCGTTTTTTCAAAACGCCATTTTGTTACGTTGCCACGCAACCCACGTCGAGTCCGCAATCCAAACCTCGTCGATCCTTTTGTTGATTGCAGATTGTATCACGGTCGCCACAAGATGTTAGGGATTCATTGATATGGTTGGTGTTTAACAGTTAATTTTATTTCGGTTATCAAAAAATACAGAATGATAGGTATCGGGGACGCGGGCGTTACGACGTGCTGTTGCTCACTGATCTAGACTGACTGTCCGTTGTACGCAGGCGCGGGGCTGCGTGCGCCGCGAGGGGGCCGAAGAGCGGGCGCGAGGCGGCCGCATAGTGTTGTGTTAACAATGTTTATTTTTCAGACTGCATCAGATCTTAAGAGTTAAGACTGTTCTCATTTAAGTAGGTACTTTCTGCTTCTCCGTATCTTTGACGGAGCTGGAAGCTATTTTCTTCCAGGTATAGAGAGGACCCTGCAGTGCGGCCTGATTAACCTTTCTTACATCCTTCATTGCACATCTCACAAAATTAATAATTTACAAGATATTTAGAGCTGCACAATTTAAGTCTTATCGCTGGAAGCAATTTTCCAAAACCATACGTATACTTAGATAAAATTCGATGGAGTGGGGAAGGAAAGCGGTGATTACTAGCGTCGCAATGCCTTATAAATCTATCTCTTCGTTTTCCGTGACTAAGGTACTGATTAGTGGTTCGTAAGTTCTATGAATGCTTAGCTTAGCTCATTGCTCAGTGGCGGCAACGCTTTGGTATCGATTACAGAAAATTAAGCAACCAACGCCGCGGTTGAGAGTTGATGGCTGACCATTCTGACTATATTTTAGTGACATTCATCACGAGCATCCCCGTGCTTCGGAAGGCATGTTTAAGTTTGGTCTCGGCTAATATCGCTTGATATCGGTCGTGAAGCCTAGTGAGAGGCCTTAAGGCGGCTTGATCACATCACATCTGACAGTAAGGTTTAGTCACTGGACTTACAACACCCTTCCGCCAATCCGCACTAGGCCCGTGTGGTGGAGTATGTCCCAAACCACCTCATAGTAAGGTGAGGTCGTGCCCTGCAGTGGGGCGTATAATACTTTAACTCTTTAGCTACCCACCTCTCTCCAAGCTGTCGATCTGCTCATTAGTGAAGCTGGTCCGGTTCCTCTGCAGCTTCCTCTTGAGCCGCAGCCGCGCCGCGTCGTCGTCAGCTCCGCTAGAGCCCGCGTTGGAGTTGTCGCCGGAGCCCGTCTCGTCAGAGTGGAGCCCTTCCAGCCCTTCGAGAGGCTCTTCACCTGAGGAGAAGAAAAGAGAACGGATCACACACTTGTCAGAAACGCAGGTCTTAAATGAATTACGCCAGAATTCGCGTCAGACAGGCACCTCGACAGATATGCAACTCGACAGACCTACAATATACAGGGTGTATAGGGCAGCATGTAGGTAAATTAAAGTCAAGGTAAAATGAGAATTCTAGATAATAGATAAAATATTTCACTGAATAAATTTAGACATGTATGACATTATCACATCGGGAACCATTCCGCAAAACGACTGAAACTCATGGGTACAACGTTATCCTGGCCGTTATGTTTATTAATTGTTCGTTATTGTATGGTACGCCGAAAGACGAAAAAGGCCCGTGGTAAAGCGGGCAAGCCACGTGCGCCATGACCAAAATTTAAGATAAATGTGGATAGTCTCATGAAAATGCAATTAATGTAAAGGACAAAATGATAACGCGTTCGATAGAAAGTAAGTTATTAAGGACTTAAACAAATAGGTACATTTTTAGTGAGTTTTAATTCTAAATTTTAAGTCAGTAGGTACTAAATTAGGTTGATCTTGTAAATTTTTTTTAAATATTTTCATTTTATTTTTTACGGGATCCTTTATTGATACTGAACCTACCCTCAAGCTATGGCACGCACTTTTTTAACACACTGTATATGTAAAATAAATAGCAGTTAATTTATAAAAAAAAACTTTCTTAAAAGAATCGTGTTTGTTGAGATTAGGAATGAGCAAAATATGTATTTTTTCTTTACCGAATTTTAGATAACAGGGTTTTTATGCGACTGCTGAAAGAGTTGTAGAAGTTTCTGAGAACCGAATATTTTGTCCATTAATGTGGTTTACGATTGTCTCCGGAAATGTGTGGAATTGGATCAACATTCCACATCGGCCATTAAACTAACAATCTATAAAGAAATTCGGCAAGAACGATACATTTTATTTTACATCTTTATTCCCAGTTGCGTTCATATTTTGGTAGTTCATGCGCACAACCAACCATATCCTGAAGTACCTAGGGCTAAAACTTTTAACGTTACGTTACGGACCTATCTAATGTTGTATTTTGAAGGTACTATCGCGGTCTCCGACGCCTGACCAGTCTTAAAGCTAAAATCGCTTGCAAGCACCTCATTGCCACTCTCTTCAAGCCACGCCCTAAGTTCATTTATGTTTCGGGTTCAATCAAGACAATAGGTGTTCTGTGTTTAGGCACAAGCAAGCAAGCTTCTATGTATCTAATTGGTTGTAGTAAGACGTAGTAAAATGCATAACCAATCAGGGCGGGTTGGGGCGTGTCCGGCGCGATGCGCTTACACAGGAATATTTCTACAAAGCGGTAAGGCAGCGGAGTCCGCGATAGTACAATAAATAAAAAAGGTATGGTAATTTTTATTAATAAGTACTATTAAGTAAACGTTGTGCGCCAAGTCCCTTAATTCTAAGGATAATTAATTAGATTCATTTGCTTTGATTTAACTTGCCAACAATCACTTGCGGCTCTTATCATCCCGAGTCTACGGAGTTCCCCGTAACTCAGACGACTATATTTTACTAACTTTGTTTGTGCATTCGTACTTAGTTCCGTCTGATTTATTGCGTCTTGAAAATTTTGCAGACAACTGTAAGGGATATAATTTAAAACGTAGGTATTTGCCTTCATGTGCAGATAGTTCATCAAATGCCTTGTGTCATTGCCAAAAAGTGGAAATAAAACTTTCCTCATTGGTAAGTTACGTCACGAAAGTTTGTGACGTCATGATGTATCGTCTCTACAGTGTTGCAGCTGTGGTAGTTTCAAGCCATTAGCTAAAAGCCTTGCTTTTTTTTAGGTTGTTAGGTTGAACGTAGCAAGAATACCTATTTCGCGCACGACGGGTTCCGTACCATTATATATAAAAAGGCAAAAAAATCACGTTTGTTGTAGGTATGGGTGCCCCCACAAATACTTATTTTATTCTGTTTTTTATTATTTGTTGTTATAGCGGCAACAGAAATACATCATCAGTGAAAATTTCAACTGTCTAACTATCACGGTTCATATATGAGATACAGCCTGGTGACAGACGGACAGACAGACAGAGCGGAGTATTAATAATAGGGTCCCGTTTTACCCTTTGCGTACGGAACCCTGAAAACTGATAAAATTAAAAGACTGTACTGCGAAGTGGAGGAAATAGCTAGTAATGTTGCGTTATTTTGTCTAAGGTAAAGTGGGTTTCCAAAAGACACGTCTAAGTTTGAGCGACTGAAAATGATCCGTGGAAGTAGATACCAAAGTGATACTGTTAGACTCCCCTCGGTAAAGTTGGGCGAGCACAAGTAATAATTAATTGCCCAAATAACTCGATAACACTTGGATTTATTTGAGTTTCGCGATTTTAATCTCCGCGACGTGGTTACCTCCATTTTGGTTTGAATTATAGCAGCCAAATTGAATTAAGGATTCTGTCTAGTGATTTTTTATTCTTTTAGTGAATTGTCTTGCAAAGGACACGTATGTGTTATTATAAAACATTTTCAGTCCTTTAAAAAAAGTTCTGTTTTATAGGCGAAAACTTTAGATTGAGTTTATAATAAAGTTACAGTAGATCAGTCATTTAATTAGTGCAAGGATAATGTCAAGTAAATAATTACGTAAGTATTCAAGCTTTTACAATGAACTAACAGACACAGACAGATAAGAGTAGTTTCAAAATACGCGTGATTTTTCTTTCTTGAACGAAACTACCTAGATAAATTTAGTAATTCAAGTTTTTAAAATAATTAGTTTTCAGGGATTTGTTTTGTAGGCGCTCCCCGGCTTGGAGAGGATAAAACAATTATAATCCGGTCGCGGTGCGGTTCGCCGTTATAACCGGGTACCGGCGAACGGCTCCGCAGACTGGATACTACGACTGTGACGTTTTGATACTTGCGGATTGTTCTTATACTAGTCATTTATCTTTTTATCAGTTATCCATTTAATACGTTTGGTAATTTAGGTACTGGGCAAGTATTGTAAAATGAATATTAAATTAGAAAAGCCAACTTACCATTAACTCGAACTTAAACCCAGCAGAACGCCTAAGTTTACAAAACTAGTAACTTCCAATGTTAGAACATTTATAGGTAATAAAATTTTTTTGCTCGGAGAACTATCTGGTATATGCAGACAGCTTGTAAAAAGAGCGACTTACAAAAACAAAAGAAAATACTACTCAGATTTTTAAGAACAAAAACATATGTAATACCATTGTCGTTAGTTCGTCGGCACAACCGCAATGGTTCCAGGACAACTCTTTAGACTTAA